>CM036557.1:1920000-2520000 GCA_020745685.1 Tautogolabrus adspersus
GATGAGCTTTTAGTAGTCCATTGTGGTTTCACCACAGCAGACCCACCGCTGTCACATTATTAGAATGTGAATCCAGCTTTAATCATACTTAGGAGCCATTCTTACAGAAGAAGAGCCCCCCTCCCAAACTTTATTTACTGTAAAAATTGGGCAGTCAGAAGATCTGCCTGGAAGAAACACACCAAACTTAATGGACACACAGCGGTATTTAAATGACTTAAAAGCTAATATCAAACTGAGAATGATTGACTGCAGGGCTTTAGAAAGCATCTGAAGTGTACTTTCTGTCTGTACTAGTTTGGTATTTATTTAAGAGATGTTTCTCATTTGTAAACATATTTATTTTCTTATTGTGTGGTCCTATATTAATGAAGGTCAGTACAGCAGTAAGTTGCATTAATGATGAAGGGGGTCAAGTGTTGATTTTAAAATGGCGTGCCCCCCAATGGTCAGACTGAGTAGCTGCAACACTTCATATTGATACAATAACTTGAACTGACTGTTGTTGTGAAAGCTCATATAAGTTCAGTATGACAAGAAGAGTCTCTCTATGTATGTTGATTTGTAAAGTATGAAACATTATTAAAATAAATGTGGATAATAATTCATGCACTTATCTCTCTTGTTGACATTAATTGTGTTCTTCATGGACTTATCTTAAAATCCACTATCCTAATAAATACACTTGACATGTTTGGGACAGAAATATAGGTGGGCTAGTTACTCAATTTGTCTTTGGTTGATTAGAGTGAGGCACTTTTTGTTTTGTATAATAGTGATTAAATCAAGACAAAGGGAAAGACATGTTAAAAACCTGTCTCTGTGGCTCAGGAGTTAGAAGATGGACTCTGAGTCCGGAGGTCGTAGGTTCGAATCTTACTGGGATGTGGTGGATTTTAAAGGTCTGAGTCCGAATGACGAAGATAAATACGCCTAGAGAAGATATTTGAGTGGGTATCGGTGGCATAGTTGGTAGGAGATGGACTCTGAGTCTTGAGGCCGTAGGTTCGAATCTTACTGGGAGGTGGTGGATTTTAAAGGTCTGAGTCCGAATGATGAAGATAAATACGCCCAGAGAACATGTCTAAGTGTAAAGGTTATCGGTGGCTCAGGTGGTAGAGGACGGACTCTGAGTCCGAAGGTTGTAGGTTCGAATCTTATCGGGAGGTGGTGGATTTTAAAGGTTTGAGTCTGAATGGCAAAGATAAATACGCCCAGAGAACATGTCTAAGTGTGAAGGATATCGGTGGCTCAGGTGGTAGAGGATCGACTCTGAGTCCAGGGGTTGTAGGTTCGAATCTTACTGGGAGGTGGTGGGTTTTAAAGGTCTGAGTTTGAATGAAAAAGATAAATATGCACAGAGAACATATTTGAGTGGGAATCGATGGCGTAGGTGGTAGAGCATGGACTCTGAGTCCAGAGGTTGTGGGTTTGAATCTTATCAGGGGGTGGTGGATTTTAAAGGTCTTAATCCAAACCAAACCATGAAGATAAATAAACCCAGAGAAGATGACTGAATGTGAATCGGTGGTGTAGGAGGTATAGGACGGACTATGAGTCCAGAGGTTATGGGTTCGATCCTTATTGGAATGTGGTGGATTTTAAAGGTCCGAACCTCGAAGATAAATATGCTTAGAGAACATCATTCAGTCTGAAGGGTATAGGAGGTTTGTGTGTTTGATCGTTATCAGTACATGCGGTTATGTGACAGACATGACAATGAGGTTGTGGGTTGGAACCTGATTGACTGTGCAGTTTAGGGTATGAAACAGTACAGCTGAGAGTAGTTCAGAGCAGCTGTGTTCAGGTTGGGGGTTCCTACACCGACGTCTATTCAGTGCTTATTGTAGACATGTTGAAATGAAGGAATGTGTGGTTAGGCCACAAAGTTATGTATCGGCCCCCCCATTAAGGGGGGGGAGGGAGAGAAAGGGAAGTGGTGGTTCAGCCTATAATATTATATAGAGTGTATGTATATATATATATTATAATAATATATTAGAAGTATATCAGGTAAATTATTAGAAGTATATTATATAAGTATTTTCCTCTACAGATTATAAACACTTAGCGCGAAAATTTCAGCCCCTTCTCACACCCCGGAGTATAACCCTTTAGTTGTACCTCTCTCGGAACACCAGGGGGGACGTCCCCCCCTGGCTACTCCGTTCACTGACAACTCACTGGGATTCGATCCTGGACTTCACGCAACACTTCGCATCACCTGTACCTGCACAATCCCACTTCGCCACCAGCTCCCTTTGCCCTCAATGATGTTCTCAAGTCGAACTTAACCTTCTCATTCAGACACGTTTACAAAAAAAAAAATCCCCCCCAACGCTGCCACCTAGCGGTGACTTTTTGTTACTACAATACAAAACACTTTAAATAAGGACAAAGTGAGACAATAGGAACAGACAAATATTTAAACATTTATTGATTAACATGTCCACTCTCAATACAAACGACATACAATTACCTAACAACATCATCATTGTTTTGTTGAATTACCCCAGCCGGTGGCTCCGCCTGTCTCCGGGCGCTGTCACGAAGTGCACAGAGCGTAGACAACCTCTTCAGAGAACTCGGCAAACTGCAAGAACAGAATACAACAATGGTGAAATGAAAAATTATCAAGATATTTCTCAATATTCAAAGTCATTAGCATAGCATTACTAACAAGGGTAAGCCTACAGATGTTTATGACTGGCCGCTGCACATTTAGCATCTAACTCTGCTATTTGCTAATTTCCACTTCAAAACAAACCCGTGGAGGATAATGACTTTTATTTTCAGGTATTTCAACCACCCTAGTAACCATCCTAAAGCTGGACAACAAATACTTGATATTTACCAAGTCCGACGGCTCGGATCCTTCCTCCGTCCCCGCCTGTGAAGAAAGACTCCTCCGTGGGCGTGAATGACCCCAAAGACGACTGACCGAACAATGAGGGCACCGGAGAGGCCCGGCGGTAACACATGCGGTCCGCAGCTGCTCGTTCTGCCGCTCCACCATCCGAACCAGCTCCGCGTTCAGCCTGTTGCTGCTGCAATCCACCTCCGACATTATCGCAGGATTCAGAACCGCTGCCTCCTGAAACAAACAACAAAACACACAGTGAAATCACGCTAAATTAGCTGCTACCCGACGTCCTCACGCTGCTGTCTGTATTCTGGTAGCCTGTCTGGTTAATGACAGATTGAATGCCTCCACCCACACACGAACCCGCACCCAATTAACCAAGCCGCTTGATTACAGGTAGATGTGCACCTGTCAGACGAAACCCCGGGCTTCAATCAACGTTTCAAAATAGATTCTACTTGTATTCATTGTAATAAAAGTCAAACTTTCCTGATGCACACAAATAATGTGGCTGCTAATTACAGGCTGTAAAACATGTCTACCTTATGTGTGGAGGAGAAACCACACGAATGCAACAGCACGACGTCGTCAGCCGACGTCCTCTCAGGCCTTCCGGGTCCACGGCTCCTAAACACACACACTCGTGTTGTTGTGCTAATAACTAGAGAGTCGGTTCATGCACGAAGCTAATGCGCTAGCCGTTCAAATGTGACCTCTCTGCTCCTCTCTGCTCTTCCGGTCATTTCTCCAATCACCTGTAGGTCCGCCCTCACACCTTGACCAATCAAACAACACAAAACGTGTGTCCGCTCTCGCGATACTTCTTTACATTTCCACATTTAACTTTATTTACAAACACAAATATTTTAAATGTCTCTAAGTTAATCGTTTTGAACTCTTAACAACTTTATTCATAACCTTATTTCTTATTGTTTAGTTTACTCCTGTTGTTTGTGACACGATACATATTTTATATTGATTTAAACATGTTTATTTATTTCTTATTTACCAACCGGGCTGCATCTGCATTTATAGACATGCTAGATGCTAAAATGAGCCTTTAGAATAATAGTGAAGTTTCCAGCTACTCCCCTCCTTGTTTTTCTGATTCTGAAATGTGCAATCTCTGATCCAAACAATGAAGACACTGATCACACTTCACACTGCTCCCCCTGGACAAACAGTGTGATTTATACACAGAGGCTCACCGTAATATTTGTAGAAAACGGAAGACAGCAGGTGTTGAAAAACCACTCTGTTTTTTTTTACACCAATTCACAATGCACTTGTACACTGTACCCTTAGAGTGTATTAGTGTGACCACTTCCCCTTCTTTTCTATTTTCACAGGCATCAAAACAGTCAAGTTATTCATCAGTACTCAACATTCTCCAGTCAACATGAAGAGAAAGTCAGGTCTCACTCTCTTCACTTCTCTTCCGTGATCAGTCTGTAGTCATTGACTGGTTGTTTGGTCCTCTAATGTTGTATCTTGATAAACCACTTGTGTCATTATTGTCCTCAACAGAGTGTAGAGCTCCAGTAAGTGCAGAGAAATACTGTCCTGGTCTCCATCCACAAAGCTCACATCATGCAAGCCTTTTTCAATTTTAATCCTGACCAACACAACTTTATATAAAACCACACAAATATAAGAACACAAATTTTAAACATTGGATGTCTAACATGTGTGGAACAATAACCTGCTAACTTTGAATGTTCAACGTCCCCATAGACACCAGTCAGGCTTATCTTCAGATGTTGTCATCTCTGTAAAGGCACCTGGGACAACATGTTTGACGCAACTCTACACACATTTACAACACTGTTTACATTTTATATTACATCAATCCCAATATATGTAAATAGGTATGTATGTATGATTTTTTATAAAGATGTTTATATGTATGTATATAACTTATAAATGGACTCCACCTTTTCTAGTCTACTTTGTACACCGCAGATACACCTACACATTCACACACTGATGGTACAGGCTGCTGTGTAAAGTCACCATCACAAATAACTCATCCCAATCTTAAACATACACATACACTCACCAACGAAGCAGCAGGAGCAACTTGGGGTTAAGTGTCGTGCCCACGGGCACATCGGACCTGTTGCTGAAAGAGCTGGGGATCAAACCCACAACCTTCCAATTCAGATATGGCCGACTCAACCAACTGAGCCACATCCACACATATGTATAGTTGTTATTTTTGATGAATGTATATATTTATTAATTAAGATAAGGGTGTCTGTATCTGTGACTTTTATTTAAGTGTATCTATGTATGAGTGTTTTCTTCAGGTGTATGTATGTATAGATCAATACATGTACAATGTATGTAAAAATCATAATCTAACTATTTATGTATGTGATTTAATTAAAGCTGAATGTATGTGTGACTACTTTAAAACTATGTAGGTATATATGTTTAAATGGAAGTGTATCAATAAAACATACATACATCTTTATATAAAAACACACATACATACCCCTTTATATAAAAACATACATACATACCCCTTTATATAAAAACACACATACATACCTCTTTATATAAAAACATACATACATACCCCTTTATAAAAAACATACATACATACCCCTTTATATAAAAACACACATACATACCCCTTTATATAAAAACACACATACATACCTCTTTATATAAAAACACACATACATACCTCTTTATATAAAAACACACATACATACCCCTTTATATAAAAACACACATACATACCTCTTTATATAAAAACACACATACATACCCCTTTATATAAAAACACACATACATACCTCTTTATATAAAAACACACATACATACCCCTTTATATAAAAACATACATACATACCTCTTTATATAAAAACACACATACATACCCCTTTATATAAAAACACACATACATACCTCTTTATATAAAAACACACATACATACCCCTTTATATAAAAACACACATACATACCTCTTTATATAAAAACACACATACATACCCCTTTATATAAAAACACACATACATACCTCTTTATATAAAAACACACATACATACCCCTTTATATAAAAACACACATACATACCCCTTTATATAAAAACACACATACATACCTCTTTATATAAAAACACACATACATACCTCTTTATATAAAAACATACATACATACCCCTTTATATAAAAACACACATACATACCTCTTTATATAAAAACACACATACATACCTCTTTATATAAAAACATACATACATACCCCTTTATATAAAAACATACATACATACCCCTTTATATAAAAACACACATACATACCTCTTTATATAAAAACATACATACATACCTCTTTATATAAAAACACACATACATACCCCTTTATTAAAAATACATGTATGTATGAGGACAGGTTGCTCCACGCTCACCCGACGTCCTCACGCTGCTGTCTGTATTCTGGTAGCCTGTCTGATTAATGAGAGACTGTATGACTCCACCCATTCTACAAAAACACACACACGAGCCCCCACCCAATTAACCACGCAGCTTAATTACAGGTAGATGTGCACCTGTCAGTCGAAATTCTGGGCTCGAATCAAACTTTCAAATACTTTTATTACAATAAACACACAGAAATCACTTGTGCATATTAGCGACTACATGTGGCCGTGGCTAATTACAGGCTGTAAAACATTTCTATCTTCTATGTTTGGTGGTTAAAAACATGTGTTTTTATATCTTTGTCTCCAAACACATATTTACTTATAAAAACATGTGCAATTCATTGATAGTCTGTTAAATGATCTGATAAAAGTGCATTATAGTAACGGTGATGAATACAAAATAAAGAATTGTATTTCAATTACTATAAATTCAACAACTCAAATGTAATCATTATTTATCCCCAAATCTTTATTTATATAACGCTAGTCTTTGTGAAGAGCAACACTTGGAACTTCGTTTTTTTAATGTCAAAAAGTCAATTTAATGTTTGCTGCACTGATGTCATGTATTCGTCTGCACACACTGCCCTCTGCTGGCCTAACAGGCTCAATGCAGCCTGTAGAGTCTGTAAAGCACAACTTTGTTCTCCTAAGATTGTAAATAAACACATGAAGACAGAAGCGACGAGGCATAGAGGACAAAGGCGAGGAATCTGCTCACGTGGACTCCACCTGTTTACAAAGACAACTACACACAAAACCAAAATAATCGATGAACGACCTCCTACATCCTTGTAGTCAGCTCATGACTTTTGTTTTTAGCAACTTGTCAAGAACATATCGGAGCAAAATACAGTTTTCTTAGCAGTGCAGATCAGATAAAAGAGAAAACATGACTAAAACTTGTGTCTTTGTGTCTCTCCTGTCCCCCATACATCTGTCGAGACTTCGAGACTTCGAGGATTGGACCCTCAGGAGAACATGCTGCTGCTGTCACCCAGACCGGTACCTGAGCTCCTCTCCCTGTTTCATGCCTGTCAGGATTAACTGCAGTTATCCTGACGGTTTTGTAATAATGTTTCCATTCGTACTGAGGAGAACACGTGAGGTTTACAAACAGGAAACGGTCCCACTAATAAAGCTTCTTCCTGCCGCTCAGGGAGAAGAAACGCTGAGGACCGAGGACATCCTGGACATGATCGAGAAGGACGGAGACTCCATCGCCGTGGAGATGTTCATCGGAGTTCAGTACTTCACTGGACAGCTGTTCAATATGGTCACACAAAGGTGAAAAACGCACGGTCACATGGGAACATTTACAGAGTCACTGGTATCTGTTTTCTTCGTTGGTGAAATGCTGATTGTGTCTGCACACAGTGAAATAATTTTCAATACTAATCTTTCCGTACGCTGACATTCAAAAGCATCATGGCAAAATATTTACAGCTCCTGTAATGAACTTTCTGTTTGGGACGATTTGGCGCAATCTCGTGGACAAAGCGTAGACTGCATATAACATGATTTACAGTCTCCTGTATGGACGAGACAGCTGAGTGTGGGTTCTGTGGCTGATGAGCTCCAGATTCAACACATCCCTCTGCACCCGCTTTCACAGCCCGACACACCGTGATTTCGCCATACCTCCTGCTAGATCCCGGGTTGACCTCGCTCTTCATCTCCTTCCTGTCATGAAACAAACTTCACCCAGCGAGAACTCCTGCCCCGGGCCTGACAAGTTCAAAATCCTGGTAGTCTAAAGTCCCGTACTCACGCCAGGCAACGGTACCGATAGCCGCGCATCCAACTTCACATTGATTTGTCGTAGCCTCTCCTGAAATAAATGTGTCATTCTCTCGCCGTGACTGTGTTTCTCAGATGCTACTTACATCCGGCAGACAAGCAGGTCATTCGCAGTCCTGTCCGTTGGCCTCAGACTGTCAAGACTGCTGTGTTGCCTTTGAAAATGGTCAAAAAAACACATTAACTGTAATATAAACATAACATAACAAAGGACATTGAAATATTGAAAAGGCAGAACACCTCTCAGCCGCTCACCTTTCTGGCTGACTCCATCAGGGCCGCTGCCTCGGCTTGGCCCGTCTGTTGCACCAACTTGTAGAAGGCACCCTCTTTGTTTTGCAGCAGGGTGAAGGGACAGTCTAACTCCTGGATGGTACCACTGTCCAGCACCTTAAAGGAGGAAAAATATCAAAAATCAGACCACTAAAAATACTCAAGTGTTCAGCTACTTAAATGGAAAGTTCTAAGAAAGTAATGAGTAAATGAAACTGTGTAAATATTGCACTGAAACTTAAGAGTAGACTCACCAGTATCCTGTCACTGTCTATGATGGTGTGAAGGCGATGAGCAATTGTCAGCACAGTACATTCTCTGAACTTCTCCCGTATGGTTTTCTGGATCAGTTCATCTGTCCTGCAGAGAGACAGCAGAAGTACTGAACAAATGTATTCTCCTACAGCTTACTTTTTACTTGTACCTAAAAGAAACTAATTACATATTTCATAAAAAAACACTTTGTCTAGTGTGTTGCACTTTTGATACTCAAAGGTACATATGAGTGTTTGAGGTCCGCATGGGAGTACACAGTACCAACCCTAACGACTCTCAGCAGTACCTGGGGTCCACATTAGCTGTGGCCTCGTCGATGATGAGGATGCGGTTCTTCCTCAGGACAGCTCTGGCCAGACACACCAGTTGTCTCTGGCCCACACTGAAGTTGGAGCCAGATTCGGCCAGAACCGTCTCCAGCTTACCGGGGAGCTCCTCCACCACAGACTTCAGCTGCACCTGCAGGGGGCGAGGAGACAGGGTTCAGGGGAAACCTGCACATTAGATGTGTGCACTGCTAAATAAAGTGTCAAAGACTGCTGGATGAAATCTTACCTCCTCCAGAGCCCTCCACAGGTCGTCATCCACGTGCTGATCGAAAGGGTCGAGGTTTTTCCTCACTGTATCTGTAAACAGCACAGGGTCCTGAAAGACAGTGGACAGATCACACAGTCAGACACGCTGAGACATCAGTACAATAATTACAAGAATCAGACTATTTATAAAGTACATTTCAACAACAAGCCTATTCAAAGTGCTTCACATGAGACTTCCACTGCTACTACTGCTGATTACTTACATTAAAAGAAACGTCACATAAAATGCTTTTCATAATACAACTGTACAACAATAAACAACATGCAAACAACACAACTGACAGATTGTGTGAGGAGTGCAAGTGCAGCTAAACACAAGAGTCAGAGATACAAATTCAAAAGATTGAAGTAAAGGGCGACTGAGACGAATGGATTTCACAGATGAAAGAGATTTGCAACCTCATTTCCTCTTGCTGGTCTTTCCACATTCCTAGGCTGCAACTGGTTTATCAACAGTAAAGGTCACCACTGTTATTTTTTCTGTCAAAGCAGTTACTATAATGTTATGATTTGCCAGTTTTATGGCTTCGTTTTGAACGTGCTTGAAATGCTCGATCAATTTCTGACTGACGGAGGAAAAAAGACATTTGCAGGGGTCTAAACTACATGAAGAAGAAGCACCAATTTCCTTTACAAAACCTGCATGACGTAAAAAAGCAACATTTCAAAACATTCCTGAACTGAAGAAAGCTGAACTTTAAAACTCTCCCAATCTGATCATCAAATGTCAGGTAACCCGGGCCACCGGTAGCCCAGTGGCAATCCCCACTCTCTATCTCCCTGATTTCTCACAGATTTGACATGACTTAGGTATTTTTTATTATGTTACCATGTGAAATCATGTACTGGGAGATAAGGAGGAGGTCTTCAATCAGTGACATGCATCCACACTATTTGGCTGTTATAAGATGCGTCATTAGAAAGGGTCAGTTAATGCTTACCTGAGGGATGATGGACATCTTCTGACGCAGGTCGTGGAGGCCGATCTCAGAGGTTAAAACACCATCGATGTAGATCTTCCCCCGAGGTTCTGCCAGGCGGAACAGAGCTGACACCAGGGAGCTTTTTCCAGCACCTGTTCTACCCACAATCCCCACCTGATACAGGACAGAACAGAGCCTAGTGGTTAGTGCGAGCGCCCCATGTATGGAGGCTGTAGTCCTTTAACGGGAGGCCCAGGTTCAAATCCGACCTGTGGCTCCTTTCCTCACTCTCTTTCTCCCTGATTTCTCACTCTATCCGCTGAACTATCTCTAAATAAAAGCAGAAAAAAAACCCCAAAAAAACCCAATATGTCTCACCTTCTCGTTGGGTTTGAAGGTGGCGCTGATGTCTTTGAGGATTGTCGGTCCGTCCCCGCTGTACGAGAAGCTAACTTGGTCTAACACCACAAGGCCTTTGTTGGGCCAATCAGGATGAGGTTGCTTTTCAGTTTCCCAGGGTGCTTCACTCTCCAGCTCTGTGTACTCCACCACCCTCTCCACTGACGTCATCTGAAAGAGAAGAAACTTTTCTGACTCAACACTGCAGCATTGGACTACAAACCCTATGTATACATATCATTGAGCCTGATCACCATGAAGCAGGATCAACATGCAATGAAATGTTTTTTTTACTGGACTTCGTTGAGCGATTGCTGAAGAAGTCACTCAGTTCTCACCATGTTCTCCACCTCGGCGCTCTGCCTCATCGTCCACTGGAAGCTTCCCACCAGTGTCACAGCATAGCTCAGCACCAGGCCCACCTCTCCAGCATCCAGGCCTAACAAACACCAACACCCACAATGCTTTGTTTACAAAAACAACTATTTTTTTATTCACTGATTATTATGTTACAAAATCGACAACAGGAAAACAAGTGTCACACCACAATAACTGAGAACAGCACTTTGACAGCTTTATTCACAAACTACTAAACAAGAGTCCTTTCCAACCATTACTGTTAATCACATGGGGAAGGAGGGGGGGGGGGGTTTCATTTCAACGGACTATATCTGGACTGTGTGACGTACAGAACGTTGTCATCTGCATAAAGGGGTAACTTTTTATACATGTATTTGTCGAGGTGAAGGGATGCTTTGGTGATTGTGTACAGATTTTACAGGGGGGCTATGATTGATGCAATGAGAGGTAATAAGAGACAAAAACTGCCAAAAGAAGATGTCCTGACTGGAGAGAATACGTGTTTAAGGCTGGGCGATATGACCTCAAATCAACGTCACGATTAACTGAACATTTTACATCGATTACGATTAATCATATTTCATGTTTGTTTTTTGCCCTCATCGTTCACTGACGAGGTCTCTACTGTAAACATGCTCAACTATTAAAGCTGGGATATTGTTTCTACTGAGTGAATATCTGATGAACTATTTTGTGGTTATTTATTGAATATTTCAAACTGTAATCAAATGAAATGAAAACCACTCTTTTTAGTTTTAAAGTAGAATTGAACTTCTCTAAAACTGTAGAAAATAAATAACTTGCATTTCTTGCAAACAGTTTTTCCACAGTGTTTCCATTTCACTTCTTTTTGTTCGCTGTCGTCTTCCCTAAAGACAAAATGTGTCCTAACAACGGACGTTGCTTCCATGTCGTCATGTGACTACCCTGAAAACAATCGACATGGGCAAGATTACGTCGGTTAGACATTCTGAATGTCGAGTAATTGCCCAGCCCTATACGTGTTATTGATTTGAGGAGGCAAATCTCTCTCTTGTTAGGCTGTTAGACTGTATGGATGGTCTGTAATAATCAGTACTGCTTGTTTGAACAGTTTTTCTGTGTTCGCTCTGGATCCTCACCGTCTCTGAGAAAGATGCATCCAAATGATGCAAACGTGATGAATATGGAGCAAATGCTGTCGAGGCGAAGCGCAAACCAGCGGGAGGTCATCAGGAACAAAAACCAGGCCTCTGACACAAGAAAACAAAAACTTACTTTATATTCAAAAATAATGTTGTGAGCGTTAAAGAAGCTTTAACAGCGTGTACAGTAAAGGAGAACCTGAGTGCAGGTCCTGATGGGTGTCAAAGGCTTTCTTCAGCCTGTCCTCAGCTTTGAGGGCTCGGATCGTCCACAGACCCTGAAGAGACGAAGACAGGTGGGAGTACACTGGACTCCGGGCTGCAGTAAAGAAGACAAACAGAAAATGATCTCCTCACAAATACTCTGATAGCAGTAGTCCCTTCTTGGTAGTGTAACTACTGTAGTTTCTAAAGCTCCACAGCTTTTTAGAAGAAGGTGCTGACGCATGAAAACATACTGGTGGACTCGAGCCGTTTGACATCTCGTGATGTGCTGAGGTAGAAACGTCTCAGGTACAGGAAGAAAAGAAGCAGAGGAAGGACGGGGATGAGGATGAGAGGGATGACTGAGGCGGCCACGGCTACCACGCCAATATTCTGCAATATTAACTAAAAGAGAAGAAGAGAACCACTGTGAGGAATCCTGAGAGAGTTAGGACAGAGTGAGATTTTGTAAAACCAGTACAGAGTGGATACATATCAGGTAATATTCAGTTCTCACTTGAAAGAAGTCCACAAAGGTGATGGGTAACGTGGAGTCCATCTGGCTGATGTCTTTGGAAAATCTGTTCAGAATTCTTCCTACGAAGCAGAAAAAAAAAAAAAACCCTGGTCTGCAAATATTCATCAACATCAGTTGCCTTTTCAGATTTCTCTGACATTCAAACAGGCAGTATACTCACCTATGGGGTTGATGTCAAAGAAGCGTACAGGTGTGCGGATGATGGCGTTGAACATGCTGTTGTGCAGAGTCTGAGCTGATCTCACCAACACGTGAAAGATCAGTAAACTCCGGGCATAGCCAAAGGCCACAGCCGCTGCTGTCAACCCTAAACGCAACAACAACACCTTAATGCTGCACTTCACTCTTTTTAAATATCACAATACCTGACATGTTTGTTGAAATATGAACGCTCACCTGCATAAATGCCGAGGTGAAACTGCAGATTATTGTCCTGATGTGAGTGAGAAGCCTTCAAGTCATTCCTGCTCACTGCGCTGGTTGTGGTGTTCAACGCCTCTTCTTTTGTCCTGTTGATACACACGGCGAGAGTCAACTATTGTGACCTCCACTCAGGGCTCATGCATCGTTCTGTCTGAGAGCAGGATTAGGGACAAACTAACAGCTTGATTGACTCGAGGAGAGGCGTTGATTTGGATTGAGAGATTTTAGATCCAACTCAAAAAACAAATCGTTGATTCGTATCATGAACGAAAGAAAAAGACAAATGTGCGTGCATTCAAATGGTTACAGGTTTGTGTAAATAAATCTTCATGATTTGGTCACAGGACCCCCCTATCCCTCTTAAGCTGGATGAGGGACCCGTGCGCGACCACCTGACTCTGTCCGACCCAGGATACCGGCCACGACCCAAGTGTGCCGAACCCTCCCGCCTGACCTTGCTCTTTCATTTCTTGGCCCCTCAGCATCCATCGTTGACACACCTTTTGGTCATAAGTAATAAATGGATTCTATCTGATCCTTGAATGATGTTGAGAAGAACATGTAAAGTCATAGAGGAGTGAGCTTTATCAAGAGTCTTCTGAAGTATTCACTCTCCTGTTTAACAGCAGACACTCACCAGTAAACCAGCCACCAGTCCTGCAGGATGTATGCAGCCTGGGAGTGGAAGTAAAAACAACAACAGAGTCATATATAAACTTGTTGAAAATCATTTTGGCAAATATAAGACAAAACGTGGAGAGCGGTGAGTGTGAGGTTTGTTTTCGTATCGTACAATCCTCAACACACTTCTGAAGTTTCATTTCTAACAAAACAAAGCCAGTTCATTCAATCAAATCTGTATTTGAACAGCCCTAATGTAATCTCAAAGCACTTCACAAAAGAGCAGGTCAAAGACTCTTGAGTCCATCATGAGCACTAAGCAGCGTTTAGCAGAGTAACAGTGGAGCTTCCTTTAAGAGGCAGAAACCTGGAGCAGAACCAGACTGAAACACTGCCTGCGTTTACATGGACACAAATAATCGGAATAAAAGGCTGATCAGATTCACAATGCTTCATGTAAACATGTCAATCAGAACAGACTGACCCACGTAAAATGATCCCCACTGCGCAGGTCTGCCACACATAAAGTGGCGTGCTCTCTCTCGCTGTCTAACAGTTGAAGGAGTAGTACTGCTGAGCAGAGCTTCATAATGGAGAACAGAAGAATGTTGTATGTCAATTTTGATGTTGAAAAAAGTAAACAGATGTCGACCAATGCGAGGGAGGATGACATCTCGGGCGCAGAGCGAGGGGCAAGAGGAACTCCGATATCTGAAGGGATGCAGCGACAGCGTAGATTGTTTACAAACACAGATGGAAATGTCAGCTTCTTCTTCTTCTGATGTTTCCTGCAGGTGGGACCAGTCTGCACACGTCACAATGCTTTTATTCGGATTAAATGACGATGCATGAACACATAATCTGATCATTTTATTTAGTGTCCATGTAAACATCAGGTTTAAGAGTCAGTTTAATTTACACTATCTCTGTATTTGTCTCTTCATTTTTGAATATTCCAACAGTTATTGAGGCATGATTACCATTTGTACGGTGCTCTGATTTAAGTCTGTGTTTGCTAATAACAAACAGAACCCGAGAGGGTCGACGGCGCTCTTATCCAGGAACACAAAGGATGAGTATTAGAGGCCTTACCTCAGCTGCGAAACTGAGCAGAAGGATGATCAGAAGCACCAGGAGATTACAGCCCGCCATGAAGTATTTACGATAAACGTGACCGCCAACATTTCCATCCACTCGTGTCTCCTCTACCACGGATTGAACCGTTTCAGCCTGAGAATCAAATCGTACATCTTTACAACTCAAAGATAACACTCCTCAGATTTATTCTTTATTCCCCCCTCCTGCTTTTGAATGAAAGCACTCTGAAAACAGCGCAGGATGCACGGACAGATGTTTGTGACACAGAGTGAGGGGATTTTAAAAAGTGGGCGTGTACACTGGGTCTCCATGGACGATATGGAGGCTAACAAAAACAACTTAGCAAACATATGCTCAGTATGTACAGACGTGGGTCAGTTAAAGGTGACGTCACTTACAGAAAGATCCGATTCATAAAAAGGAAAATGAACCTACAGGGAGCTGGTCAGCCTTGTTGCTGTCAGGAGGCAGGAGGCCGCTGTAGGAACAATGAGAGCCGCGGCTCTGTAACGACACTCTGTCTGCGTCGGCTGATCGACAGCCTCGCTCCTGCTCCTCCACGCTCTTCAGCAGAGACACAAAGTCCAGACCGGAGCCCTGCAGATCACTGTAGGTCCCCTGAGCCATGATGTGACCCTGGAGACACAAACGAGAAGGAACAATCATCAAATGTCTGCATGACTGTTCTCAATCTATGACTCCATATTGCTCCAATTGTTTACATTTGATTTTGAAGGATTTTCCACTGAGTTCATTTTTAACACAAACTCAGAATTTAAAGGGGTCTTCATTTTCAACAGTGCATTTTCAAACTCCGGAGGAGAACTTTCATTTTTTGAGCCCCCCTGTGGACAAAGTGGTACCTCTTATTTCTGTGCTGATTTGGCAGGTATGCTGTTTATCTACCCCAGCAGCAGCAGCTTCAGGCATTAATAACAACGATACAGAAATCATCTAAATTGCAGCTGATGTTCATATAGAGACGTCTTTTCATAACCAGTACAAATCTCCTCACAGGAGCTTTAAAAGCATCATTACACGTGCGCGGGGGTCACTGACCTCCTTTAGGACCAAAAGCTGGTCTGCGGCCCTCAGGTGCTGCAGCTGATGGGTGACCAGGATTCGTATTTTATTCTTCAGCAGGCCGCAGATACACCTGAAACAGGAACACAAAGACAGACGTTACGAGCTGAGAAGTGTCAGATACAATGCAAAGTGCATTTTTGCATGCAAAAAAAACTATCGGGCCATCAGGAAGAAGAACATCTTTTTTATATACTTATTTTTAATGTCTGTAAGTGCTGCCGGGTGGTAGATTATCAGACGAGGAGGAAAAGTAAACGATGAAAACACTGTAATTTCTTCACATTTGGAACAGCACACAGTCAATAAATGGTGGGAGTGGGGGGTTCCTTTATTAGAGAGACAGGACAGTGAACAGAGTTCAGGGAGAGAGAGTGGGGAATGATATGCGGCAAAGGAGCCACAGGTCAGATAAGAACCCCGGGCTGCCTGCTTTAAGGACTCTTAGTCCCTGTACATGAAGAGCGTTCCACCACTCACTGTTCAAAAAGATGCTTCCCGACCTCGGCGTCCACAGCACTCAAAGGATCATCCAGGAGGTAGATGTCTGCGTCCTGATACACAGCCCTGAAAGTACACACAGATACACTTTGTCCACGTGTAATATCAAGCTAAAAAAACTGCTGTTTCAGTTGTTACAGTGACAAGAAAACCACTAATGTCTGCACGAGTCAAACGGCCTTTCTGCACATGCTGCTATTTAAAAAATGAAAGTGTTTTTCAAAGCATGCATTTACTTTTTTGTGTACTCTCACCTGGCCAGGTTAACCCGAGCTTTCTGTCCCCCGCTGAGCGTAGCTCCTCTGTCCCCGATGAGCGTCAGGTCTCCATGTGGGAGCAGCTCCATGTCCTGCTCTCATAGACAGACAGGATGAACTACAACACTCTACACATGTAACATGCAGACAAGAGAGTGAGTCAGTGTTCATACCACGATTCAAAGTCTGACCCTGTTAGTATTTATATACCACCAACTTTTACACATTAAGGCCCTGACACACCAAGCAGACTGCAAAGAACTAGTGACGACGAAGGCCGCCTGTGGCGTCGCCTCACGCTGCTTCACATCTTGGCCAAAAAGTTGCACTAGAACACACGACAAAGACTACAGCCGACAGCCAACAGCCAACCAGCACGTACGTGAGAGGAGCAGGCGGCGGTAATCCGTTGTTATGATACGAGAAGACCATTTTCACACTCGGCCAAAAAAAGGCAGACAGAGCCGGACACATCGCAAAAACTAGGGCGACGACTGCTCACTGGACAGGCGGCTGACGATCTTCTCGGTGTGTCGGGGCCTTTAAATACGCCGTCACTGGTCCTGCACATACTGTATGCAGTAACATTCCCAAACGCTGGCGTGGCGACATTTGTTGCTCCTCTGGGAGCTGAGGGAAGTCTGTTTAACATGAATCTGTGTTGGTTGGGTTTGAATCGTCCACATTTGAAAATAAATGAAATCATAGAAGAGTTAGAAAGATGAATCTCAGATATCTGATATCTTTCAAACAAATAAACCCTTCAGAGCTCAAACACTCGCCTTCGTCAGCGCGCACGCTCTGATCACTCTCTCGTACTTCTTCTGGTCAAACTCTTGTCCAAAAAGGATGTTGCTGCGGATGGTTCCGGGGAACACCCAGGGCTGCTGGGCGGCGTACGTCAGCTGACCTCTAACTTTAAGCGACCCCGTGTCGCGTGGTAGCTCCCCCAGGATGGCGCTCAGCAGGGAAGACTGTTGGGAACATGGATGTTATGGACATATGGAAAAGTCAGCACTTTCTTCGGTATATTTAAGCACTTTGGAGGCTTTCATAGCTCCGACCCTGCGAGGCAGAAGCTCACAGACGCACTGACCTTTCCTGCACCCACCGGGCCGATCACAGTCAGAAGCTGCTGAGATTTCACCGTGACGGAGACGTTCTGTAGAGACGGAGCGTCCAAACTCTGATAGCAAAATGAAACACATTTAAATGAAAAGTACCAAAACCAGACTTTGATTTTAAAAAAAATCTGGCAATCACAAGAAGCCTCAAACTGGTCTGTCTTTGATCACAGTAGGGTCTTAAGAAATGACTGAGACTCCCGCGTTTAGCTCTTACCTTATCCCAATAACACGTCAGCTTCTCTATCTCGATGAATTTCTCTTTCATGTCCTCCAGAGGAAGCTTCAAGTTTCTTCTCTCAACCTCTTCCAGGAGGAGGAAACTCTGCGAGGACACGTGGGAACAGTGTGAACACTCGGATCAGAACACAGACACTCCGCTCTTTAAAGGATCGACAGTAAAGTATGAAACACATTATCCTCCCCCCCCTCCCCATGTCTGCACGCACCATTGTAGACATGCTCGTGTTTAATCTACAGCTTTGAGTTCATTAAAGCAGTTCAGCTTTGAGGATACAATCAGAGAAAAACTAAGTGACTAACATGAAACGTGAATAAATCAATAAATGCCTGCTCACTTGTTTAACGACACACAGCAGTGTTACAAAAGGTCAAATGTCACTGAGTTGAACACTTTTTATCAGCGTTCAAGAGACATGAAGAGCACTTTGACTGCAGAAAGACGAGTCTGTGTGAACTTGAACATCATAAATCACCTCACATGTTCTGCAGGACTTTTCCCCCCTTTTTATCTTTTACGAGAAACAGGCATCACGGTTTGTGGGTTTGTAATCTTCACCGAGCTTTACGTTTCTCAACACGATCGTGCTTGGTCCGGGAATGTTCCAGCTTTACGACATTCCAGGGTCGTCTGAAGGTTTCTCTAACCATCACTTTACGGCTGACTGTCACTTTGTTCCTGCTTTGTTTTGAGCACAAACACGAAGCCACATTTTGTTTACGTGTGTATTTGTCCACTAATGTTGAGTTTTAATGTTTGTTCTGCATGTCGTTGTGCTACCCGTGTTTGATGAGGTTCTAAAACATCTGCAGGGATGTACACTCCTACTTATAGCTTCATCCGTCATTGTCCTCTTCCTCTTAGCCTCAGCCCGTTGTATCAAAACCGTAACTGGCTCATTTTGAAACCAGAAGACTGGTGCCGTAAAGCCGTCCACACTTCTCGCTAGATAACCTCGGCCCTCTGCTGAAGTCACATGCTGTAGTAAACAGGCGCGCTGTGGACACTTACCTTGATCCTGTGGATGCTGACTAGAGTCTCCGACAGTTTCTCAACGGCCAGAGGGAAAAACAGGGTGACCGTGAGCTTGATCGTACCGTAGAGGGAAACGGTAACAAACACACAGCTGGCAGTGATGGCGTTGCCCAGGAGAACGTAGACGGTGAAGGTGATGAAGACGATGATCTTGCTGCTGGCAAAGAAGGAGGCCATGTTGAGCCCTCGTAGGTAGGAGCTCTTCAAAATCTGGCTGATTTCTTTCCTGGAAATAAAGAAAGCGAATCATTTAGTAACTCAAAAGGAAACAGACAAAAGAATAACAAGAAATATACAGTACGTCCAAATCTCTTATTTTGAAGGAATCAGGATTTTTTTTCTTGTTTTATGGGCAATCGCAGGCTCTGTCGAGCCAAGACGAAACCTATCTTTCTACCAAGTTTAGTATTATCATGCGTCAAGTTAATCCGTCATGGATGCCCAAAAGTGTAAGCTTAACGTTCGGGCGGGCTTCAGATGGATTATCAGTAACCAGAATCACTGCCTGAAGGATGGTTACCTCTGCCAAGACGTCAAGCAGCTCTTTGAATCCGTCAGTGATTCCCTCAGAATGACTGAGAGCAGGGCAGGGGAAGGACCGCATATTTGAAATAATCTATTACCCTGAAGGTCAAACAACGCCGTAAGTAGGCCTTTAATAAATAAACAAGTGAAGTCGCACGGCAATGATTTACAAGAGAGCATCTTCGTTTGTGTTTGACCCCTGAAGTCCAGTTCATTTGAGTAGTGCGAGTGCTCTATACTGTGTTCAAGCACGGTACACTTCCGTGGCCATGACAGGGTGGGAAGAGGACGGCTTCAGCACGGAAACAGCCTGTTGCTGCTATTTGAAGGTGGAGTGATTTCTTTGATGTTACTCAGTGCATGATTGGACCTCGTGAATCAATCAAGGCGAAAAAAGTCCTGCAGCACTAAACGTATGGTGATGACGTACGTACAGAGGTAACCGTGCTCAGGCCCAGCTGGGGACTGGGAAGGGCCTAGTGTGAGTGCGTCTGTTATGCCCCGTCTAGGGGAAGCCGAGACGTAACATGATGTAGCCCCTAATCCTCCTTGGGCCAGCTCAGTGCAGCAGCTATGTGCTCGAAAGCACTGAAATATGAGTCAACCTCGAACTCACGGAACGGAGGCACTATGGCTATGT
This sequence comes from Tautogolabrus adspersus, assembly GCA_020745685.1. NCBI lineage: Eukaryota > Metazoa > Chordata > Actinopteri > Labriformes > Labridae > Tautogolabrus > Tautogolabrus adspersus. The sequence continues at coordinate 1,940,335 of CM036557.1, forward strand.
GTCAGCTGATATCAAACCCAGAAGAAAAACAAACAGTGCTCTGATCAGCAGGTAGCGGGGTGGAGGCAGCTACCGCTCCTCTTTCAAGCTCCAAAGCTCTGATAGAGGGGTCCCTGTGATAATGATTTATAAACTCAAAGTTTATCCGTGTACAACCAGTCTGTTTTTATCCTTACCTTCTGACTTCAGTCACCAAAGCAGAGAATGGCTTCTCCCAGGCGTACATCTTGATGATCCTGATGCCAGACACGACTTCGTTCATGATGCGGATTCTGTTGTCGGTGAGCACGGCCGTCTTGCTCCTGCAAAGTGACAGAAAATGATTTATTTTGTGGGCATAACTAAATTAATCCAGCATTAAAATGTGCTTTTTATTTGATTTTTCTTGTCTCCTACCTGAAAATGCCAAACAGCTTCCCAAACCAGGTCTGCAGAGGCAGCATGAGGACGATGACTGCCACACCTGCCAGACACGAGGGGCCGATCTCGTACCAGAGGAACACAATGATCACCACAGCTTGAAGAGGTCCCACCCACAGGTAGTGCAGGTTAAGCGTGATCTATACAGACAGTGGTCAACCATGAGCACAGTTTAACAAACCTGGATTTCTTTTTTCCCCGCTTGCACAGAAAACAAGTTGTGTGTTGCATTTAAGTTCAACACACGTTCACAAACTGACCCCTTACCTCATCTAAACGATTGACATCATTGGACAGGAGGTTCACAATTTGTCCCGTTGTTGTTCTCCCCATTGATTCACTGCTGAGACCAAGAGCCTGGAGAAAGAAATAAGCATAAGTACAAGTCTACAAACAAACCGCATCTGGGCTGCAAATGTGCAGAGCAACCCACTGACCTTCCTGTATATCACATGACACATGGCGACTCGCATCTTCATGCCTAATCTCTGGACGTGGTTGTAGAAGAGATGTTGCAGGATGGTGAGTCCAAAGGCCGAGAGGGACATTGCGGCAGCGTAGCTGTACACCATGTAGAGACTCCTCTGGTCGTCTGGGTCGTAATTCTCAAAGTACTGGATTATTTTCCACAGGAGAAACGGCTGGATCACTTTAATTGCCTCCTTAATGAAAAAGGAAATCGACAAAAACACGTTAAATATCATGCAACCCACTTCAACTGGAGCTTACAATAAACTTTGAAAAACAGGCTTTAAGAAGCAGCAACATACCAGTGAAAACACAAACAGCGCAGCCCCTGAGAAGGCCTTCCAATAGCACTTAATCAGAGCCTGGGTGAGATTTGGCTTTTCAAGCTCTTTGGTTGCCTTTCTGACTTCCTTGTCCCAAAACCTGCAACAAAGAACAACTTCAAATTGAGCATGCATTTGAAACCTTCACACCATGATTGCTTTGGTAATGTTCTCATGCAGGTTAAATACAGTTTAGAATGAGACTTAGGGGGGAATCCACCATAACAGCCATTTGTAGTGCTTTTGCATATTTAAAGCTCCTGAGAGTGACCCTGAAGATCCCCAGAAGCTTAAAAGCCCAAACTCTTCCCATGTCGTCTCTCTTGTTGTCATTTAGCTCTCATATGAATCAAGTGGATGTCAAACAGGGTGTCAAGTGACTGAAATAAGATCATTCTGCCCGCTCTGCTAATCAAAGAGGGGCTTCCTTTCCAAAAGTGTCACGACAACACTTTAAAGTGATGTGCTCGAGTGATTGTACCTCTGTAATTCCTCCCCGACTTTCTCAGACCGATCTTCTGGAAGAACGCTGTACATGTCGCTTTCCTCCAGTCTCTGCTTGTAGCCAAGCTGCAGGATCGGGGCGATCCAGCTGAAACAGACAGAAAACAGATTCTCATGAATTAAGGGAGGGAGGAGGATTTCTGTCAGAGAGAAGGCCACCGAAATAATCTTAATTTGTCCTCCTCCCAGAAGAGCCCAGACGCAAAGCTTTGCCTTTAAGAGGAGGCGTGTGTAAGACAGGGCTGGATACGATCCCTGCCTTTCTGTTGAAACTGTTCATGGTTAATATACGACTTGTCTGAACAGTCGACTGCTTACAAAGTAGGCTTCGTTTTTCACTTTATCATTTCATTACACAATCCTTGTTCTGCTTCAGCCTAAGAAAAAATCCATGAAGAAATTGGTCACGGGTCATTTAGATATAAAGCTCCCTCAGATTGGCTCCGCCCCCTTATATCCATCACTTCCTTCCACCGCTTCAGGTCACTTATTTTCTGAAAACCTGTTCTTGTTTTTGATTCATGTGTTTTTTTCTTGTCTGCTTGTATTACAAATAACCCAAAGACAAAGTGCTCGTTATAGTGTTGTCCTCCATTTCTTCACCAGGTCATGTTCACCAGTTGAGAGCTGGTGGTGGGCTGTGGTGGGAGAGGTTGAGGGAGAGCTGTCTGCGTTGTATGCATGCCTTTTAAATAATTGTATTTCTGTAAGGACCCCTTGAAAATGAGATGATGCATCCCAAGAGGCTGTCCATTCAAATTCAAATGGGATAGCCTTGGACACGTTGAAATGCCCCCCTTCGCAGGATGCAGCCCCTGAATTGAGAGCTTCACCAATGATCACAAACATTAGCTCAATCAAACATTAAAGGGACTCTGCTGAAGTGCAGTGCATGTGTGGAAGTGGCTTCTGATGCATGAAGGAAGTATTATCTGCACCAACGCTAAGCTCGCTGACGGGGTCTTCCTTGGTTAAACTACAATATTCTGAAGATGGACTACAAAACATGCATCTGTCCAGTTGTTTCATGCACATAGCCTACATAAACATACAGTAGAGGGGCGGCAGTAACTCAGTCTGCAGGGACTGGAGGGTCGCCGGTGCAGACCAAGTCAGGAAATTGGTCTGGTAACAAGAGAGGTGCAAGTCCACTTCCTGAGCACTTTTTGAAACAAAAGCCAGGCTTCAAAGGTTCTAAGTTCAGGGTTTCAAGATAAAGCCTTCCAGCTGCTCGCAGAGTCTGAGGCAGACTGTTCAAGGAGCTCGGAGCAGAAAAGATTAAAGGTGACTCACCAAAGGTCGAGTACTTGGGAGAGGAAAACAAAGGAAACACGAGGGGCTGCACAGTGCACGTGTTCATACACTATAAGCACTGGAGTTATTTAAGCCATATTTCTCTGAAGGTTTTCTCCATTTAGAAGAGGTTAGAAGTGTGGTGGAACTTCTCTACCTATTTAGATTGAAATGTACAGACATTATTTCTGATGTCAGTCAGACCTGATAGAGTTCAGCTGAGACGAGCTTAAAGTGTCAACGACGTTTGTTAGACTTAGTGTTTGCTCCAAATGTCCTAGCAGCCACATCCTAGTTTTGCTGTGTTAATATGACTCTGACATTAGTAACGTCTTTTCGATATTGCAAAGCCTTCGGGAGAGTCCGGCAGAATTGGCTTAGCGCGACACACAGCATCAGACGTGTTCTGTTACTCCATCTCTCCTGTATGTATATACTCTTGAGTCATGTTTGTATAAACTTTTCTCCAACTTAAGCCATGACTGATTCATTTCTTGTGTGAAATCAAGTTCTTACAAATTTCCTCAACAAGAAGAAGAACATATGTTATTCAGTTTTTACACTCTGTTATATTGAACATGCTACACACAAACAGGATCCTATTCACCTGCACTAATGGAGAGATGTCAGAGTGAGCACTCGCTGTACCTCTACGGTACAGCGAGTGCTCTTCAGCTGGTGGGGGGGGGGGGGGGGGGGTCCGGTGCCCTGCTCAAGGACACCTTGGCAGTGCTCAGGAAGTGGACTGGCACCTCTCCAGCTACCAGACCAAAATCCAGACTTGTTCCACACCAGCAACACTCCGGTTCCCATCCCAAGTCCCTGCAGACTGAGCTACTGCCACCCCTCTACTCTATTTTTATGTAGGCATGAAACAACTGGACAGATGCATGTTTTGTAGTCCATCTTCAGAATATTGTAGTTTAACCCCGTCAGTGAGCTTAGCGTTGGTGCAGTCGGATTTTTTTTGAGCATGTGAGCTGACTTTCTAAAAGTCTGACCTTGTCTGAGTAAAGAGAGTGGTTGGGGAAAGGACAAAGATGTGTCTAACAGTTGTGACTCTTCCCTCTCCTCCAGGGAGCAAATGTCAGTCACTTATTTAACATCTAATTCCCCGTATGCGCTCATACAAGGCAAAGTTTGAGAGTTTTTATGGTGCTGGGGAAAAATTCATGTGACGGCGGTGCATTCCACAGTAAAGGAAATCACCCAGCCCATTGAGATGCCAAAGGTCATCTGCCAGTCAAAAATGTAAAGTCAAATACCACACTCTAAGAAATGATTCATGGGGTTAGTAGAATACACTTAAAATAAATTTGTTTTTCAACATAAGAAATTAGGTTTGTTATGTGTACTAGATTTAGTAAGTTCACCACATTCATAAAGGAGTATGTCAAACTCAAAATGAAAGAACATTGTCTTAACTTGTTTTTATACGAACGTATAATAATTTTTAACTTAGCATTAGCACTTCACTGACCTAGCTTACAGTGATTTCAATGTACTCTATCTTTTGGTTGTGTTTCGCAGAGTCAACTGAATGCTGTTACTCAACATGTAGCTTTTGGTTGAAAAACTAAAAAGGTAAGAGGACGAGTGTTTTATTTAGTTATAATTTAAAGTTTTTACTAAGTTGTGTGGCTGGGCTGTTTGGCATTCTTCTGTAGTTTAACCTGTGACAAATGTAGGTTATATGTTTGGGGTAAAGTTGCATGTTCAAGGCTGCAAAGTTATTTTGTGTTAATTATTTTGAAATATTTGTTTAATACAAAAAATTTGACTGATTACTTTGTTAATTTTTACCTGAAGTTTCATAATGCAAAAACTAATAGTTATGTCTTACTTGAAAATGATACGCTTCTGAATAAATTTTAGTTGTACATGATAGTTGTAAAAAATTACATACTGGTCACCACTCTTGTTGAGAACCAGTTTTAAGACATTTGTTTCCCCTTCTAAGGATGGCGATCCACTGCCTGGTGGTTTATCACAGGGAGCAGGAAAACATGGTAGGTCAATCTGGACATTAAAGCTCAGAAACACTGTGTAACTTTTGTTTTTAAAAAACTAACAAGTCGATTCTGACTTCCTTATGCCAGGATTCTGAAGTGAAGGTGATGATGAAGATTGTTGTTACCAGAGGAGCCATACTGTCTGATCCAGCCAGCGCAAAGATAGTGAAGGAACGGAACCTTGAAGACCTGGATGTACCAAGAGCTGTGCCGTGCTGATGGGGCTGGTATTCAACTCAACCTCAGATACCCGAAAGAACTGATCAGAATGTTTGAGGTATTTCAACGGATGGTCTTTGAGATAGATGGTCTGAAAGCATAAAGGTAATGTCCTTAAAAAAAATAGTCTGCTGTCCCATAATAATATAAAGGCTATGGTGATTGTCTTTAAGTTTACAGAAGACATTGTGCTTTGGTTTGATATTCTGTTTATGTTTTATAATAAACAGTTTAACTTTGAACATCAAGTTGCAATGTGTTTTTTATTCTGACTTAAGTGAATTAAGTTACTTGTACTCAAAAAAGTCAATGCAAATTGTTGCCTTAATTTTATTAAGTAGGATCAAAGTAAAATAAAGAAGTTAGAATAACTTAAATTAAATGAATTATCAACCTAATATCACCACAACTTTTGAATTAAAATTAAGTAAGTTCAACTTATAAAAGCTTGGAAAGGTCGAAGCAAATCATGTTGGTTGTACTCAACTAATTTGGTTGGTTTAACAATAAAGACCTTAAAGGATTTACTTAATAACACTAGAGTTGGAACAACTTAAAAAGATGCATGCAAATTGTTGCCTTAATTTTTTTGAGTTCAGCCAGGATATATTTTTTTAGAGTGCAGGTTCACTACATGTGTAATAAGCTTAAATCCAAAATCCAACTTTGCAGTGAGGAGGGGGCGAGAGCATGATTTATGAGTTACAAATTCCTGGAAAGCACAGAGTGTCTCGAGAACACAACGTGACACAGCAGTGGTCCCCAGCTGGTCTAGACTCAGGAGGACCCACCACCAACTCCTGACTTTCTGATACTTTTCAACCAATCACATTTATTTTGATGAAATATTGTGCAGTTAGGACCTCTGAGGGTACAAAACAAAGATACGGAACAAAACTAACATGTAGATAAAAAAGTGCTTCACAGACTTTTTCACGCACAAATACGTGACCCACTGAACCACTGCTCCAGAGTACACTTATGTAATTGTAATAGAATCTTTGGCATCCCTGTCCTTAGGCTTTATTGACTGATGGATGGCGCCACATATTCACAATGACAGCAGTGTAGGCTGAGCCTTTGATTGACAGCATGTTGATCAGTTCTTACTCATGGTCTGACAATCACACAGACCGAAACCACAAAACTTACCTAAGAATCAACATTTTGCTGTTGGAATAACAAACTCAGGTTAGAATATTCATTTATGGGGAAAATAAATCCATTCATTACATTTCTCATCAATGGGGGAAATTGTATGGGGCGCCGATTGTAAAGTTGCGCACACTACAAATAACAACAACATTTCTCCACATTTAGCCCTAAAACATCACTTTTTATTCACATTTAGAGAAATATCTGTGAACTTATTGGCAAATATAAATGTTAAATATTATATCTAAATGTTGAATGTTTTATCTAAATGTTACATTTTATATATAAATGTTAAAAATACATGTCCTGAGTCTAAATCTTTAGTTAAGATTTATAAATATTGAGTTAGATTTATAAATCTTTAGTTAAGATTTATAAATATTGAGTTAGATTTCTAAATCTTTAGTTAAGATTTATAAATCTTTAGTTAAGATTTCTAAATCTTTAGTTAAGATTTATAAATCTTTAGTTAAGATTTCTAAATCTTTAGTTAAGATTTATAAATATTGAGTTAGATTTATAAATCTTTTATATTTAGATATTTTGATCGTGTGTTTAACAACAATATAGCTAGCTATCCAGCCATGCCACTCTCCCCAAATCAAAATCTAGATTTTCACGAACATGTGTAGGCTACTTAACAATCATTTTTTGCCGTTATGCATAGAAGCATAAATTAAGTCGAAATATAATCTACATTTTCTCTCCTAGTCATCTCTGCTCTCAAGCTGCAGTCAACATGTTTCTTCCCCTCCCCTCCGTTTTCAGGCGTTGTTAACCACCAACTTGCTGAATTCTCACAGGAATTAATGCTCTGGCTGCGGCTGACAGCCTACACATGTTCGTTCGCTTTCTCGAACTTTTATTTTGGTGCTTCCGGTTGGCGGTAGAGTGAATTTGCATATTAGCTAAATATTTAGAAATCTTAACTAAAGATTTATAAATCTGAACTAAAGATTTAGAAATCTTAACTCAATATTTAAAATCTTAACTCAATATTTATAAATCTTAACCAAAGATTTATAAATCTTAACTAAAGATTTATAAATCTTAACTAAATATTTATAAATCTTAACTAAATATTTAGAATCAGGACATGTATTTTTAACATTTATATATAAAATGTAACATTTAGATACAACATTCAACATTTAGATATAATATTTAACATTTATATTTGCCAATAAGTTCACAGATATTTCTCTAAATGTGAATAAAAAGTGATGTTTTAGGGCTAAATGTGGAGAAATGTTGTTGTTATTTGTAGTGTGCGCAACTTTACAATCGGCGCCCCATAAAATTGCCTCCCTTTGAAGATTCACGACATATCGCTGCAGCTCTGATTACATTTAAACGTAATGCAATCAACTCTCTTTGTGTTGTTACGGTACAGTAACGCGCTTACGACTCAATCACGGGACTCGTTTTCAACGCGTTGGGTGCTCGCTCATAAACACTACGCGGCTCGTGCAGCTCCACACCCCGCGAGGAGACATTATAACGGTGGTCACTTACCACATAAAGACCCTGGAAATCAAGCTTGCGGTTGCCAATGGATTCTGCCTATCGTATTTCTTGTTGATCTCCATGGTCACTGACCCCCGGTCGGGATTGTTGAGCCTCGGGCGAAACGCAGTGACAACTTTTCATAGACGACTGTGTTGACATGCACGAGTCAATTCACTACATGTGCAGTTGGCTTACATCCTTACATCATGTAAAGTTCAGACACGTTAGATAAGGCTGTTGCACCAACTATGAGCGGGCTTCGGCTGATCGCAAACACAGCCTACAAGTTATGGAAACCCAAAGGGGACAGAAATCCTCTATTCAAACAGCGCGTGCAGGTAAAACACACATCATGCAGGGGCGTTCCCAGGAGTGGACCATATCTGTTGAGTTTTCACATTTCCACTAGGGAGGAGCTGAATCCTTTTGAAGGATGACTGTCTTTGAATTTTGCTGTTTAAAACAGAAGAAATGTTCTTGATGAGCTCAAACTAGCTGCACAGTTTCTGCCTGCAGGCAGCCCGAACAGCAGACATTCAATAATTGAAAAATATCTGATGTGGAGTAACACATCAACATTGCTCCTTAATTGTTACTTGATGTTTAAAACAATTATCCCCTGCAAGGCTCTTCTAGAATAACAGGATGTGCAAGATATTCCTAAACCACATGGCATTTGTGAGTCACATCTGCCAGATTGATTTTGAAGACATTTTTGGCTTACTACTGCTGGCCAATGGATGACGGTGACTTACTAAAGTCCACTTGAGTGGCTAATGTGGAACCATTCCATCAAAACCTGTGCATTTAGGAGAAAACAGCATATGCGTGAAAGGGTTAAAAGACCCTTTCGACCGACGAAACTATCCCCCCAGAACGGTGGTCTTTTTGAAGAACTATACGTGCGTTTCGACCAAATCTATCAGGGTCTAAATGTATTTCTAAAATAAATAAAGACCCTGCTGGGGGTAGTGCTTTCTAATAATGTCCAAGGACTTTGGGGGATAGGGTACGCAGCCCCCGCAGGGCTGAACGTGTCGGATTGATCAGGCACAGCAGGGTGTTAGATCACCCACTGTGTTAAAAGACTGATGCTGCATTCAGGTGCTGCTCGGGTGGTCCAAGTTTCCGAGTTGGGAAGTCGTTCTTCCACCTTCAGTGTGTTCAAGTGATTTCAGTTCGGAAAGTCTGAATGTTGTAAGAACAACATTAAAGTGTGTGGATGCTAAGAAGCAGAAGATCAGTGAAATGTCTCTGTTACAAGATAAATGTGAGCAAAAAGTTGATATGCAATACGTGAATTAATAGAAAGTATGTTAACATTAACTAAACATATTTTGCCCCCCCAGGTGATGACGATGCTGACGTCAAGTCGCGCACCTAATTCTTTATTGTTGTTCCGACTTGAGCATGTGAAGTTCATGTGCATTTTACAACTAGGAAACTCGTTTTTCCGATGTGTCCGACACCACATGAATGCAGCATTAAGCGCTGCAGGCCCCGTAAACGTAATAAAAGAAAAGTAAATAGAAAAGCAAAGCAAACAACTGTTTTTTTTATGTATTTTTTTTTACAAATAAGATCATTTGGAGAGTGGGAAAAATAAATACATTAAGATATTGAGCTTCATAAGCAAATACAGCTTCTAATTTATTATGATACACTTTTTGTGCAGAAGTTATGAAAAAAATACACATCAAGGGAAATGAAGTTATAAACTGTTAGTTCAACTTTACATCCAGAGGCGCTGCTTGTCAACAGGCAAGGTAGGCATTTGCTTGGGGCCCCAGACCAGTAGGGAGCCCCCTGGAAGGCTTAAAAACCTTAACCAAAGCAACCTACCTATAGGAAGGCCCCATCTGACAGCGCTGACTCTTGTTGCCCTGCTAGGCGTTGCATGCATTATTGCAGTGTAAACCAAAATTTGTCAATGAAAGTCAACAAAGAAGGATGAAGAGGAATTATCTTTCTACAGGAGAGGAAAAAGAAACAGGAAAAAAGAGGAAGAGGAGTAATCGCCGGGACGCTGGCAGACATGATGCTGAATGCTGGTTGGAGGGGCCCCCAATTGAATTTCCCCTATAGGGCCCCACCGGACTCTACTGCCACTGTTTACATCTGAAAGCAGGTTGTCATGCTTTAAAGCCCCACATGTTGGTATCATGTAAACATTTGAAGAACTACTTTTTATTTCGGGTACATTTGCAGCTCCACAGATTCACCAATAGAGGGAACTAAGAGCCTACATGCTCTTACAGCCTGAATGAGTTTGGAGAGCATGGTCCGGGTATTTGAGCTCAACAATCCCACATTAAAAAAAAGTTGCCAGTGAAGCCACACGTATCCAGTTTGTATATATGACTGTTTCATCATTGCTCAAGCCAAAGGAGAAGATGTCTGCTCACGCCGTGAACTTTATAAGTGAATGTTTAACTTTTACTGCCGTTTAACAATGACGGTTAAAGGTCGGACTCGTGACATTTCCATGTCAAACCTGCTCATGTAAGTGTGACCTTATTTTCACAACTCAGCAATGCTGGAACACAGCCATAACCAACACTCTAACCTGCAGAAGCTCAAAGTGTGGTATTCATTACACACTTCGCTGAAACCAACATTCATTAATACGTCGTATCCAGACTACAGACTAACCACCCGGGTGCTCTAATCATGACCTCGGGTGATTTCAACCATGTCACCATGGCTAAAACATTGACAAACTACAGACAACAATAGCCCCGTTTCGACCAAAGGTCCCCAGAACTAAAAGGTTCCTGAGGCCCAGCGTTGTCAGCGTTTCCACCGCTGCCTGAAGTCCTGGGAGGTTTGTGCAAATCAAGCTGTATCACTTTGCAAATGACCTCATTGATTAACAGTGGAAGAGAGACAAGTGCTTAACACTGGAGACCTCACTCCCTTCATTTCACCAAACACCCAAGAAACACCTTTTAGGAAGATAAATGATATTAACCCCTGCAATGAATTTAAATCAAACTTTAGAACATCTGATTTTTTATTGTGAATACACAAGGTCTTTGAAGGGATCGTTTTAAAATTGTATTTCTGAGAAAGATTAACAGTCACCAAAGATAGAATTTAATATCATCAAAGATGGTATTTTACCTTTTTATACATGTAACAGTCAGACTTTGATTTAAATAAAGGTAGGGTAAAAACAATGGGCTTTCAGCTGCAGTCTTCTAAACACAGTGGGTGATCTAACACCCTGCTGTGCCTGACCAATCAGAGCCATTCAGCTCTGCAGGGGCTGCATGCCCTATTGTCAAAAGTCCCTGGACCATCAGAAAGTACATAACCCCTATCAGGGCCTTTGCCCCCCAACTCTGTGGAGTACCTCATCACGTCTTCAGCATGAGCCTGAGTCTTCAAAGGGTCCCTACCAGCCCCAACTGGGAGTGGAGTATGCCATCGTGTTCCTGCTCAACCGTGTCACCTGGACAAGCTGGACAGCACTGTGAGGGTCATGTTTTTTGACTTCTCCAGTGTTCTAACCCTACTTCCTGAGGAGGCTGAGGTCCTTCTACATCTGCAGGAAGATGCTGAGGATATTTTACAAGTCTGTGGTGGCCGGTGCTCTCCTGTTTGCTGTTGCATGCTGGGGCAGCAGGCTTAGGGTAGCGGACTCAAACAGACTCAACAAACTGATCCGCAAGGCCAGTGACATTATCGGGGTGGAGTTGGACTCTCTGACGGCGGTGTCAGAGAGAAGGATGCTGTCGAAGTTGCGTAGCATCTTGGACAATGTCCCACACCCACTCCATGACGTGCTGAGGTCAAACACAAGAGCACATTCAGTGCTAGACTGATCCCTCCACGATGCACCACAAAAAGAGTTTACCTGCAGTGCCAGGCGTCCTCGTTCCGTTTCTATTGGCCGTCCCTCTGCATGTCAGCAGTGCCTGGGACATCCCGGGCCCCAGCTGTGTCTGTGTCACATCTCGTTTACACCAGGGACCGAGGCCATGATTGACCTAGTTGTTGAAAAGCCCAAGAGGCACAGTCAAAAGCACACTACACGTAATACAGACACGAGGAAAAGTGAAATGCCGTTTGTACTGACATGGATTAGAAGCAAGATGAGGAAAAAGTCAGGCTAGTTTTTAGTGATGCACTTCTTCCCTTCTGATAAATCGATCTTAATAAAGTATGGATTTAAAGAAAAGACTACTTGTTCATCTTCATATTTTATTCATATTTATTCCATACTGGAACGACACACGAGCTAAGAACAGGCACATGAGAGAGCACGTGTTATCGTTTATCTCCATGTGACACACACACACACACACACACACACACGGACTTGTGAGGACCATCATTGACATACAGCATTTCATTCACCTTTAATTAGCATCCTTCTGCAACAGTCCATACACTTAAGTGAACCTTAACCTTAAAGTTTGGCTCTGCTAAAAGGTTCATACTCCCCACCTCTAATACAATGATTGGTCCTCACAAAGACAGAAATACAAACATACATAAACACTGCAGCTGACCGACAGCTGCCCAGTGAAATCAACGTCGACTGGGCCGCTGGAAATGCTCCAGAGCACTTAGTCAGGAGTTTGTGGAGAGAGAGACTGCCTTGTGATGTGAAGCAGATCCAGAGAAGGTGAGTGGAGTCCAGGTTAAAAAAAAAGACACCCATTTATTTATCCTCAAAGCTGTGTGAAGTCGCACCTTTAATGTCCAACAGATCACAGGGTCAGTGACTGTCACTGTCTGACTGAGTCCTGGGTCATGTCGTCGTTCGGTGGTGAACTCAGCAGTTCCTGGATCCTTTGCATGTCCTTACTGGTTTCCTCCGCCTGAGAGCTCGTATTCAAATCTCCTATCAGCTCATCTGTCAACTGCAGACGAGCCGTCCTATAGAACGACAGCAGGAGATTGACAGGTTAAGACCATAGACTGTAAATAATACGGTTAAGACAGACGTTTCTCAGAACAAAATGAACATTCAACTAGCTTTTTAACCCTTCATCATCTCACCATTCTGCAAGTCTGAGCTCATAGAGCTCCCTGCGCTCTCTCCTCCTCCTCTCTCTGGCAGTTTCTCCAGCCAGCGACTGCATGCCGAGGATCAACGCACCGCTGGGAATCCTAAGCACAAATATGATTCATTTGTTTAAAAGCTCAATAACGAGCTCAATACATAACATGACATGCACTTCTTCTAGTGTTGCCTGAGCGGGTTATTGCAGCCTACATGAACCACAAAAGAATTAAAAAAATCATCTTGGAAGACACTTTAGATGAAATCAACACTGAAACTGGGAATGTAAGAGTTTATTAAACATGAAACATGTTGCACAAGACTGGACATTCAGTGCAAGTTTTGCAGAACATCCAGTAGATATGTGAACCCATTTTAAGACGACTGAATGGACACTTTGCCACAGAGACAACTGGGTTTTAAACATCTCATTGCATTATATGTTTGGTAACAAGTCCTGGTCATCACGTGTGAGCAGCTACTTTAGTCGCAGAAATCTTCAAAGCTTTTGCACCATTCGAACAAGGTAGTGTCAGCTTTGTCTCAGCTGTCTCTTACAAAGTCATTCCCTCCTCTGCAGGCCCTGCAGCCCCACCCAAACCTTTGAGTCACACCTCTGCCACATGTACGGTTAAAGAGGGTAATCTAGAGCGTGATGTGCTTTCGGTTTGCTGCCTGCTTTCATTTTATCCTCTGCTGCCCTGACTGCACCTGGCGTAGGCCAGGGATAGGACTGTTTGCACACATCACATGCTCGAGGTGGCTGCTCCCTGATGCAGAGAGTGAAGAGGAGGAGGAGGAGGAGTAAGAGACGGAGGCAATGCTTGTATGGGGCCAACAGGAGAAGAGACAAGGGCCGAGCCAACCTGATGAGAGATGATGCTCACAGAGATGATCCAAACCAACGCCTCTGGTCTTTTTCAAAATCAAAAACCTCACACTCAATCTCCATTATACGATCAAATTCAACAACTGCTCTTGGCTCTGTGCGCTCAGATGAAGTGGCCACAGGAACGTGTGTAAAGTGGGACAGGGTAAGTCCAGATCAGATCATGGTAGTTGGAGATGAGAGGCTGGAATAACAGAGGTGGTATGAATGCAGAAGGGCAGCTGCTGAGTTGGCCCGCCTCCTTGCTCTTGTACCCAAAACACGGCCCTCTGCAGCACACATGAGTCCCTCTGGCACAGTGAACAGAGTTGGAGGTCGGGGTGGGGGGGTGTGTGTGGGGGTTCAGCTGGGCGACAGAGGGTTGCTGGGAGGGGCACAGCTGGCTGCCAGAGTGCTCACTGCACCCAAGCACATGGGACTGAACAAGGACGCATACACATAAGTGTGAGCAAACAAATGTGTGTTAAAAATAAATCCACAGCAGCGTCTGACAACAGGGCTCAAACTCTGTAGGATTTAAACACTTAAAGCAAAAAAAAACCCAGATGAGTAGCTGTTCACAATGGATGTGTTGGGACTGTTAGAGCGTGTGATGGATGTGATGGGACGTGTGTGAAAGCAGAAGCCAAACTTACCCCAGCACTGCCCCGATGATTGTCCCTGCCACCAGCCCTCCCAGGCCCAGGTTCAGCCTGAAGAGGCCTCCAGTCACAGCTGCTCACACACAGACACATCTATCATTTAAAGCTCAATGTCCTGGCATGTGTGCTGCATGTGCTGGAACATTAGCCGAAGGGTTAAACAAGGATTAGAAGAGCTCTTACATGAGCGTCAGTCAAGGAGTTTTACAAACAGTAAAGAGCACTCTGGGAGCTAAAATGAGAAGCAAGATGAAGTCGCCCTTCTTTTATTTCTATTTACTTGTGATTAGCTTTGTGCGTCTGTTTAAACCGTTTCAGTAGATAGATGCTTAACTGGAAATACAGACTAGAGGGATCATTCGGCGAGAGAGTCAACAGTGAAATCATTCAAAAAGGTTCGACCCATACAAGAACAAAAGCAGTGCATAACATTTCATAAGAACACGTCACCACTACTCAACCTGTTCCCACATAAATTAACGCTCACTAGAACTTGTTCAACTCTCCTGCTCAACGACTCAGACAGAGTTTCATACGTCATGTATTAAGAGAATGTATTTTAGAGACAGGACACGGATCAATGGAGCGGGAACAAAACAACGACCTCCATGTATGTTCGACTGAGATTCCTCTCCAGCTGTTAGGAAAGTACAGAAAAAGTGTGACTCGTTTTGCAAAAAGAGGTTTAGAAGTGAACCATTCAAACTTTAACGTAGCCACAGTATTTCTTACTGCATTTTACTAGTTTAGCACATAAAACACAGGACAGTAGAAACTGTGGAGCTGAAAGGCGTAATCAGATTTGTTTGAAATAACAATGGTGTCATAGTGGGTTTGATCGGGCCGTGTTGAAGAGCGTGTGACCCACCTCCAGCAGCAGCGTAATGACTGACGGCGTTCTTGTCTCGGTACACAGAAAGTCCTGTGCTAACAGAACTAGAGAGGGAGGAGACAGATGAGGGAAAGGTCATTTAAGGAGGATGATCAATCATTGAAAAATAATAACAAAGAGCCACACAGATTTCGGTTCAGCCCCTTAACATACGAACAATAACTTTAATGTTCACTCTGCTGAGCTGGTTCTGAGAACCTCCTGAAAGAGTGCGGCTTATTCAGTTTGTTTGCTTACTTGAACAAGGTGACAAAAGCCGCCACTCTCCAGCTCCACCTCCAGCCGTATCTGACAAAACCCCGGATTGCTGCGTTGTGAGCCGAGCGCTGAATAAGAAGGGAAACATAACAATAAGGAAGTCATCTTTTTTATAGCACTTGGTGGATTTACTTCACCATCACTGTCAAATCCATCTGAATTATTTGGGAAAAGTGACTACCGCCCCAATGTCTGTGTCGTGATCTTGAATCGTTACAGCTTTTCCCTGGATCCTAAACATCAAAGTTTAGGCCACATGCCAATTCAAATACAGTTGATTTTCTGTCATTCACACACTCACCACAGCGTCCACTCTGCTGGTATAGACTTCCGCCTGGCTGGTTTTGATATACCTCTCCCTGGCATGGCGAGCTGCTGGCAGGCCTCCGTAGATCAGGCCGGCTAGTGCGGCGACAACACCGCTCTTTATCACATTGGTCAGCTCCTCCGGGTATGTCTGTGTCACTCTGCAGAGAGACGAGATCGATCCAACTCAGTGCCGTTTCATCCAATTAAAATCATCGTATAAGAAAAGAGTGACTCACAAAATGATTTGCAAGAAGTTATGGTAAGATATTTGATTTTTACCATTCAGAGGGTCCATGGAGAAACAAGCAAACCTCACATCAAGGGTTTTATCCTTTTTATTAACAAACTACTAGAAAATTTTGCTCAAGTAGAAGTTGTTTTGGGTTGTTCATAAATCAAGCAATCAAATTAAAAGATGGGGCATGTAGTCCAGAATAAGGGGGGACTAACAAAGAAGATAAAACTGTATTGTAATCTACTTGAACAGCTCTGCCTCTTCTACAATGGCTCCCTCTAGTGGCAAAAAGGTGACTTCAACATTTTTCATTTCTACGTTTCTGTTTATTAATTTTCTTGAATAAGCGTTTGATCATTTAAAATATCTGCAGTTACCTAAAAGGTCCATCTTAGTTTCCCTAGCCTCTAGATGACACCTTCAAATTGAATATATGACACATAGGAGAAAGAAAAGATGTAGGTGATGAAATAAGGTAACAGACTGCTTTTCTTATGTGTACAACAAGAATACTAACTCTCTGTCAAAGAGGTCCTTGATGCGTTCCCATCCTGTGTCTGGGAATTCTGGCTTGCCCACATTGCTCGGCATGGTCCTGGAAGAGGGGAAGGGTGCAGGAGAAGCACCGGTAGAGGGGGAGGAGGAGGAAAAAGAGGGCATCTGTGCAGGCTGGGAAGCAGCCACATCAGCTGCGTGGACCCTGGGGAGAAGGAAGCAGAAGGAAAGAGGCCTGGCGTTCTGGATGAGGCCCTGCAGAAGGCCGGTGCTCAGAGTGCCCCGAGGGGCAGAATCTGCTTGACGTCTCTGCAGGGTGAGGCCCGTTCTGGGCTCCTCTGGATGCATCACGCTTCAGCTGGCATCAGGCTGCGGCAGAGAGGCAGAAACACATGGCCATGGGTTTTGGATGTTGCACTCACTGCATTGACTTGAGCTCCATCCTCAAATTAAACAGCCTTAAGGCAAGTGGATTCCTGGTATGTATGGCTACACCGGCTGTCCATCTCAGCAGATGTTAAACGTTGCAGCCATATCAAAACACACTGGGCACACAAGCAGACATTCAGGGAGGATTCTGTTTGACTTCAAAATGTGCAAGTAGTCCTATAGAAAGGGTGTGCTAAAGAATAAAATGTTCACTGATTTTGTGTCTAATGTTGTCGTTGTATTCTCTCACCTGGTGTTTAATAACCTGACACTCTAATCTTTAGCATATCAGGTCATTTCCAAAGTGACAGCACATTTATAATTCCAATAATCTGTTGTTTCGTCAAGGCACCAAATTGCAGCTCACATCCTCCCAATGTGTGAACACTTTGCATGTTTCACACACCATGTTAAGGTACACTGCAGTATTATTATGGCCCCAAGCTAACGCTAGCAGTGTGTCTGTCTGCAGGTGTCTGACTTGTGTTTACTTAAATTAGCATTTGTCAACATAACAGTGTTTTCTTCTAAAGTATTTACACCTTAATAAATTATGAGAATATGAAAATATCCCCCGTAGCCCAGCTCAAATCGTCCTGCTCCGAGTTAGTAACTTAGCATAACAAACCTCAGCTTGATTAGATATACCTGTTAGGTGGATATTGTTGACCTCAGTTTAAGTCTCACCACTTGTATTCCTCTTTGACAAATGTACCACTATACTTCACATTGTTACTGCAGAAGAAACGCTCTCCAGTCCTCTGTTTACATCGCTTTATAAGTTACAAAAAAAAACGTGAAAAACGCTTGTCCGATAATAGGAGTAGTGTGGTTAGCACTTAGCATGCTAGCCTCTCATGTAACATAGAAAAGACAGCTTACCAGCAAGCGGCGCGTGCTTCCTTTACAGCCACAGTTTGTGTGAAGATAATTCTCTGAAACAAATTATTAGTACTCAGTGTTTACATGTCTGTTTTACGTAATTGTCCTTCTGTTGTTTGTTTTTGAACGGTGACTTTCCGACAGTCCACACCGGCTTTCCAACCTCTGACCCCGGCCAGGTAGACGAGTGTGCAGCTTCAAGGATCAGATGTAAAAACAGCGCCGCCTGTCGGTGGAGGACTTAGCATTACACTTCATGTCCAAATGTAAAGACACAAACAGTGGGGAAGCTTACATATTCAAATAAGTTAACTGATACAAACAATAACTTAGCTAAGAGGTGCAGATAACACGTTTCTAAACTACTTTCAAATCAAACACACCCACAAATGCTTAAATGAACCAAAGTATTTAATGTCAAAAACATTTAAAAAACACATAAAAAGCTGCACAACCTCAATGTCCCATGTTGACCTGGCACATGATCTAGATTTCTGGTTTTTGATCAACATACTAATGAACTAGATAACCACATTTCTTAAGATTACTGTAAAAAAGAGCGATTCTACAACAGTGAGAATCTGTTAGTTCACGGTCAAATTGAATATTACAACATATTCAAGAATACCCTGTTTCAACTTTACGTCATCTCTGCACAGCCAGGGAGACTCTTTACGTGAGCGTCTCTTGGAAACCCCACAAATCAAATTAAAACGTATTCTGCTGAAGTCATTATTGCTTAACGTTGGCACTTAGCGTTAAAGGTGATCTCTACTGTGAAGAACTCCTTCGTTCTTTTCAAGTTGTGAAACATACACAGACGTGAAAGTTGTGACAGTGCATCAGTTTGATGATGGGTTAGGAATAGATACACGCAAGTTGGAGTTTCTTCAAATATCCAGTGGAGGGCAGTGTAGCAAAGGTGTTGTCCTGTGGAAGCACTGTGTAAAAAAACACATCACTAAAAGGCTACCATACTGAATATTAGTGATGGCACTTATTCCTCATTAACAGATTCATCTGTACATTTGAACATTTGTCACATGTTAGTAAAAGAAGGCTTGTGCACACATTATTGCTGCTTTCAGTAGATGCTCCCAAAACATTTCTCAGCATTAAACATGTAACAGCACGGCCTCCGTTACTGGCACAACCTTCATGCATATCTGAGCAAATTAAAGTCACACTTTTGTTTGTTGAGATCAAAGTGTTTAAGCTAGTGTTTTACAGCTCAAGAAGCTAGTAGCAATGTTTTCATCTGGTTTCTGTGTGCGGTATCAAATCATCATTTGTGGAGCCTGGGATTCTACTTCTCATTCCCTCGTTGTGGGTCGTTGACAAAAAGCAAATTAGGTGTTCTGATACAAAAACTAAACAAGAAAAAAGCACCTTTTAATTTCTCTAAAGCTACTGAGTTGTTTTCTTTTTTTAAAAGGCCAAATCTGAAGCAGCAGGGGCTGATGTAGCGTAACATTTTAGTTTCCGTGTCCTACATTTCCCAGAAAGCAACTCAGCAGAAACATGTTTTTTTCTATTTCACAATTCCCTCCTCTATCTTCTAAAATCTAAACCTAGAGTTTTCAATGAGAAGTCTGTAATCCTACGACACAATGAACCCTGATGACATCACTGTTGTTGAATTTCTTCCCTTCACAGCCACAAAGGACACACTACAGCTAACTGTTAGAATCTGAGCTGTGTACGAGCAGAAGACGATGCTGCACATCAGACCACAGCTGTATAAAAAATGACTAAATTCTAAAAGTAGTTCAACTGATGAACCAGAAAGTTGTGACGTTTCACACCTGGAGGTTATTGTAACTCATGTGCAGACACCGTTGTTGCAGGTGAGGCAATCAGATGTCTTTGTTTTACATTCAACATGTAGAGTTTCCCTTTACTGGTCCTGCAGAGTCTCCCTCTCCTTACAGCTCGGTCCTGCTGGGTGTGTGGATGATCTGGTTGTAGTTGTCCTTCCTCTTGGGTTTGTAGGTGAGAAGTTGACCGAACTCTGTGAGGAGCCTCTCCCAGTAGCAGGAAATATCTTGCATCCGCAGGTGGTCGAGGATGAATTCCATACCCCTGAAGCAGAGAAGAAGCAGAAAGTCACAAACTGAACAAAAGCTCAAACTGTTTGTTATTTAAATCTCATCATGAGATGTGTTCTGTTACCTTGTTGCAATCTCCTTTGCAATGTCGTCGTTGTCTTTGACAAACTGTAGAAGCTCCCTGAAGAAACAGAACAATCAAACACAAACGTCACTATTTACAGAAGGTGTGAGCCGCACTGCCAATCTCCAAATACTCTGTACATGCCGTCAGCGCCGTTTGCAGCCACTCTAGTCAATGCTCCTGTTTCCACAGCGATTGTGCAGTCCGTCTCCGGAGCGTGCCAGCAGCGCCACTACACTACACGTTGTAAATACGCTGCAAGTCTATTCTCCACTGAGCTCGCTAAAAGCAAGCGTCAAGCTTAAAGCTCATGGCTGCCCCCCACGGACCCAGTAGGGGAGGGAGCGCCGTCCAACGGTGCAAAATCGTGGCAGACAGAACACACAGCGCACACCGACTTTGTAGAAATTGGCAGTCACTCTAGCCATGAGAAATCATGAGGTACCTGAGGTCGGAAAGATCCTGCTTGACTGGGATGTAGTGGACCCAGGGCTTTAGCTGAGCGTAGAAAAACTCCTGCCATTCATCCCCGACGTGAAACACCAGAGACCCGCAGAGGAAAAGGTGTTTGAGGCGGAAGCTGGCTGCCACCCCTCGAAAGTTGAATAAATATCTGCCAAGGTAAAACGAGGTGCGATGAAAACTGCTCAAAAATGAGACGTAGATATTTCTGTTCCTGATCAAGCTTACTTGTATTTGCAGTGATCCACCAGGGGGATTTCTTTGGCAGGCGGTCTCCCTAGAGTGTCCTGACAGAAACAAAGAGCAATTACTAAAAAATGAAAGAGTAAAAACTCAATCAGGTGGTCAAACTGTTCTGAATCTCAACGTAATAGTCATTACACAGAGTGCAGAAACAATATAGAATCATATACAGCAGTCTAATATTTGAAATATAAACCAATCTGTCCCTGGAGTTCAATGATTTAACTTTGGCTTACCTTCTCAGATTTCCAGGCCTGGTTCTTCGTGTACTCTGCGTCCACCAGCTCTGGAGCCTCTCTGGACAGAAGAATCAGCGGGTCGCGCTCCGGACTCGTTCTGTCAGGAAAAAAAAGGGGGAGAGAACGAGAGAAAGCAGCTGTGATAAATAAATCCAAAGAGAGAATTTAGCAGCCTTTAGGAAGAGAGAGATTGTACTACACTAAATGGAAGATTGATAGAAGAAGAAAATGTATTGTCAATGACAAGACCGACCTGGAGCCTCTGAAGAATCCTCGGGACTCTTTCGTCTTCCATGGCCACTGTGCTGCAGACCTGCCAGAACACATTATATGAATAAGCTCCTGAAACTGTTATTATTTTAGAGTTACATTAATCCATCGCATGTTTCGTAAAAACTCCATCTATGATCCAATTTGTACCACGCAGTATTAAGGCCCTGACACACCAAGCAGACGGCAAAGAACAAGTGGCGACAAAGGCCGCCTGTGGCGTTGCTTCACGCCTTGGCCAAAAAGTTGCACTAGAACACAACGCAAAGACTACAGCCGACGGCCAACCACAACGTACGTTCTGCTCATGCCTGAGAGGAGCAGGCGGCGAAGGCGACAAATAAGGAGAAACCGCACTAATGGGTGAAAGAACGGATACTACAGCAACATGCTCAAGGGGCTGAACCTGTGAGAGCTGGAGATAAATGAAACCTCCGAACAGCCAATCAGAGAGATTCCTCTCATTGACCGCTGACGCCGATTCAACATGTGGAATCGGCCAAAAGAAGGCAGACGGAGCCGCAAAAACTAGGGCGACGACTGCTCACCGACGGTCCAACTAGGGCCGACGGCCGACGATCTCCTCGGTGTGTTATCTCCTTTGTAAAGTTGAAAACACCTTAATGAATAAAATACATTTCGATCCCTCCATTTCCTTGAGAGTAAATCTACACTTTGAGATACTTGTGTGTCCCTACTTTTTAAGGTCGTCCCTCATCAGATCCCATCTCCCGAGTCCGGTGGGGTATATCGGCCACACAGCAGGCCCGCCCTCCCAAAACGTCCACGCAGGGTACATGATGTCCTGATAGTCTGCTGTCTACTCAGAGCAAACACAGACATATTTTAAAAAGCAGTTATTGTATTTACATTCTGTGTGTTTGTGAGTGTGCTTCAAACAAATCCAGTCTGACCTTACTGAAAGAGAGGACAGGTAAAGTGGGTTGCACCCAGTTTGGGACTTGAGGGTAATCCCTGACGTTGATCACCATCTCCATGTCAGGTAATCTGTCAATCACCTCCAGGAGGAAATGCTCCACCCCGCTGCACCTGAAAAGTAAACCAGCAACATTGTGATTCCAACACAGACCTCGGAGCAGCTCAATCTTCCTACACGATCACATGTGGGACGTTGTCTCCTCACCTGGATGGAAACATACAGTTGTGTTCTCTGTACAACTTGTGTCCAATGATCTGGTAGTGGGTGCCCACTCCTCTCTGAACAGTCGCAGCCAGGACATCCTCAGAGATTCTGTCTTTGAAGGGCTGCAAGTCCTGCTGTAGGACACTGAGGCAGACGCACGCATTTCACAATAAAAGGCTTAAAAAAATCAAATGTAGCATTTTTTTGAATTAGTATGGTTAGAAACGAAATGCAAATGTTATAAATTAGTAGTGAAAGGTAAACAGACACTGGTCTCTCACCTCAGATGGCAGCTGCAGTTGACAGGGTCGCACGGAGTGTAACCTCTCACAGCGACAGAGATCTTGTCTCTGTATTTCTTCCACTGATCGCCTACAAAAAATGGAGAATGGAGTCAGAATAGAAGTTCATATTGGTCACTCCTTGAATAACATAGGTTTACAAAATACTTTCACACACAGCAAAAGCATAAAGCAAAAAATACCCAGACAATAAACAACCCAATAAACAGATTTAACCCAAAGATCGTACGAAACCAGGAAACACAAGAAGCCAACAACATGACTTGGGATCAAGAGGACTAAAAGTTTAAGATGATGTTAAGAACTACAAGAGAAAGAAACATTACAAAGAGCTAAAAGCAAACAACAACAAGTACTAAAAAAGGTGAGAGCAAGTGTAGGTAGTTGTAGACACATCCTGAAGAGATCAGTGTCCAAAGTAGATTCATCCAAAGAGAGGAGCTGCTCTGTCCTAATAGAGACCTCACATTGCAGGATGCTGCAAGTTTAACCTTTGACCTGCTCCTCTACTAAATCACTCGAATAATGAATTTACCATTTATGTGTCAATAAATACATCCCACTAACACTGCTAACTAGCCTGTTGCCAAAACCCCGCGCAGACTAAATTAAAATATTGTTAAAATCAAATTTAAAATGCTCCGGTAAGCGATACTAAACCCGCTATTCATGAAAACCGTAAAGTGAGCAAACATTAAGCTGAGTTTAGTTAGCTTGTAAGCTAGTTAGCTCGCCGGTGAAGTGATGAATGACTCCCGACACCAAAAGTTATCTCAAGGTGGTGCAGCGAAACTTTACGTGGGAAAGTCCTACGAGCACTTTTTGCCCTCAAAATAGTCATATTTGTTTGTATAAATGTTTTACCTGATGCAGCAACCAAATAGAAATGATAAACCTGCAGGAATATTAAAAACCTCCACAGCCTAAAGCGCTCCATTTTTCTCCCAATCCTCCAGCTTTGTCTGAAGAAACAATGCGGCGATCGATTACTAATGCCTGAATACAGTCATTACGGTAACGCGCACATTAAAATTCAAGGTAAGTCTACCGTAGTGTTTGGAAGGTAAGTCAAAATTGCCATTTAAGGCACACTGCTGACAAAATCTCCCTTTTCAAATTCACACTCACGTTCTGTCCCACAGAATAAATCAATTCCTCATTCATTTCATGGAAACAAATTCCATTTTCCGATGCATGTAGCCAATGCAAAATCATTTTTGTATTATGGATAATGACATAGCTGATGATATGCCTGATGAAATCCCCACAGCTTCTCTGCTCTAATTTCAGAATTTATTTCAAGGGCATGAATGAGCATCACGTGCATGATTGACCTGCAAATGGATTGTGTGGAGGTGAGTTTCTCAGGCAGGGGGAGAAATGGAGGAAAGAAAGACAGGCTCCTCGTGGGAGATTTGGGGCTGTAAGGCTGAGTGACGGAGAGGAGGAGGAGACAGAAAACAGGTGGAGAGGTAAAGACACCAAAGGAGAGCATTAGAGAGAAGCAGAGAGAGGGAAATATTGTTTGCAGAGAGAAAACCTGAAGCTGAATTTAAGATAATCTCCTTTGTATATTTATTAAACTCCTTAAGAGGTTCTTTCAATGATTTAATTCTCGCTTACAAAAACCTGCAGAACTGAATAGAAATGCTGCAAATCGGGCTCTCGCTTCTATCCGGCCTTTGCCTTCACCTGGTTTTACTTAGCACTGCTGAGGAAGGTCTCGAGTTCCCTAACTTTGACGGCAAGGACAGGGTGTTGGACATCAGCGAGCGCAACTTTAAGAAGGCTCTGAAGAGATACGACCTGCTGTGCCTGTTCTACCATGAGCCAGTGCCTGCAAACAAGGGCCTGCAGAAGAGGTTCCAGATGACAGAGCTGGTGCTAGAGGTAAGAGAAGGGGGTCTTACACATGTGAGGTAGACAATGTTTGAAGTATTAAGTGAAGACTCAAAAAAATCGGTGTAGGAATAAAATAGAAGACTTGGTATTCAATTATGCGATTAATTCTTTATTGTGGAATTTGAATTTATTGCAAAGGTTTGGGGTGGCCCCACTGGAGCATTGATATGTGCGGTATCTAATGTTTAACATTCTTAAAGTCACACAGTTTAATTTAGTCCACAGTCAAAATTTGAAGTACGAAGAAAATGAAATATGCCACATATTGTTGACATAGCTACCACCTCTAACTTGGTAAACAGCCAATCATAGTGTAGGGTTTTGGGATGGCACCCTGGGTGGACAATCTGATTACGGGGGTGAGGGGGCGGAGAGGGCACGCCACCGCTGGCCATCCCTCTGGACACACCCCTGCTTGTTTAAAAGTTGCCTTTCTAACAAGTGGGACCATTTTCACTCCACTTTCTGGCTGCAATGCTGCGTTCAATTTGTGTCATTATTGGTTATTCAATTTTCAAAATATTGTAGACAAATGCCATCTTCAATTCCTTAAGGCAACTTAAGCCATCTTCACAAAGTTATTTCTGTCAGCCTAAAGCCCCCACATGTCTCTCTTACGGAGGTTTAAAAAGTTGTGCTACCCTAAGATGACAAACACCCTGACTTGTGACTATCGAGGACTTCTTAGCCTCCTGATGTTAAAGTATTAGAATGAACAATGAATTACCAATATTTACAGCTTCATCCTTTCTGTCCGTCATAAATCAACATCAGCACTCTTCCATTTCCCCGTGACGATGACCCCTCTGAAGTTCCCAGACAGCTCGTCACTGATCAAAGAGAAAAGAGACGTCAGATAATTTGTGGTAACAGCTAGACATATCTGATGTCACTGATAATGTCAAATAAGCTACAGCCCAAACCCCCTCGGGTTCGCCTCACTGCTTTGCTCTTTTGACTCTTAACTTGTCAAAACAAGTCATAAGAGTGTCAGGTAGGAAAAGACTTTGAATGCTTCATATGTCCTCTGAACTTCCAATGTGTACATAGTACTGCCTGCTTAAGCATACCATGTAAAGGGAAGTAATAATTCATCTCCGTCACATTTTGACGGACAGTCAGTATTTTACCTGCTCAGTCTCTAAGCTCGACGCAGTGATTTAAATCCCATTACATGCCCCCCCTTTTTGGTTCACATGCACCCTGGGATTAATTCTAGGTCGTTCTGTTAATTATAGCGTGTTCCCAAAACTCTCTGGCTTTGAACTAGAAATAAGTAGATGTACTCCTGCATTCTTTCTCGTCGCATTTCCGAGCTAAGGGTATGAGAAAGGCTCCGTGTTTTTTGTTCAGGTTGCATTTGTCAACATCCATCAGCTTCCTTTTCAGTCAATACTTTTGCATTTCCATCATCTTTCCATTCACTGTTTGAAAGCAGCGACACTTTCAGTCAAACAGAACCCAAGCAGCTGCTCTGTAGAGATATTTCTGAGTCTGTTTTACGTCCTCAACAACTGAAAGGAAAGCAGTCCTGACTCACAGCTTCACTCCGACAAGAAACCTCCACAGGCGGCTCGTAGTGCGCAGACACAGATTTTAGTAATGAAAAGATGTATTGACAAAGACAGAAGCAGCTGTGGATGCCAGCTCAAATACACAGTGCCATGTTAAATGCAGCGTGTAGAGTAGAAGCTGTTGGCGATGGCGTTGAATGATATTAGAAACACTGATTTCATGTGAGTGTTTTCTTCCTACATCAGTGGTTCCAAAACGTTTCGACTCATGACCCCTCAACATGTTGTGATGTGTACTCAGGGTGACTCTTTCCTCATGTTGTTGAGTTTTGTCTGAACTTTGCAGCATTCACAAGAAAAGGCAACAAGTAGGCACCAATGGAGGAACTAGCCGTCAATTGTGATGAAAGCAGAACCCCCTTAACTAATTTATGAAATGGAAATTAGACTTTGCCCCTAAACTGCCTGTATGTAAGATGTTCAGCAGAAAAAGTAAGACAAGCAATAAATCAATATAACAAAAATGAAACCAACACATGCACCTTTTGGCAATGCAAGCATGTTGTTGTTTTTAGATGTGCACACGTTAGCATGCTAACACCAGCGTTAGATAGTGTTTGCTAAAGGGTACTTAACACAGTGCATTGTGGATTTAATCATTGTGCATATGTAGGAAAATGCCTGGGGCCCCCCGAACTGCAGGGGCCCCATAAAATGCCCCAAAATAAAAAGACTAAATCCGCCACTGTCAGGACGATGCTAGTTAGTTGTTGAGATGTTTCAGCTGTGACCAAATTTGTGGACTAACTAATTTGCCCAAAAAGCACAAGCATACAAAAACAAACCTCAACACCTCACACATTTTTAATTACAGCGACTTTAATAAGAGAAAATGTAACTCAATTATATGAAGGCTTAATATTTAGATTCTATCCTGGGTCCTCGTCCAGTAGACGAGCGGAAGACCACATGTAGGAACTTGCTGATAAAAAATGCAGAAACTTTTACTTGTTATTAATACACTGCATTGAAAAAAGTTGAAAGTTGCAATTGACTTTGGTATAGACCTGAAGATACAATACAGTAACTTAATGTCTATAAGACCCTAACACCAACTTTCCTGTTCTATCTGACTGTGTTTTATTAAAGAAGAGTGAAGGTGTTCAGTGATTTTCTGCCTTTTGTCTTCAAAAAGCCAGATCCTTACTGTTACCTGTGTGTGCACGCAGCTCACCGCTCAGGTCCTGGAGAACAAAGACATTGGCTTTGGGATGGTGGACTCACAGAAGGATGCTAAAGTGGCCAAAAAACTGGGTATGAATACTCACTTCAACCTTGGTCTGCATGCTGAATGTTGAACGTGTCCTTGCTACTTTCTCTTAAAGGGGACATATTGTGAAAAATCCACTTTTACGGTATTTAAAGGGAACATTTATTTGGGTAACCTGAGTGTCTACAGACCCACAAAATGTGAAATAAACCCATCCAGTCCTTTGTTTGTGGTCTGCATAAGTCTTACAACACAGAGAAAAATGCTCCGTTTCAAATTTGCTCTCCTTGTGATGTCACAGTGGGATTCTGGTAAGAAAATACCCTCCCCTCCCCTGGTATCTCCACCCATGGACTCCACCTCCAACCTAGAGCAAAACTTTTGTGCAGGCCCGCCATTTTTTTTCTCGCTAGCGAAGGAGTGATGTCTACTGGGAAAACTCAGGGGTGGCTCATTGCATTTAAAGAGACACACACACCAAAACGGAGCGTTCTGAGAGAGCTGGTTTCTACAGGGTCACAAACCTCCTCTGGTGCTTGATTCATGTTATATTTTGACCAAAGTACAGCACAGATTTTTCATTTAGACCACAGGGGACTGTTTGAAAAGGTGGAAAAGGGGGAGAATATGTCCTCTTTAATGGTAATCTTTCTAATAAGCGTTCATAAAGTCATATTGTGTACTCCTGCTGTTTATAAGGTCTGGAGGAGGTGGGAAGTTTGTATGTCTTCAAGGACGACCGGGTCATTGAGTTTGATGGGGAGCTGTCATCGGACACTCTGGTGGAGTTCCTCTTGGATGTGAGTGAACAATGAATTGTAATGGGTGTGACTCTATTGTAGGAATAAAATAAAATAAGCATATGTACATTAGAGAGCGTTTAATGGGCTCGTAGGTTTATCTCAGAAAGAGCTAGGCTAGCTGTTTCCAGTCTGTATGCTACGCTAACGTAACTAGCTGCTAACATTTTGCAGAGACAACTGAGCTTATTTTCAAATTAACTTACTATTGCTCAATGTTTTATTCTTTGCAGTGATAATACCTGTATTATACCGCCCCCTAGGTGCTGGAGGACCCAGTGGATATGATCAATAACGCCATGGAGCTGCGTGCCTTCGAGAGGATGGAGGAGGACATCCGCCTCATTGGCTACTTCAAAGGAGAAGATATATGTTAGTTTACCATCACACTTATGTGCCTGTGTTTCTGAATGCATTTCACTTTGCATTAACAAATAATGGGATTGTTTTATAGGCTAAAAACAAACCTCCACTGTTTCTCAGATCCCTAAAGTTGCTAATGGGATCGTCGGCTAATGGAGCTACTGTCCTGTGCATCACCGTGTAACTGGCTGTTAAAGGAAACCTGATTCCAGACTTTGGCTCTTTCACTTTGTCTCATGAGAGCTTTTAAATAGCTTCTAGTACTCTGTCTAATAGGTCAAACTACAATTATAGTTCCTCTCAAAAAAAAGGAGAGAAGTGACACAGGGAAGATGCTATCCTTTATAAGACAGTGACAAAGTTTAATTCTGGAGCTTCTGTCTGTCCAGGGATAGGTTGGTCCCTGGTAGTGACCTTGGTGGAAGCAGAGCCAGGAGCCATCACAAGCATATCAAACTTACTCTGGCGAAGGAAGTACAATCATGAGGGGGAAATTAAATGAAGCAAAGGCGCTGTACTGCTCTCCTTCCTGATCACATACTCAAGATTACGGCGAGGAAATGTTACCCGAGTGTGAAAAGAGAAGATCCACACTTTAAATCTGTTTTACTTTCTCATTTTCTGGTATTAGTCACCTCGCTGGAGTTCACCATTCCCCTCTCTCTCTCTCTCTCTCTCCCATTTTCTCAGACTTCAAAGCTTTTCAGGAGGCCTCAGAGCGCTTTCAGCCTTACATCAAGTTCTTCGCTACATTTGATAAATCTGTAAGTCCTATTCTACAACATGGTCCACGTGGAGTCTTTAAATCTGAGGGAGCATCATGTAATGATAATTAGTGAGCTTTAAAAGTTTATAGATTGATTTTGTTCCCTTTAGACAAAACCAGGCAAGAAGGGTCATGATTCAAGTTTTTATGCTAAGCTAAGCTAAGCTAAGAGCTAAGTTTATTGCAATCCAATATATATCGTTTAGACCCAAGAAAGGTATCGATCTTCTCGTCTAACTTTCAGAAATAACAAACTAAATAAGCCAGTTTCACCAAAGGTCAATTATTTCTTTTAATAAATAGAAACATAATGCAATTATCTAGATTGCAGTTTGTATACACAATAAAACAAACCCTCCAATTAGCTCCACATGCTAATCATGTTGTATGTTTTAGGTAGCTAAACATCTCTCCCTCAAGATGAACGAGGTGAATTTCTACGAGCCGTTCATGGAGGAGCCGGCCATCCTACCCGGCAGACCTTTGTCGGAGATGGATATTGTCGAGTTCGTAACTCAACACAGAAGGTTGATCAGATTTGTTTATTTTCAATCTCAATAAAACTTGGTTAAAACTCTATCAAAACAATTAATTCCCAACATTTTACAGGGCTACTTTGAGGAAGCTACGGGCAGAGAATATGTTTGAAACATGGGTAGGTAGTCGTTCAGTTTTACGAAAGACGACACAGTTTAAACACCCACACTACTTAGTATTCCCAAAGAACCGTTTTAAGCTAATTTCAGGTGGTTCATCCCTTTTGTCCTGAAGAATGTTTTTAATTTCTAGGAGGATGACATGGATGGAATACATATTGTGGCGTTTGCTGAGGAGGAAGATCCAGGTTTGTGTCTTTTCCTTTTAGTTTCGTTGTTTCTTAATTTTTTTGGGCACCTTAAAAGGTTCTTCTTTTCTGTTATTTTTTCAAGATGGCTACGAGTTTCTAGAGATCCTAAAAGACGTAGCAAGAGACAACACCAACAACCCAGAGCTCAGCATCGTCTGGATCGACCCTGACGACTTCCCTCTGGTTCTGCTCCATCGTTAGCTTACCTAAGAAGGACATTACATGTAAAATAGGACAATGAAAATCTATATTAACCTTCGTTTATCTTGTCCTTCCAGTTGACTACGTACTGGGAAAAAACCTTCAAGTTGGACCTGTTTAGACCTCAAATTGGGGTGGTGAATGTCACAGATGTAAGTAATGATTTTAATCAACTACTAAGTTAAGTGTGTTTAACCCTTACCTTGACTGTCTTGGTGTGCTGTGATCTAGGCGGACAGCGTGTGGCTGGACATGTCCAACGACGAAGACCTGCCAACCGCTGAGGAGCTGGAAGACTGGATAGAAGACGTTCTGTCCGGGAGGGTGAACACCGAGGACGATGACGAGTCTGGAGACGACCAGGAAAGCACCGACAGCTACATCACTGAGGACAGCTACGAAAGTCACGACCCAGATGAGGAAGAGGAGAGCGATGATAACTAACCTGAATGGTTAATGGTTGGTCGTTCTCCTTGCAGTTCAGACCTGGGTCAAAATATTGAACTGGTACATCTGTGAACTAAGGTTTAAATAGTGAGGCAGATAAGACAGACCTGACTACACATCATGGTCATTACTGGCAGGTAGATAAAAAGTTAGCACTATTCCTAAAGCACTGAATCACGATATCAGCAAATTGAAGTTTCTGTTTGGCATTCATTTGTAAGATAATTTGGTCATTTGAAGGCAGAACAAATAAATGCTATGGCTAACATGTTAGCAATCACTTCCCCGATTTACTCATCAGGTAGATTCAGGCTACATTAGCATTTATTTTGCGTCATTTGAGCCTATTTCAGACAAAGTTGTGTTTGTAATTCCAATATGTTCGTTCCTTTTTGCTCTGTCTTTGGTTTCATCAAACTCATGTAAAAGATATCTGCATTTTAGCTAGTAAATGCTACCCAATGTTAGCAAGCTAGTTGCTGACTTTGACTGTGTGCTGTTTGGTGCTAATTTGCTTGTGTAACATGATTTTAATGTATGTAATTGCTAAAATTGTCTTTTTTTGAAATATGTTTAGAGCACATAACTATAATTAAACAAGAAACATGAAACATTAACAGGCCATAAACACAACACAACTAGCCGAAAGAAGCTAAAATGCTTCATTAGGGAGAGGACTGCAGTCTTTAAGTAGTTACTTGTTAATTTGAATGACATCCATAACATGACACACATTTTAATATGAAAAAATGAATGATAGCAGGTTGACAAATGGTTGTGAAGTCATTAGGGCATATTTTAATGGAGTGTATTGATGCATATATGTAGAAGTAAATGTCTTTTTCCTTTTAATTAGATAGTTCTTAAAATTTCTTGGGATTATTTCAGGACAAAATGAAAACAAGTTCTGATTAATGAAGGTTAATGCTAAATTTAAATGAATTCAAAGAACATAAGAAACACTATTTTGAGAACATTTGATATAAAATAGCATCAATAAAAGCACACAAGGACGATGTGCACGTCTTTTTAATGTGAGTCACCTCTGCTTTTGTGCGTGTGTTTGTAAAGACACACTTCTCTCCCTCGTTAAAACGGTCCAGACTGGGGCTCAAGACAACAGATTGGCCCATTCGACAAATCATTTCACCTTGAATTATTCAAACATCAGTGAATAATTTAGCATCGTTAAGCCTCCTAATGGGCGAGGGGACCCGGACAGTGAGTCGGGGGGAGGCCGTGGGTGAGGGAGTCGGGGTGAGACGGGCTAAAAACGCTGCCCACCGGGCTCCACAAACTGCATAAGGAGCGGACACCCTGGACATGAATTAATAATACAAGGCCATGCAAGAATGATGATTCCCCTGGAGGTGGAAGTGATGCAGTGTGTAAACAGGATGTTTCTATCATGCTCTGGGATTCATATATAAGCCATGTCTTAGCGGAGAGATGAGAACATTCAGGTCAGTAATGTGCACTTAAATGTGACCTGAGGCAAGAAGACATTTCACGCTTTCTCCTCAGGGGAAAAAAGTGTCGGAGTTCAAGTGTTTCTGCACGGCCTTCGGGTTACATAATCCTGTCAATGTCAAGCGTGATGCTGTTTTACATGAACGTTGACTAAAAGGAGGGCATGAGGACTGACTCCACACACACACACACACACTTTTGTAATCCCATGAGAGGAAGGAAAACAGCGAGACGGTAGGGGTGAAGGTCTGACCTGCTCAAAATAAACATGAAAGAACAAAGAAAAGACAGGAGTTTTAAGGTGTCGATTTCTGAAGATACCCACAGATAGAAGGATTCCAACACGCGCCTCCATGTGCACATAACCAAGTTATTACCAAACAGATAGGAAGGGAAGAAAAACATTCCATTTAGATGCAAATGCACCTCATTTCCTCCTCTATCCTCCTCGTCCCGGTCCAGGCGGGAACGGGAGGGGGATTAAGTCGAGGACAGATCAGTTCCGACAGGACGACTCGCATCCCATGCTCGTGCAGGGATGAGGTTGTTTGTTTTCAGCACTGGACACTGACACTGACATTCATTTACCCACAAGCCCCGGCTGCGCCACCCTGACAGGCTGACAGCAAGCCAATTACTAGTGAGCTTCATGGCAACGAAATAAGGCCAAAAAAAGTGGCGTGTCGCGCAGCTAGACCACACGTGTAATGGGCAAAGACAGAGGAGAGTGTTAGCATGCCAGCGGTCGGGGAGGGGGGGGGACTAGAGATGGTAAAGAGTGAGTTTGTAGGGATGAGGTAGAGGTAATAAAAAGGGACTAAACAACTAAAACTAAGACAAACAAGAGACGGATTCCTCCTGAACAATTAATGCAAAATATTAAGCACACAGTATTTTACACATGTGGATAAAAATGATCGAAATAATCAAATAATCATCTTAAGCCTTAACACGAAGGTTTGTCTCCGTAGGGATCGTGTTGTCAAGACTGTTAGGATAACGATCTAAGCCCGTCTGTGACAGAAATTGAAAAACGTCTGTATTTTTAAGACCTTTATCTCAGGGCAAGGACCCAAGACAAGGACTCGGGGGGGAAGGGGGATTTTTTGGGCAACTCATCTGTTAAGCGTTATTCACAACAACGTTGTTAGGTTGCAACAGCATCTCCAGCACGGCGACCGCCATCAACGGACGTCTGAAGCCCCCTGCAGTAACAGAGGGGCGATGTCCGTCAGGGCTTCAAACATTAATATTTAGAGTCTATGGATTAGCAGAGTGGGGGGGGAGAAGAAAAGCAACACTAACACAAGAGTCCAACAAACTGTCTTTAACCGCCACAATATTCTCCTATGGACGCGGCCAACCTGAGGGATCTTTGACGTCTTATTTACCAGCCGATCACCGCTGTGCTGACTCTAGAGGAGAAGGACGCTACCAGCACATGACGGCAGCAATATTTTGGCTTCACTTCTACACTTCAAATTGGAGACATGTCCTCAATATTTATAAACTGTCACTGGATTTGACGTGATATTCAAATCTGTGGTGTAATCGTTTGCCACTATAGGGCAGCTTTAGAGAAACAAACGATGTGTGGGGAGAGAGCCCGATGTCGGGGATTTCACGCACAAAACAGCGTCAGGATCAGGAGTCGATCACGCCATCAGCCAATTCTGACCTGTAGCCTCTCTACACGGGACGCCTGCTCTACCAATGAGCTGCGTCCCTGTGGTGGAGTTTCTGGAGGAAAAATAAGAGGTTAACATCCTGCAGAACTACAAACTTTCTTTCTTCTTCCCCGACATCCGAAATACACGTTTTGATACATATGAGCGTCATACAGCAGTTTTACAAATGTTCATAAAAATGTTTATTCATTTTTTGTTTGTACAAATGCTTATGCTGTGAGACGGACATGTCTTATATTGCAATGTCACGTCATCTCGGTAAAGCTGTCCCGACACAAACCGGACCACGACGGAGGACTGTAACCGTTCCTGTGACAGCGTGACGGATGGTGCTGATGTGGAGGAGAGGGGGAGAAGGCTGCTCATGTGAACTGGAATGGCAAAACATACATTCATACATACATGCTTGTTAACATAAATAGATACAGTGTAAAAACAGGAGGCACAGTCACAGCGGGGGTCACACAAAGTCCATCTGTCAGCAGGTACCAAATATTACAAGTGACAGGCGTTGAATTCAAGACATTTGAAAGTGTTTTTTTCTATGAGATCCAGGTGAAAAGTTACAGTGTAAGATTTCTGTTTTGCTTAAATGAGCATTACTCTCATGCTTTGAATGAAAACATGAGGCTGCTGCTGCCATTGGCAAACCACTGACAGTGCTCGGTTAACCAGCCAGGGGGCAGTAGGGGACAACTCTGCTCAGAAACACGCCTCATGAAGTATAACTTTATTTGCTTTCCTTCTTGAGTTCACTCAGTTTCCTTTTCTAAATCCTGTGATTCTGTTTACACGTTAAGGCAGGGGCAGAGCAGTCAAATTTAAGGATACCCATGATCTTGTAAAATGTAATTTTAGCGCCGTTAGCTTGACTCAGCTGAGTGTTCTGGCTCTGCAACATGAGCTGATTTGAATCCAGTGAAAGAAAGAAAGAAAGAAGAAGTGGCTGATCTTGAGGGATCCCTGTGAGCGCGTTTTGTCAGAGAACAGAAGCGAGACGTGTTCAAGGAAAACCAGACGGTCCAGTTGGGAAGGCGGTTCCGCCCTGCTGCAGCTCTCGACATTGATAAACAATCTGTTCATTCATTGTCATCTGTTCTGTGTTCTAGTGACACGAGCGAACACTGTGCGACCTCAAAGAGGACAGTAAATACTGTACATGCTCACATAAGGGCTTCATCTAGGTCAGTGGCAGAATATTTGCCTTGTGTTCTCAGTAGGGTTGCCAGATTTTAAAACCCTAAAAAGAAAATGATTTTGATACCGCGGCAACAAAAACACACAAGACAATTTTCTAGTAACAAATAAAATATTCAATCTTCCTCCAGCTGAAGTGTGTGGTGACGGCTTCATCAGCACAGACTCTCTATCTGGATTTTCAGATTCTCTTTTTTTGTTTTTGCTCACAGCAGCTTTGTGTTAGAAATGTGACTGAGGTGGAGCTTTGATGATTCGCGACACGATCATTAAAATAATTAAGATCACGTCTTGAAAAGTTAAGTGACCCGGAATGAAGCTTCAGTCTGACAGTTTAAGCGATTATTACATAAAAAGCATCCTCCAGTTTCTTGTTTTCTGCACGGATTACTTTAAAAAAATGTGGGAAAAACAATCTAAATACGAGCGGTGATTACTGCATGACTCCGCTGTTGTGTTGATGGCTTTTTATCTGACGTATGATGTATGCATTAACATTACACAGTTGTTAAAGTGTGCTACAAGTCACTTTTTTAAAGCTTTTTTTGGGGGCTTTCTTGCTGAAGAGAGACATGAAAAGTTTGGAGGAGGGAGCAAAGGTCAGAGGTCAGATTCAAACCCACAGCTGCTGTGACAAGGACGATAACCTCTGCACATGGGGCGCACAACAAAACGGCTAAGCTATCCGGCACCTGTTTTAATTAGCTTGGTTGACATCACCTTGACGTGAGCATTTACAGTATTCCTTATGTCTTAAATCTTTGTAACCCACAGATGTAATCAGTAGTACTTTTTCGTCCTGACATCGTGGCTCCTCCTCGCTGCCTCTCCTTCCCGTCATATCAGGCGGACGCTGTAGACTTGAAAGCCTCCAGAAGGTTACTGAACCGATGAAGCAGGGCGAATGTTTGAGGGCATGTGTCCACCTCTGAGCGTCTCCTGTGATCCGGTTCATTCAGAGTTCATCCCCGTGTTTAATACGGCATGTGTGTGTTGTTCCCAACTGGAGTGGAAATATTTGGGATTTTGCTCTATTGCACCTGGAGGAAGAATTGTGCACGCACAGAGAGAGAGGTCAAAGAGTCCAACTTTGGCTGCTTGGATTTGCACTCAGGAGGGGTTTTGTGCTGCTGTGTCCGGCCTAAGGCAGGTTGGAGTGAGAACTTTGTAACCGTCAAGAAAAGTAAGCTCCACAGATGACCTGAAGAGGAGATGGTTGAAGGAGGAGTCCCACATCCTTTATCTGCAGTACGAGATGATGTGTTCCACACTTTTTAGGTGGTTTTTGTTTCCAATTCATAAACATCAAATGTGCATTTAATGCAAAATCCGTTTAAAGTTTTGTTATGTCTCTTGTTTCGAAAGGAGAAGCTGCAGAAGCTGCATCCAAATAATTCCAAATGATGCAGACAAGATGGAAACACAGGCAGGATTATTTATCATGTGTCTCCATCAGGCTTCAAATATAAAAACATCCAAGTCACACCATCGCAGCGCTTAGTGGTTCATGTGTTTGTCCGTCCAATGAAAATGAAGAGAGACGACAAAGTCTCCGTGAGAATGTCTCAAATGTTCCCGTCTTGTTTGGCTGCAGCGTCTCAAACGGGAAAAAAAGGTAACGACTGATCGCGTTGAATAACACACACACACACACACACACTCGCGCACAAACACACTGTATGTGCACACAACTCTGTCCAACACATCCAAGTTCAACGACTTCCTTCTTTTTCTTGTTTTCATCCAAAACGAACGTAAAAAGATCAATATATTCAAACGTGTGTGTTCATTCATATACAATATATATATAAAAAAAGGAGAAATAAAAATCTGCAAACCCAAAATAAAAAACTTCCGAGAGCAACAAAGCAGTGTGAGGAGTAAAAAAAGAAAGACAGTTTGGAGTCCTACACAGAGGTTTCAGACTGTAACCGCAGGACAAACTTGTGGGACTTTGGGTCGATGTATTCCTCTGACATCTGAATGTACGGGATCTTCTTGGACGTCACCACCAGGCTGAAGTCCGCACACTTGAGCAGGAAGACGGAGCCGTCTTTGAGGCCACTGGTGACCGACGCCTCGCTGATTAGCGTCCACTGACGGGACAGCCAGTGGTCCCGGCTGTACTGCAGAGTGGGGCCGGGGGTCAGGTAGCCTTCCAGGAACGCCTGGGTGGCAGAAAGAAATACAGGTTGACTTTGTTGTTAGGATGAGAATAAGCACTATAACATGCTTCAGGGTGAGACGTCTGACCTTGGGCGTCATGTTGTTGGTGATGCAGAAGGCGAGGTGCTGCTGGATGCTCTCCATGCTGTGGCAGTGCTGCTGCTTGGTGGTCCTCAGGTACTTCTGTAAAGCCCGAGCCATGGAGGGGAAGATGGCCTGCGCCGCCTCTCTGGGGTCCATCACGTCCCCCGGAGCCTTCTTCTGCTCCTCCTCCTGCATGCGCTTTATATGTGTGAAGGCCTCCTCTACTGCCACCACCAGGCTGGGAGGAAACACAAAAAAGGATTGCATTACAGGTAGATTTACTGCTTAGTTCCACCCACTTTGCTTTCTGTTTGTGCCTGAAAGGACGTCGGTCCCTACGCCCAGCCAGGGCGCCCTCACTCTGACTTGTTTTAATAAAAAAGAACTCCATGTAAGCGAGTATGTTTCTTGTATTACCGCGCTCTGCGTTTACGAACACGCCTCTCGTGCTCCGCCTCCTCGTAGTACAGCTCGTTGTGACTCGTGTCTCTGCGGCGTGCGGCGGCTGCGATCATGGCTCTGGACTGAGAGTGGGCCATCCCTGCTGCTGCATTGTTCCCAGGACCTGCA
The DNA here is from genome assembly GCA_020745685.1 of Tautogolabrus adspersus. Lineage (NCBI taxonomy): Eukaryota > Metazoa > Chordata > Actinopteri > Labriformes > Labridae > Tautogolabrus > Tautogolabrus adspersus. Next base: position 1,978,399 of record CM036557.1, read on the forward strand.
CGGACGAATCATAAAGACAGGAAATGGTTTAAAGTGTGTGTGTAGGTGCCTCTCTTTATCACAGGTGACGCTCTTTACGCAACCTTAGAGAAAAACATAAAGAACAAAGAAGACTTTGGTGATGACATCAAGTGCAATGTGAGGAAGATTATTGATGCACATAAAGCTCTGCTGCTTCCTTTTATCACCAGCGAGTTTTAAAACCTCTGACAGGAGAAGCCACAAAAAGACGTGATTTGTAATTGTTCCAAGCACTGTGATTCTGAAACCACCGCTCCCCCACATCCAGCTACAGATATTCAATTCTTCTTTTCTCTGCCGCTCGGTGTCCAATTCAAGTCGAGTCTTCAGCTACTTCAAGACTGTTTCGCTTTTGGGAATGGGGATGGGAGGCTCCTGCTGATGAACCCCGCCTGATGTTAATGCAGGTTAAAAGAAGGCAGAGCTGCTGAATTATTAACGTGAGGCACATGAACAGAATAATTCATGGACAGAAGGGAGGGAGTGTTCAGCACACAGCAGCTCCGGCTGTTTCTGCACTTACACGGGATTTATGGCTGAGAAATGTTACGCTGAATACAATCAGTCAGATATGGTCAAAGCGCACAGTCAGCGCTTTTCTGCACGGAAAAAACTTTAGGTGGACACGGGGCCTTAGAGAGTATCACCTCCACTGCTCTCTGCCTGTTTGTAGGAGACACATAAGCACCTTTATAAGACGCCAAAAGGACTTGAAAAAGGCCAGTGGGTTAAAAACAGCGTAATATCTGTCTTTTCATCAGGCAACAATTTACTACAAACAAAAATGTCCCTTGTGTTTCACTTTTCCTTTCTAAGATTGTTTTTAATTAAAGCTTTTGTCCGCATGGTTTCATCTCCAAATCCCAGAGAAAACAACACAAAGACTAAATAGCTTGTCTGGCGTCATAAAATCACAAGAACCTATTTAGACGCAGTGTAATCAAGTGTTATGGCCGCTCTGGGCTCAGGGCTTCACTTCTCTTTAATTAGGGAACGATTATCCTCCGTCCCCGACTTCAGCTCATCTATTACAATGTTGGAGTGGATGCAGAAAAGTGAAGGAGCGTGAAGTAAAAGCGGAAAGAGACAGTGAGAGAGAGAGAGAGCAAGAGAGAGACAGAGACAGAGAGAGAGAGACAGAGAAGAGAGAGAGAGAGCGAGAAAGAGAGAGAGAGACAGAGACAGAGAAGAGAGAGAGAGCGAAAGAGAGACAGGAGAGAGACAGAGAAGAGAGAGAGAGACGAGAGAGAGAGACGGAGAGAGACAGAGAAGAGAGAGAGAGGGATCGAGAAAGAGAGAGGGAGAGAGAGAGCGAGAGAGAGAGACAAGAGAGAGACAGAGAGAGACGGACGAGAGAGAGACAGAGAGAGAGAGAGAGAGACAGGAGAGAGAGAGAGAGAGAGAGAGAGAGAGACACAGAGACAGAGAGAGACAGAGAGAAACAGAGAGAGGGGGAGAGAGAGAGGAGAGAGAGAGGTCCCTGATCAGCTGCTGCAGGAGGAAAATGAAGGCAGATGAAACACGAGAGAGAAATGACAGTATAATAGTTTTTGATTCATCAGCCTTCTCCACCGTTTACCGCTAACTTTTCAGAGGAGGCGGAGGAAGAAAAGAGGAAGAGAAATGTTCAAACAAGAGGGAGTCAAGTTGGTGCACTTAAATGAAGCTCGAGTACACTTAAGGGAGAGCGATAATTGAATAGAGGGTTCGTGTGACATTCTGCCAGCTGTCTCGAGTACGAGTGAACTTTTTTTTCATCAACCTGTGGCATGCGGAGAGTGAAGAGGAGCGGGGAAGAGTGTGTGTTTCACTCGGTGAAAAGGAGGCTTTGGTTTAGCTCCGAGGACGGCTGACAGGACTGAAGATTTAAGGATAGCTTTTGTGAAGTGAACACAGGCAGTGCTGTGAGGGGGGGGGGCTTCATTCAAAGCAGCGTTAACGTTACTTACTGTCCAAAAGGTAGGCTTTCAGTTTAGCCTTAAAGACTTCTTAGCGTCAGAGCAAAGAGACACATGAGTAGAGGAGAGAATCAACAGTCAAACACGGCAGTGACCGCCTGTTCAAAGGGTCCAAGAGTGGGAAATAAGGAACTAAAAAACAACAAATCAAACCTTTAACGATGTATTGTGTTTGCCACAAAGGCCGGGGTATATTAAAGAGGACATATTTTGCGTTCCAACTATAAAATTACGGATTTCTCTGACTTTAATAACTGCTAAGTGTGAAAATTATAATATCATCCTAGAAATCAGGCAGGAAAAAGGACCTTTAGAGACTTCACCACACAGAAACACAAAAGACACAGACCAAGACAAAACATGGAGCTGGAAAAAAAACCATCCCACTCACCATCAGCAGTGCCTGCTGGGAACTCACCATCCACGTTGTAGACCTTGAGGCCAGCCAAGTGCTTTGCTGCGCGGGACTTGGAGGCAGAAAGCAGAGCAGGATTGTGGACCGGGAAGTCGCAGTAGTAATGCTCCAAGATGGCCAGAGCTGCTCGCTGAATGCTGAAGAATAGAAGAAGAAGAAAGAGTTCAAAGTTAAGCTCCAGCCACGGGGAATACTTCAGGTGGAATCCACGTAGAGAGCCAGAGCTTCCCAAAAGGAGAGAAGAACGTGAGAAACGTTAGCCAAAGGACGTTTTTCACCGGTGATACTGAGTACGAGGAAATCCCTGCAGTAATTCAACAACCCTTCTTCCCTGAATACAGAAAACAATAACGAGAGCAGGAGAGGGCGAAAACAGAAAGAAGCATTAGCCCAAAGACCTCCTCGGCTTTCTTTGAAAACTTGCTCTTGTATTTCTTGAGGAAAGAGACTTTCGTCTGCTGAGGGAAAAGACGTAGACAGAGTTTTTAGAGTGGGCTGGAAGCGGGTGAGAAACAGTTTCAAATGACTCTCATGTGGAGAATTAGAATTCATCAAGTAAATAGCCTTTTTTTTTAACACATCCTTGATGAAACTGAGGAGAAAAGAGAAACTTAAACTGTATCTCTGAACCCAAAGTAAAGTGTAGAGTATGTATGAATTTTACAGAGCTGTAAAGTTACCGTAAAACTTCAATGACTAGCCCATCTCTGCCAACCTGCTGCTCTGTGGGGGAGAATCACTAATGGGACCAATGGGATGGGCTTTTATTTGAAGTGTTACTGTACCCATGTTTTCTCCGTTTGACATCAAACCAGTTCACCCCGGAGGACAGTCCAATAGTTACTAGCTGAAAGGGATAACGCCACCTACCACAACGGAGAGTCGGACATACTGCCGTCAATAAATCCATTTTACCTAGTGCTTGTTTCCTGTGATAAAGACAGTAGTCAAACTGTCGGCTTTAAGGCTAGTTTTGAAACAGAGATGATATTGCTTTGTTGGCCGAATGAACAACATTGGTTGTTGTCGCTGAGAGAAAGAGTAAGCAGCAAGACAAAGAGACAGAAAAGTAAAAGCAGTCAGAGGCAGCTCTACTCTACATCCTGATCCTTCAAACTGTGGCAAAAAGAGAACATGCCTGGACTTGTCCTTCATAACACAGCACCATTAATCCAATTGTACACGAGTGGGGTGTTTTCACATGTTGTGTGACATAAATCATTTGCTCCTTCATAATATACGACCTCGGTTTTCCTGGAAGTGGGCTCCATGAGAGGTGAACATTCTTTCTCTGAGGAGTTGAAATCAGAAGAGAAATAATCGTTCTTGTTCACTTTCAGGGTTTACTTGGTCTAATATGATAAAGTAAGCTAATGTTAGCAAACCTACGTTTTGCATTACTGATAGCGTTAAATATTGTTAGAGTATTAAACCATGTTTATAAATTACAGTTATCGTGTTGTCAATTGTGGCCACAGTTCGGTTTTAAACTGGTCAGTGAATTTCTAAATCACTACACATTTTGTTGCGTGCTTAAATTAGCATGAATTATTGAATTTCAACTTTTATCCATTGGCAGTTTTTTTTAAAAATCTGGATTTGTTCATTAAAACGTCACCTCATCAATGATCATCATATGCGACTGTATCAATAAAAAAAACTCTAATAAACCACCCATGCACTACCATGCCAGAAACAAGTAGCATACAGAATTATCAAGCTAGCTACTGAACGTAGCATATTGTAGTTGGTGGAGACCAAAGCAGAGGTAAAAGATTCGTGAATGTTGGAATTTAGCCCGGTTAATATTTCTGCATCAAATCTACGCCATATCATACGCTGTAGGTTTGCGTAGCCTTGTACCTACAGAAAAGACATACGCACGTAGCCTGACGTGCCCCTCCTTAAAGAATTTAACTACGTGTTGAAACGATGAAACCGCAAGCTCTGTGATTGGATCATGGCTAGCAATCGTATTTACTGCATTTACAACTGTTACGACCCTTAACCTTTTGTATAACATTGAGAACTGTGCAGCCTGTCTCCTCCTCAGCAGTCTGTGTATCTGAGTGTGTCAGTGGGCGTGTCGGTATGAGTGTGTCAGTGGGCGTGTTGGTATGAGTGTGTCAGTGGGCGTGTCTGTGTGTCCTAGGTGCATCAGGTGGGGATGCAGAGGCTGCTGACCGGATTGGTGGAGCCCGGTTTAAAAACCAACTGCCGCATCCTGCTCTTCCCTGCTCTTACCACTGCCAACCCAGCCAGCCACTCGTCAGTTTATGTATACTGTGGACCACTATGGACTATTAAATTATGTGTGTGTTAACAAATCGTGACTTGTTCAGGTAAACTGATGTACACATTGTACGGAGCGAGAAGCCCTATTTTTGTTTAAATAGTTTTCTCATGTTTATGGTTAGGAGATCAGGTAAGAGCTTTGTTGTTTATTTCAATTCTTTTTTTCTTTGACAGGTAAGAATAGGGGATACCTTAGACTTTTTGTTCATTGTTTTAGGGCCTGTGGTTCTCTGCCCTACAATAAATTACTGTGTGTTCATCAAAAGTGACCTGGACTGCTGGTTTTCTTGGGAGTGGGAAGAGTGGGGGCACTTATTATGTTATGTCTTGGTTCCCCTAGACCGGGGACATAACAACAACATTTCCCGCAATGTTGCAATTCTCAAGTTACAAGTCAGTATAAACAACAACTAGCTAAAAATGTATCAGCTCCAATTCCAACATAATATGTTTGATTTCAGTCGCCATGGTTTCCTGAACACAAACAAGCAGAGAATTTGGCAGAACCGAAAACTGGCGATTTTAAAAAGCACAGAAATCGCAACGCCAACTGGCGATTGTTGGCGGAGTATTGCAGAGCTACGCGGACACAGCATGAATTCGACCCAGAAGTATAAACCAGGCAAACATAAAGAGTTCACATGGATGCTAATGTTGCTGTGTGTATGCTACATGTACAATTAAGAGATTTTTTGCTGACATATTCAACATGTGAATGAATGCAGGTTTAAATATTAACCTCTCACTAGTTTTGTAGTACATACTGTAGTAACCCAGAGGAATTGTATCTGTACTAAAATGTGTGATGCCTCAAGAGCTCAGCTCCTCTGACCTGCTTTTAGCTGACAGAGGACAGCAGATGCTAACAGCTGTTTACTGACCCACAACATGACTTTACTGCTTAACACTGGACCTTTTTCAATATGTGTGTGTGTGTGTGTGTGTTTATGTTGATGTATCCACTGGTGTGTAAGCCCTCGCCGTGTCCTATGTCATTCTCTAAGCCACGTGGAGAGCTAACTAAATATACAGGAACAACAACTCATGCTAGCAAGCAGCATGCGCTTCCTATTATCCCAGAGGATTGTGTGATCTCTGACCCGCTCATGAAAGCACTCTCTGATCCTTTGTGATTTCTATTCCTCTCTCACAACAAAGCATACATGAAGTGACAGGGCTGTTTGTATTGGAACATGCAAATACACGAAAAAACACGCATCCACTCAGAGATTCAATCTCAGTCCTTCTTACTGCTTCACCATGTGGTGATGGTCACATTTATACGAGCTGACAGTAACAACATGACAGGCAGATGTCTGGATCGGTCTACAGAGTAAAAAATAATCAACTTGTGAAAAGATAAATGGGATAAAAAATCAAATCAACAGAGCAATCACTCAAACAGAAAATCCATATTCTTCAAGAGTGAATTTGTGAATAAGAAAGCAGTGTGTAGGTGTGTGAATGCTGTTTCCATACACCTGCTCAGTATTTATAGATGATGATTTTTTTGACAAGGCAGGAGGTGGCTTTGGTTTCAGCCAAAGGGGCAGAAAGGAGTGTGATGACACCTCTGATTAAGTTAAGAAAGCAACACGGACCTCTCCTGAATTTGAAATTCAGAGCCACAACAGAAGGGACCATTGTTCAGGGATCAATTGCATAAATGCTGCGTCAGAGCTCCTGCCACTTCCTGACTTCCTTTCAATTATTAAACTGAGCAAACATGACAGAAAACCATCCAAACCAAGCAGCTCCACTGGACTACATCGCAGCGTCTGAAGAGGAAGTAAAGAAAACTACAGACTACTTTGTAAACCAGCTGCCTTTGAGACCAGGATAGTTGACCTGTCTTCTCTTATGTCTTCGCTGATGACTGACCAGAGAGGGGAATGTAAACTGGGAAGTCTCCAGCTGTGAATGTGTTTAACCCCCTCCCCCGTCTACAACAACCCTGTAAGGAATGCATTCATATTCAGCTTGTCCGGTCTGACAGGCAGACAAAAAAACAGGCTTCCTCTGGCCCTCAGATTGGCATCAAAGGCAAGGCAGGCAGACAGGGACGAGCTTTCAGGGCCCCGGGGCCCAGGCTGGGTCTCCATTATGATGAGAAAAAAGATGGATGCCAGAAAAACAGGAATGTGAGCAGCAGCCGCTGAGAGATCCCTGTATGGTGTTTTGTTCATGTTTGTGGCGACATGTGCATGATTCTGCCATTTGCATGTATATGATGCAATTATGCACGCACACACACACGTCCACAGCATGTGTGTCAGGCTGACCAGATGCCACGCTCCAGTCTGAAGGGAGCACTAATTAGCTGTGTGTTTACAGTCACAGACGGACAACAGAGTGAGGCCAGGCCTGCCGCCGAGCCGGCCAAGCAGGGATGAATGGCACCGCTTACAAAAGACGACGCCCCCAAGGCAAGAGGCGAACACAACAATTTACACACACATACTCGTCTGACTGGTTTCTACCATTTCAGAATCAATAAACCTTTCAGTCTGTTGATTTCAGGTTTACTCATTTGGTCCCATTTAGTTTAAATGATATATTTGATACATGAATACTCATCAGGACTTAAAGAAATCCAGTATTGTTTCAGTAGCTTCTAATGTAAGTCAGCCTTGCTTCATGCGTATTTCCTTTGCTTGATCATTTCTGTCAAAAACAATTTTGACTTTTAATAGCAAATGTTTATTTAGTGTAAAAAGGCTCTGCACTTTGGGGGGAGGGGGCTCGAGAAGCATCAGACTCTGCTGGGAGAGCTAATCCTCTTTAATAAACACAGAGAGGAACATTAAGTATTAGAGAAATCCATGATGGTAAAATAACAGCTCACAGAGGGAGGAGTGAGGGAGGGGGTGGCAGCACTTTACTGTTTCAGCAGGAGTGAATCAGCAAAGTAACAACAAGCAGTGTCAGGGTATTATGAATATGGTAAATGTTATTTATCAGATTTATGTTCCTTTCACCTGCTTAGTTGTATAAAATACTTGAGAATGATGCCAGACAGATATTACGTCATTGTAGATACCAACAAGAACATGCAGAATTAAAATGTCAAACTAGGTTTTAGCCAACAGAAAACAAAACTAGCCCATATATGGGTGTTCTGTATCTGTGTAATGGGCATCTATATTTGTTTTAAAAACTGTGCCACATACACCATAGACTCTAACAAAGACTGACACTCTTCTTCCAACATTCAAATCTCTATTGGTGCTTTCGCAATTTAAAACAACCTCCTGAAAACGTCCTCAAGCTCTGGAGGTGAGCTACACTAGTGAACGCGAACAGATGAATTTTACACTCACAGACTTTCTCCTGCCAGCCTCCAAGTTAATTTTGCACATGAAGTCAGGGTGAGCTGCTGTGAGAACGCAGCAGGTAATATTCAGAAAAAAGTCACTGCGAGCGAGTGGGAGGAGTACGTGCCGTTTACATCCTGTGACTGCACGACCATAGCCTGTATGCATGTGACCTGTACTATCTCCATGCACGTAATGAAACTGTTTCATTATGTTGTCTGAGTGCCAGTATGTCCTGTTCTTTGTCTGTTTTGATATTATGAACGTCAAACTTCAGGTAGCCTCGATTAGCCGTAGCTAACATTAACCCAACGTTAGCTTAAGCTTCCCTTTCGGATGCTGAATAAAGATCTGTCTTTGAGTTTTTTGTTACGCAGTTAGAAATCCAAAACACTTTTTATCGTTACACAACAAGTCATCCGCATTTCTTCCTGTAGCTCTTTTGAGTCTGTATTATTGAATTGTATGCAGATGACACTATGGTTTTCTACACAGTAGTTTTTGTACAAAAACTTGGTTTTGTTCGGTTCTGACTTCCTGAATTAATGACACATTTGCACAGATATTTTTCCAACTTGAGTTCAACTGCAGTTGCCCTGGCACGCTCTTAAATCATGCAGTGCAGACCAAATGAATTATGAGACCGTCCACCTGTGAAACTTCACAAAAGGTAAAACGTTAAAATTTTAAGAGCAGATATAGGATTATGTTTCATCCATCCTGTCATAAAAAGAGTCCCGGTCTGTAAATCTTTCAGTTTTTTATGATTTGCCTTTAAGCTTTAATGTGTCTGTAAGACTGGGGGCTTTGAATTCAAAGCATGGAGCTGCTGTGTTTGGTTAAAAATGGAATCTTCCTGTTTTCCCTCAGAGACGATAAGGTCATAAAAACCTGGTTGGTCTAGTCTGAGCTGTTGCCTTCACACACACACACACACACACACACACACACACACACACCCTCTCTTTCATTCCCACATACATTTTAGGATTCTTCAACACTACCCTCCCATTAACTATTAATCCCTCCTTCTCTATTCTCTCTTTCTCCCCCTCCTGTAGCGCTCGGTCTCCTGGGTCTTCCCTCTGTACTCCTCCCTCCGTCTGCAGCTCTTTTCCTCTCTGAAGTCTTCCCCGCCCTTTTCCTTTTTTTCTCCTGGTTTCCTCTCCCTATCTGCCATCACTTTGTCTACTCGTCTTCTTGTTTCTTTATTTTTCTTCCATCTCTGCTTTAACATTCAATCTCCCTTTTTTTTTTTTACTTGATCGCTGCTCTTTTCCTTTAGGCTCATCCCTTCGTTTCCTGATTTTCCTCAGTCATTCCTGTACAAGTTCCTTCCTCTCATTTCCGAATTTGTAACCAGTGACTTCCCTCTTCCTTTCCCATCCCTTACACATGAGGTGTCCCAGTTTCTGTCTTCCCCTCTGCCTTCATCTCGCCCCGACGTCCTTTCTTTTCCCTCCCTTTCATCCCTTATCGTTCTCCTTCTCTATCACCTCGTTGCTCACATCTACATATCTCTCTTCACCTCCTGTCTTGTCCTCTCAAACCTAATGTCTTCAACTTCTACCTGCTCAGAGGTCATCTGGGTATATATTATCTCAATGCTTCCAGCCCCTTTTGATGTCTCTGCAGTTATTAAAACAGTCAAACGTGTAAGATTTGCATCTGAATGTGCAACTGTATGTCTTCAGAGTATCAATTACAAAGTGGAGCAATGACAGGGGAGACCTTCCCATCCTCTCCTACTTATACAACAATGTGTTTATTAGCCCACATTTTATTTTCTTGTCGGCTTTAGTTTATTCAGTATGACTGCATGCATCCAAAAGTGACGCCGCAACCATGACGTCCCAACCTAGGAATACAAATACCGTTACACCCCGAGTTAGGAGGCATACATGTCCTTAGCTTCAATCTGTTCAGTCACTGTATTATCTTCCTTTAAAGAGGACATATTATCCCCCTTTTCCACCTTTTCAAACAGTCCCCTGTGGTCTAAATGAAACATCTGTGCTGTGCTTTAATCAAAATATAACATGAATCAAGCACCAGAGGAGGTTTGTGACCCTGTAGAAACCAGCTCTCTCAGAACGCTCCGTTTTGGTGTGTGTGTCTCTTTAAATGCAATGAGCCCTCCCTCAGTTTTCCCGGTAGACATCACTACTTTGCTAGTGAGAATAAAAATGGCGTTCCTGTGCAAAAGTTTTGCTCTAGGCTGGGGGTGGAGTCAACTGGTGGAGATACCAGGGGAGGGGAGGGGATTTTTTTACCAGAATCCCACTGTGACATCACAAGGAGAGCAAATTTGAAACAAAGCATTTTTCTCTGTGTTGTAAGACTTATGCAGACCACAAACAAAGGACTGGATGGATTTATTTCACATTTTGTGGGTCGGTAGACACTCAGGTTACCCAAATAAATGCTCAAAAACACGAGTGGATTTCTCATAATATGTCCCCTTTAAGTGGGCCATTATAGTCCAAAAAATGTGAATAAAAAGCATCAAGCCTCACGGTTCCACGGGGTTAACTCACAGACGCTATAGCATATTTTGACACTATTCAATACAGTGTCTGTAGTCACAAATATTCACTAAAGTACTAAATATGGTCACTACACAGCTGAAAATACTCCCCAACAAAGCCACTTTATTTCCCTCTTTGAATAAGGTTTGCTAACAACTACAGTTCTCAGCGTCTTCAGGGGATTATCTAAAGTTTCCAATGAAAAAGTAAAAGTTGACAGTGTATGAGGTTCATTTTATATAACTAATGCAGGCATATACAAAAAATCTGCAAACAGATAACCCTCAATTGTGCATGATACTGACAGGGTTATTGATTATTTCGCCTTCCATCAGAGATATAGATGACTTTAGAGACATCTCTCTGTATGATCAAAACAAAGAGACGGATCATTGAACATGTCTGCCACGTTGGCAGCAGAAAATAAAATACTCAAACTAAAGGAAGCGGTTTAAAAGTGTTTGTCTCACCTGAGCTGTCCCAGGTTGTAGTGCCTGATCTCTCCGTCCGTGGAGCGTGTGACGCACACAGAGAAGCAGGGCTGGAGCTGCCGGAGCTCCAGCAGGACGATGGCCAGGTAGTGGATGAAGAGCAGAGCGTCCACCAGGGACACGGCGTACTGAACGATGCCTTGGTAGTTCTCATCCTGTGAACAAAGAAAGCGTCTTCTATATAAATACATGTAGAGTTTCCTCAAAGAGTACAAAATATACACATATGGAAACAAACAAACACACCACAGAAAATGATCCTGCAGGGTACAAAAGAAACGAGATCATTCACATGTAAGATGTAGAGCAGATGAATAATTTCTACAATTATTCTGATGGAGAAACCAACCGGGATTTTAAATGTCTCACACAGTAAACAAGTGGAAGAAGGGAAACTAAATATGTGTGTGTTTTGTAGCTCTAAAAGCATTAAAATGTAATGTCTGCAAAATATGAAACCCCTCCCTCTGCTACTGAAATATTATGTTCCCCTGTGTGGGCATATTTTCAGTTAGAATGTGCCATTTTCGATATTATATGTCATGCCTGTAATCTATCCGTAATCCATCTCTTAGCTCACCTGCGCGTCAAGTATTCTGACTCCATAAAACAGCCAATAGGAGAGCACAAAAAGCAGCACCAGCACCGCAAGCAGTGCCCGGAATACAAAGACCCGCGGGAGGCCGGCCCGCGGTGGCCTGAAGAACAGCGCCCACACTGCCAGCAGCAGTATGAGCAGCTTGAAGGCCACGGAGATGTAGAGGCCCTCGCAGGCCGTGCCGCAGCTCTGCAGCTTCTCCTGCCAGAGGAGGTGTGGGAGCACGAGGAAGGCCAGCGGCGTAAGGAACACCAGCAGGCCCATGATGACGGCCAGGGTCAGGGTGAAGTAACGGCGGCAGTCGAGCCCCACGCTGTCCTCCAGGTCCTTGGTGATGCGGACGATGTCCTCCTGAGAGAGGCTGTGCTCCGACGTGCCTGTGACGGCCGTGGTGGTCTCGCCCCAGTTGTCATCCTGCAGATATGGAGAGGGAGAAGGATGCAAATGGAAGTTTGTTGATGCACGTGCAAATTGGGCTTGGTGTTTTTGTCTTTAAACTTTTCCTACATTTTAGGCCTTTTACCGCCTACCTGAATGCAACATAAGCTCTGAACAAGTATCAAGTGTAATCTGTGCAATATATCTGGTTCAGTCCAGCATTGTAGAGAGTTTATTCATTTTTACATAAAGCTGAAATAAAAGCACAAATGTGTAAAAATAGCTGATGATTCTACGAATGACGTAAGAGATGATTTCATTTGACTAAAATGGACTGTATGTTTCCTCATGTGGAAGGGACTTAGACCAGAGGAAAGGATGCACGCAAGGGGTGTAATTACGGGAATTGAAGGATGCACCCAGTGACTTCAGCAGGTCGTGCAAAAGCAAACTAGAAACACACACAACAGGGGGATATGTTTTGAGCTCAATATAGCAACAATGCTCAAGGGGGAAATGAAAAAGATGGGATCAGAGGATTGAAAATATGATGAGCGAAAGCTTTTATCTGAGCGCTGCTCCATGAAAACTGTTTAGTAGCTCACGGTGCTGCATTCAAAGGATTCCCACCAGTAGCAGTGCTTTGAAAACACACCTTTTTTTTAGGCTGAAACGTCAGCTCCACAAAGGCGAGGGAGGTTGTTTTTTCCAAGCACGTGGGAAAGAAAGGAACGGCACATAGGAAGTGGAAAAAGTAAACAGAGCGAGCTGCCAACGCGGCTACACGCTGACGTCTGTGTCCGACTGCATCCGCAGATAATGAAGGTCAGCCGTGTCCGTGTGAGAAACAGAAAGATAAGGACTCTTTACAAAGCAATCATAACAAGCCGCTAACGTGACGGGCTGAGTGCTGCCCCGGCCAGCAAGAAGGAGGTCACATAATAAACTGCCATCCACTACAAGAGGAGCAAAGACTCGCTTAGCAAAATGCAATACCAACTTATTGAGTCCTCTTTTAAGGATTGTATCACTGATGTTAGTCCTACAGTATACTTGAGAGATTATGATTACTTTAGATGGAGGGGATTGGGAGGAGGAGGAGGGGGAGGAGGAGGAGGAGGACGAGGAGGAGGAGGACGAGGACGAGGAGGAGGAGGAGGAGGAGGAGGAGGAGGAGGAGGAGGACGGCGAGGAGGAGGAGGACGAGGAGGAGGACGAGGAGGAGAAGGAGGAGGAGGAGGAGGAGGACGAGGAGGAGGAGGAGGAGGAGGAGGAGGACGGCGAGGAGGAGGAGGACCAGGAGGAGGACGAGGAGGAGGAGGACGAGGAGGAGGAGGAGGAGGATGGTGTGTTGGGATGGAGATTTTCCCTCTGGCCTCAGGGTTCAAACAGCAGAGAATGAGATGAAGCAGAACAATAGGAAGCCAGGCAGTCTAGCTCAGGTAAGCTTTAATGCAAGAGAAGCTACTGAGCAACAACACACTAATAATAGAACACTGACCATCATATAGGATATTACAAGTGCACACACATACACTAGAAAACAGAAAAAATCCTCTTTTTTCATCTGTTTTTGACATCATCAGAGGGATGTATAAACTGACCAATCATATTTGCTTTGCCTTTTCAGACACTCATTTAATCTCATGAATCACTTATCCCAATTGAGGATTTGTGGGATTTGTTGGAGGATTATTTTTTAGGGTAATGACGTCACAATATCAATTTGGTTCATTAAAAGGACAAAAAGAAGAGCACTGAGTCCTGTTGTATCACCGACTCGGGAGATGACGTGTTAAACGTTGACTTCATGGTACTCGTTTTCACAGATCGCCTCTTTGATAAGGACCAGCAGCACTGACATCTCATTTTCTTCTGACCTTTGACAATCTGCTCATAAATACTCATCTTACTTTCTACAAGTCTTCAGGAAAAAGAAAAAAGCCAAACATCACGACTGACTGACATCCTGAGCAGTGAACCAGGAGGTGGAATGCATGACCCGGGGGTTCAAAGGTCAAAGAGAGAAGACGTCACTACGAGTACGAAGGGGGACACAGCAGGACATTTAGGAGCGCTGGAGCGGCTGCATCTCATTCAGTCATACATGTTAAAACTAAAATATTAGTACTGCAGCTGAAGTCTCTCGTATACACACATAATGTGTATACGAGTCCAGTCAATCAGAGAGAGAGAGTGTTTTTGAAACTGAACGGAGAGAGCCACTTCATTATTAATGATCGAGGCCGCAGCCTCTCCGCAGAGACTTATGCAACAGGCTTATTACTCACGTGAGGCAGTTATCCCCACCAGAGAACAAGAGTAAGCACAACCTCATTGTTTTCTTTTGGTATTAGCAGAGATAAGTGCTGGGCAAAGAGGGCTAGAGTGGTGCAAATCATCAGGGAACACGACTAGCGCAGCTTAGCAAAGCAACACTGCAGACATATTTGGTGATTTTTTTAAATTTCTCCTTTTTCATTTTGTTTTTTAAATGTTGAATTTGTAAATCTTAAACAACGGGTTGTTGAGAAGCAAAGTAGAGTTTCTGTTTCCTGCTGAACTGCTCAGATTCTCAAGTCATAATCCTGTCTGCCCACCGTCTAGCTGGAGCAGACAAGCGTGCTGCGTGTGTGTGTGTGTGTGTGTGTGTGTGTGTGTGTGTGTGAGTGGGAAAGGAAATCGATAAGCATTAGTTGTAAGGAAGAGTGTCTCTCTGACCGCGCTGCACCTCGACAACACTCAGGGGAGACATGAATCACGGCTCCTCATGCCTACACTCATCAACACTCATCGCCCTTGTTTCTTACCTCTGAGTCACTCGCTGCTTCAGGACTCTCAAACTCCATCTGTTTTTTTTACACTACATGCCCAGCATTGTTTAAGACAGAGAAAGACTCACAAAATCACACATCAAGGTAAGAAATTAAGTCCAGAAAAAACACGAAGCTTACAGCTCAGAGAAAGACTTTAGCAGAGTTAACATTAAAGAGTGAGTACAATCATCGAGGCACATGTAACACTCAGTCTGGCTCAGTGCTAATCAAATTGGCCACATTGTCGTTGCTGGCTCCTCACTACTGTACCTGGGCTTTCCCTCTGCCCGCATGACTAAAAATAGGCACTACTGACCCACATTTGCTCAGGGGATTAACCAATCACCACAGGCTGATCTGGTTCAGTAACAGCAGCCTTGCAGGAGGCCCGGTCCCATTCATCACATGAAAGTAGGTGAAACAGAGAGGAACCGAGAAGAGAGCGAGAACAAAAGGAGGAAAGGAGACTGAAATGTTTGATAACAAGACGGCCAATTAAAGGGAGGAGAGGGATTGAACCGGAGAGGGAGGGAGTGTAAGGGCAGGAGTAGTTCAAGGGCAACAACTCGCCAAATCCTCCGCTCACAACTACATACACGTCATGGAGGTACGCACTGCAACTAAACACCTGTCAGGTCTACTCTTGTCCTCCGTCTGCGGTGATTTATTCAGCCGAGACGAGGTTTTACAAGCAGTTCCTGTGCTCAGGGAGGTGCTGAGGCGTTCCACAAGAAACAACACAGCTCTGAACGGAAACATTCGATATGACGTCTTCTTCTAACTAAAGCAAAGCACACGAGAAGAGGAGAGGAGAGGAGAGGAGAGGAGAGGAGAGGAGAGGAGAGGAGAGGAGAGGAGAGGAGAGGAGAGGAGAGGAGAGGAGAGGAGAGGAGAGAAGAGAAGAGAAGAGAAGAGAAGAGAAGAGAAGAGAAGAGAAGAGAAGAGAAGAGAAGAGAAGAGAAGAGAAGAGAAGAAAGAAATAGGAGTAGTGTTGATGTTTGAAAGAAAACATCTAAAGGGGTTTAAGAGCATAACAATCTGAATATGTTGGATAAAAACAGGATCATGAGCACATTAAAATGTGACCACTGGCTCAAACTGGCTGTTTGTACATCCAAACTAGCAAAGAATAACTTGATAAATAAGCTAAAAAAATGCAAGCCTTTCAAGATATTATTGTTCATTTTTTTGAACATTTTAATATTTTGTTTAAAACAGGTGATTAGCAAGTTCGGAAGAGTACACTTTCTAAGTAGTTTTTGATTTCATTTGATAAAAAATACAGCTAGAGTCTGACACAGTTAGCTTAGCTTAGCATAAAATCTTGTAGCAGGGGTAAAAAGCTAGTTTATCAATGTTCAAGTTTAAGCAAAGATCTATCCGCTTCCCTTTATCTCCCTGTTTACTGGTTTAATGACTACAACTGGTTATGTAATACACAAACACCTCTTCAGCTTTAAAGCTAAGCTAGGCTAATTTTCTCCTCAATGTAGTTTCTTTGACCAGCATCTCTCTTACCCTCAATCATAACACGTCACTTGACTTAAACTGGTAAGTATGCTAAAATCAATTCTGTTTTTAATGCTAAGCTAGGCTACATTTTCTCCAAACTCAAAGACGTAGGAACAAAAAATGAAATGATAAAAGGTCTACCAACATCTCTTAAGTTCACTAACAAAGCAAATCTCAGCTACAACTTGTTAGAACGTATAATTAGATTGCTTCTAGTTTTTATGCTAAGCTACGCTAACTGTCCTACAGCTCAAGGTTGTTTCAGTGCAAAAACAGTGAGGGTGGTGTCGATCTTCTCACTTAATTCTTGGGGAGACAAATTTGTGTTGAAAAAGAAGAAGTGGTCTGTCGTTAATGCAAGCATGCATCCAACTCCTGAGAAAAACTCTCCGTCACATCCAACCAACGAAAGAAACCGCAGCTTTGAAAAACTGGATCTGAAAGATGTTTCAAAGGCATTTTGAGAGCGGCTTAATAAGACCCAAATTGTGCAATCAAGGCGTTTCTTTGATGCAGATTCTGGAGACATTGCAAACTGAGTGCTGCAATATGATACAGTACCTGCGAAGCTTCAAACACAGGGACTCGTCTGGAATCATCATATTGCATTGTGGGACTGCTTTTTGGGTTTTAGGTGATTTCCTGGTTGCTTGCTTTGTTCAAAGGCTTTTGGGGCGTGTTTGATGAGAAAATAATACATTGAGTTTGCAGCTGTTTTAGCCTTAATAATCCAAACATGCTTAAAAATGTAGTTGCTATACGCTAACGTCAACTAATATCACCAAATGAAGTGAAACTGAAAGTCTGGAAGTTAAAAACAGAGCAATCAAGAAATGATGAGTATGAAATCACAGCGAAAGATGCTCAGAAACAATCTGTGTTTGCAGGTATTTTTAGCACCATGCTACTGCACTAACATCCAATGTAAGCTAGCATGCATTAACAAAGCTTTCAGCAGAGTATTTTCTGCTCTCTTTCTCCACCTGAGTATAAATAACAGCCATTGTCTCTCACGATAAATCAAATGTCCACTAAAAGCCTGTTTTCTGTTGTTCGGCCGTAAGTGGGCTGCAAACAAAGCCCCTCGCTCGGTGCAGAAACAAGTGCACTCTAACTCACTCCTGGGAGGCGAGGTGTGTGTGTGTGTGTGTGTAAAATATAACAACATGTGTTCCCAAAGAGCTCTTTGCAGCCAATTTAAAACAAGCTTTACTCAAACTGTGGACAGCATGCAAGGCTGCCAAGAACTTGTCATGACAAGGAGTGGAGGCACTTTAAGATCCCTCGACTAATTCACGGGATAAATCGAGACAGTGACACAATGTGAGACTGACAGCTGGGCAGCACTTGGTTAAGAAGTAAATTGCAGTATGATTGAATTGGATTATAGACACAAATAACAAGCAGGGCCTCTTTTAAAGAGAATCAAATCTGAGGTAGGAACTTCAAGTTAAGGGAACTTAGGTGTTTTTTTGTTGGGTCTCGTAATAAGATACCGTCATCAAGTGACTTATGTAAAGTGTAGAAGAACATCTGAAGAGCCCTAGATCACTGGACTTATCACAAGCGAGCTCACCGCAGCAATACCCAAAGTTTTTAATTTTATTTGTGGCAAAAATCTTTCACACTGCCCATCATAAAATAAAAATACTCAGTTTTTCTCTCTATCTGCTGTTTGTCATGTTTGGCATAGATTTGTGTTTGCAACATGTCTCTCCTGAATCCAACATAAAGCTGGTAGAGGTGGGAAAAAATCGATTCATGTAAAATCAAGATTCTTCTCTTCTAAGATTTAAAATCGATTCACAACTTCCAAAAATCGATTTTTAAAAACTTTTTTTTGGGGGGGGGTGGGGGGCTAATCAGTCACTCCCTGCTAAGTGCTAAAGCTAGCTCTTTAACTCAGTAGAATGGAGCAGCAAGAAATTCAGCCAGTCTCACAGATGACTGGAGTAGATCCCGAAGTATGTACTTAATCATAAATAGACATCAAATCAATGGATCGCTTTAAATCGGAAATAGATTCGGAATCCAATCGTGACCCCAAGAATCGAATCGTGAGACACCCAAAGATCCCCAGCCCTACAAGCTGGCACCAAATAATCTGAGCGTAGCTGCTAGTAAGCTGCTAGCTAGCATCATGATACCCTGGCCTTTATCCAGTGTGTTCAATGAACGCATGCTGAGTGAGAAACTTTCTCCTTTCTATGAAAAACACTTTTAAATCCATCGCGATAAATTCAGACTTTTACGACGTGTTTATTGTAAATGCTCATATCGCGATAATGACGGATTTGCGAGCTCTAATTAATATATGGAGATACAATAAGTTGCATTTTCTGAAAATAAAACTGGAGCCTGATAGAAATGTTGCTGTAGGTAGAAATGATGTAACAAGGGGGAGTTAGTATTTCAGTGAGCAGAGCAGTGAAGATGTTTGTAAAATGGGTACAGACTAATTCAGCTGTTTTCCACTTGTTTGGGCACACTGCATCCTCACAAATGTTTTTAAAGCAAATGCAAACACTGAACTCTGTAACTACTAATGATACTCTGTTCAATCACTCCAACACATGCCTCAGCAAGAGTGAGTCATAAAAGATCCTTCTCACAGACCTGGAGCTCCCTCAAACTCTCTCAGGAGTAGTTTCTGGTGAGAGGAAGACATCTCTGTCTTACCTGGCTTGTTTTAGTCCCTGGTCCAGAGCTGACCACTGGAGGTGTGTTTGTGATAGAGTCTTCTTCTATGGTGGTGACAATCACTTCCCTTTTCTCCTCTACATCCTCACAAACCTCCAGCACCTGCAACACTTCTTCTCCCGCCTCCATCGACGTTGGCGACTGCATCCCGAAATCCTCCACCACAAAACTTCAGCTCAGTCCTGCTCCCGCAAACATCGTCTCTGTACTTAACCACTGATTTCTCTCTTCACATTTCATCCCGGAGTGTGTGTGTGTGTGTGTGAGTGTGTGACCTCCCTGACTCTCTCTTGATCTGAAGCTCAGCCTCGCTTTATCCGTCTTTATATAGAAATCTCTCCAATCATGCCTGAGGAGGACATTGTATGGGACTGTGTGCTCACTCGCCACATAATGTACGGGGCTTTATGGAGCGAGGGAGCACGGAGAAGAGAAGAGGAAGTGAGTCGGGGCGGGGAAGGGGGGGTGATGAGATGATCACATGGGATGCCCTGGCATCAGCAGGGATGGATGGATGGAGAAAGTGAAAAGTGAGGAAAGACATGCACAGAGGTGCAACAAATAAACACGTAGAGTAAATAAAATAAAACACCAATGAGGTGCCATCCTATCCTCCTTGCTCTTCCTCTCTCTCTCTCTCTCTCTCTCTCTCTCTCTCCTCCCTCTCTTTTATCCGTCTCCCCCTCAAGGCATCCTCTCTCATTCTCCGCTCGTCTCTTGCCTCAGCACCACTCTCCGTCCATTCTTTCTGACCCAGTGAGCACTATGGTGTGACCGTGCTGCCACCGTGAAGCTGCATGTGTGTGTGTGTGTGTGTGTGTGTGTGTGTGTGTGTGTGTGTGTGTGTGTGTGTGTGTGTGTGTGTTTGTTAAAATATCACATATGCATGTAGAGGACAAGATCAGCAAAGAAATAAGTGTTAGGCGACTGCTTTGTCTACATAAAAGAAAGCCATAGCTGACCTTCGTGGGCAAGAAGAGAGAAAGCAAGCTAATTAGCTTAGCTTATTAGAGAGTACTTGACCTCTTCTGTTAGGAAATGAACTGCACACACTTGTCAGGGTGTATTCACACCAGGAAAGTCCTTTAGTTCGCTTTCTTTGGTCCGGACTTAAAACAATGTTCCTTTTTTGGTTTGGTGCGGTTTGTTTTCACATCGAACTTTTCGCGAGAGGCCCAGAATTTGTAAAAAAAACCACATGTGTGCAAAGATCTTGCGTGCTGCGCTCGTTGTCCTGGTATTGATTTTGGTTCATACAGTTACAAACGTTTGCATTTTGAGCAGGAAGAGCGTTTGATACGTCGGTTTTATGATGCGATGCTTATCATTTTGCAACGACGAAGACGTGCTGCAAGAAGGCTGCAAAGGAGAGCTCTAATGTGCGCCTACCACGGCATGCTAACAGCAAGCCGTTTGTGCAGAAGCAAACAACAACACTGTGCTGGCCTAATCTTACCTTTAAACATTTAGCCCCCTGGTAGCGCCTGTTCAAGTCCATTTTTACATGTCAAGCATCTCTCTCTCCCTCTCTTTACTTCCTGCTCCACCACTTAATAAATGCGTTCAAAAATAACCCTCAAAAACACCTTATTCATAGCTGCAGAGCGAAAGTGTTGAGATGATCTCACTTTCCCTCTCTTGCCTTGCCCACCCACAGAGCTCGCAGTCTGGCGCCGGCACCCAGCTTACGACAAGCAAGAGTCTCACACACAAAGCAGCGGGATAACCGTGAAGCTCCGCGGGGATTCTGTCTCACGGGAGACTGAGCCAGGAAGCACAAACCGCGGGGAGGAAATCCCAACATGAACACAAGTCCCTGGCATCTTCCGAGAGCCCGACATGGCTGCTTGTGCGCCCAGGAGAGACTGTGGCTGGCGAAGCTACCTGTTCTGCGGTCTGCATGAAATGCCAAAGGTGGTGCTGCTGTACTGGGTTTCACTTTAACAAGGGAGCTGCTGAGACCACAAAGCAGCTGGCTTTAATTGGGTTCAATGAATCGAGCTGTGGGGAAGGTGAGAGGAAAGTGAAACAGCAGGTGGTTTCATGGATTTTAGAGGACCTCATATAGTTTTAAGAACTGGCTGGTTCAGTATTTAGTTTAATTTGGTGGATTAAGTAAGAGGAAACCATTACTGTACCCTCACTTTAGCTTGTATGTACTACTAAGTAAAGGAAAGATAAAGGCCCTGACACACCAAGCAGACGGCAAAGACTAGTGGTGACAAAGGCCGCCTGTCGTGTCGCCTCCTGACGCCTTTTTTTTGGGCCCATAAGTTGCACTAGAACACACCGCAAAGACTACAGCCGACGGCCAACAACCAGTCAGTCCTTGGTCTTTTATTAGTGGAACAAGCACAGAAGAGGCGCTTCGGTTTTTCTTCTCGTGCACTGGCTCTCCTGTTTCGCTTAGCTGAACAGCCAATCAGAGAGATTCCTCCCACCAACCGCGCTGATTCAACATGTCGAATCGGCTGAAAAAAGGCCAACTGGGGCCGACGACCACCGACGGACCTGCACAATATTTGAAAATATGCGCTGAGCGATGACAAATCGACTTCGGACAAACAAGCAAAAATTAAAGAATGTCTATGAGCGACAATTCACAGTTTTTATGTCCATCTTCATCTATTCTGAGTCTGTGTTTGCAACATGTCCCTCCTGAATCCCAAATAATCCGTTTTTTTTCAACCAATAATTTCGATATTTTAAACGGTCCATAAAGGAGGAAACTGTATCCCAACATCTGTGACAAACGCTCTGCTGTCAACACAAGCCATCTGGAGTTTGTAAATGACATTAAAAAGGTTGTGAATGAAATTCCAGACATTCAAATGGGACATGTTTAAGTGAATTTGAGCCAACTGTCTTCCACTTTCCGTACCAGAACAAATAAACACAAGTACAGACCAGAGCACTAAAAGGTGTTAACAAGAAAGAACACGATCAAACACCTGTGACTCCATCTGACTGAACACCTCTCTCTTATCTACACTGCATGTAAATGTAATAAAAATAAACCCAGCTCTGCCTCCTCTTCTCGATGAGATAGGAAGGTGTTAATCCTCGAAGAATGCTTCATGGTTTAAACATATCACATTTCTCCTGTTTGACACTGCGTACAATGCCCCTCCACATCACACGCCTAAGCCGCAAAGCAGCCATGCTACATCGACCTGAGCTCCTTCAAAGCTCCTCTCACTATCAACCCTAATATCCAGTTTCCTACAACTGGAAAAGCAGGATAAATGGACCCAATTACTGGCTTGATTCAGTGTGGGTTCACCTCTAGAAGGCTCAGTCCAGGCTATACTCACCTCCATTGTCCTTCAAACACCCAGCTGGTGAAATACAGCGGAGGCAGACTTTCTGTTTACGTCTACTGATACGACTCTTTCCCACCTTTACTCCTGAATGAACACCTGAAGTGTTTCTGTCACATTCACACATTAGCATACAGCCCGGAGCTTTGGCCTGCCTTCAGGAATTAGATCAACCTGCCGCTGAGTTCTGTTCAAACCTATAAAGCAATCTGAGGTGACTTAAAGAGACGTGTAAGATCAGAATCCTCCACATGAGCGCCGCAGTCACACTGACAATAGATTCTAGAGGGTATAAGTATACATGTTCAGATCTGGCCTTTCAGAGACAAACAGAAGACAGAAGCCCCCTCTAATGGGGATTGGTTCATAGACCTTTGACCTTTGTTTCATAACAACAGCTTTACGATAGACAGAATGACAGGTGGGAGAATTACTTTTGGAAATGTTAAAGGGGACGTACAGTGTTTTTGAACATTTATTTGGGTAACCTGAGAGTCTACTGACCCACAAAATGTGAAATAAACCCATCCAGTCCTTTGTTTGTGGTCTGCATAAGTCTTACAACACAGAGAAAAATGCTCCTTTTCAAATGTGCTCTCCTTGTGATGTCACAGTGGGATTCTGGTAAAAAAAAATCCCCTCCCCTCCCCTGGTATCTCCACCCATGGACTCCACCTCCAGCCTAGAGCAAAACTTTTGCGCAGGTCCGCCATTTTTATTCTCGCTTCAGAGGACCACCTTTTCTTGACCGATCATACATGTTCGAAATAAGTATACAAGTCAATGAAAGACAGCTAGCTTCATTCTCCTCGTAAACGCATCTATTAAAGTTTTTAATCAAATGGAAAAACTCCTTAAGGCTCCACTGGTTTGTCTGGCAGCTTCTCCTAACCAAGAAATACTCATGAACAAACCCACTTGTGAAACAGCGCCCTGTCATTTATTTTTTGAGATTGAGAGGAGCTAGTTGGTCGGATGTTCTATTTTGTTTGTTTTCAGCTTTGATGCTAAGCTAACCAGCTGCTGGTTCTAGCTTTATATTTACTCTGCAGACAAGGGGAGTAAAGCGAATACTGTGTTGCCAAGACAAACACCATCTCTTGACAGCAAATCAAAGATTTTTCTGGCTGGTTTGGTGCTAATCTTCGATCTCCTGTCGTGTTTTCTAACACATTTCCATGTAAAGCAAACCCTCTTCCTTCGTCATTCCTGTAGTGAAGCATCATAGATGCATCACAGCCATGAGAAACTTTTTGTTCTTGATTGTGAGGACATCCCTGCCTGGAGCGATGTGCTGCTCCGTCAGCCAAGACTCTGATTAAGTCCCAGCAGTGAAGTAATGAGCGCAGCGCTGCACAGTTAGACGCCTAGACGAGGCTGACGCACCCAGACACAAAACACTCACCAACAGGAGCATATGTGAGGCGGCAGACTGGAGCGCACACGCAGACACACACATGGATTTGTGCTGAGCCTCTCTCTCAGTAGATTTGGTGGCCCTGATTACTCAAACTAAAGCCAAACACTCCCCGCTCTGTCAGCGGCACCACTGCAGGCCACGGCATGAATAAGACATGAAGAGCAAAATACTAAGAATGGCTTTGCTCTGTGGCAAATCCTGTCATGTGTTAAAATTAGACACAAAAAAAAAAACACGGGTGCTGCTAACGAGTCGTGCCACAAGGGAAAGTGTGCGCCAAGTAGGTCAGTAAACGTGGTTGAACGTTTGGAGCTTCTGCGAGTGTTTGTATTTGTCATCTTTCCCTCCAGCGGGTTCAGCCCAACACTTAAAGAAGGCCGCTGTGCCAGACAGTTGTTTGGCTGAACGAGCGGGTCATTCTTGGGTGAGGCTGCCTGTGCGCTGAAATCTCTATCTCTGTTTTTAGTAGATCAGAATCGGACTCTTGCCAGCAACAAGTGTTGAAGTTCCTTCTTTCAAAGCATGCAGGAGGAACAATGGGGCCCATCTCACACTTTTAACAACAGCTTCTATAACAGGAATGTACTGTCTAATAAAATTCTGTTTGTGTTACGTCTTAGCATGAATTTTAAAAAGCTATCCAGAAATAGAAAACAGACAAAGTAATCTGATTAGAACAACAAATAAACACAGATAAAGGACACCGTGTAACTCTGAACCATGAGGTCAAACACACTGTTCAACTGAACAGGCACTGGTGATGCGTTTTGTTAAACTCTCCCAATAAACATGAGACATACCACAAACTATCTCTATCACCTGTAGAATCACCACAAAAAAGCAGAGTGCAAGTGCTTACAATCTTCAACACCAGCAATTAGACGGATCCCTCAGGATAAGTAGTGATGCACTCAGTGAAACGTCCCTACAGCAAACCACAGCATTACTAAACGCTGTTTCCAGCTTTAAACAGACCCAATAAGTCACAATGACTCAAAGTTATTTAAAAGGCGGTCACATTTGGCTTCTACTCGATAACTCTTAGCGTTCATCTTGGATTCTTGCTAAACAATACCACCCAAAACTAACGCTGACAAATTGGCTATTACTCATTTTCACTCTCTTTGAGTGTTTTGGACGAAGAACTCTTGTCTCCCTCGAGTGCTACCAGGAGTTTCACGCCTCAACATGCCAACATGCAGCCAACCTGCCCGGCTAGACATGCTGCTATCTGATCCTTTATTTCTTCTGCCTTTAATCCAACTCCAAGAAACAGAATCACACGGCTGTCTGTTTTATGAAATTAAAATGTGTCGGTGGATTGTCTATTTTGCAAGAACAACATGTGTGCATATACATGACCTTATGTTTAGCAAATATGGAGTAATTACTGAAGTAGTAAAAATGTCAGATAGGGTCCTACCTGGTATCTTTCTTTTATCAAATAATCCATCACACGATCCATACTTTGAGCGTGCATTACCTGACTTCAAAGTCAGCATGATTTCTGAGGGTAGACTCTGACTTTTGACGGACGGTAACAAACAGCTAAGCTGCTGTTTTTTTGCTTTGGTCGGATCCATTTTGGCGGGGGCCACTGAGCACACCTCCCCACCTTTCATCGATTAACACACTCTGCAGTGGAATAAGGTGTTTGCCTCTAAAAAAAAAAGATAAGATGTAGTCCCTGGAAAAGTTACATTCTGAGGCCTTACCCTGTTAGAGACACGTCAGTGTTAGATGTCCTTAAAAAATGACATCCCACACCTCCCCAAAAGTGGAATAGCCCTTCTGTATTTGCCCTCATGTACCAGATGGCCAGTCCCAGCCCAGGCCTGTCCATCTCCTTTCCTCTTAATCCCTCCTACATCAGACAAGCATAGACATCCTCCTCGCACTAGAAGCAACCTTTAGTAAACATTGTTCGGTAACAGTGTGTGAATGTACAGGTTGGGAGGCTTCTGGAGTGGTTTGTCCACGCAGCATTGTGTTGACTGTGCTGTGTCTGTGTTCAGCCTTACCTGGACCTGTTCGCCCCGGACGGCCGAGTCGCCCAGCAGCGGTTCTGCAGGCGGCGTGTTTATCGTTACAGACTTTTCTGAGCGGCTGTCTTTGCTGCGGGATTTGTGGCGGTCCCGGCTTCGCTCCCTGTGGAACAAAGGAACAAGAAAAACACATTTTGAATGTTGTACAGATGTGGATGAACAAACAACTCTGGTACACAATCTTTGAGAAAAAAGACGACTTAATGAGGACTTAAATCACATGAAAACCACAGCAGCAAATAATGACTACTTTCAAGAATGATAAACAAGATGTTAAGTCTTTAAAATCTCAGACAACATCTGAAAACATCTCTAAACATCTCATTTTGTCAACAGATGTTCAGTTTATCAAACTAAAAAACTACGAAAAGCAATCTTTACATGAAGGAAGATGAAAGCAGATGTGTTCAGGGGATTTTTGGATCAAAACAAATGACAAGTAGATTCATTTTCTGTTTTTCAAACTAAGCTAAACTCCAGCGAACATTTGTTTGACAACATTGGATCATCAGGGTTACAAAGATCTGAAGAAGCAACTGTGTTGCATTATGGGAAATGTATGATTCACATTTCATGCACTTAACTTTGTCAGTGAACTAAAAGCTCTGAAGATTTCCCACCCTTTGACAGAACCTTTAAACATTTGTCCTTTTCAGTCTCTAATTTCCATAGAAAGTATGAAATCAACTCTTTAAACATTTGATTCTATTTTTGTCTTTTTTCCGAGGATGAATCATTGTTCCGCCTGCAAAATGAACCCTGTGTGATCTATGATGATCATTAAGACTCTGGTCGCTGATGAGCAGAAAACACACAGTATATGATTATACAGTACGTACAAAGACAGCAGGGAAATGTGACAACAACAGGCTGCTGTTTGAGTCAGATAAGAGCAGAGCTGCTCTCTCTCTGTGTGAAGTTGGGAAATTAAAAAGTGAACCAGTATAAAGCCCATATGAACTCTGCTCCACATAAAGACCCCCCTATACATCCTCCCCCCTTCATCACTCTCACTACGAGGCCCTCTGTCCCTAACATATGAGCTCCATTAGCAGCGCCGACCCGCTGCACTCACGGCCCTAATCCTGTACAGAGCGTGAACGTTCAGCGGGTCTCCACATCCTCCGCCCGGCATCGCCATCGCCACATGGCACCGTGCCCACTCTGCAGCTCCATTACTACAGAGAAGCTCAACAGCTCCAGTTAATCTCTCATCTGTTGCCCTCCCCCTCTGGCTGCTGGGAGCGCAGACGGTACTTTACAGTTCTGCAAGCTGCAAACGTGGTCACACAGAAATGCTGCTTTGAGGTTTAACGCAGCAACATACCCCGAGTTCAATATGAGTGACACATCTAATGACACACCAGAGCTACGACTGTCAGATCTCATAGAGATAGAACAGAGACTCCTGGACAAACATATTGGACATGAGGTGAATGAAAGAGACATCAGACGGTCTATTCCAGCTGCATGTCTGAACACAACAAAGGACGTTTATTATTGTTGTCTTACTAAATGCTAATTGAGTCTCCTGCTGTCTCTAAGCACGTTGTTCCATGATAATCACGTCCTTTGTTTAGGAGACATTAAAACAGATGTGGAACAAATTACATTTCCACAGCGCTCTCTGAAACAAGCACAGCATCTTGGTAGCTTTGTTGTTTAAAGGTGCATTAACAAGTTCAAGTACAATACTCCGTCTCTTTGAAGCCCGATGTGGCCTTCACAAAGTCCTGAGGGAAACATCAGCTAGCTAGCTTCATTAGCTTCCTGATAACTTGCTCTGTCTGCTGCTTGGTGCCAAGTAGGTAACTACTTGCGTAATGCGCAGAACGTACGTGGTTGGCCGTCGGCTGTAGTCTTTGCGGTGTGTTCTAGTGAAACTTTTTGGCCAAGACGTGAGGCGACGTCACAGGTGGCCTTCGTCGCCACTAGTTCTTTGCCGTCTGCTTGGTGTGTCTGGGCCTTAAACCAAAACAGAGAGCTTAAAGATGCTAAAAAACGCTCCATAGAGCTAAAGAAACCTGCAGTTTAGTTTACATATCCATGAGTTTGTCACCACAAGACACAATATACGGACTAGTGCTGTCCCTGGTTTCTACTCACTGAATAGTACTTTTTCTTGAAGCCAATTAGTCGTCTACAGTATATGGCTGTTTGCTTTTACACCCCGAACGTTTAAGGAAGTTTTCACGAGTTTTGAGCTTGTGTGCAAACACCATAAGACTCCTCTGATTGACGTAAAAGTGAGAAAAGAGTAAGAGAACAGTGATTGTTTTCCACATCTAAATAAGATCTGCCGA
Source organism: Tautogolabrus adspersus (assembly GCA_020745685.1). Lineage (NCBI taxonomy): Eukaryota > Metazoa > Chordata > Actinopteri > Labriformes > Labridae > Tautogolabrus > Tautogolabrus adspersus. Next base: position 2,006,513 of record CM036557.1, read on the forward strand.
CCATATTTCTGAAGTAAAAATAACAAACACAAAACTCAAGTGACCCCTTGAACAGTACCCTTTCACACAGTAACCAATCAGAACCATGTAATGTGCAGGATATCCTGCCTGCAGGGTGAATAGAGGAGCTGGGATGATTGACAGCAGAGGAAAAGCTGCAGTGGAATAGAGTTGCATTGGACCTTAGTGTTTTAATGAAAGGGTGTTAACCACTCTGCTTTCCGCCTGTATTCTCGTACTTCCTTTTTGCATGTGGACACAATTTCCTACAGAAGATCACAACAACAGCTGATGCTTCAAATCTGCACACAGTAAGAGAGTTTATTTTCAGTAGCCCGCGGCAACTTCTTCTCACTGACAGATTGACTGACATGTTCTTATCTTGCTAAATCCAGGAGATTAGGAGGTTTATGTAAGCCGTTAAATATATTACAGCCGTCATTGTTCCTTTCATAATATTATTACAGCTATCATCATCTCTGTTAGTGACTGTTAGTCTAGCAGGAGTGCTCATGAGTCAGAGGCTGTCACTGATGATTACCATTGTTAATTGTGGAGGAGAGCTGTAAAAAAGCAGCAGCGCTCATAAAGCAGTGATCCCACTTCAAAGTCATGAGTGGAATAATGAAGAGGTCTGTGTGGAAGAGAAAGGGGGCAAGGTCAAGGCCACTGTGAGGGAAGAGTTAACGCTGACGGAAGATTTCCTTCTAAATAGAATTTAGTTAAGAGTCTATATATCGCATAAAAGTTGCATCTAAGGCTTTCATGTTTTGTGTCTGTGCATGACTGGGCTGTCGGCCGATATTAGCGAATCAAGTGACTATCGGTATCGGCTAATTTTTCCAAACTAAGATACGTTAGAGATTGAATGTGTCTGAACAAGGGGGGTGATGTCAGCGGAACCCAAATCTGTTAAAGGCTAAATACTTCCTTGAGAATCACTGACTTAGAGCAAAAGAGTTCCTGATGTCCGCGCAGCTTGTGTCGCGTAATGATTTACTGTGAAAGTAAAAAAACAAAGCAGTATGAAATGTGTCATTGTGGGTGCACACAGGCAGGAAACACAGGGCGAGCAGACCTGTGGGCAGCCAGGGAGGGGTTTGAACAGATCGGCCTCTGTCTGCAGCCCCTCCCCTCCCCCAGCCTGTTTTCTCATTCCCCCTTTGGCGAGCTTCTGGGGTGATTGCACCGTGTGGAAACCTCGCTCCCACATATACACACACCTTCCCCCTCCTTCCCTCATCCTCTTCCTGCCTCATTAGCATGCAGCCGACTCGTTGGTATTCCACCAGCGTGCTGTGCTATGATTTGATTAATGGAATTTGACTTCCAGCGTGGATCCCTGAAACGGGGATGGCTTTTTTGGAACAGTGAGGACGGGATTTGAGGAGAGGGGGGAGGGCAAAGACGCCTGGCGAGTCAGGGCACAGTCCAACCAATTAGGCTGTGGTTGCGCCATTTTCCTCTAACACCTGAGGATGGCCGTGATCGCATTCTCCACCTCACGGAAAAAGAAACGGCAGAGACAGCTTTCGAAACAGTAGAGCCAACTAGCATGGCACGCCAAGCTGTCTGAGAATCAATTTGCTCTGTCGTTGGCGTCTCACACACCTTTGTGACACAGATCTTTGTGTCAGTGCAGCCATCTGAGCTGAATCAACGGGCGACAGCTCGGCATCAGATAAGTTTGTAGAGCCAGGAAGCCTAAAATAAAAACTGAGCAACCACACACTCAGTGAGGTCGTTTCAAACCCATAAACACGTTATAGAGCGGAGGGGAGGGTAAGAGCGAGCAGGCGAGAAAGCAAGCACTCAGTGTGTAACGGGGTTGTTATAAAGTAAGCCTTGTATTTGAATCAATATTACATTTCCTAAATGTTTAAGCTTAATATGTCCCGCAGTACAGCTTTCAAACGTCTGTGTTAATACAGTCAGCAGTTCAGCGCGTGCAGTCTGAGTTGAAGGGGCCCTGGTGTGATAAGCGGTCCTGTGGCCTGGCTGCTCCTCAGGATTACCTTCATTCAGATAACACCACGGTGAGGTGACGCATTCCAGCGACAAATGACACTTTGGTAACAGAACAAAGTACACGAGAATGTCTCAAAGTTGGAGCAGTTTGTAGACGTGCCAAGCATCCAGAGTGGAGATGGAGTAGAGAGTGGGAGGAGGAGGATCCAAAGCTTTTTTGATCTTTATTTTTGTGCTTTTTGGGGGCTTTATCAGAGAGACAGGACAGTGGATGGAGTCGGAAAACGGGGAAAGAGAGAGTGGGGAATGACATGCAGGAAAGGAGCCACAGGTCGGATCGAAACAGGGCCACCCTCTTGGACGACTTCAGCCTCTGCACATGGGGCATGCAAACCAACCACTCAGCCACCGGCGCCAGATGACATGCATTTCTGTCTAAAATTAGACTTTACTTTTGCACAGCTCAGACCTTAAGATGCCACAGCTGGAACATTTTAAGTGAATTATAATTATCAATTCAAAAGATTGTATTCTGATCTGTCACTTTTCTTAAGGTTTATTTCTTATTTGGATAGAGAGTGGGGAATGACATGCGGGAGAGGGGGCCACAGGTCGGATACAATCCCAGGTCGCCTTCTTGGAGGACCACATGCCTCCGCACTAAAGAGGCCACAGTTTAAAGGAGATCCATGATTGTTGCTTGGTTGTGCCACAATTGGTAATCACAGTAATCAGACTAAAACATTTGACTTAAGAAGCCATAAAAAAATACTCCTTAAAGTGGAGTATCAAGAACCTCCAAATGGCATTTTAAGTGTACGAATGAGTTTAAATGACTGGCTCAGTCTCGTCTCAATGCTGCATGTAGCCCTGTAATTGGAGTTAAAGCAATCAGAAGAAGCTATTTTCCACATGAGCAGCTGCTAATGTGAGATTTGCAAATTTACAATCATTTACGCCTCAACATTGATGGAGAGAGGAAGCCAGGCTTCAGGGGGGAATTTTTGAGTAGAACTGAGGTAGATGGGCTTAAAACCAAATCCCCAGGATGCTAAAAGTGGTGAAATGTCTCTCTGACACACTGTTCAAGCAGTATATATAGTTTTATATTTACAACACTTTCAGCCATTTTACAAGTAGGAAGAATTATCGAATCACTGGTGTCAAATGTCAATATTTAAATCCATGAAAATGGAGCCAAATTGCTGTAAACAAATACACGTAACGTAGAGAAAATACCCAGTTATAGAAACACTTTAATGTCCCCTTGGGGAAGTTTGCCTTGGACTCTTGGACTGTCTTGGACAAATCTCTGTTTGGAAAGTGTCTGTTTCTCTAGATCCATTGAACACGGATGGGATTTTAAATCATCGTCATCATTTGTCTCAGCTGTTTGTACTGTCTGTAGAGTCATCACTGAAGAGTCAGGGGGATATTTCTGTGGACGTTTTGGACACCTCTTGAGGACAGAAAGCCAGCTACGAGACGAAACGACTCCAAGACTCCGCTCCGTCTGTTAATAAAAAACCTACGCCAATCCCATTCTTGATTATAATCTGAAAAATCGTGGCTCACAAACGTGCAAACATGGAATAACACCTCTCCCTTGGGCCTGCATCTGTTCCCAGCATCAGTGTAATTAGACAACAGTGATGAAGAACTGCCTTGGCGTAAAAAGATAAACTTCACACGGCGATGGAAGGGCTTTCAAAGGCAACAATTTTTTTTGTTTGAATATGAAATTAGAGGCCAGCCGGTGGGTTTTGGCACAGTCACGGCAGGAGCAAAGGAGCGGAAAAGGCGCTTGGCGGGGATGCCCATATGTTGCTTTCCAATTGGCTGTCACTCACTTTAAAGGCTCTGGAAACAGTACAGAAGCAGAGAGAAGAATCTCCCACTACCCGCCATCCCCCACACCCCTCGCTTTGATTCCAAATCAAGTGAGACCACTTTTGCTCCATGTAACTTTGAGCTACAAGGGCACATTCCTGCACCCGGGGGAATGCCAGCGAGCAAGAGAGGGGAAAAAGTGATACGCCTGCGCCTTCTGATCCGCAGAGAGCAGCCAGGAATCCATTAAAGAGGGCGGAGGTGGAGGGGGCAGGGTGGTCAAGAACGAAGGAGAAAGGGGGCAGCTGCTGCGTTCTTATCACGACGGGCACATGGGAGCAAAAAGAAGGGTACGAAAGAAGAGATAAGGAGCGAGAAGGATGAAGTGTGAAGGGGAATGAGTGTCCATAAAGTTTCTGAAGCAGCAACAGGTGGCATAAAGAAGTGGGTGTAGCACCAGAGATATATGGCGAACACGCAGTAAGGGGGCCGCCAGTGACAAGGGAGGGGCTGTTGTGGAACGAGAGCCTCCTCTCCAGTTTCCCTCCTCTCATCTCCTCTCAGGCTCTCATCATATCGGCTGAGCCATCAGTCAGCCGGGCCTCTCCAGCACCTGTCTCCTGCTGCCTTCCTGAGGCCTGTCAGCCACAGCCATTACTCTGCTGACAGACTAATGTGCCTACACGAGCTGCGGACTCCACACACGCCAGGACAGAGAGGAGGATAAAGATACATGAGAGGTGGGATCACAGTGGAGGTGGACAGATGTACGAGGGAGTGGGGACAACACGGCTGAGGACGTAGAAATGCAGCAACAAGAATGTGAATAAATACAAACTAACACAGAAGTTGCAAGCGTATCAAAAACATACGCTAAACAGTTTAAACTGGAGAAGAAGCCTGAAGGTTGTTTTGCAGTATATTGTGTGTTCTGTAACGCCCTGAGTTTTATGAGCCACACAGCTGAAGCCCTCAGAGGGAAAGGCATGAAATTCTTCTGGTATAACAACGTTCACTTTTTATTTTTGGCGAAAGTCAAATATACAAGCCTGTGTAAATAAACCATGTTTACTACATGTTTACCAAGCTGCATTTAGGCAAGACAAAATCCAACAACAATGCTAACGATCCAACCACTGACATGAAAGAAACTAACGTTTAGATGCTGGAAAAGTTGTGGAGAACTCAGCAACTACAGCTGCATTTTTTAACTTAAGGGACCAGAGGTTTTAAAACTACGAGTTAGAAAAAGAGATAAATAAATCTGCATGACAGAGACGGTTAACTACGCCTTTTACTTCCATTGAATATTACTTCTGACTTCAAGTAGATAATCACATCCTCTGGTGGAATCAGGATTATCAACAGTAAAAGATGTTGTCTTACCCATGCCTGTGGGATCCCCGGGAGCGTCCCGAGTAGTAGGAATACCCCGAGTAGGTCGACTCTGTATCCATGGTGACGCAGTCCCGCCCAGGCAGGCTGGGCTCAGGGCAACGCGGAGGCTGCTCGGCTGGACCGCTTGCAGACGCAGCGCTCGGTGATGTCGAGCCAGGGGCGCTCGATTTGCTCGCTCAGGAGGCTGACAGGGGCAGCGAGCTGTCGGCAGTCAGGCTTGAAAGCGTCCCTGGGGGCGCCCGGAGAGGAAACATCAACCTGGCGAGGCGAGACAGGCGGGAAATTTGAATTCAGAATGTTGAAAGGTTTGGGAAACCTGCACACATTCGACTGTTTCTTTTTTGTACAATGTCTGAAATGAAGTCACAGGGTTTTCATCACATCTTTAATTCATCATGTAGTATTTGTTAGCACTCCTTATGTAAAAACATCACCAGCAGCTGCAGGACAATTTGTATATTTGAGCTGCAAACCTGCAATGACAAAAATGTTGGCAGCTGTGACAGGCGGCTCTCCAGAGTCTACACCGCAGATAAAAGATGCAGAGCTAAAGTGAAGCTGGCAAATTTGCTGTTTTCCTCACACGGCTGACAACTGCTGCAAACTCTTACAGCCTGACACTGATGAGCTGTGAGATGACGAACACAACGACAGCGTGGTAAAGATAAGAGCTGCTCTCTTCCAGAGGATGTTGCACTAAGATGGAGGGGTTGGCAGTTTGGGAGCGAGTGTCAGGGAGTTTGTGAGCGAATAAGAAGAAATGTGCAGAAATCGCTTCAAACCTCGTCTCCTCAATAATCTCTTAAACAACACTTTCACACTTTAACATAACCCTAAAGGGCATTGTTATCTTGTATTACTCTTCACGTTAAGCCGTTATCTTGATATACGGAGACAAGTGATAATTCGTGAAGCGATAACACGATGAACTGATTCTTCAAACATCAGAAATGTCATCAGTTAAAAGACTAAACTGGGCTTTGTTGAAGTGTTTGATTTACAACTCAGGCTGACATGAAGCCAAGATTTTAAAACCTGAACACAAAGATATGAAACATTTCAATATTGAACATCTTCTCACTACTTCCTGCACCATGTCAGCAGGTGTTCTCTCCAAAAGTGCGACCCATCCAGATGTGCAGCCATGCAGCTCTGAGCAGTGCAGGGAGCATTATTTGATAGAGGAAAAATGATCCGTCGAGATACTCTTCCTCCTTGAATCTTAAAAAATAAGAGTACCCAAAGTTGCTCCCCGTACTCTGACGATGCATGTGGAGTTATTTTGTTGTGGTAGCATTATTTGATAGGGCCTCGGCTATCGTTTCCTGCTAGGGTAGCATTTTCCGCCAAGGCAGCACATCTGGACAGAGCACAGTCAAAGCACTACGTTTAGAGTTTAGTGAGGAAACTAAACTCAAATATTCAAAACCAAGACCCCATGTAAGCCTATCTCCTGTACAAATAAGCTATTAAATAGAAAAAATAATGTCACTGTATTCGGTGCAAGCTAATTGACTGAATTGTTAATCAAAATATGAACTATTTATTTCCTTCTGTGCAGCATTCACCTCCTGCAAATATGCACACCAACCCTTGACATATACAAAAATAAAAATAAACATCTGTGCAACAGTTTAAGTTGCTGCAGCTGCATGGTCCTTTTATCCAAAACACTTAATGGCACTGTGATTGCATCAATTCATATCAGAGTCTGTAACTAACAAGGGAATCACATGCCCTGATTGGACCTGCATTACGTCATTTCCAGTGAAATCAGGCTGCATTCTTCGCCCCCTTCTGAGAATCAACACGCGTGTGCAGATGCAGAACAAAGTCAAGCATCAAATAGTTTGCAACACCAAAGCCACGGTTAACGAATGTAGGATCCCTGCGCAGGTGGAGGGTTTAAACACAGCATTAACGATCAAAGGGGGTTTATTGAGTGCACTTGATTCAGGGTGATCAGTGAGTGAGAGTAAGCGAGCACAGATGTGTTTGAATGAGATAAATTTGGCTCAAATAAACAGACTTGAGTACCTGAAAGAAAGGGAGAGAGAGAAAAAGAAATGTGACTCATGGGTAAGCTGGAGGCTTGCTGTTTACACACCCTGGTAGCACACACATGCTCACACTCAACGTTTTCAAACAGCTCTGGGTGAGATGAAATATGTGGAGTGTGAAACATACAGGTAGTTAAAACTCAAAAAGCCCTAAATCTCATTTCTGCTCAGACAACATTCGCCTCCTCGTGCACGTGCACTCTGAGCCGCCTCGCCTACGCTTGGCATTTAACAGCCATGGGCCCTATGGAGAGGAGGGTGGAAAATAGCTCATATTAAATGTGAGCTGATATCAAACAGACGGCTCAGTGGCACAACACAAGTACATGTTTCCATCAGCAGGATTCTGTGCAAAGTGTCGCCACATTTTTATTACATATCTTCTTTTATCATCCACGATGTCAGGCTGTACCTGGGAAACAAAAAGCTAGCAGCAGCTCAGCTCACAGACTCTCTTGACACACTGTGCCTGCCCAGGAGTGTAAAAAAAGTTCATTATACAACTGTGTCATTCAGTGTTTGTGTTTCACTGCATCTGTTGGACAGTGGAAGACGTTTGGGGATCAGTCAGCTTTGGTATAAATCTGACAATAATTCAGCTGAAAAACAAATCCTGCCTTGCCGAGAGTTAACAGACAAAATGGGAGTAGACTTGGGGTCTTCTCATCTGATGATTTAAATCATTGACTTTTAGGTGGGCAGCACTCCCTAAGTGCTTCAAACTCCTCTCCTATCTGCTCCTTCATTCCACCACTCTGTCCTGACAGTCTGCAGTCCGCCTCCCGATCGAAACCTGCACTGAAACTCTCAGGCCAGCCTCAAAGCACAAACACAAAGATTTATGGCTGATTTATGGCTCCAGTCGCCTTAAAGGTGCTGAGAAACTGAGCAAGCTGCTCCCTCACAAGACATCCCCGCTTTTCTGCATTCACAACTCCAGGAAAAAGAGACAGATTTAGAGACTGCAATCCTTATCTGCCACTTAAGAGGGAAACACAAATCACTAGGACCAAAAATACACTGTGGCACAAAACATCTAGTCTGACCCAGTTCTGAGAGGAGCGTCGGCACATCTGTAGCGTGCGTCCTTGTATGTGTGTGCATGCTTGTGTGATTGTCGTAGACTCCTGGAAATGCTTTGAAGGTTGCGCAACTGCATATTTGCTCGTTCCTGCAAATGGTTTTTAAACGTCTGAATCATCCTCACATGGTGACAAATCCTACCTCAACTGGTTCTCCAAAGTCTCAGTGTTAGCCAGCTGCTTGACTGATCCTACAGAATACTTCAGGTGAAGCTGGACACTCTTCAAGACGTATTTATTCCTAGCAACACTTCAAACTTGCTGATAAAAATATCAATATTAGCAAAAACTACGATTTTAAGATAATTGAAAAATGGTTGTTTGGGGGGGGCGCCGGTGGCCGAGTGGTTAGGTGGTTTGCAATAAGACAAAAACCTTCATTTTTACTCAAACACAAACCTATAGTACGACCGTAGAGCCAGAGATCAAACATGTTTTTCCAGTGGTCTCTTCATTAATAATTTGAGGAGCTTTATGTTGCAATCTACTGACATGTAACCCCTATATTGTGATTTGTATGACGGAGGGGGCTGGTCATTGCTAATGCTCCTCTGAAGGAAATCTACAGTTTAAATAATGACTCTGAAGCTCATTCCTCTTAAGAGCAAAGGCACGTGGGTAAATGGGGATTAATAGGTTTGGAAGAGAGGTTCAGTCAGAGTGCAATTACAAGTGAAGACAGCAGACAGGTTAGAAGCTGATCGATTACTTCCTGTGTCCGAGCCTCTCCTCACTAAATGCACTAATCATTTCCTCCAAACATCCTCTCAGACCTTCAGATACTTTACGCTGAGCAAACTCTGCAGTACGGTCCCTGCACACTCTCAGCACCACCACAGCCAGGACTCTGAGGTCTATATCGAAGTGAAACAGGATATGCGGGCGTTCTCACATGTGGTTTCTGTCTTTGCCATGCCAGAGTAAATGGGTAAGCGGAACCACTTCAAGTTTGCCGAGAGAGTCCGAAGCTGTAACAGGAATCTACAGAAGGAGGCGGGGACCTTGGGCGGATTCTTCACAGTAATCCTAGAACCCCCGCTGGGCTGACGGCTTGTCTGTTTGTCCTGGCAAACACTGACGGCAAAGAAGCGGGAGATGGGGAAGAGCAAAATGATCATAGCATCAAGCATGGCGGGGGATTTATTCTTTTTGTGAGCATAAATCTTTGTTCATGCGTGCCAATCTTATCCCAAATTCCTTTGGGTAACTAAGCACCTTGCGTTTTCATAAAAAAAATAACACCCAGGATAAAAAGTGGCTTCTGAATAATAAACTACACGGGGTAAATGATACACAAGCCAACAGGTGTAACAACCTGAGCGCAGACTTGAGGAACAACAACAGAATAAATATCCAGCAGCCTACACCGGGAATGCAAACAAACAACCTCGTGTAAACAGCCCTGGAAAAGACTTTCATCTGTGCGCACAGAGCTGCAGAACAGTTTCTCAGAAGCTACAAGACATCAGCTGTCAGCCTCTGCAAACAAATCAGTGCTGCTCGGCTGCATCTTTCCCGATAAAGCATTGGTGTAGGCACTTTCCAAATACCAACACGTTGACACCCTGATAGTGTAACATTGCAAACATAATCATTCCCAATATTGTCATTTGAAGGGCAAAGAAAACACGCTCTAGTTTGTTCTCAAGAATGCTAAATATGTCCTTGTCTTAAGAGCATTTTTGTGGTTTGGATGTCTGGCAACATTGACTGGAAAAGTGCTTCATGTGCATCAGTTCTAGTGCTAAAGATGTAACATGATGCATGCACCCTGCCCTTCCTGCAATTAAATTACCCACAAGCCACCATACCTAAGTGAAAGCAACGTGCAGTAATGGTGTAATCAGAAGCTAAAACCAAAACGCATCACATTTTGTAATATTATCTGAACACAACAACGTTAGTTTTCTTAGGTTTTCATTGTCTGCCGTTCAGATACATTTTTGCATTTTAGTTCTGCGCTGGTCATTTTTAAACCATGAACATCATCAGACTAAAGATGGACTTGGGTGAACTTAGTTTGTTAGCTTGATGCTAACACATAATGGAAATTGCCTTTAACAGGCTATAAGAATTAGCATCATGATCGCGGTACTTTTAAATTACGAATCACATTCCAGTCAAAACAAAAGACAGTCGACACTGTCAGGATATGTGAGCAGTGGTAGCTCATTATGATCCATAATCCAGTCCTGAGCTGCCGACTCATCAGAATCAACATCATTGATCACGTTTAAAATCCCTATATTTCTCTGATATTCAGTTTCTCCCGGTACGGCTCTTTTTCATTTACCTTTCCTTTCTCCATTTCTTCCCTTCTTGATCATATGTAAGCCTTTAGCAGTAAACGTGCATTCCTGGATAAATGGCGCGTGTGACAAGATGTCATCATTTTCTCCATTTAGGTGTACAGCAAGATTAAATAGACCCCCAAACGCATCATGTACGTGTCCGACTTTGAGAACATAAATGATTTTAGTGGGACTTAAAAGTCCACTTTTAGTTAAAGAACACAATAAATCAAGCTTTTCTAACTGCATGAGTGTTGTGAACCCGCACAGCTGCAGCTCGAGCTGATTAAGAGTAATTTACGAGGCTGACCTTTTAGAAGCTGTTTAAGGGGAAACTCCAGGCAAGCACATACCTGACTCACAAAGTACTGGACTTACTGACCCGGTAACACAGCAATGAACCTTCCAATCTCCACAGCAAACAAAGACACAGATATTCTGTAAAGTACGCCGGCTGTACTGAACTTTCTGCTGTTTAAAGTCACTGAGGCGCTGCGCTGCGAACATCTGAAGACACACTTATGAGTGGGAGTCAAGCAAGAAGCAGCATGAGAGCTTCAAGTTTCTCTGTGTAAAGCGGCAAATTAAGCATCTAATGAACCAGATAAGATGACCCATTATGTTTTCATTCAAAAACCTCCTCTCATTCAGACCGTTCATCTGCTACTCCTTTCAATACAGCACACAAATGAAAAGCCTCCATGTAGCTCATTCACACTCTGCAGTGATTAATCCCAAAATCCCAAAGCCTTTTGTGGAACGTCTTTGATTCGTGCAGCCGTAGATTTTACACTGAAAAAATCTCCTCTTTGAGAAAGTAATAATCCACCCACACCATCGGGGGAAAGAGACAAACGTTCCCCACACTGATTGAAATCACACGGGCTGAATTTGTAGACTACACGTGGTGTTGGAGTGAGGCCAGTTTGAGCAAAGATGCTATTAAAAGCTCATCTGTATTTAGACCTAATGGTGTATATGACCTGTGTTTACACAGTGGAAAAGCTCTTGAACATGAGATGATGGGTTTACATGCATAATTAGGGATTAGCACATAATTAACACAGTCTGTGAGATCTGACCAGACTTTTGATCTGTTTAACATATCGGATCATTTTATTCACAAAAATGAATTTAATCTTTCAACACGTCTCCTTCACGCCTCCCCGTAACCATGACGCCCTCGTATCTCTGCCTCTATCATCGCCACGATACCACAGCTCCTCGCACCTTAATCAGAGACGAGCGGCTCCTGCAAAGTAACGACTCCACGTTAAGTCGAGAGTAACACAGCCGCAGTCACGAGACGTGCCGGGACACGAGGGAACTTGAAAACAAGTCGATGTGGAAGTCTGTCTGGGTCACATGCTGGCTGTGTTGCTGTCGATGACCGAGCATGAGGGCCGTTAATTCTGAGGAATTCAATCAACATTCCTGAGTGTCACCGGATTTAAACCCTCCTGTGGGATATGAACATGGAGAACGGAAAGCAGAGGGATAAGAGGGGACGACATTGAAACAAGAGGCACGTCTGACCAAAAGAAGCTGCACCTTGTGATTCACATTTAGTCTTCACCTGTTGCGTTTTGGTGCTGGTGTTACTAGGCAACGACAATGAGCTGGTCCCGATCAGTCAGTCAATAAACCAGCTGTCGATGAGTGCATAAGACAGAGTGAGGTTATCTATTTGTTAGTCATGACACACAAATCACAAAATCCAAACGAATAACTCGAGTGACAATAAAGTAAATCTTTAAATCCTCTAAGTGAAGACGCTGTAGGCAACCACTGAGACAAAACGTCCCCCATCAAACATGCCGAACGAGCTGCTGTGAACGTTTGTTTCACTGACGTACAGAAAACTGTGACTGTGCGGCTTAGATATTAGAGAAACTTCAAATGTGATCACTCTCAGGGGAAATCTGGAGCTACAAAGAGTGCTTTATCTCTGACTTTTACGCTGGTTTTAAGGATGTTTTCCGGGAAAGTCATTTGAGACGTTTATAGTCAGAAGCTGCTCGTCCTGGGATTCTCATTTTAGGCAGGTTGCAGACACTTGAAATGAGTTTCTGAAAAGTGTGACTTCAGCTGGGCGCCAGCCACTGCTGCAAACTTGTCAGGCCTAAAAAATAAACGTCCTTATGTTTTTAGAAGAACAGCAAATACCTGATTTTAAACATCACACAGGATCGTCTTTTATTCTACTGTTATGTGGAGTTCTCTTTCATATTTTACCACAGCAACCACACTCTCTCTTTCAGTTCCCCCCCAGGGGTTAATCTTGTGTCATCATATTAAATTATCCAATCATGGTCTCTGTTAAAGTTAAAAGCCGTAAGAACATGCTCGTAGCTCAGGCAGAAGGTGAAAAACATGACACCGACATATCGAGGGTTTCCTCTCCGGAGATCAACTTACTTACTCTCTGCAGTTTATTACTTCCAAAACATTCAAGATTTCATGATGCGTAATTTGAGAGAGGAAGGACCAGTTGTCAACTTTTATGTCATTCTGGGCTCTCTATGTTAGCAGGCAGCTTTCTGCTCAGAGGCCTGCAAAGACTCATTTAATTACAAGTCATTTGTTCTTGCTCCCGCTTCATTTGTCATTCACTGTAGTAAAACAGTATTTCTACTTTGTTTACAGACACTTAATAAACCGTTAATGTGTGCCTAACATGTATTACAACACAGCAAATGCCTATACTGGCTTCTGATTCCATTATAGAATAAGGCTTTTTTAATGAAGTGTATTATTTCTACTCATTAAAGGTGCACTGTGGAGCTTTGGTAGAGAAATGTGAAAGTTGGAGAAGTGTACAGACTCTGGATATGTTCATAACTCTATACATGAACTGTCCTCAGAGGAAAGTTTGGTCCCTGTAACTCTGTTTGAAGATAAACTGCTAAGAGAGAAGTTATGGTGGGGGGTCTGCGACAGTGACACCGTAACTCTCCTCGTAGCTTTTTCGCTCCAAACTGTGTCCAGGGATCTATTTTTTCCTCTGAATAAAGTTTGTGTATTCAGTTCAGAAAATAAAGCATTGAATTGTTCTCTTCTCCAACCTTCAAATGTCACCACCAAATCTACAAAGTGCACCTTTAACCTACAAATGGTCCAAATTCAAATCAGGTAACGGTTCATACTTTGACGTCATCAATGTGCACGTGCTACAGGAACACCTGTAAAGCCTTTTTTTTTTAGCCTATTACATTGCATTAACATATTATAAGCTGTTAAAGTGAACTTAAGGTTGAGACACTCAACGAGTGGTTAAATTCATGCTATAAGAAAAACATGTATTAAGGCAAGCAGAGAGGAAACACGTCTAACTTTACCAGTAGTCTCGACTGACTGGTTGAGCTCCAGGGCAGGTTTACCCTCCCAGCCCCTACCTGTAACCCGACAGACTGGCGGACCTAGAGGCAGGAAACTCCCTGGTCCAACGTGGCCTCGGAAGCCCTCTTTCTCTCTCTCTCTCACCTCAGCTCAGCAACATATGTGTGCAACTATCTGAAACACCAAAGCGTACTGGGAAGGGGTTTCGTGCGTTTTTTCTGTCTTACAGATTGTTTTCAGAGGCAGGGAGTGCTACAATATATCCATCCGCGGGAACTCTGCCGCCGCAGGTTACAGTTTACAGCTGAGCTGCGGTGCACCAGCCGGGGTAATGCGGATCAAGTCAACCGTATGAAACATAGTTGACTTTTCCCACTGTGGCTCTGTCACGCTCTGGTAGAGGAAGCTTGAATGCAAAACGTTATTCCCAACAAAACCTACAACGTGGAAAAACTCGAAACTGTGGAAAAATGAACAATTCCAGTGAAGTTCCCCAGTCTCGGGTTGTGCGCTGGTTTGCTCGCAGTTTGAGGGCATTCAAATGAAGTTGAAAGCATTCCCTTTCATACAGGTAGGAGAGACAGCTAGGGCGTGTTCCCAAGTCTTGCCTTAAAAACACACATTCAGCTCAACACTGAACCACAGCCTTTGTTCTGTACGTCTAAAAATAGGTAGACACGGTAACATACATTTTTGCTGGCTTAACGAACCAAGACATTATAGCCTGTCAGCTTCACACACTACTGAGCTCGCACACTCACATCTGCAGAATACATGACCGACACTACCTCCTGCATGTTGAACCAGAACTCACCCTTTATCGGTGGAGATATCATTCCGCGCAGTTGATCATTTATCCAGAGGTTGTAAAAGAGTTTGCCCCAGAGAACACGGTAGGCTACAGGAGGAAGCAGCCCTTAGAAACCGTAGGAATCACCCTGGCAGTCAGGAATTTCACAGGGGGCAGTGCTTGTCAGTATGTGGGGGTGTAGTACGGAAGCCTGGCGCTAGGGGGGGTGTCGTCAACACGGGAGGGACACCAGGTTGCTTCACAGTAGCCTATAAAAGAAGTATACCTGATGCATAGTAAAAGGAAATAAGCTAACATTGTCCTTTGAATACTTATTCATGCTTTTTCAAGTAAGGTGGTGGTTGTGGTTATTGTTTCCAAACTTGTTGTGTTGTAAGAAAATCCCCTCACATGCAAACTCATATTTACTGTAATGTTTCAGACATCCACATAAAATGATCAGATAATGCAATTACAGGTGAATAAGTGCTTCAACAAAGTAAACAATACAAACACACCTTGATGTAAAAAAGCACTCAAACTACAATCTGAAAGTTTTCCAATTTAGTTCAGAATTCAGAGAAATAAAAGTCCTTTATGAGGTGTCGACTGTAAAGAGACAGAGAGGTGTGTATGAAACGGGATTCATTATGAAAAAGTTCATTTTTGCATTTCAGCCTTCATGAGCAGCAACACTGTGATGCCTCACGCCTCTGATTTAGAAAAAAGAGCACCTTTAATCGTAAAGCTTTCCCCTCCTGTGTGATTCCAGGGCGTCCTGGGTGCACAACATGTATTTTGATCAACGACCATTTGTGTGCCAAATGAGCTGAGGAAAAAAAAAACATTTTTAGCAGTTATACTATTCCAAATGATCACATGATGTTGCTATGATTTATTGCAAATACTCGTGATGATGAATTTTCTCTCAAATATCAAAACCCTTAGAAGCCTCTTTTGTTATCAGTGATGTCACCCCAAGCAAGCAGATGGTCTTCACATGAAGACAATGACCTACACAGTTTCTGTTTCCTCAACAAATCTCTGCATTGCATGCATGTCTCACATAGGAGTGGAAAGTTGCAAGAAGGCAGTGAATGTTTTGTAGACCTTTTGCAGAAACATCAATGAAGAACAGTCTGATCGTCACATGAACCACAAGTTTATGAAACTCAAAACTGGTTTTAGAGGATAATCTTTATTGTTTTTAAATAGCCTTGCAAGTATAAAGTTTGACTTAATTCACAAACTTTACAAACTACTTCTTTATTCATCTTTAAACTTGTGGAAAAGATGTTCTATCCAGGGGCACGTCCAGCATTTTGAGACTGGGGTGGGCCAACAGGGGCGCTGACTAACAGGGGCGGCATGAAGTGTGTAAAAAAAAGAAATCACAACAGAGAGATCACGTGTAAATCTTTTTAGATTCATCCTTTAGGACTCGTTAAAATGTATTTCCAAAAGTCACAGTTTAAAGAACTTACACGAGGAAATGTGATTAAAGTTTTGCAGATTTCTGCCCAAATAATGAGTTTTAACTTGTGCTCCGCTCCTATATGCAAATAACAGAACCATCACGGTTTAGGATTTTGTTTTGGCAGCAGGGGTGGCCAATTAGATTTCAAGGGGGGTCACCCCTGGCCACCCCTCTGGACACACCCCTGATTCTATCTAGCAACGATGCAAAGGCAATGTTTTTGTCACAGCTCATGAAGCTGAATAAGACAAACACTTGTCAGTAAGTGAAACAACCACTCACTCAAAGCGACAACACAAAGCAACGTAGTGATAGCAATCAGGCCTGGACACACTTAGTGAAAGAGACACAATGAAGTCAGTGAGGCCTTGAAGCAGCCTCTTAAAGGGGAATGTAAACACATACGAGCTTCTAGTCCTTCAAAGAGGAATATTTGATATGTGACACTGACTTTCTCCTGCTGATTAAACTGTTAACTCACTTTAAACATACCTGAAGTGTTACAGGAAGAGCTTTAGGGCAATGGTATTTCCAGTGACATGAAAAAAGCCCAATGCTTTATAGGCCAGGTGTCTCCTGTGGAAGAGATTCATACGTAGTTTTCAATTAACTGTGGCTCATGAGAATTAAAGGCAAGGTGTATCAACGGGAGTGGTTGGCCCCTGAGGGATATAAAGCTTATTTTTAGGGTCAGAAAAAGTAGGTATGCTGAACAAAATACTAATCTCCCAGCAAAACAATTAATTACATGATCGCAGAAAAAGGCCAAGCAAAGCAATGTTTTTTTTGTTTGTTTCGTACCGTGCTGAAAGTGCGATAAGACGAGTGATACTTTATATAACACTGCACTCAGAAGCGGGTTAGCTTAGCATTAGGTTTTTAAACACCTTATGTTTTTAACACTGCTTTAAAGGTGTGTTTATTGAATGAATCTAAACAGCTATATCTCATATCTAGAACAGTCCAGGCGCTGCACCCTGATTGGTTGTGAGGGGCTGCTGCTGCTGAGCAATAACTAGGAATTACTTTTAAAAGTAATTGTGGAATTGACATGTTTTTAATGTTGGTTTCTTTCAATTCAATCATAATTAAATTGTTTCATAAACATAATCATGCATCCTTATTCCTGTCCCAGTGCCCCTTTAACCTTACTACGTTTATCTAGTTAAATACAAGATCAATTCAAACATGTATCCCCACCAATTGATTTCACATCCTTCTTATTCTGCTGTCATTCCTCCTCTATTGTGTTGCAACACAAAGAGGGTCCCAGACCAGTTCATTCAGACTCCAAACATACATGAAAGTCACAACCACAAGGCAACAGATGCCTCCAGCAATTACACGGCTGTATGTGAATCAATATTTTGTCCTCCTTTGAACCGGATCCTCATCCCAACACACACACATACACACTTCATAAGCACACCGCCTTAGATATATCTCATCCCCTCCAGAACACAATGGAGGTCATGACTGGGACACGACCCCTTCCCCTCCCCATGGAGCAAAATAAACTATAATGCTGTGTCAGGGACGGGGGAGGAAAGATGATGTATGTTTAATTCTCTACCAATTATTGTACCCACATCTCTTTAAAGGCAAAGTAAAAAGGTAATAAATATGTGTAGTCGGACTGACATGTGATCATAAACAATATCAAGTTCCATTTTCAAGATTTATTCAAATACGTGTGATGTGATATTTGCATATTTTAACATTTATTTTGATGCAGGCCACTTAAGGATTTAATATTTTACTTTTGTTTATTTGGTTGCTTTAAAATCTATAGCCTAATATCATTTTCTATGCATATTTCATGCTGATTCCTCAAAGTTCTCTTTTCAAGCATCGTAGTTTAAGATAAGTGCGCCACCTTGTGGCACCCTGACGCAATTACGTGGCATTAAATCTAAGAGCAGACATCCAAAGTGCGCATCTGCCACACAGGCCTATATGTTTTGTAAAAATGTGATGTAATGTAAAACTCTAAAAACTAACAGTGTTTACGTTAAATCTTGGGTTATGTCTTTAAAGGTTTCACGTCATCTACGTGTTTGTTTATTCAGGAATATTTTTACATTTATTACATTAAGGATAAAAGTAAAAAAATCATCTCAAAGAAGTGAGTAATTGAACCCATTTTTAATCAATACATTATCTACAGGTTAACAAAAGACCTCCATGCTTGGATGTGTAAATCAATCAGCAGTGAAAGCGGTGAAATCAGATTACACAGCTGACAGGGAGCGCGAGGCACCCTCGTAGGCACGCGCGTCGTGTGAAGACGAGCAGCCGCATCAGCAGCAGCACGTGCTGTCACTTTTTTCCACGTTTATTCAAAGCGGGGAAGCGCGCGCAGATGGCCCCTATTGAGAAGGCGAGGTGGGGGCCCCTGAGATCAATTCAATTTGGTGTCCGGAAGATGGATGGATTCCTCCCCAAAGACACGGAGTTTATGAGTTTAGAGGCTTTTTTGGTAAATAGAGGAGAAAAATGAAAGCGTGTAAAAATGAAGACGAAGTGGGAAGAGATGCAGTTTATGAGACCACACGCATACATGCATGCACACACAGAGAGGGAGATTCTGTCTACCCAGCCAGATGAGACTTTCTGTACAGGGCCAATTACATTTGTGTGTGATAAATTAGGTTTAAAGGACCAATAACAATTTTTCTGACTATACTGTGTGCTGTTGGGTTATGGTGAAAGGTAGGCAAAAGAGATATAATGACGTACAAATAAAATGTTCTCATGATTCAATGGTTTGAAACCAGCTTAAATAAAGGGTAAACGCAGCAGAGGTGCAATAAAAGAAAGCATATGGCTTTCATTTGCCAACACACATTTTTTTGCAAAGCATATTGGGTAAAAAAAAGGGTCTCCGGAAAGCATATAGCAGGTAAATCTTGCACCTCCCATATTTAGCCTCCCATAAACGGGGGCTTTACTCCTCGTCGCAACGACCGTGGGTTCGAATCCAACCTTGGCTGTTTGCTGCATCTCAGCCCAAACACTTCCTGTCTCTCTTCAGCTGTACCGTCCCAAAATGCAAAAGTGATCCCCAAAAGAATTAACTTTTTAAAAAGCCACTTAGATTGAAACAACAAATCAGGGGCCTGGAGGCTTTATGTTGACAAGTCTTGACGATTTTCTTCTTCTTTCAAAGACATTTAAAATGATCTAAAGAAGTCAACCTGTAATAATGAGTTTTCAGGGGTTGAAGTTCATTTCCTAAAAGGTTTATCGCAATTTTTTTAATATGGTAAGAATAAAAAAAGAGAAAGGAGTCATCAGTTCAAAGAGAAAATAACGTGTTAAATCTGTTCTGAAATGTTTATTAATTGCCACCCTGAAACTGACCTGATTCTGTCATGCAATAATGTTAAAATGAAACGTGACTAAATGTTTCTGGAGAAGTTCAAGGCAGGGCAGAGAAGAGCAAATAACTCATTTTTGGGCCCTAATAAGAGAGGATTAAAGTTGAGATAATTCTTCCTTAATGTCTTTATGATTCAGTAATTATAAATCTGCATTTTGGCTGCTTCTCCCCTCTGAGACTCAAAAAAAGGGACAGCAGGAGGTTGAATAAACTCCCCTCCTGACTCACGGTGACTCACAAGCAATGAGGCGTCCACAACAAAGGGCCCAACAATTGGATTTAAGAGATCTTAACCAAATTGAAACCCAATGAATATCGCCGTTTTAACTCGCCAGATTGGGCCGTGTGCCGGGGCCTAATGCATGCACACACACCTTCTGACAGGCCCCGTGGTACAGATGGTCCAAGCGTGAGTCTGAATGAGAGGGGGGACCATCCGCGGCTGCTGACGCATTGTGGGGGGAAGTCGTCTTCAATACAGCACTTAATGAGAACAGACTGACTCTTTCTCCCCTCCCATCTCCTCCCCTTCTCTATCCTCTGTCCATTCTATTCCTCCCTCCTCCTCCCTCCTCCTCCTCCTCTCTCTCTGATTCTCCACTTCTCCTCTCCTCTGCCCATTTCCATCTGTTTGGAGACAAAGGGCCACGAGCCAGCTCGAGCCTCGGGACCCTGCTGGTGAAGTAGGCAGGGATAATACGGCCCATCCCGGGGGCTGCATTTCAACACATGGACCAGGCTTTGTACTTCTGCTACACGAGCACCCTTCATACTGCACACACACACACACACACTTACAGGGATGTGTATGCGGGGACCGAGCTGCAATATTGACGGGGGAGTTCTCGCCTTGAACATGAACACTTCCATAATACCCAAACGACGTGGAGAATAAAAGAGAGGGCAAAAAAATGAGGCAGCACAAAAAGCCCCAAATGTTGTTCCTCGTACTGCGAACATATGGCTGTTTGTTGTCATACTCTTTCTCCCTGTCCAATTTACACAGAGCGAGTGAGCTCTCAGAATTAAATGGGTGTGTGTAGAGCCCTGTGTGTGCTCCTCCTGGCGTGGAGTATACCTGAATGATGATGAGGAGAAAGATGCCCAAACATTGATAATGGCCGCTGTATAATCCCCTGCTGTCTACACACACCTCCTGACATATGGTCACTCCACGGCCTCCACCATTACATAAGCCCACAGTGCAAATGGGGTGGGGGGGTTGCACTGAAACGTGGTACTTTCTCACACACACAAATACACAAGTATGCACCGGCCACACTGTCAGCCAGGCTGTTCAGTGCCCTCAGCAGTTTGGGCCTTCGCCTGTCACTTTCCTTTCCCCTGCCCCTTCTGGGGGTTTGTAAAGAATAAATTGAAGAGGACTGATGCGGCGGTAGCTTTTGGGATGAGGAGCACAAATGGCCTCGTAGTGCTTCACGGCAAACGTACAGATGGACTCGTCCATTCAATAAGCTTGAGCAGAAGTCTATCTCCACGCCATGCCAGAATCGCAGAGCTTGTTTTGTTGTCTGAAGAGGGCAATCTGTTGATGCAACATATTGGTGTTCCTTTCTTTCATTTTTTTTTTTTGTAAAAGCATTGACAAAGCAGTCGTTAATATTGGACCAATCAGGGTTGAATAATAAAAAAAGAAGCTCAAATCAAAAGCGAATGATTGTCGAACATTAAAATGTTTCAGAGTGATTATTAGCAACGCAAACTGCTGACAGTGGCATCTGCAGTTAAATGTTAAGCATCTGCTGTCTTGATTGTGTGACCCATCGGATGGTCTGTATGAGTAATGAACCATTACTGTGTTTACAGTAATAAGCTTATTTTACAGTAAGTGTGAGTGCATACAATGTTGACGTGTCCGCACATTCGTGAGAGTTCCTTACGTGTATGTTCCAAAACATAAAAAGACAAAAGTGAAAGGAATAATGAGAGAAAGGCACACAAGAAAATATTTTAAATCACAGGGGGAGCAATCTTTGCTAGCCAGCTTACAGCTAACGTCTGCACCCTTGCTGGAAAAGAAACACTAATTGGTCACATTGGCGTCAATGACACTAGCAGGAACTTTTATTTGCTTTCTGTTTAAACCCATTTTTAAAGAGAGTCTATGTATGAGTCTGTCTCAACATCTACAACTAGCCGAAACCTTTTGGGACTTGTCAGCAAACTTAGCTTTTTCACCCAATCAGCACTCCAGAGAAACACTATGGTTCATTCGTAGGTTGTGCTTGTGTCTACAAGACGTGTAAATCCGATATTCACTTTGTTGTAACTCTGTTTTTGGTCTCCACCAAGTCCTGTCTGACACTAGAGCTGCTTAACGCTTCACTTTGTTTATTTGCTAGCTGCTAACTTGCTCTGTCTGCTGATTGGTGCTGTGCACGTGTACGATGGGTTTTTAAAGATTAAACAGACACTTTTGGTGTTTTCACTCGTACACAAAACTCCTCCGAGTTTAACTGGAACTTTTCCTGCCAGGCCCGTAGTACATTTTCCAGGTGAAATCAGGTGAACTGATGTTTGAAGTATGCATTCATAAGGTTGAGAAGAGAGAGTGTTGGGCTTTTGGTTTATCTCTGAAATGACCATTCGACAAGTAAAAGCAGCCTTGACTCCATACAAACTTTATCGATTAGAGCGTGAGTGCATTTGAGGGCAGCAGACTGACAGACTGACAAACACTAAAAGGAGACACAGGAGGCCCTTCAGCTGAAAGGAAAGAACATTTCATGCTACCTTCAGTTTCCTCAGATACAAAGATTTGAAAGGGAAACACTGCAGCTGCCACCTGAAGATAGATAGATAGATAGATAGATAGATAGATAGATAGATAGATAGATAGATAGATAGATAGATAGATAGATAGATAGATAGATAGATAGATAGATAGATAGATAGATAGATAGATAGATAGATAGATAGATAGATAGATAGATAGATAGATAGATAGATAGATATTATTATGCATTCTGTTGCTCCCTATGAACACCTTAACTGTGACATTTCCAGGGTGAAAGGTCTGATTCCCACTGGGGCCAGCCATGCATGTGCAAAAAGAAAGGTTCACTCATGATAATTAAATCAAGCTTGCACAAAAGCATTTACACATCATCCTGCTCTGCTGTAACTCAACTACATGCTTTTTATAGCACAATCGATGGCAATAGGCGTGTACATCACAAATTAATATAAATATTTGGATCTTTTTGTTCATACCATTTGGCAATATTACATCTCAGCGCTCGCTTGCTCATAAATTTCCATCTCTCCCATCCCTCCTCTCTCCCCGGGTTTCCCACGGGAGGTGCCAGACGGCCAGTAATTTGGTTGTCTTGGCTCGTCTGGAGTAACACCTGCCCCCTCTCTGGGGAGGGAGAGAGCCTTTCAGCCAGGAGCACACATGTAGCCTACCACTGCCTTTAGCTGCTGACCACTGTGTGTGTGTAAGTGCATGTGTGTGTGCGTGTGTGTGTGTGTGTGTGTGTGTGTGTGGCTCGCAGAGGGAGTTTGCTTCAGTCTGCATGGGTTTGCACTTACTTCACCTTACACAGTGTATTTGTGAGTGTTTTTGTGCAGTAGTTTAAATGTGGTTGTGGGTTCAGATAGGCACTTAAAAGCTTTTTGTATTACCTGTGCTTATTAACATGAAGCACTTATATCAACCCCGCACATGCGCATGTAGTGAACATGACGTCATCCTCAATCGTTTCTATCATTCCAATTATATGGCTATTAGCAGCACTGTCGCTTTTTGCTAACAGTGTTTCCTTCATCAAACACCATCGTGACTTTCGTTTTTAAATAATTCAAAACAGGAAAAGGATTTTTTTTTTTTTCAAGTATTTCCGTTTTAATGAAAAATAACACCGGAAAATATGAAAAGTTTGTCCATTAGAAACCAGCTGTCACACGATACCTCTACTACAAAAGATCTGCATAAAGCAACAAGTAGCCTACACAACCCTGAAGAGACAAAAAATCTTTGGATAGAGGATATGTTTTTTTTTCTTCACTATAAAATTACTTATTGAATTTTTTTTATACAAAGCAGAGACAAATAAATAAACCAATTCATCAAAACAAAAACATCCAAAAAAAAACATTGAAGAGAATAAATTCTGCCTTTTTTTACTCGAAATAATTATCAGCATAAGGCTTTTTTTGGTAACAGCAAAAAAAAACGAGGTTTGCTTCTAAATTGTAAGATAACCCCAATTTTTTTTGACATAATCATTCTCTATGTGATTTCATTATTCTGTCAGTGAAATTATTTTTTGAATTGAATGACTATTTTAAGCAGCCCAATTTGTTTTCTTCGAGCAACCTCTGAACACAACAATGTAGGGAAATAAACATCTATGGGGCCATTTCTCCCCGTCTTGAAGTGCTTATCGTTGCTATTGATAGACAATAGACATTTAAAAACCAAAAGAAGACAGACATCAAACATACAGCAAACGAATAAGTTATGGGTTAAAAGAAAGTGCCATTGTAAGAGTAGAACACCATCACTTTCCAAGTTCAATTTCACAGCCTAAAATATAGAAGCAACAAACAATATACATTTATACAAAAAGACGCCAGCCTATGATATCAACATAAATAAATAAGCCTTAAATATTAACACAATTAAATAAATAATTCCGTACACTTTTAAAAAAATGATTAAGGTCACAATTTTATATGTCATAAGTGGCACTTACGCATTGAATCTTTTTTTTCTTCCTTTACGGAAAACATCGTCTAAGACTAGATCTAAAGCAGCTATTTCGTTTACATCCTTTCATTTCCGGCTCAACAATGCCCCAGTGTTTGTTTTATTAGACATCAAATCGATACAGTGAGTGGAGGAGGGGTTTTTTTTACTTTAATATTAATGACATTAAGTAGGAATGTCATTCATAAGGGTGAAGTTTCTCTATTTCCCAGATTTGGTCACTGCTGGGTGTGAAACATGAAATGGCTCTTTCAGCTCATCCTCCTCCCACTGTGCATCAGAAAATAATCGTTATTCTCATTATTGCATCTAACAGCTCAAACGACTCGGCGCTTGATGCTTTAGTTCAGTGAGCGGTCCGGACTGGAAACTTTCCACCACTGCCGTCTTTAGAACCAGCGCTGGACATCATCGTGCTGGGATGGGGGTCAAGTCAGTCAACATAAAGTGTGGCAATGTCCCAGCATCCGGGGCAAGAGAGGATTTGGAACTTAAGGGCTGAATGGGTGTTTTTGTTTTTCTAAAAGTCAACGGGAGCTCGTGTCACAGGTGTTAGATCAATATCTGAGGTTACATTCAGGTTTGTACCTGAATGTAGCTCTAGAGGAACAAATCACTCATGAAATGTTCTTTTTCTTGCCTCCATTAAATGTCATATTTTTATCTAACAAATCTTGAAGGAAGAAAAAATGTGACTGGTTAATCTTTTTCCTCGTTAATTTAAGTGACTGTTTGCACAAAATCTCGGCCATGAAATGTTTAAAAAATATTGGGAATCTCCTGAACACATTCCCATGATCAAACCACCCTTATGCCAACCTTGCCATACCGAATTGACCCCCCAGCATCTGCTTGGGTCCAATTTACCAACCCAACATTTCAGTCTCATTGTTTGTGTGTGTGTGTGTGTGTGTGTGTGGGGGGGGGGGGGGGGGGGGGGGGGGGGGTCCACTTCTAGACATCCAACACATGATTGAGATAGGAGATGTAGCATATAGCCAGTCTGAGGATCTCGATCTTGGAGAGTTTCTTGTCCGGAGGCAAGGTGGGCAGTAATTTCCTCAGCTCCGCGAAGGCCACGTTGAACGCCTCCACCCGGATCCTCTCTCTGGTGGCGTGGGCAGAGCGGTACTTGGCCGTGGCCCTTCTCCTCCTCCTCTTCTCCTCCCGGCTCAGGGGCTGGTCTGATCGACATTTTGCCCTTTCCTCTCCATCCGTCGGCTCGTCCGAGCCGCAGCCGGCTGACTTGAGGCCGTTCAGCAGCGATTCTGGGTCGGACTGAGTCCAGGAGAGGTCGGCCTCAGCTTGGTCCGGGCTCAGCATCATCTTTATTCTCGGTTGTTGGCGTTCACTCCTCCTTAGGAAACTGTAATGTGGACAAAACCAGCAATTAAAACAGTAATATTTGCTATTCTTTAGAAGAATAAAGTCAACTGCACCTGTCATTCTCTCTTATAATACAGATTTATACATTTTCTAAACCAAAACAAATATGTTCTCATACCTCAAATACGAATAAATCTAAGACGAAGAATTATTTTTAATTTTCACAACACCCTGAGGCCCCAATATGAGAAACCCCCAGTGCTTGTTTGGGTGCCAGGGCCCCCTATAAAATCAAAACATTCGTTGCATAATAACATTAAACTCCATAAATAATGAATGCCTCGAAAAACTGGTGTAATGGTTCATTTATGAAAGC
Organism: Tautogolabrus adspersus; assembly: GCA_020745685.1. Classification (NCBI taxonomy): domain Eukaryota; kingdom Metazoa; phylum Chordata; class Actinopteri; order Labriformes; family Labridae; genus Tautogolabrus; species Tautogolabrus adspersus. The sequence goes on from CM036557.1 coordinate 2,032,567, forward strand.
CTTAAGGCCTTAAAAGAGCCAAACACATACAGCAACACCATTTCTAAAGTGTCCTCTTTGATTTTTTTAATTAAATATTTAATCTTATTTGATATTTACTTACAAAAAAAATATTGAAGGAGGAACTGATTTTTTTTAGTGAATTAACATAATCAGAATTGGCCATCTGTCACAGTGTGATGAACACATCTGCTTGGCTGAGGCCGGAGTGACTTGACAGCATGGAGGCATAAGACGGCAAGAAATAATGTTGACATCTGCTGGACATGAAACCATTGGAGCTACTGGGATTTTTCAGACGGGAAAAGTAACACATAAAGATTTAAAATTTAAAAAATCCCGCGTTTTGTTTCATAAACAGGCGCAGAAACTAAAAACAACATTTGCAAAGGAACTTTTTTTTTGCGTATGTTTTTCACACTCACCTTGAAAAGGAGTTTTGAGGCACCAAAAAATTGTTGAAACCAACTTGAAAATCGCCTTAACTCCAAATTAACTCATATTCCACCGGGGGGAAAAACAAGCATCAGATGGAAAAAGAAGAAGATGAAAAATCACTGTCGTGGGACAAAAATGATATTTAAAAAATACTTTTACTTTCGCAGCTGCTTACTTGCAACATGAGAACCACGAGAGGTCAAACGTCAAGCCAGGAAATATTTGTGCAGCTTATTAGAAACTCTGGAGTCGGAAGTCTTGGAGATGATTAGTCGATTAAAAAGAAAGATTCGATAAGGATCGGACAGCCCCACGCGTGATCCCAGCGAGGGAGAGACAATAGAAACGATGCGGAGAAAGTGCAGCCGGGGCTACTCGTCCATCCGCCTGTGGAAGATGGGGATAAAGAGGGTGAGATAAGCGAGGTCTCCCCCGCGTGAGGAGTCACCGGATCGGAAGGCAGTTCACGGATAATCCCCCTCTCCTCTTTTTCTTCTTCCTCCACTCTTTCTTCCACCGAGTGTCATATGCGAGATAAGATCCAAACGATCCTCACTAATAAAGGCTCACTTCAGGGACGGAGGGGATGGAATATATTTGAGGAATGGTATTGTCTAACGCCGCCCCCTCCCTCTCTCTCTCTCTCTCTTTCCCTCACACACTCACAAACACACCTCCTCCCTCTCTCCCTCTCTTCACGCCCCTCAGCCCTCAAGCGCTCTCGCTCCCGTGGGACTTAGTGGGCAAAGGGAAGGCAGAGATGTGTGCATGATAAAGGATGGAAGAATAAACACGCGCGTCCTGTGTTGTGAGTTTGTGCACGTGCAATCAGTGCAATAATTAAAATAGGAAGTGTTTTAATAACTGCAGGTATAGAGGCAGGACAACAGAGAGGGCCTTCAGGACGAATCAGACAAGCTTTAAAGTCACAGGTTCATTCTTAAATGTCATGTGTTTTTATTTGTCTCTTAAGATAAGATGAGATGAGGACACATTTGTCCCTGAGGGGAAAATTCAACAACTTGTATTGGAAAATTCAGACTCACCTGAACATGTTATGTAAGCTTTGGAACAACAGAATCATTTTCAACCAAACCTTTTTCTTTTATAGAACCAATGCAAAATGAAACTAAACTCTTTGCTCTTCTGATTCCTGATTTTCTTGTGAATGTAATGTTGGATTTGTCACTTTTTGTCACTCGTTTGTAAAACATGAGTCAGTCGCACAAGTTGTGAAGGGAATATTTCACTGTAACACACCCACATCTACTTCATGTACCTCTGCATGTCTGATAAAGTCATTAACTAAAAAAATGAATTTTACAAGAGAGAAAAAGAGTAGGGGTTGCATCATTTTTCAGTCATTTACCTTTGAATAGGTATCAGTGACTTCTTCTTTGCATGCCCAACTTTTAATTTTCTGATTTAAATGGAATATTTTTCCCATTTCAGTTAATGCTTTTGCAGCCATTGCTTCCTGACATCGTAAGATAGGACCGGAACAGGAAAGAAATCTGCAGCAAAAATATTTTAAACCAATTTGACTTTGTTCTAGTGTTTGTTTACTCGTGTAACATGTTTGTTCTAGTGTTTGTTTACTCGTGTAACATGTTTGTTCTAGTGTTTGTTTACTCGTGTAACATGTTTGTTCTAGTGTTTGTTTACTCGTGTAACATGTTTGTTCTAGTGTTTGTTTACTCGTGTAACATGTTTGTTCTAGTGTTTGTTTACTCGTGTAACATGTTTGTTCTAGTGTTTGTTTACTCGTGTAACATGTTTGTTCTAGTGTTTGTTTACTCGTGTAACATGTTTGTTCTAGTGTTTGTTTACTCGTGTAACATGTTTGTTCTAGTGTTTGTTTACTCGTGTAACATGTTTGTTCTAGTGTTTGTTTACTCGTGTAACATGTTTGTTCTAGTGTTTGTTTACTCGTGTAACATGTGGATTATCTGTCCGTTAGAGCCTCAACAAACTAAAGAAGCAACGTGTAACTACTAAAGTGATGTTCCTTTCTTTACTGCAGATCCAAAGTCTTACGTGAATGAAATGAGTTAACCTCCATTACTGTGTGTTTTTCTCCAGGTGGCTGTCACCACACCTGTGGGCGGGACTAAGATGTTCTGCTGCACTCTGATGCACCTGTCACACACTCAGGTGAGTAATACATACACCCTCCAATATGTTAGACTTCATACCACATCAGATTTTGTTTGGATTCCTGTGTACTAAATGAACTTCTTATGTTTTAAAGCGTGTTTGTTTGGCCTTTGCAATTCTTCAGACAGCTGAAGAAAGACAGACGTGCATCAAAGGGTTAAATAGGCAGACGATGCATCAAGGATCCTGCCTCTGCACGTGGGCCAAACCAGCACTCCTCAAAGGGACTTTTTAAAACAGTTCTTGCATAATATCGTGCTTACTGAAGATACGTACGTCTCACAATTTTGATAATTTGCACAAGAAAACGTTTACTTGTTGACTCTTTATTTATTTTTATGTGCAAAGATGAAGAGTTTCTAGTTCTTGTGAAAGCAAGACCCCTTTTAAAAGGTACCAACATGAATTTTCAAAAGTTTTTCCCCATTTCCTCCTCCTTCAAGTCCTCTTCCCATCATGCCCCTCTTCGCCCGGTGGCACCACTAGTGTCAGGTCAGGAGGGCCTGGTTCCAGAGGAGGGGCAGTGGCCAGGGAGTGTGGGGACTAGCTGCGCCTAACGAGGTGATTAAAACGATAAGGGGAAGCACGGATGACTTGCCGTGGCCCGCAGCCACCGCCATGCTTACTGCCACCACACACACACACACACACACACACACACACACACACACACACACACACACACACACACACACACACACACACACACACACACACACACACACACACACACACACACACACACACACACTGAGAGTTAGAGAGAGAATAGTACTTCAATGGTGCCAGAAGGATCATATCAGTGAACATTTTGAGTGTGTGTGTGTGTGTGTGTGTGTGTGTGTGTGTGTGTGTGTGTGTGTGTGTGTGTGTGTGTGTGTGTGTGTGTGTGTGTGTGTGTGTGTGTGTGATGACGGACAGCTCGCCTTGGGCTCCGGCCGGGTCCGTGGAGTGTGTGTGACACACAGAGACTCACAGCGGGGTGTATCAGAGACATGTCAGGACCAGGAGACAGAGGCCTCCTGACAGCTGGAGCCCACGGATACACACACACACACACACACACACACGGCCCTCCACCCTAATTGCTCCACAGACGGAGAAGAAGTAGAGATGCTTGGTGGTCTAGACCCCTCCTCACTCCGCAAGGCCCTCGGCCAAAGACATGAAGGACCCCTCCAAGGCTGTTTTGTTTGTGCCTGCTGCAGTTACATCCCACAGCTGATGTTGTGAATGTGGAGGCAGGGTGGAGAACTGCAGGGTGGAGGAGTCAGCAGAGGATGGTCACTACAGCCAGAAGGATGACGTCTGGTTTAGTCATCATGCTGCTGGTAATAGACTCCATCAGATGTATTTAAGTGTGCTGAACCTTGGATTAAATCATTCTTCTGTTTAAAGGAATGAGTCTTTGTTGATACACAAGGTCAGCAATCAGATGGACGACGGTCTGAACACCTTAAAGCTCCTGTGGGGAGTTTTTAACTGGTTCTGAAACAGACATGAAAGGAGTGCAGATATTCGATACTTCTATATGTGAAGGTTACATTTATACAAATATATATATAAGCAAGTTCAAGTTAACAAAACAGGGCATCTTCATACCAGGGGACCAATAAGATATCTACTGAATAAATCATAAAGTGACCTTACTATCTGATCAGACATTAAGGAAACATGCTATGTTGAAGTGCTGGCTTCTCTGACAACAACGCAGCAGCCAGTTTGTCCTCCTTCTAAGTCTTGATTCCGTTGCAGAATGGTTTGTTTTTTGTTTTTCCCAGAGAAATTAGGCGGATTTAAGGCACCCCCACACGGCCGTTTGGGCGCCCCTTGTTCTGAAAGGCAAACGGCAAACCATGAGGTGTGATGATGGAAGGAGCAAACTGGCTCAGATAGAACCGATTCTACTCAACCTTGAAAGCGCTGGCATTTCTTGAATAAGCTCCACGAGCAGAAACATTTAAAAAATGGAGAGAGGTTAGAGAGCGGAAAGGTTTACAGACCGATGCAGAGCTGGCTAAACACTGAAGCTTCAGTGTCCACCACATGGCGACACGCGGGTGCATTATAGGGAGGATGGGGCGGGGGGGGGGGGGAAAGCGTTCTAAAATGTTTTGAATTTGGACCATTTTTAAAACGTTACGTGTCACAGTTACATATTTACTTTTACAAAGTTGTGGCACTTTTTCCTCTGAAGAGTTGAATATGAAGCTACAACCCAATCTCAGTCATCAAACAGAAGGAATCTGTCATTGAAACGGCTAGCACAATATGTTAATAACACACCCTTCATGCACATTCTGTGTGATTGATTCAAAAATCCATCCTCAATTGATCCTTTTCACACAACTCTGTGTGCAGGGAAAGACCATCGCTGCATTTACGAAACATTTCAGCCCCGAAGGTTATCAGAAAACTAGCTATTGAGCTATTTAAATGAACAATTTGAACTTTTTTTTACACCATTTATACATTTCAGGGTGAAATACTTCTTTAAAAAGACCACCTTGGGAACACAAGTTTGGCCTGCCCACTCACCGTGGATCCCATAATCATTCTGAACTATCACAAGAAGCAGCGCGCTGATTTATGGCTATGATTATTCTTTGCAGGGCTTATATCACCGATCCAGCTGCGGCCTAATATTGCAGAGTTTCGGAGGAAATAAGATGCAAATTTGAAACCTAATTTTTTTTGGAAAGGATGCGATTATTGCCAAGCTGAGGTGAACGTTTTTCGAAACATAAAAGACAATAAATATGTCATTTTTGAGTATGGAAATGTCTCTCTACAGGATCAAGAGGTTGCACAGCGATTCAGCCTGATGAGACGTCTGTAATGGAGTCATTTCTCTGATCCGTCAGATGTCCGAGCCGCTTGTTACAACAAAAAACACCTTGAACTCGAGTGACATCCTCCAAACTGTCACCTATCTCACACACAAACGCACACAGACACACACAGGTTTGAACATTCAGGGAGCAGTGGGATGGAGCTGTGAAATGGGAAGGATTAGTCACTTTGTCAGGAGATGTATGGGGCTTCTCTCAGGTGGACGGCAAGCCACAGGGGGCATCTGGGAGAGAGGAGAAATTAGAGGCTAGGAAGAGACGATAGAGAGAAAAGGAGGCGAAAAATGGAAGTGTGCGAAAATGAAGACGGAGTGGGAGAAAGTGCAGTTTGCACGCCATGGAAAGGAGACAGTAAAAGTTGTGGCGAGTGAGGATTTTAGCCCCTAAACTTTCAACATTTGCATCACTGGAACACATGAGCACTCTGGGCAAAGCGTGAACGCCAACTTGTCCATGTGTCGTGTTCTGTCTTTTCTTCCAGCGTAGTGAGATAGGCAGTGGCCTGGACCCTGGCCTTGTGTGTGTGTGTGTGTGTGTGTGTGTGTGTGTGGTACAGAGAGAAGGAGACACAGAGAGAGAGAGAGAGAGAGAGAGAGAGAGAGAGGGGTGGGGTAGTGGCGAGGGAAGGGGGAGCTGTCGGTTCAGGCCTGAACAGGAGGTGTGGGATCCAGAAAGCTGGGGGTCCCATGTGAGAATGTGGCCATCCTCAGCGCTGCCGTAGCAGGCCTCGGCACCATCTGTGCTCCCAGCAGGGCGCCCAGCGAGCGAATTCTCCCCGCCACCCAGACACATATGGACACACAAAGGTGCTCACTTTCTCTCTCTCTCTTGCATGGAGGTGCACTCACACTCACACACACACTGGAAACAGAAAGAAAGCACTTGGGACGCAGAGGGAAGAGATTCGAAGGATGGATGATGAGCATCTTGTTGATGACGCTAACTTAATGACCTCATGGAGCAAGAGAAGCATTATTAGTCAGCGAATGATCCAGCTGTGTTCTGCAAAAAACAGAATCTAATTTTTGCAAAATGTTGTATCACAATTCAGGGTATTCAACTTTTGATCGCAGCTTGGAGTGAGGTTTTCTTCGTGGGGAGGGCGGGTAAAAGAGTAGTTGTACTTAACCCCAGTCTCTCTTCTTCTTCTAGTACTCCGTGGTCGTCCCAGGACCCTTTTCCAAAGTTCAAGTTTTTAATCACTGTTGGAGCAGCTGAGAGCTCCACAGGTTCTTCATGATGTCTTCTACATTGTTGTAAAATAAAGTAAAGGTACATAGAAAGTCTTGTCACTTCTCAGGAAAGCTTACATACAAACAAATGAAAAAATGGACTTGAGCTTGTATAGCGCGACTTCCCAAAGCACTTTTACAACGCAGGCACTCCTGCACACTGATGGCAGAGGTTGCTTTGTAAAGTGTACCACTGATCCACAGCCGCCCCAAACACGTAGATGTTGTAGGGGCGTCTAAGCAGTAATGGCGGCTTGTCAGCTTCCACTTTTTCCCTGGATTCATTCAAAGTGTGTCTGTTTTGATTCAGTGTCTTTTAGCGCCTTAAAGGATTTGTCAGAGGGATTCAGACTGCTCAGACGGTCAAATATTAAACTGGAAATCAACTTTATCTTCTTCCAATCCACACGATGCGTTAACTCTTTTTTCTTAGCTCATCAGTCCCATCAGCCTTCTGAGGTTACAGAAGTAAGTGAACACATCACTGTTCAACATGCTGCTAGTCTCAGCACTGATTCAGACGTCATCACCGGTTCAGTAGTACATCGAGTCCATTGCAAGTCCAAGATGTCACTTTCAAAAACCAGCACAAACCCTGCTGATTGTTAGCCCAGCAGCTCGCGTTTGGCAACAGAGGCGTCACGTCTGTGTCTGTTTATAGGCAGTGATTTCCTGTGTGTCACAGCTGAGCTGAAAGTGCGTCCAGTGACCAGTGAGAGGAGCGCAACATTTGAAAGCCATGTTTTAATCAGTGACATGATGATTCAGTACAGTCAGTTCCGTTTGAAGACTGGAAGTTGTGGATTTGGTGATGCGCGTAAAAAAGCATTAAAAGCACATCTAGCAAGTTAAAGCTCCTGTGAGGAATATTTAGCTGCTTATGAAACAAGACTGGAATGAATGCAGATGCTTCTGTATGACCTACAAAAGCAAACAAGACCATCAGTAACAAGGTTGACTACTTCTGTATTTACATTTTCAAAGCAGTAAACACCGTCACCGGGTCCATGTCAGACAAGTATGCAGCAGAAACCGTCTTTGTTTCTTCTTTTCACGGGAAAGATTCAAACAGCAGGATAGCTCTTTTTTTGTAAGAACATTTGAACCCCGACACCTCCACAGGATCCATATGTGTTGCGTTCCACCTGCGTTGTTGTTTTGCTCCACTTGTCAGCGCCCCACTCCACTCAAACTGTTTCTGAAGCCAACAGCAGCTGGAGTCGCAAGTTCACAAGATCCCAAACAACAGGTTACTTTTCTTTTCTGAGGTTGATTTGCTGTTCATGTGGTGCCTGTGATGAAGTCAGGTTGATAGAGGGATTGGATAAATGATCGGCGGTCTGTACAAGGTGTTGTACTTTGAAACTGACCGCATACTCTCTGCTTTCCCATATCTGACTTCCTGTCTGGATCGATCTGCTCTGTTCAGTTTGACACGTGCTGGAAGCGGATCCGACGAACATAGACTCAGCATGTCTTTTGAGAGGTACGGAGTGGCGCTACTAGCACCCACTGGATTGACTGCGGTGCGTGCTGCAATGACTAAAGAGGATGGACACAAACCCAAAGCTCCTTACAGCCACTTTAAATTCACTCAACAGGCTCATGTAGCGAGTTACTTCATATTTCAAGTTTCCTGCTTTCACCATATACTCGCAACTCTAACTCCAGATGAAGCTAAAAATCATTAGATTAGTTGTTGCTTCCTTCTTGTTCTTTCCATCCCACTCTGTTCAGCACAGACCTACATGTTTGATCCCCACACTCTCCTGCCCACTGACCCTCCTGTCTTGGCCCCCAGCCCCCCTCAGAAGGCGCACCTGCCTCATTTACCGTGTTGGTGCACTCTCCTTTAGCCACCCTACACCTCCATCTTCCTCATTCCAAGCACCCCAGCCGGCTGCCTCTATCCCTCTGGCCCCCTCTCCACCCCCAAGTGGCCCCTATTCCTCCATCCAGGGCCTCCAGCTGGCTGATGAGTTCATTAGGCCCAGAGCTCTGCCAAGGAGCGTGGCGCTGTTCGGGGCCAAAGCAGGAGGGCATCAGGAGGCCCCTGGTGGTCATTGGGCACAGAAGATGGTCATTGGAGGCGGGACAGAAAAGTCCCAGAATGCCCCACATGTCGATTGTGTCCGTTCTTGGAGAGGGCGACTTTTTATTTTGTACATTAACAATCTGGTTCAGCGCTTGCTTCTCACTGAAACTTCAGTGAGGGAAGAGCATGAGGCGTCGTGGTTTGAAGGGGTTCACGTAAACAATGAGGGAAACAGATTTCTAATAATCCCCACAGGTCGCGGTGACATCTGGCCCCATACTTGAGCGTTGGCTCAATTAATTCGGAAAACACAAAACAAAAAAGCGCCAGGGGCAAAGATCTGGGGGGGACTTAACGGGCCGCTTTGTATGTGTGTGTGCGTATTGATTGTGGCATTTGATCAAGTCAACTGCAGTGCATGTGTGTGTGAATTTTGTCCAAATTAGTGGAGGTTTACAGCTGCTTTACAGCCCTCATTTTTACACATATCTCGTAAAACAACCACAAAGATGCGGTTAAGAGTCAAACAGTTGAGCCTTTTCATCCTCAGCTACCATTCTCTACCTGCAGATTTCCGTTCGCTCCACTCTCACCTTTTCCCGCCTCTGTCTTCTCCTTCCCTCCTCTTCACAGTGGGTCAGCTGGGGTCGGGGCCTTGGTGGCTGGGCTCAGGTGTAGCCTCAGCTGGGCAGGAGGGGGGGAGGAAAGAGGAGGAAACAGCGAGGGGAGAGGAGACGAGACGAGGAAGATTCTGTCCCACAGGCGACCAAACAGGGAGTCCGTCGTAAAATAGGAAACAAACACGTGCATCCACGCAAGTAAGGAAAAAAAAAAGACAACAGCTTTGTCCCTCACCCCTCTTTTTCTACACCTCCCCCATCTTTCCCCTCTTCCTCTCTCGCTCCTTCTCTCCTGGGAGAGGCCTGGCCGGGCTTGGCCTGAACGCCATCTGCTGCATAATGTAACGGGATAGAACTCCAAATCCTTCATTTCCACTCACTGCCTGTCGTGTGTGTGTGTGTGTGTGTGTGTGTGTGTGTGTGTCCACTCGTACAGTTTCATTGGAAAGGGTGTGAATGTTTGAGCGCGTGTGAGATCTCATTTTACGGATGTTGTGACATTAGCTCGTCCAGCGCTGATGTTGAGTGATGGGTTTGATGAAATAAAAAGGTGATGATAAAATGTGTGTGTGGTGTTTTTAAAAGGATTATTCCGCTCTTTTGAATATGCAAGTCTGATGGTTTTTCACAGCATCCGCGTTGGGAGAGAAGAAACAACTCTTCCTCTGAGGCGACATCATTGCATCTCCGGCTTGTTATTGTCTTTTCAGATCCATTTTCAGATGCAACAAAGCGTCCAAATGAAAAAGTCTTTAAACATGAACTCCTGGGAAATCTTTAAAGCGCATCGAGCTTAGAGTGGCGCCTTGCCAGCGATGTCACAAATTTGCTTTTTGTTTACAAGTTAACAAACAAAAGTGCACACACACAGAGTCGTGTTTAAGTGCCCCACCCCTCTCCGCAGCGCTGGTAACCCGGAGGTGCAAAGAGTTGTCCCTCCAGGTCCCCGTGGGGCCGCTGTGAATTGGGGGGCCATCTGTTTTCTCGTAATAAGCTTTCTCTTCATTCACCCTTTCTCTCTCGTCTGTGTTTGTTTCTTGCTTATTTTGAAGGGTTCCCTGTCTCTCTTCCCCTCCGCACGCACACGCAAAGACATAAAAAGACGCAGAACGACAGACAGAGAGACGTCGCATTGCTTCTGGATACAAACACTGGCTCAAACGCTGTGAGTTTAGGGGAACGGAGACATGGTGAAATATCACAGCGTGAACCCTTAACCCCGACCAGCTATCCATGGCTGTTGACATAAAGTCAAAGTGACACATCCCTCCTCACATAAACCCTTACACCCCCTCCAGCTGCTGGGCAGTCACTAAAGACTGCATCCGATTTATTTTCTTTGTTTTGTTTGTGTTATACGCTTGATTGGGAAAGCTCAAAACAAAAGCGAAAGGATTAAATATCTTTAACGATTTGGCCACACATGGGTACACAAAAAATCACAGCAATACCTGAAAACAAGTGAAAGACGCCGCAGCGACAGAAAAACAAGCAAAATGTGGAGATGCATAGCAAATACACACATTTAGAAATACTGGGAAAGTAAAGGAGAAGAATCAAATACAGAAATATTTAGCAAAAATAGAAAACACAACCAAACATGGGAAATACTGTCAACCACCCAATACAGAAACACGCTCCAGATCCAGAAGAAACAAGCAAAGAATAACAAGCCATATGCAGAAACAGAAACAACAACCACATACACAAATGTTCTGCAAAAAGGAAAACACAACCAGAGCCAGTAACACGCTAAAGGTCAAACCATAGCAAAGCACACGTCCAAAACAAGAGCCACACTGACTGTATATGATCCATGTATCCATTCATCAATATTTGATTCTTTTGTTGTGATCAATGCTATTTCTGTCTGAAAAGCACATTTTAAAAACACCGGACTTAAGAATTATTTGGGATTTTAGTGAATTGAAATCAGCTGCCTGACTCTGCTCAGGTGCAGAGAGCACGCCTCACTCCCATCATCCTCCTCTGCTGGAGTCGCCACCTCGCTGGCGAGTCGCTGGCGACGGGCTGATTGTTTAAGTTTTGGTTTGGTGAAACATTTGGTATTAGATGGCCCTGGATCGATCAGAATAGTTGCCATGGCTACAGAGTGATGTGATGGGGAGAAGCTGAGGGGAGAGGGAGGAGAGGAAAGTAGATTGAAGTTCACAATGAACGACACACACGTATTATTTTATATCCACAGACATAAAGAGTCTGTGGACTATTGTTGTAGAGAGCCGTTTGAGTGTGAATGGAGTCCTGTCCAAGGTCTTCCCTGCACACTCTATGGAGCAGGACATGTTTGCAGCATGCATGTACCAATTCAAACCTGACACCACACAATACACATTTACGTTTCATTATGGGCTGTGCATGACAACATCCATATGTCATCTGATATTGTTCATTACCCTGGCTGCTGCATTATCCGATTTATGCCTTCCTATGGCAGCTTTCAATGCAGCCTTGTGTTATATCATGATTATGAGCAGCCCGGGCGCTGGGATGCTGTCTGCATCTCATTCAGGCAGAATGAAATGGATCAATATACCAGAGGAGGCTGAATCAGGGGGTCTGCATGTGTGCAAGAAAGTGTGTGTGTGTGTGTGTAGACAGACAGCCTTGGGAGATCAGAGAGCACACTTGCTAGCGGCTTCAAACAGTGTCTCTCTTTCTGTGTCTCGCACACACAGCTGCTTTTTTTTGTGTTTTTTTTTGCAGCACAGAGTTTGATCGGAGCACCGTTTCAGTGTAGGAACAATTTAAAAAGCCAGTATATCAGCCTGTGAGTGCTTCTTTTTCCATGTGTTGTTGGTTGCAAACTTCATGAAGTCATATTTCTTCGGTGACGCAGCAGGCAGGCGGGCGGGCGGGCAAGCAGGCACGAGTCGGATATCTCGCTTGCTCTCATTTAAGTGCAGATTTACAAGCTGTGTGCGACAGGAGCTTAGGAGTTTTTTCAGGCGTAGTTGGGAGGAAGCTGTGATGTGAACACATCCAAAGTGTGGCAAACAGGCTGCTCGACTTCCTCTTGTTATGAAATTGAAAAATCGGAGCCCTCTAACAGCTCAGGTGCTTTGTTGGTGTTGTTCCGAGAGAGTGATTTTCTCTTGTTTGAGGAGTCTTTTTTTATTACTTTTATGCACAAGAACAAACACATGCATGCATGCAATGCTGTTAAGTTGCAATTACACTAATTTAATGCCCCATTCCCCTCTATTAATCCCAAATTCTGACCACATTTTGATCCCCGCTTTAAATGAAGGGGCTGCCACATGCTTCACTCGGAACAAAAGGGAGGTTAGATTTATTCTACGTTTGGGGCAGTGTGTGTGTGTGTGTTTTTGTGTGTGCATTTTGTGTGTGGAGGTGGTGGTGGTGGTGGGGGGGGGGGGGGGGGGGGTTCATGCATGGGCATAACCCGGCCCCTAAAGGAAGGCCCCCGCTGCCAGCTGCCAGCCATAATTAAGCAGCCCTGCCGTGTCTATCACTGATTATGTTTGACCTGGCTAATAAGGCGAGTGTGTGCCACCTACGTGTGGCAGCGGAGCGTCACATCCCCCATTGTCCACTTTCAGATGAGGTTATTAGTTTGATGTATGGTTGATGACAAAAACGTGTGTGTTGCTGAAACATCAGTTGCATTAACTTCTCAGTGTGTTGCATAAAAGGATGCAAAAAAAAACAGCATATGGTTGTTGTCGTCGCTCCAAAATACCCTCTTTATAATAAATAAATATTTTACTCTTTTAGAGTACTGGTGTTTCTGGCTGACCTCAGAAAAAATACAGCTCAACTTCATACTTCTCGCTAACTTGCATCATGAAGTGATTGTTTCGTGTAAGGGGCGGGGAAGTGAGATGCAGTTTGGGACTCCGGTTATCTGAAAGTTACCCCAGAGGGATAACCACTAACATCGCAAGCGATTAAACACGAGGGGATGAAAACCCAAAAAGTTAAAGGACAAACAAAAAGGCTCTCTTTTCTTAATACAAACAAAACAGAATAGAAACAAAACCACGGCTGCCGAGCCGCTGACAGTAAGCTAGATTAAAGCGGATACCCCAGAAGAAGCTGAGACACAAAAGTCATCAGGCCCGTGTTTACAAAGCAACAAAAAGGCTGGGTCAGAAATTCCCAGCAACAACAAACTTCACTTGTAGACCAGCTGGAAATAATAAGCAAACACAGAGAAGAAAGTCAAGTGGTGCTTATGCAAAAACCACACACTTCAAGAGGACACAAGAAACACAGAGAGAACCTCTCACTATCTCTGAGGGGGAGACGATGAGTCAGGACAGAACGCTGCAACTCAAGGGTATATATATATAACCTTAACACACCTGGGCCAATCAGTCACACATGCCTGACACTGCACTGAGATGATAACATCCCCACACTGAGTGTGATCTCCCTCACAGTTTCGTCAAACTTCGTACCAGTTAATTGCAAGAAATCAATAGGAAATCAGGGGTTTTTCAGAGTGAAGCCTCTGTATCACTTAAATTATACCGTTGAACTGAAACTCACAGAGAGAGCTTAACTGGCACAACTCTGAGGGATGCCGTAAACGATGCACGGAAAAGGAAATCTAGCCTGGTAGTAGTTTAACGCTAACCACTGGATCAACCAGAACTGTTGAGAAACGAGCATCCATTCCCACAGACCAATCCCAGACCAAATCAGATGAATCAGCAGCTTACCACAATTTTTCACTTCTTCTTCCTCAGTCTGCTTTGATTCACTCCGATGGATCTATTAGCACCTTTAAAAAACAATAAAACTTGGATATCTCTCTTTACACTACCTGCTTAGAAACACACATCGAACAAAAACATCAAGAGGTAAGTTGGTGTGAAAAAAACTCTGCATTTAGCTATTTCACTCAGGAGTTGGTGGAGACCAAAACAGAGCACAAAGAAAAAGACTTTCAGAAGAAAATGTAGTTTCTTTAGAGGTTATCTGTCATTTCTGGATGTATAGTCAAGCACCTTTGCCAAAGACGTCACCAAATCAACTGAACATGATAATACTGTATCTATGTAACTTTTGTTTCAGCTTCCAAACATGTGTAATTGTAGATTTGAGGATCATAGATCGAGGCGTAACGTTTCAAAGACTTTTCTGGTGTGTCTTTGCACAGAGCAACCAAAGGACAAATATATGTGATGGTGTATCTTTGGGGTTTGAGCTGGTGGTTGGACGGAACTAGATATATTATGATCTGACATCTGAACATGGGAAATAGTTACAGATTGAGGAATAAGGATAAACAATCTGAATTGATAGCGTTAGGGATCAAGTGAATCTATCCGCCTTAGGCCTGGATCGGTACTACGAACCGAATAGCCCGGTTTCAGAATTCTGAACTTTCCTGCACACCTGCATATCAATCCACAGTTTCAGACCTTGGCGTTAAAATCCATCTAAGGAAGAAGCCAGTAGAAGGTGATGTGATCTGTCAGCTGAAGTGGAAACGTAAAATAGTTCAAACATTTACTCTAAGAAATCTTTATTCCTTGTAGTTAAAAGATCACGGTCCTCCCAAATGGCACTCCCAGGGAGGGCTATCCTCTAGTAACTGCCTCAGCCAGCATGTACACCAACATTGCAGCAATCAGTATAAATTAATAATTGGTGAATCAAAGTGCTTAATTTAATGGCGGCTATGAAAGATTAATACCTGACATTATCCAAGCTGCTGTGCTGTAAGCGGACCCACCCATGCCTGAGGTAAACCAATCTCACGTCTATGAATATGACATTAGACACGTTGATGCGGTGTGGTACATCAGTGTCAGGCCGAGTCTTGAGTACAGCGAGTGCGGATGGAAAGTCCACCGAGTGTGACTGGTCTATTTCTGTCTCGCCTCCCCTCCTTTTTTCTCTCTCGCTGGGTCTAGAGGCGAGAGATCAGTTCAGGGTGGAGGAGAGCTGGTGTTTGGCCTGGGGGGCCCTTGGCCACAGATTCTGTCATTGTCCACAGCTGCCACTCCGCCTCCCACCCACCCCCTTCCTTCTCGCTCCTCTCTGTGGCCATCCTCACCTTAAGGGCGTCCCCTGCTACCCCGCCTCCCTAATGAAGAGTGACACGCGTCCGGAGGATCTGATCTAGTCTGAAACGGGGGGGGGGGGCCCTTGCCTCCTCTGTTTTGTCTCCTATTATTGACTGCGCCGGCTCACACTGAGTCGCCCATGATGAGATCGCAAAATACCCAAGAGGCATCGCTCCCAAATCATAGGGGGAGCTCAAAGGGCAGATGTGATTGTATGGAATCGTGAGGACCTAATTGTCTTTATTCATGAGCTGTGTGATTGATATTAGGGGAAAATGAGACACCCTAATTTTCCTCTTATATGAGGAATTTGGTACAGGCCCACACTCTGATGCTGTGGGTGTGTGTGTTGTGCACTACTGGGTGAGATATCAAAGTGACAACTCCTAAAGGGCATCTATGCAGCGGTCTGCAGACATATCACTTGAAATAATTCATGTTGTCTTGTTGTTCTTTCTGACACTTTCTTGCCTTTATTGTATCGCTGGATGCAGACATTATCAGGAAAAAATGGATACACAACCTCCGAGGCATGAGAAAGAACCTTTTCAGCTGCCCAATTCTGAACTTCACGTGTTATATATTCTTCTCCTTACTTTCCCTTAAGGTTGTTAAATTCATCCTGTTGCACCCTGTGTGACAGCACGGTATATATTCTGAAGCTTTATGATGTTTACACTGAGCGACATATTCACATGAAGCCTGCTTCCTTTTTACGGCTGCATCATTCCATCATCTTCCAGGTGAATCCTCTCCTATCACAGAATAAAATAGAGTAAAAAAGTTCAGCAAGCGTGCTTACGTTTTTGAACAGCATTCGTTTAATTCAAGAGTCATTTTCTGATAACTTGTCTGTGTGATATTTGGCTAGCTTTGGTACTTGTATGAAAGCCCAAAACGGTTTTTAAACTGTCAGAAATAACGCGCTAAGAAGGATGCAATTAAGGTCCGAAAATCACATTAATCGTGTGCTATGTTGTCCCTTTAGGAGCATCGTAGCTAAGCCACTACACTGACCACAGCATCTCCCTCCTTTCCTTTCCTGTAAAGGCAGGGTTGGTATTTTTCGAAAACTAGCATGATTTTGAAAGTAGCATTCCCTCAGTGCTCCGTCTGCACCCACCCCCTCCCCTCTGTGCTCCCTCAAAAGCCACGCCCCTCACTTACATGCACAAGCGTCGTTGGTCCAGAAGCGGACCTCAACTCGTGCTTTGAGTGTGGGCTCGTGCATGCATGGGGTAGAAAACGAGCAGGGAGACAGGGAGGCGTGATTGGTTCATAAAAATGGAACCGAGTGCAGACATTGGTCGAAGTTTTTACAGGCTTACAACTGCTACAGATGAAGGATTTTATTCGTTCCTTTTTCAGAGCACATGAGTTATTAATTTCTGTCAGGACCTAAAGACAATTTCAACCAAAATCTTAAAAAGTAGATCTGGAGAAAATGACCTACCCTGCCTTTAAGGTAATTATGTAACCTTCAATCTACCAGTAGTAGTAGTAAAGGTAGTAAACTACCTTTAGCTTAAGACAACACACAAATACAAAAATAAAAACACAAAAAAAACACATCAATTAGTTTTCCCTTTGTGCTCGGAGTGACATTTTCTGTCAATATAATAAACATGTGTTTTTTATTCATTTGATTCAATCCCCTATAAAAAGTTCTGCTGCACCAAATCCTCACTAAAGCACCATAAGTAGATCACTCCGCCATTAAAAATAGTCCCAGACGAATGCACTTCTTCCTCCTATCAGTGGCCCTTCACAGTTTTTTTCCACCAATCATATTCCCTGAGCTAACCTGCATATCCCACAATGTAAGAGTGGCAGGTCCAGTGTGCCTCGGCCTGTCTGTCTACCTTCAAACCTATACGCTCCACACGAGGAACGCCACAGAGCCATAATTGAAATCCACGAGGGAAAACACCTTGAATGGCTCAGGTAAGCGTAAATTAATGTGTGTGCGTGTTTATGTGGGCCAGCGTGCACCCACACACACACCTCTGTAAATGAAGATGAAAGCAAGGTGTGTATGTTTATGCATGCGTGTGTGTGTGTGTGCAAACCTGTGTGTGTGTGTGCACCCACCAGTGTAATGTGATAAGCTCCAGCAAAGCACATACCTGATGCCATTAAATGCAATTTCCCCTGTGTGTCAGCGCAGCCATTTGTCAGCTGCTAACACTGCACGCTTTATTAAAAACCTCATCCGCTTCAATTAACTGCGCCTGCAAAGCAGTTTAACTCCACTCTAATCCTGTCAAGATGTTTTATCAGGCCCTGCGTACTGTAGGTACATCATTTCAAAGCCTGTTAGTCAGGTTTTTATGGGTTTAAAAAAATCTATTACTCATCACCTAAAGTTACTGTTTAGAGTCACAGGGATGGAGTTAGTGTGCAGTTTCTTTTTTGCATGTTACTCTGTTTCTTTTGACGCATTGATTTTCCTAGCTTTCGTTTTAGTGCAGCTTCATTCCTTCATGGTCTGTAAAATTGGAAAGGAACACAAAGACTACAAAGAAACAAACGATATCAACTTGTGTCGTATCAAACGTCTACAAGTTCCAGAGAAAACTCCCTCTGCGTGTATCGGACTGGGAGAGTTCATCAGTGAAAGGTGAGGTGTGTTTGGCTGTCGTCACTCTCTCAAGTGAACAATCACTCAATTTTCTACGGCAGAAAATGACACTCCACTATATTGTATTTGTTGATATCTATGATCTGCTGACTCATCTCTCCTTCGTTGTGTTTTTCTTGATTTATTTTTCCGTCCTCGCTTCAGGTTCGACCGTGAAGCAGCTAGATGTTTAGTTACGTTAAGGGTTTTGTTTTTGAGCAATTTAATTGTCTTCCTCTATGAAAGTTTGTCCACATCTGCAACAGCTTTCTGCACTTCTTGCACAGCTAATCAGTTTGAAACAGCCAGGCGAGGTCAGTCCAAATAAGCCACATCACTAGTCAGGAACATTTTCCTACCTGTTGTCTTTTGTGTGATTTTTGCAAAACCTCAGATTTCAATGACAAGGTATTTTCCGTGTGTCACCAAATGCCAATGTTTGTAATAGTTTCACATTGCACAAAAAGTTCATGGTAACTGTAAGAGGATAAGGGTTTAAAAAAATGTGCAAGATAGATAAAGGACTTTTAAGGGACCCAATGTTAGACGGGCCGCTTTCAACTCCCTCGACCTGAACGCATCATTTGCAGAGAGGAAGCAGAGCACGTGTTGCAGGTAAAATCTACCTTTGAGAAGCAACTAATCGCTTTTTGAAAGTGCTGTGAATCAAATGAATCAACTGTCCCTGAAAAGTCTACTTGGTTAATCTGTAAACCAACAGCTGAGTGCAGGAGTTGTTGCCTATTTCTGATGGCCTTTACATTTACAACTTCCAAGAATAAACATTCCCAGGGTTAACCAGGACTTAAACCTTCATGTATTTGTGATTTAATATGTGATCGTTTGCACAGGACAAAAGTGCAAGGAGACCCAAAAAGTCAGGGTAATAATCATTACAAGCAGCCAGAGAACAATCACACAGAAAGTGAGTGAAGTGGCTGTTATATATAAGAGGGAGCTGATGAAGGGAATGAGCAGCAGTTGGTTGGCATGTGAGAATGAGGTGATTGGCTGGAAGAGGCCGCTGCTGAAAGGTGAGAGAGTGTTAGGGCTTAGATTGACAGGAAGGAGTCGGTGGAAGGCATCAAAATGATTCTGGAAGCAATAAAAAAAACCTGCAGAATCGTCCTTTAAACGTTCATTTCTCAATCTTTGCACAGAATGCAGCCGGTCTGAAGGTCTAAAAACATGCTCCCCACAAGGACATCACACATCCACAACACACTTTACTGTTTTGTTTTCTTGCACACACACATTTAAACATGTCTTCCTCTAACACACACACACACACACACCGCACGGTCATGCCAGCAGGGAGGTGATGGTTAGCATGGCGCTGTCACCAGGGGAGCCTGGGCGGGGTTTGCAGGAAAGGGAGAGGTGTAAATTGGGTGAGCGCTGGGTGCAAAGCCTTGAGAGTGGAGGTTTGGTGCTCTTCCTCTCGATGCTTTGTCACTCACACACACCCCGAGAGATACAGGTGAGGAAGTGAAGAGCTGGCTTTTTTTTCTCCATATTGTGTTTGTATCTGGATTGCGAGCTTGAATTTGTCCTTCACGGCTGCTCTTTCTCTAAATCCTTCAGCTTCTTTCCTCTTTTTGTGAAATTGCACTGTAAAAAAGTCTGACGTTGAAATAAGAGTATTAAAAGTGTGAAGCAGGGGGAAGGATGGGATTTGGACTTGTAATGGTGTTGACCACAAGCAAACAGGTTTACCACATAATTTCATATCTTTCAGCTTGACGTTGATGAAATTTGAAAGTGTAATCAGCGAAACGAAAGCTAGCGGCGAGCAGGTGTGACTTGCCTTTGATCATAACGGAGACCAATTGCAATTAGAGCCAAAATGGCTTGACGGCGGTATCAGGGGGCCGCTTGCAGATTATGTATTTTTAATCAGAGTTGTTAGCATCTGTGATGGATGCCCATTTTACTCACACCAGCCCCTGATGGCATACGTCATGTTAGCTAGCTGTGAATTATAACCGTGTGAATGCTGTCCATTAGCTGCATGAGGAGACGCACATCCCCCATCGTGTCGCCCAATACACCAACTCTGTGAGCTTGTTTTCACATGATCAACTTTAATGCAAGTTTATACGACTTACTTTCGTTTCTAATCTTTCTAAGATGAACTTTACTTCACACAGAATGAACAACTTCGGTCGTTGGAGACTAATTTGAACTTAACTTGCCATTTGAAGAAAACTTGGACATCTGTAGGGCTGCTAAATCTGTATTTTGTCACACTTTGATTATTGAAACAGACTCTTTACTTGTATTTAACATTCTAAGGATTTACAGTCATGCTATAATGCACAAATATTTGAGCTGTCAGCGGCCGCAACCCATTTTTAGTGAATCAGGCCCTCAGTTGAAATAGACTTGTTGCACTTGCTCCAAAGAGCGCTGTCTGCCTTAACTCTGCAGTGTAGCCTGTCTTTTTGGTGTTGGGTGAGTCTCACTGCTGCTGAGCAGAGTCTCATCTATAAGTATGTGTATGCCTTGTGAAGGTCAAGAGAGAAGCAGAGAGAGCTGTCTGGCCCCTGCACGTCACACCTTCAATGGGCTCAAAGACAAAGAGAATCCTCTTCTTGATTTGTGAATAACAAAACTGCAACTGTGTTTCTTAAACACTGACGGCAAAGCCAATAACTTGGAAGAATATCAATATTACAGTTTAATAATTTTGCTACAGGACCAGTTTAATGGTGAATTTTAAGACCCATCCCTGTTATTGATTACCTTTAAGCTTCTCATGGTTCCTTGCTGTTTCACCAGAGGCCTGATGTCTGTCTGCATAAAATCGGCTTAAAAGTAAAGATGCAGATAAAGATGAATAGTTTCAAATGTACACTGCTGCTTTAAATGCACCAAAACTAAACAGAGCTGCAGCATGATGATCCTTTATTTACTTACAGTTACACAAAGATTTGTCAGGAGTCTTTGTAGTTTGCAAACATTGTCTTTTTATAAACACACTGATTAGCAAAACCCATTCAAGCTAGCCAGGGTGTTTCTTCTCCTTCCACAAAGACATGCGCCTAAGATATGTGCAGCTGAGAGACATTAGTGAAAAATAAATGCACAGAAGTTCTGCGTGCAGTTTTAGACGGGATAGTAACACTGCAAAGAACATGTAGAAACCTCCTTTATAAGAGAGACACCGCATAATTAGCCTAACATTTGACTTGCTAGCAATTGGCTAACAGTTGTTTACACATCAAGCAGCTACGTAGCAATATTAGCATTTTTTAGCTTTGTGTATGTGTCCGTAGAAGTCAAATATTCTGTCTTCTTTAAGCTCTGTCTGGGTCTCTACCAATTACTTAGACTTTTATCCGCTAAATAATTGCTATGTTTACAAGCTAGTAGCATTTTGTCTTTAATTTGGTGCTAGCTTATGGCGATGTTTCACTGAAGACGCTTCCTTCTGTGGTCAGGTTTGTGGCCTAAAAACAAAACAAAGAGCTGAAAGGAAACCAAAATGTTCCTCTGAAATCATTAAGTGAGGAGTTCTGTTGCTAATTGTCGGTGAGGTTTTATTTGTGTGTTAACTTTAGACATAGTATCCCATCGGTATCTGCAGATTTTAAAATGACAGCTGCATCTTTTCAAAAGCGTTCGAGAAACATCCTCATTAAAGCACAATTTACTCCAGTTTACGCAGCATACACATTCCATATTTACAAAGATGAAAAGCTGTTTGTCACAGCGTGTATGTGTGTGTGTGTTTGTGTGTGTGGCCCCTAACTCGACCATGTGCTAACCCCACACAGCTGCAGAGTCCCCTTGAGGGTTTGTCGCACAGGCAACAGAGGAAGGGCGGAGGACGGGGGGGAGGGAGGGAGGACGGGGGGGACATGAACACTCTCATTTCCATGCGACACTGTTCTGGCAAAGACATTGTACACCGCTGTGGATGTGCGTCTCTCGTGCTATTGCTCAATCTTTTTAGGCCTGTCAGTTAAGGTTTTCATCAGACAATTCTCCGGGCGGCGAGGTTGGAAAGCTGATTGTGTACTTCAGTGTAGCGAATGTGTTTACGCATGTATACAGGAGATAGAGAAGGAAACAAGGGGACACTTCAGGGGGAATTATGAGCAACAAAATCAGATTGTTTTCTTCTTGTCTGATCTCAAATATGGACATCGAAGGTATCAAATAAGTCAGAGTGTTTTTAATATGTATGTATCTGAATGAAGAGGTTTATTATAATAGCATTCGCCATTTAATAGCTTCATAAAACTACCTTCATTAGTTTTCTGTTCACTTCTTTCAGACATAAAGCAGCTCAGAGTCCAGCCTAAGCCAGGTAATGGAGAAACCAAGGAGTCTCAGGTTCCTCAAATATCCCTGTCAATCAAACGCCGTTTCCTCTGAGTGCGTTTTCTATCTGTCAAGGGTCATAGAGAGTGAGGATGAGACCCATCCCCACCCCGCTCCTCCATCTCCTCCATCTCCTCCATCTCCCTTCCCTCCCTCCTCTCCTGCTCCTTAGAGGTGTATCTCTACCTTGTGCTTCACGTCTGGGCATGACCTGTTGCTAGGTAACCCTGGGTCACAGCTGCACACTATGGCAGACTCTTTTTTTTTATTTATCAGCGAGTTATGTGGGAGACGGGGGCTGTAATTTATTAGTTTGATATTGGGCGGCCAGCGCAAGTTTGGGATTGTAAAAAAAAAGAGGAAGAGACGGCCTATAGCTCATCAAAATGCTCATTCTGATCCCGGGGCCTCGGTCCGCTCAAGAGATTCACAACAGAGGGGATCACAACATTATAAATTCATCCGCTTTTTACTAAGAAAATCAAGCATCTCCAACAACAAAGCCAATGGTAATGCACTTTCCATGCTGGTAATTGAACAGATGTGGTCAGAGCTTAGAGGGCTGAGAAAAAAAGGAGAACTCATCTCAGGACAGTATGTGACTGATTCATGTCCAGGGATGAAGTGGGAGCAGATAAATAGAGTTAGCTGGCTTTGTAGTCACGACAGAGCGAACATGCTGACATCAACTTTCGTCAGACTTTATAGTTTTACACGAATCCTAACGAAAGACTTCCAGGTTTGACTTGAGGTTTCTACCTGTGTCCTAAGTTTTAACGTTCATGCTTAAAGGGGAATTTGTTTGCTCTCTGTAAAAGAAGAAACAAATGTTTTGGCTTCACTTTTGGTGAGCTGTCATGTTGTCCATCTTTTTATACAATCTGCGAGTGCTTCACAGAGATGCCAGCACGGCAGCAGCTGACTCTTTTTGTTCTAACATAAACATCTCGTGTAATGGGCAGGTTTTAAATTCACTGATTCGTCGTCATTTTTAAAGATAAAGAGTCTGATTGATTTTGTCTCTCAGCAGAGCTAGCAAGTTAGTTTGAAAATAAGACCATTAAGACAAATAAATTAAATAATGCTGAAAAATAAATGCAATAAAAATTGAGAATACAGTCAAGTGCAACTACAAATATATTCTTTAATTCAACTGTATTATCATATCAGCTATTCTAAAGTATTCTCTTTGTTAATAGTGCCAGAATGAGGTTGGCAAGTGTAACGACAGACTGCCAGCATCTGAAAGTTTTACAGTTTTTGCAACACTTCAGTGTGGTATTAATTTGTGATGCATCTGCTGCCGTTGACTCAGCCACACGTCTTCCTTTCTTGCCCCGATGAAAGCGCCCTGATGCATCCCGGCTCCCACCCACAGCACTTTCGTTTAAATTCCTCTCCCTAATCTGCGTGTGATGAATATTTTTCAGATGCTTCCTTTAGGCCACATCAGATCAAAACAAATGCACCTGCACTTCTTTTTCCTCCTCCCTTCTTGCAACTGCAACTCCCCCAGGACGGGTAAAAATTGACTCCCTGGCTTCCTCCACCAGGCAATTACGTGCCATCTGTTCCCATCTTGGTTGTTCCAGCTCGTTTTGTTTCTGCGATTGTTCGTCTAATATCATAGGCCTGAAAGTGTTGGAGAATAAAGGGGGGGTTGAAGGGTGGGGGGGGGACACCAAAATGAGGAGTGGCATGAAGAGGAATTAATCGAATCTAACAGCAGAACCAGATCTTCCCCTCTGAAAGAAGATAGTCCCACTAGAATGAGGACCATTACCATATTCATCATCTAATATTGCCTGCTGTATGCAAAGTGGAAGAGAAGAGAGCAATATGACTTTTTCTTGACCGCCTTTCTAATTCCATCTGTGAATTCTTTTTTCATTGTTTGTTTGCAACAAGTTTGCCACCATTTTTTTTTTCACAGTGGTAATAATCACCCATTAACTTCCCTGTCATATAACCCGCCCTTATTTATATATATGGTTGTTACGCTGCCATGCTGAATCACATTATTGTGGTGTTACAGTAACTATTGTTCCCATTACTCTCTGACACACACACACACCAAGATGCACGCACACACACACACACACACACGAACACACACACACAGAGGCTGGAATCAGATTTAATTGCAGAGGCGAGCAGCTGGATCGGAGACTTTTAACGGCCGTATCAATAACCAGCGCCACCTTAGGCCGATATAATTTCACATCCGTCCTGACAGAGCAGAAGATAGAAATAATCAGTCACAACACCAGGCAGACAGCCTGTAGGACCTCGTGTGACATCCAGAGACTCTGATGGCTCAGGACCCATCTGTGACCAGGGGCAGCGTCAATGTGTGTGTGTGTGTGTGTGTTTTCACGTGTGTGTGTGTGTGTGTGTGTGTGTGTCTGTGTGTTTTCACGTGTGTGTGTGTGTGTGTGTCTGTGTGTGTGGGTAATTGGTGAGAAGATGTTGGATCCTATGAGAGTGGAAATCTATGCTTCTCAGTAGACTTTTTATGTGATCTTACGAGTTAAACACAACTTCGTTTTCTGTGCCGTCAAAAAAAACATTTCCAATCCTCACCACTAAATGTAATGTGTCTTTGAGGGTTTAATATATTTCACAAAAGTGTTAGAAGCAGGGGCGCCTGGCGTGGCGTAGTGCCCCATGTTAAGAGGCTGTAGTCCTCCAGGCGGGCAGCCCGGGTTTGAATCTGACCTGTGGCTCCTTTCCTGCGTGGCTCCTACCCACTCTGTCTTTCTCTGATTTCCCTGTCCTGTCTCTCTAAAAAAGGCATCAAAAGTTCAGGGCTTACTGGCCTGGGCCCCTAAGAAGTTGCCTGCCCTGCCTGTGGATGTTACACTTGCTAACAAGAGCATTACAAAAGTCTGATCTGGAAGAAATAAATGCATGGATGACTTTCTCTAAGTTGGCAGGAGAAAGGCGTGATGTGGTTTTAGTTAAATGTTTCAGAGTTTGGTCACCCGGGTACCAAAAGGTAGCTCTGAATCAAACTTTTCCCCCAGGGTTGCGGGTCTCATTTTTAGATAGGGCATCCAGACTGGAGGAGAGATTATTGACGTGTATCTTAACTCAAGTAAAAAAAATGGATCGTCATAGCACACGGACACACTGCACTGGCTGTATTGTGGACACACAAATGGCAAGCTTTCTCTCCATTACTGTTTCTCTCTAACTTTGTATTGCTTTAATGTATTTCTCTTGCGAAGCTGTATCTCTCGCTGAAACTGTTCGTTGTTATTTTACTCAGCGGAAGCCGAGTTTTAGTGTGACTTTTTTAAATTTTAAATCAGTGTGGGTGGAATTTGCAAAACAATGTGAGTCTATCATTATAATGAAATGTAAAAAAAATCTGTCCTGTGCAAACCTGCAACATCTAATTAGTTTTCTGTGTTATGCAGTACAATAAGAAACTAGTTTGAAAACCTTAGCTTGCATTTTAAAAAGTTACTCATCTCAGTAATTAAAGAAGACCAAGTGAGAACTTGTAAACATTTTGTATTTGTCGTTGCTCAGGAAACATCCTCACTAGTGCTTGATCCTGCAGAGCTTCCGTAACTCAGTTAGACTAGACATATTACATTCTTTAATTATAATTTGATTATTTGAGGTGAATTTGATTTAAGAAAACAAATGCATTGACTTCACAGGTTGTTGAAGCTGTGCAGCTTTGTATTTGCTGCCATCTAGTGGTTTAATAGTGAAACGTCAGTGGAATGAATGAGCTAACCCAGCATCACCGATCCACAACAGGGATCAGGAACTGAGGCTTCTTTATCGATAATTCCAACTTCACTTGTGCAAAGCGTGATGCTGTATTGTAATTGTCTGAGTTTCTCAGATATCCAGGTCATGCTGATTCAGCGTGGACCTCACGTTCAAATGTCTGGACACTAACACAACCTGAAGAAGACCCTGAGCGGTTGAAACCAGTTCAAAACAAATGCACCTGCACTTCTTTTTCCTCCTCCCTTCTTGCAACTGCAACAACATCCTCAGCCTGACTGTAGATCCCTCTTCCACATCAGACATATAACCCTTCGACCAAAGAGTAAAACTGTGATTTGTCCTTGAATCTATTCCATGTTTGCACCAGACAACAACGTAATCTAGGATTTAAAGTTTGTTTTTTTCAACACACATATCATCAGAAAACACACACACATTTAAACTCCTGTGGACATGAAGGAACTACTGCAGTGACACGTTTTTAACCACATTCTGTATGCAGAGTGCACTGAAAAGAAAGAGGGAGGGAAGAAGGAAAAGAGGGGGGAGAGACAGAGGGGTGGAGGGAGGAAGAAGTGAAGGGTGCAGGACAGAGACAAGAGAGCAGCAGAGGAAGCAACACACCTGGAATCTAGGTAGGACATCTTTAACTTTGTTTGTGCACTTTTGTCATCTCAGTTTGCATCTAGAATCTTTGATTATGTGCTTTTACCCGTTACGGGATTTTACTACTTTGTTTTGGGGCAATTTGCTGCAGACAGATTTCTATAACGAACAGAAGGACGTTTCATTTAACATTTCAAAGAGTCCTTTACCTGCGAGCTTTATGCAACGTTAACTTGCACTGAATGGCTCCATTGTTTAGTTTTGATACGCTGGAATGCTCCTGAACATCCTGCATGATCTTCTCAATTATGAATGGTATCATTTCTTCTATAGTCTCAGCACCTCAGCGAAGGCCGTCCGGTAACTTAGCAACTCGTTCCTCTCATTCAACATTAAAGTGGGGAAACGTGAGACGACCCAGTGGCCTCAGTCCTGGAGAGTGACAGGGATTTGTGTCTGACACGATACTTACATTTTTAACTCACTCTGACAGAAAGACTGATCCCTTTATACCTTTTATTTACTCAATTTGACAAGAAGATTGCTATGCCATGATTTCCTGCAACTCATTTCCCATTTACGCTCTCTTTACGCTACATTTCAAATTGTCCTGAAGATCTAGAACAAATGTCACCCACAGATTAAAATCTTGGACATCTTTTTAAAACATGGGAAACAGATTTTATCCATTGACACTCTTAGGTCACATGTTTCCAGAGGGACCTTATTGTGAACATGCAGAGGTAAACTGACACCTCTGCCTTTCATCTTCGCCTTGTTGTTCTGCTCCCTGGGGGGTCAAAGCCTCTCTGACTAGGTCTATACTGTTAAAACATACATGCTTGTTCACACAATCGTCAGAATATGATCTATTTTGCGTGGTCATAAAGAGAGAACTGACCCCTCTCCTGGCTAAATCTCACATACCTCATGTTGTCCATGAAAGACGGGGTTCAGTTTCGATGCCTCGGGCAGATAAGAGCTGCTGTTTCCACCAAAGTGACAATGAGGGTCTGTACTGCATTTGGAAGCTACTATTTGAGAGTGTTGAGGTTTCTTGATGAGTGACGTTAAGTGAAGTAACTCGGCAAAGAGTGCCTCATGAGCCCCTCTGTACTTGTCATACAATGATTGCTTGAAATACTGATAAAGGTATTTAATTTACATTAGAGAGTGCAGCATAAATCTGTCAATCCAACGTCTGTTCTGTATAAATGTGCATTAAATGTCCTCTCACAAACCTCGATTAACATCCAATTCAGGTTACTAACTGTTGTTGTGATCAGTGGCTGCCAATAGTGTTGAAATCTGATTACAGCCCTGACCTCAAGGAAAACAGGACAGTGGAAACCCGAGAGCACTTTGGAGTCTTGTCAGAAACTGAATATTGTACTGGATGGATAAAGTTGCAACGAAAGGGAAACCTGTGCCCCAGTTTTAAAACAGTGACAGAAATGTAAACAGGTCCTCACAGGGTTTATGTGATACAGCCGAGTCAACAGGTAGGCTGAATAGATTTCCCAGAGGGTGGACAAGTTCGCTTTCAAAACATTTCAGGACGATAGTTTTGGAGGGAAATGTTAGGAATCAAATGTAAAGCCTTCAAACATTTACGATGGTTAGTTTTCTTCTGAGAATGCACTCAGCCTTTGTACTCACTCTTTTTCCAACCTTAACTCTTTTTCAAGGTGCTCGTGTAAAGATTGTAAAAAGTATATTCTACTGTTGTTAAGTGCTTTGTTTCTGCTTTCAGTAAGAAAGTCTTTAGTTACTCACACGACCACGATTGATGCACTTCGAATCGATCCAGGAGCAGGTAGATGACAGTAGCGGGCAGGATGCAGCAGGTAGATGACAGCAGCAGCTAGCAGGATGCAGCAGGTAGATGACACAGTAGCAGGCAGCATGCAGCAGGTAGATGACACAGCAGCAGGCAGGATGCAGCAGGTAGATGACACAGCAGCGGGCAGCATGCAGCAGGTAGATGACACAGCAGCGGGCAGCATGCAGCAGGTAGATGACGGCAGCAGCGGGCAGCATGCAGCAGGTAGATGATGCAGCAGGTAGATGACACACTAGCAGGCAGGATGCATCAGGTAGATGACACAGCAGCGGGCAGGATGCATCAGGTAGATGACACAGCAGCGGGCAGGATGCAGCAGGTAGATGACACAGCAGCGGGCAGGATGCATCAGGTAGATGACACAGCAGCTAGCAGGATGCAGCAGGTAGATGACACAGCAGCTAGCAGGATGCAGCAGGTAGATGACACAGCAGCTAGCAGGATGCAGCAGGTAGATGACACAGCAGCG
This sequence comes from Tautogolabrus adspersus, assembly GCA_020745685.1. NCBI lineage: Eukaryota > Metazoa > Chordata > Actinopteri > Labriformes > Labridae > Tautogolabrus > Tautogolabrus adspersus. The sequence goes on from CM036557.1 coordinate 2,061,580, forward strand.
GGCAGGATGCAGCAGGTAGATGACACAGCAGCTAGCAGCATGCAGCAGGTAGATGACACAGCAGCAGGCAGCATGCAGCAGGTAGATGACACAGCAGCAGGCAGCATGCAGCAGGTAGATGACACAGCAGCGGGCAGCATGCAGCAGGTAGATGACACAGCAGCAGGCAGCATGCAGCAGGTAGATGACACAGCAGCAGGCAGCATGCAGCAGGTAGATGACACAGCAGCAGGCAGCATGCAGCAGGTAGATGACACAGCAGCGGGCAGCATGCGGCAGCTAGCCGTCTGTGAAGAAACGCAGCTCCGGCACACAGGATCTGTCCACACTGGCAGTAGCAACAGTTGCTAACACAAGCACACCAGCAAAGTCCCCGGTCTTCTACCGTCCTCGGTGAAACTCTATCCGTCGGTCACACACTGTCCATCACGAACACGGTGCTAGCTTAAAACGTCCAAACTTACAGGTGTTCAAAGCTAATGAAAACAACAAACGCAGATAGCATGCTACACTTTCACTTTCCACTGACAGAAAATAAACGAGTCCTTCACTGTGTTACACACAACTTGTAACTTCGAAATAATGTTTACTCCGGACTAACAACGGGCATGATAGAGACATGTTTTCCTTCTTGACACAGTTCATCCCGCTAACCGCACAGCGCTCGTCTCTCTCCAAGAGTGCAGCGGAACGGTCTTCCCGACCTGTGGAACCTCCTCTCCCCCAATAGCTATTAGTAAACAGGAAGTTACAGCAAACAAAGGATTATGGGTAATAGAGTTTTCATAGAATATACTTGTATATGCGATAAAACACTCTTTTTAAAGAACCATATTTTGTAGGTCCCTACAAAGGGATCTTTACCTTTTATGTTGGTCTGTCTAAAATGTGACTGATGCATTTTCAATGCCATGGTAAAAGAGATTGTGTTAAACCAACCTTTTTGCGTGTTCTCTTTGTCTTTACAGGCACGTACTGGACAAGTTATAAAAGTCTGAACCCCATTGTCAAGAGGACTCTTCAATTCTACCAACAACAATGTTAATGCGGTCTCATTCAGAAAGAAGAGCCCTTCTTGGGTTCACAGCTCTTCTGACACACAGCACGCCTAAACAAAGAGATGTAACTTCCCCACCTCCCCTATCCTTCACCCCACAGGAGTCCATCTTTACTCCCATATCTCTTACGTCGCCACCTCCCTGGGTGACTCAGGCACTTTCCAACCTGGAGCAAGGAGAACAAGAACTGCAGAGCCTCAGGGAGCGACAGCAGGCTGAAGTGGAGGAGGTGAACCGTGAGTTGAACAACGCTGTGATTGAAGCTCAGAGAGAGGAGCGCCGACTTCTTGAGAAGGTTGAGCAGGACCACAGAGAAGCCCAACGGCACCTTAGTCAGGTGAAGAGGGAGAATGCTGCTGCTGTGAGAGTTGTCCAGTCACTTGTTGATCAGCAACTTAGAAAAATGGGACAAATAAAGGAGCAGATAAAAAGATGGGGCAGTACTGCTGGTGGATCAAACAAAAATCAGCTCCAAAGAGGAGTGGCAGAGATCACCCAACCTTGGGAGATCTCTTTTACACTGAAAAGAGTCAGTTTCTTACCAAGCCCTGGTTCCAAGAACTTAAGCCTAGGGGAAGTCGAAGTTCGTGAGCAAGGTATGACCTACCCTATTGGTGTCTGTGGCGTCCAAGGACAAAAATGCGCCTTGCATTCAGGAGATACAGCATTTTCAAATGTAACCCCTGTTGAAATCCGAAAGGAGCCCCAACCAAACAGAGCTGGGCAGAGGTACAGTCCAGATGAAATCAATAAGGGAAACAGCGGAAACATGCGAGTGGTCCGGAAACTACGTCTGTCAAGCTCTACAGAGAATGAGGATGAGCCCAAGTCACCCACCTTAAAATCCTCAATTCCAAGACATCGTGGTGTATCTGAGTCCTCCCAAGATGAGGAGCTGGAGTCTGTTTGTTCAGACACACAGGGGCAAGACCTTTTCCTTGCGATCCCTCCAGTCTCCAGTCAAGGAGAATCTGAAGGTGATGAATGTGATGGCAGACAAAATGGAACAAAGAGGCGCTCCACACTGAAGGGTAAGAGGAGGCAAAAGGCCCTTGTCTTTGTGTCAAGTGAAGAACCATCCTGCCCACCTGAAGAAACTTTTCAAAAAAGCGGTAAAGTGGCAATGTCTCCAAAGACAAGGCGCAAAAGTTCACCTTCCAGACAAAGTCCACTTTCTCAGTTCACTCTATCAAAGAGAAAGACCTCAAATGAATCTTCAGTGGACAGTGGAAGCCCTCCATCCCCAGTGGACAGTGAGGATTCCTGTTACACCTTTACTGTGAATACTCCAAGCAATGGATCCCTCAAAAAAGAGCACAGCCGCTCAATGTCCACAGCTGACCTCTCAGGTAAACTTCGCCCTTTGGCCAATGAGGACAAGGGAGAGGGCAAAAGAATCAGGAAGTTCAACCGAATGCGTCTTGCCACTGAACCTTCAACTCTTGCACAAGGCCAAGGAAATGGCACAAATTCTGATATCAATAAAATAAGTTCTGAAAAACAGCAAGCAAGATCCAAGACCCAAGATGAACAGGGTTTAAACCGAGTGAGCAGATCTCTTTCCATGTCAGCAATCGAAGGAGACAAATTACACCAAGTCAAGGAATCACAACAGTACAACAAAGACAAGAAAGAAAGTGTTGTGCCAGAATTGAGGGACCTGGAAGAGGAGGGAGGTTCAACTGCTCTCGATTCGGCTTATCTGGTCAAACAGTTTGGGAAACAAGGATCAGGCCGCACTGACTTTAACCTACCAAGCGGTGTCCATGCAACCTTCAAAGGGCAGCTGTTTGTGGTGGATTGTGGCAACGCCCGCATTCAGGTGACTGATTTCCAGAAAAATGTTGTACAGCAAGTATCTCCTTCAGGAACAGACAGATCTTCCCGCATCTGCAACTACTTTGATGTGGCTGTGAATTCAAAGGGACTCATTGCGCTGACCTGTGCCGCTGAACGAGCTGTGTTGGTGTTCAGTCGCCATGGACGCCTCCTACAAACATTCGGAGGCACGCTGATTGGTTCCACCAATGAAGAGCTGGATGCTCCAAGAGGGGTGACTGTAACTCGTCAAGATGAGTTCTTGGTTGCTGATATCAAGCGTGGCACCTTAACTTCCCTGAAGCTAGACCCAAAAACTGGCGCTAGATTGGAGCGCACAGTTGTCACCGGGTACCACAGGCCTTACCTGGTGGCAGCTTGTCTTACCACTGGGCTCATGGCAGTATCTGAGCGAGGAAATGAGACTGGGCGTGTGCCATGCATTCGAGTCCTGGAGCCTGGATGGAACACTATTCGAATCCTTGGGGTGTGCTCTGGCCTGGGGCCTGTCTTGACATGTCCTTGGGGTCTCTGCATTGACGGCGATGGGGATGTCTTGGTGGCAGACTGGGGCAAACAGCACCATCGTGTTCTTCTCTACCCATCCAAAGGAGTTGGCTGGCCTCTGGTTAACGATAACCTGAGTAGCCCAAGAGGTCTGGCACTTCTTCCTGATGGCCACATGGTCGTGTCAGACAGCATGAATCACTGCATCAAGATCTACCGCTACAAGTGAACCACGGGGGACAACTAAGGCATAAAAACAAATAAAGTGAATTATCACACATTGAGAAATCTGTAACAGCAGGCAATAAATATCCTTTAAATATACAATGGACTTTCATGAGTTAAGAATACGCCTCTACCTCCTATTTGGGTTTTCTTTCTAAGATTTATTTTTGGGCTTTACGTGCCTTTAATGTAGAGATAGGATAGAGTCGGAAATTAGGGAGAGAAGGAGGGGGGAATGACTTGCGGGAAAGGAGCCACAGGTCGGATTGGAAAACCTGAGCCGCCTGCTTGGATAGCCTCCTTACATGGGGCGCACACGCTAACCACAACGCTACCTGCGCCCCCCTCCTATCTGTTTTAATTGATAAGATCATGTTAAATGAATCCCAAGATTATAATCAGATTTTGTTGCTTTTTCAGCGTGATAATTAGTTGAGCCAAGGCGTTATGTAGAACATGAGTATTTTATTTCTGAATCACATTTATTCAGTATATGTAGCGCATTAAAGTTATTCTCCATGCATGTATCCTTTAAAATAATGTACAGCCATGATTGCTGGCTCATAATGCTGTGTACCTGAATATTAGCAATATCATTTTATTAATCAATAATCAGGACATATGAAATGACTCAATCTGCAGAATTGAAACTTTAAGTTGACTTTAGACTGGAAGAGGCTTACTGGTTTGTATTTGTAATCATGTCCCTGATTCAGATGATTAAACCTGGATTTAAATCTCATGTTGCATTGTTTTCTTTTTTCTTGAGTCATCGCATTGCCACACATCAACCCACAACGTCAAAGGATGTTCATTAACGTTTGTGTATTTTATCTGATGTACTATTTCTACGTGTTCCCCAAATCATCTACGTTTCCAGAAAACTCAACGACATAGAAAAGTGGAACAAAGGACACTTACTGACTCTGAATCAAAAAACATGTTTTCATCAGAACCAGACAGAAATGGGTCACATTTAGTTAACCAAAGAGATTACTAACTGCACTTGAAAACCACATCAAAGTGAAGCGAATGTTTTCCTTTTTAACTTCTCTGCAGCTCGAAATGTTCAAATATTGAATCAGCTTTATTAAAGTTGTGTGCTCTTGAGAAAATGCATTCAATATTAAAGAAAGCTTGCACATTATATTGACATTAACAGAAAACAAAGACCTCCATAACTTTGTTGTTCAGTATTCTTGTAAATGATCACGATCGTTTTGTAACAACCAAAATTCCAACATGTGGTCAGTCCAAACAAACACACAGTGTGCTCACTTGTCCACCCACACACACATTTCAGTATAAAGAGCACAGAGCTAGACTCCACTTTAGGATAGGATAAGGACTTCATCAAGACTGCACAGCATGGCGCTGCTCACCAGAACTCTGTTCCTGTGCTTTGCACTCACCCTGACTAATGCAGCACCGACGTGAGTATTACGTCCTTTTTTCTTTATAAATAAGTTAAAAATGTGCTGTTCTCGATAGTCCATGTCAGTTGAATGCTGAGATTATGTGCTCGTTTTAAGATTTAGCGAGAACTTTTCAACAAAACAAACAAAAAAAAAGTGGGCGGTTAAAGTCCAAATAGAAGTTAAGTGAAAGAAATATGGACAAACTTAATTAAAACTTTGGTTTTAAGTTTCCTTCTGGGGTCTTTGTTTTCAAATCTAGCAATTAATGAGCATGCATTCTTAAATTAAGAGTTATAAAATGAACTTTGTTTGTGTCAAACATATTTCACATTAAAAGGAGACGTTTATTATTGTCTCCTAAACCCTGTAACTATACTCTCTAAATGTCTGCTACGCCACTCCTGTAATTTTGAACTGTGAGTTGGTTTCATAACTGTATTTGCTCACAAAGTTCAGCAGTTGGATCAATTGAATAAATACAAGAGTGCAATCCAATATTACCTCAGAGGTGTGTCACAGATTGACCCCTGAACATCCTGACTCAAGGATTTCAGAAATGAAGAATAGTGCTTATCAAGCTTCTTTTTTTTTTTAACCACACAGCCACCCACACGATGCAACCACAGAAGGTGGGTTTTTAATACTTTCTTCTGCACAATACTCGTTGAATGATTCACGTCTACTTTCCTTCATTCACGTGAACACAAGTTTTATGATCTCCATGTTTCTATCTCTGAAACAAAGATGTCGATGCTGCTCTCCCTGATCGGTGTGACGGTCTTGAGTTTGATGCCATGACTCCAGACGAGAAAGGAATGACTTTCTTCTTCAAAGGTGTGGAACTGTCCTTTTTATTTCATTGACCTATCAGCGTTTTCCACTTTCAAGGCTGTAGATCAAATAACAAAGCTAATTTTTAACTTCTAAGGATGATGAAACTTCTAATACATTCAGTGCAGTGAGATCCTTGTGACCTTTGCCCTTTAGGTAGCCACTTGTGGAAAGGTTTCCAAGGCCCAGCTCAGCTCTCCAATGAGTCCTTTAAGGAGCTCGATGACATCCATAACATCGGCCATGTCGATGCAGCCTTCCGTATGCACAACCCCGACAACACAGACGACCATGATCACATCTATTTCTTCCTGGTATGATCCACAAATTGTTTCATTTGTGGTGCAATTCAACTAGAAATTCTGTGCCAACCTTTTCCTTTTTCTGGTGTAATCTCCAGGATGATAAAGTGTTCAGTTATTATAACCACACTCTGGAAGACGGGTATCCAAAAGAGATTCACCAGGATTTCCCAGGTGTCCCCTCTCACCTGGATGCTGCTGTGGAGTGTCCTAAAGGAGAGTGTGGGGCTGACTCTGTCCTGTTCTTCAAAGGTGTGTTGGCATTCAAAAATAGTGAATATTTTCCATTAAATGTGACGGCTAATAAATGAGGACTTCCTGGAGATAGCTGGCAACTCAAATCAAATAATTGATCCCCTCAGGAAACGATGTGCATGTTTATGATATCAGCACAAAGACAGTGAAAACAAAGACGTGGCCCCAGCTGCCCGTCTGTACCTCTGCTTTCCGCTGGCTGGAGCACTACTACTGTTTCCATGGACACAACTTCACCAGATTCCACCCGCTAACCGGAGAGGTGAGCGGTTCCTACCCTAAAGATGCCCGCAATTACTTCATGAGGTGCCCAAACTTTGGTGAGTTTACAAAGAAATAACTATTAAAGCTGTGTTGTTTTGTTCAGAGGAAAGAGAAATACGTCTATCTTGATGGAAATATTTACATTTCTGTGAACATGCTTTTTTCTTTCTATCTCTCTCTGCAGGTCATGGAGATGGGTCAAAAGGCCTTAAATGCAGTGACGTCAAACTGGATGCCATTACCTCTGATGATACGGGCAAATCATATTTCTTTGCAGGTAAAGTCAAATCAAAGTATGCATATGTGTTTGAATGGTACTGTTGGGCACTTAATGCAGCCGCCTCTGCCATGTTGGTGTGACATGCAGTCACATTCACCTATTCGCCACTTTGAGTGGTCTTTGCTTTCAGACTTTTTGATAGCCAAGGTAAAGCCTGCTTGTTCCGGCCTCATTCATGAGACTTTTATTCTGATCGAACTTTTTGCAAAAAGCTGAAGAAGCTCCTAATGTGGCCAAACTTTACCTTGGATTGTGTTTTTTAATGACTTCTCTTGTACCTGCTGTAAACATTCACTAAATCCACGGTTTTATTTGCTCAGGGCCGAACTTCATGCGTCTTGACTCCCGCCGCGACGGCCTCCACGCTTTCCCGATCACCAGGACGTGGCGGGAAATGACCAGCGGGGTCGATGCTGTGTTTTCCTACACTGACAAAATGTACATGATTAAGGTAAACCCTGAGAGTAACCAATAATAATGTGTCCTGCTTTTGACAGAAACCTTTCTGTGTAAAAGTTTGAATTAAAATCCCTTATGTGCTTCTGAATGCCTCCAGGGTGATCAGGTTTACATCTATAAAGGAGGAGTTCACTACACCCTGATCGAAGGTTACCCTAAAACTCTGAAGGAGGAGCTCAGCATTGAAGGACACGTGGACGCTGCTTTTGTCTGTCCCAATGATGACACAGTTTACATAATCCAAGGTCAGTTTATTGACTGCTTATGTGTCTCTTTGTTGCAGATCTTGGGTGAAACTGAAATATCACCACTGTTGAATTATGGCTTGATAGGAAAAGTTGAATGGAAAGTAAAATGTTTGTTGTTGGAGTAAAATCTTTACACTCACATCTTCCAACAGGAGAAAAGATCCTCTTCGTCAAATTAACCACCACGCCGAGGACCGTGACCTTTGACACGCAAATGCAACTGAACAACGTTGATGCCGGTCATTGTGGTTCAGAGGGAATTGTGTTGTTCATGGGCTCCAAGTATCTCAAATATCCCGACGTTGCGACGCTGACTTTGTCCACAATCCCCCATAGTCCTCTGAATGTTACCTCAGAAATTATGGGATGTCAGGATTAGGGATCAGAGAACACTTACAAATAGCACCAAAAGGAAACCAAGCTAGCTTTTGTTTCTCTTGATGCACACACTGATCCAGACTGTTTAAATATATCTAAACACTTTGATGCTTGACTTAGTTTATGAATAAAAAGTGGAAAACTTAAGATCCTGAGTGAATGTATTGTGTTCATTAAAAACAATCGAATGGTTTTCTAAAGATATTTCTATGGTTGCATGTTTGCAGAAGTTTAACTGATTAAAATCACTTCAAAGAACAAACTCCAGTAGTACGTGTGTCATGTCAGAGTCTGGCCACAAGAGGTCCTACTGTACAAATGCATGTGTTTCACTATGACACGAAACAGCTGCATTAAAAGACAGACAAATACTGGATGTGTCAACAACTAACAATGTTTGCAGGCTCATGGGACAGAGTCAGAAGATGTTACACTGAAGGGACATAGTTTGGTCAAAATGCCTCTTTAGAAACATTAGCTTACTCTATTTGTGTTCACTTTGCAGCATTTCAGTCTTTTATGTTTCACTTGAAGTCATGTGAAGTATTTTCTTCTGTCTTTTGTTGACTTCTTTCTGCAATACGAGCAGAGAGAAATGCAGGAGAAATATTCTTAAAAAAAGCAGCTGCTTCTCTGCTGCTGTGTTGAGTTCTTAATGATTTCTAGCAATGAGTTGCAGGTCTGGATGAGCTCATTAAAAGGTCTCCAGACAGGCGAGAAGCTCTACATCGTTGGCTTCGAAATTGAAGCTGGCAAAAACTCATTACAAGTCTATTTTTTTTACAACAAAGAGGCCGGATTAAAAGCTAATTTGACACTGATTTGTTCATTCTGACTTCCTGGCCAGCCTTCGTATATGTAAAGCCACTTTAACTTTGAAATATTTGTCCAGGTGCAATACAACAGAATGCTCGATAGATTTGGTCTGAATAAAACAGAATATTCCTTGATGCATACAGAAAAATATATAGTCAAACAAGACGTATAGGGCTGTGACTGTAACATTACTTCAGTTCCTTTACATTTCTACATCTAGTTTGAATCTGTCTGGGTCTTGAGATTCTTTGTAAAATGTTTTGAGATAATATTTGTCATGAATCAGCATTATACATATAAACATGTATTGATTGATAATGTGTATAAAACAATGTTTTACTGTATTGGTATACAGTATAAACATACAGTAGTGATGCACATATTGGAGCATACAGGCACGTACACGGCGGCCTGCAGTCCAGAGGTCGGGATGGCATTAGCAGCCATTCAAGGCCTTTTCACTCCCTGGAGAGGTTTTTGTTCAGCCACAATCCCTGGGACTTTCAGCAAGCATAAAGGAAGTGCTGGCCTCAGCACAGCTTCATGGGCGAGGCCACGTGGACATAAACGCACACACATTTGTACACATTGAAACACCAGTTGATACACACACACACACACACACACACACACACACACACACACACACACACACACACACACACACACACATATAAAGCCACACTGAAGTCATATTAATAAGTGGACCTGCAATGATAGTAAAATAAATAACATCTAATTTGAATGTTTTTCTTGTTTCAGATAAAATACTTTTTCCCGTTGGTACAACAGGGTCAGCTTAATCCAAGTTATCAGTGAAAAGTCATAGTCATATGCAGCTGAGGCATAACCCTGATATAGCCAATAGCATCCGAAATTAAATGGTTCAGATTTTGTTGGCCATTTTTAAACACAGTTTTCACTTATAAGATTGTTCTATTTAGAGATGCCAAAGTCAGTCATGGTGTTCCTCAGGGTTCAAAGCTGGTGCCGCTTCTGTTTTATTTACGAGCTTCCTGTAGGTCATAACATTAAGAAACTGTCCTTGTTTATGAAGACAAAACATTAAGCTTGAAGCATACCTTCAGGATATAAAGACCCTGGATGGCCAGCTTCTTAACTCTATCATAAACATAGACGGTATGATCCTTTGGCTGCAGCACCGTAGTAAAATTATTTTGATTTCTGGATTCAAAATGGATAAAAAAGAAAAGAAAAGGCTTACCATGACATAATACAGGTATGGTACAAAAAGTTTATTCAGTTACAGTTCTGTTAACATTTGAGGTAAATGAACATTTACATCAACATGTTCTAAAACAAAACATTCAGACGCAAGGCACTTCTCTTCAAAGACAGTCTTTTTACAACGGGACTGGAAGTAGGGGAGTCTGTGTTCTTGCTGGAAGGAGCGCCATTATCATCCCGTCATACAACATCTGTTTTCTATCCATTTTGTTTTAAGGCACGTCCGTTTTGGAAAAAAATCTGGAGTTGCCAAACGTCTCTTAACCCATAATCAGGACAAAAAAAGAACAATCACTAAAGATTAATTTCTTGTCCATTCCAAGTCTAAATTGCTAGTGTTATTTCCATAAATAAACAAAAATATGTTAATATTCCTCGCCCAAGGACACTCTTTTCTTCTATATATAATATCTAATATATAATATCTTCATATCCTCATAACAGTGGTCTAACTAACCAAATGTGCAAATCTTTATCTACATTTCAAATGTACTAAGAACCCTTTAGAACAATAAGGTTATAAGAAACAGTTTAACAACAGTCACTATTGAAACCTTGTTCCAACAATATCTCGTGACAAAGTCCAAAATTACGTCTTTTTTTTCGTGGGACTTGTTCTCCCAGATTCTTAAAGGTTTGTGTCACGACACATCTTGTGGTTGGAATCATAGTTGTTATGGTTGGGCGTAAGGTTCCCAAGCAAAACTCAAAAATCATGCACCATGTGTTGTGATATCTTCAGCACAAATATCTTTAAAGTTTGATAAGTATCTTTAATACAATTTCATTCATCACAGCTTTTCTTTCAAAGTAGATTAAGCGCTTCAGTTGCTAAATTGTGCTGACACTTTATTTGACTAGAGACATGTAAACATTCAACTCTCTGAAATGAGACTTACCACAAAAGTAATGTGCCTATTGCCAATTATTGCTTCTTATTTGTCCCCTTTATAATATGGTTTGTAACCTATGTATAAAGAATCATTTTCATTCATGATAAATTGGAATTATCCTTTTTTTCAAGTACCAAAAACGCACCCTGACATAGCATTGATAACCTTGCCTGATCTCCTGCAAACCCTAAGCTAAGCTCTCCAGTAAAGCTAAATCTAGTTTACTGTAGAGCTTGAATCCCAAACCTTTTATCCATACATAGCATCACATCACAGTTATAGGGACTGTACATTTAGTCCGAAAGCACTCTGATGAAAGTGAATCAAACAATAAATACTGTGAAGAAGATTAAAGATTAAGCTGGCTGTCCATTACGATTAGCTTCACAGTGTTGGAAATATTCATTAGCTAATGGTAAAATTAAGATTTAGGTTTGAACATTTTGGACGTTTTTATTGTGTTAAAACGTCTTTCATGGCGTTGAAATACTAAGCTACAGCTAGTTAGCCTAGCTAAGCATAAAGACAAGAAAACAGGGGGTCACAGCTAGCTCGTTCGAATTTTTTAAGCCTCTAAAAAATGGCTTGAAATAGTAGATCACGTTTTTTATTATCAAAGTTTAGAGTCCCACAGGTCATTCTCTGTGAAGTGCAGCTCTAAACAAATACGTATGTTTGATTCTCAGAATCAGAAGAGGAAACAGAATCCCCACCAACAGAAACTTTTTATTCCTTTTTATCATTTCATGGTGAGTTACAAAATGCCCTGCTGTATACGTCATACTAAGCAGTTAGCATACACAAGCACTATGTGCCAAAATGCCCCAGTTTGTTCCAGAAGAACAAGTCCATTACTTTTTTAATGTTAGCTAATAAAAGGGTTAACTAAACTTCCTCTGCCAAAGCTTAACTGCTTCTGAAAATACATCCTCATCGTTGTTTCTAAAGCCAAACCCTGAGAACACTTACTCTACAGCCAAGCCGCAGTCGTTCATAAACGCTAGCAAACTATGCTAATATTAGCGCTAAACAGCCTGTATGACGTAGAAGGCTATTGTTAAGCATCGAGAGTTTCTAGTGGCTTTAAAAAAGTTAAGAAAGCAAAACAGTATTTTTACTAAATTTGAAATTAAAATCTTTGAGGATAATATTTGGTTCATACTGTATTGATGACTAATACTGTAGGCTAATGTGCGATAAATGAGCCATGATATTAGCAATTTAGATTGTAGCCTTAGCTGTTTATTGTACTTAAGTCCCAAAAAAATTATTGTTAATTTGGCCCATTAAAAAGTTTCAAGTTGCCATTCATGCAACTTAGCAGCGTCTCCCGTATCGATGGTTTCAAGCAGCAAATCATTGATTGAGGCCCTCAATATGAGCCAATTTCCTGACCTCTCAACATCGCCCTGGGTTATTACCCGATGAGAAAACATTCAATCAGACTTAAACAAAACTACAAAAACAAAGAACTTCTGTGAGAAGGATTCGTACAAAGGTGCATGTATGTGTACGGACCTTGCGTATTGATTACTCTATCAAACTCACTTTTATTTGGTTATTCTGCTTGTGGTATTCAAATGCTATTTCAGGCACATATGGTAAACACTGGCACTTGTATTGTTCAAGTATCTTTAGAAGAGTCAACCACTATTCTGCTCCACTGCTAAATCTCTGTTGCTGACTTGCTATTTAGGAACGTTTTTCCTGAGTGATGAATAACACGTGTGTCATTTTATTTGATTATTGTTGGGAAGTTGCTTTACAGCAATGGATCTAAACTGATTTTTTCTATTTCTGTCTCTTTTTTGGCAGGAGTTCAAGACAAAAACAGGAAAAAAAAACGTTCTATGTAGGATTTCAGTTAGGACTTGACAGAAATATACATATCAACACTTTTTAAAGCTCATATATGTCTCTCCTTTTCTCTAAAAGCTACAGTATCATCTACAGCTACTCTAAAAAAAACAACTTTGAGTCCTCCTACACAAATCAGCTAGGAGGAACTCAACAGTTCTGTAACACACTGCAAACACAAGCGTCAGAAAAGAGATGAACTGATTTGTATACTCGGTAAGTCTGCAAAGCGTAAAAGTATTGAATCAAGAACTTCTTAAAAAGTAGTTTGAGATCCTTTTTGAAGTCGTCCCAACGCCTCTCACGTTGGACTTTTGCATAATCATCTTTGGCCAAAGATCAGTGATAATGTTTTGTGTGTCACTTTTTGTTTTGCAAATTGCAGCTTGAACATAAACCCTCTTTTTAAATGTATGTAGTTCTATATAACATCCTGTCATTGTATATTTACATATTTATATACGTTTTATCGTTAACCCTGATGTAACTGCAGAGATGTCATTTTGTAAACAACGATACAAGATTAAGGAACACACACACACACGCACACACACACACACACAGCCTGGGAAGCCTTAGGACTATGTCTCAGGGTGGGACTGCTTTATAGCTCTCCTCTCGTCGTCTGCTTCGTCCTAACGTCCCTCTCTTCATTGAAACTACAGGCTGGATGAGTTCAGTACACACAGACAAACAGGTTCAACTCAACAAAACGGACCTTTAAGCTCGATCATCATGTCACGAGAAAAATTAAAAATAAAGAAAAAAAAGTGCAAACCTTTCCTTTGATGTCTCCCAGCAAAGAATTAAAAGAGAAATAAAAAAAGAATATAGTATTGCTGCTACGCTTCAAAACCTAAAAGTTAGTCCAATCATCATCATCACCATCATCATCATCTTCATCATCGTCATCACTCTTATCTTTCTTTGTGTGTATCTATGCTGCATATATACACCTAAGATGAATAGAAGTATGTGTGCATGTTTGTGATCTAAATTCATAGGACAGTGTATCTTTCCTGTTCAACTTTTCAAAAGAAAAGAAAGAGTATGGCCAGAGCAGTAATTGGCACCCACTCACTCTCTGGCAGCCATATTGGAAATATTGGCTCAGAAAATATAGCAATGTGAAAAAGATTGTAGTTCACATTTTCTGCCAGGAGTAAGTAAAAAAGATTGAGACCACTCTAACGTCTTTAAAAAATATCTGCTATCTTTGCAGCACGATTCAAGATTGCCACTTAGGCGTATACATGGAGTTCAAATTATTTCATCCTGACCTTCGTGGCTTCTGACATTTCCAAATGCAACCCATAAGATACCAGCTGAACCTGATGTGGCAAGAAGTGACTAATGCAAGCCAGGGAAGGTGTTTCAGAATTCCCATCTGGTCTGCGCCCAAGTCCACAGTGAGAAAGATGCTAATTTCAGACATCTTGATATATGGAGCTAGAGCCTATATCCTAGCCTTGCTTAGCTTAGCTTAGCTTAGCTTAGCACAATGACAAGACAGCGGGAAATACAAGGCTTCCTTCTTAGCCAAAGCATGTCCATTGGACCTTATTATTTTTTGGATCAGAGTTGCATCAATAGCAACTGTCTGTTATCCAAAGCAATTTACTGCAATACGGAAAAAGTAGATCCCATGATGCGGTAATTGACCAATCAGAATAAAGGACAAATTCTTGGAATCCACACAGCTCAACTTTCACTGTTCTGTGTTGCGATGATTTCTGAAATTTGAATTTTAGCATGGTGCCATCACTATAATCTGGCCAAACTCTTACTAACCCTACCTCTGTTCTTGTTAAAAATTCTGATATAAGCTACAACCTCAAGCTGAATGTACATGCGAGCATGTTTTGGACCTCCTTCCTTCAGGGATGTGGCCCTTTGCTGTGGGACATGCTTGTGTCTGTTTTTTTTACTTTTGTGCATATGTGAAAAAAGTGTATCAATGCATGTACGCATGGTTGTGTAAGTGTGTGTGTGTGTGTATTAGCTACACTGCCAGGTCATCGTGGCGAGCTCTGACACCGCTGCTCTTGTTGGCCCGACTCGGCTTCCGGATGTCCATCACTGGAACAGCAGGAGGCTGATGCATCTCCGCCCTGGTAACCACGAGGAATTCATCATGTGGAACCATACAAGGTGCGGTTGCGACAATATTTTCCTGATCACCCGGAGCCTCCTCTGGTGAGAGGGAAGAAAGAGGGGTACGAAGAGGAAGAGTAGGAAACATGGAGTGTTGTTCTCCAGGTGGAAGTGATGGGAATGTCTCCTCCTGAGGAGAGGAGGAGGCAGAGGTGGGAGGGGAGGGAAGAGGGGGTGGGAAGGATGAAGGGGAGTATTTCCCATCCAGACTCTGGAGCTCCCGTTCCATGTTGCTCCAATTCTGATCATTCGCCTGCTCATGACTTCCAACACTCACTTTGTCTCCATTGTGATAAAAAGAAGTGGGCGTGGGCGTGGCCTCCAACAGGTACTCATCTGGGTAGGACCCTGAGCCCTCCATCTTGAGTCTGGCAGGTAAGGAGTTGGTGTTAGGGTCTGAGGAGATCACTGTATTGGAACCATCTGTTGGACCATAGGCTCCTTCCTCAGCATCTCCAACCCTTACAACATTCACGCTGGCATACACTGGCAAACACTCAAGCACTGAAGCAGAGCTCTGCTCAGGAATCGTGTCAGCGTCTCCAGGCTTATTTGCACCCAGCAGCAGTGACTCACGGTCAGGTACAAACTCGTTGGTGACCCCTTGCTTGACTTTCTTCCAGCCCAGGTGGTAGATCTCCAGGAGGTTCAGGACCAGAGAGACACAGGCAACGACCAGCATGAAGATGATGAAGATTGTCTTTTCAGTGGGCCTGTGACAAAACAAAGGTTTTATTCACCAATGACAACCAATGAATCCACATGTATAAATGTATATGTATAAGGAAAGGTACAATAAAGGAAAATAAAGCATACTTTTATAAACCATGTTTGACAATGTCTAGGTTTTATTCCTGGTTACAGAGTATGAATTGACCATTCCCCAAACCTTTCCCCTTTCTGCAATAATATCTTAGCAACTGCAATAAAGAGAAGTCAGAGCATGCTGTATGCATTCAATCTCATTTAGATGAATAACGTACTTTCTTGGGAGCATCAATCCTCACAGGGTAGTGTTTGTTGCATGGTTAAGTTTAGGGAAACCAACCAATCACTCCCGACTTCAAACCTTAGTGTGTCTTAGTCTTTCTACCACGTCGTCAAAAGCACGAAAGAGTACTTGTCTGGTATAGAGTCTGAATTACAATAAAGGAATCTTGAGATAAAGTTTCAGGAGCACGTGAGCGCCTCAACCAAACCTTTTCGAGTATTCCTACAAACCTAACCCTCATCTTCAGACGTTCTTGGGTTCTTCACTGAACCAAAAAGCAACCACATTGAATGAGCAAAACTAGAAGTCTAGTTCACATAGTACAACTTTGTTCTGTAAAATGATCCATACATTGACCTTGTCTCTAGCATTGACTGTTTCATTTTCAACATCCAATGATGAATGCAACGCAATCAAAACCGTTATGTCCAGGTTTTTACTACCCCGCACCAATTTAGCAGAAATGTCCGTTTGCCACCTTGACCAGAGACGTCCTGGAAGTAAACAAGTCCAGCAGTTCAAAAACACAGTCTCAGTCATGGACAGTATTGTGTCTGGTTCATCTCTTTCCAACAGTAACAACTGCTACTACCATATCCCACCAATATCCATGGCTCTCCATGGAACCTGGTACTGGGATGCCACCCTCCTGCTGCCTACCCCAACAGAAGCCAACTCTAGTAGAGGCATTTGGCATCAGGATGTCAGGGCCTTCCTCCACTTACCCACAGCGATCACTGCAGCCTGCTCCAATGCTCTTTCTTACTAAACCACCTAAAAATCAATTACAGTCTCAAAGTGTTGTGTAAGTAAAAGGCAGGAATACCATACATTAAGAATCTTTATGTAAAAACAAAACCACGCTGAGGCCGCGCTGTCCATGTCTGCATTCCACTTTACAAAATCCAAGTTAGTATCTAACCATGCCCATTGACTTCCAGCATAAGCAGCACCACTGTAACCCCCCAATGGAAGTCCCATTAAATTCAGAGTACAGACTTTCCTCATCAAACTCACTGGTAAAGGGTTGCGCCCCTCAAAAAAACCACATTACCACTATTGCAAATTCTGTTCCTCTTCCATATTCCTTATCTTTCTCCTTCATACATTTTCACTTCTTAACTGACTACTGACTGTTTTCTCCTCCTTCAGGGGACTGACTCACAGTGGGCATCATTTCCTGAGGGCTAGCCTTCATCACTACCTTTCCATCAATTGCTTCCTTCATCCTATCAGTCTTGGATTCCATTTTTATGGAAGTGCAAGCCATACCAAACTTTGTCTTTGGCTGCAACGTTTTTGCCAATTGGCATAGGATCCCCATCTTTTATAACGAACAACTGACTCATCCACACAACAACCTGCGAATACTGCACTTTTACCCCTGATTGTCAAATGCTCAAATACAACAATGCCAATACACCATTAGATATCCTTACCTTAACATGTTTCACTACTTTTGCCCATTACGTTATAGCCATCAAAAACAGACCATCAAAGTTTACCTTAGTGACATCAGCTTTTTGCCATTTCTCCTAAGTGACAGCCCGGGCAAAGCACAACACTCCTATGGCCTCCAAAAACACTAAATACCAATCATGGGGCACTGGTCCTCCCACATTGGTCCCAACAAGCCAAGCACAACACTCATTCAGGATTGGAGCTTCTTTCTTAGCTTCCTGTTATGGCATCCAAGTTCACTAAATAACAAACCATGGGCCTCTGGTCCTCCAAAATTGGTGCCCATGCGTAACAGAGTTAAATCTTCTTCTATTTCAAAGCCTCTTGTTGTTAAATTGTTCAAATGAATACTGTTGGGGCATTGATGACTTAGCGGTCAGGTCGCAACACATGTACGGAGGTTATAGTCCTACAACGAGCGGACAGGGTTTAAGTCCGACCTGCAGCTCCTTTCAATCATGACATTCCCCACTCTCTTTCCCTGATACTCAATCCACTGTCCCATCCAAATAAAGGCATTAAAGCCCCCAAAACTGAATTCTGATGTTACCTTGTGGGACAAAGAGTCTTGCAGAAATACAAAAGCATTATAGTCCAAACAAAAGTAAGTCGGGGGGCTTGGGCTTGGCAAGTGGTCAACTCAAGCATTTATTTAAAGTGATATTAACATGCAATAGTTTATTGGATAATCTGTTTTTGCAGTGCAAATTTTAAAAGCATAGAAAATAATAAGTAAGACGAGAAGAACAAAATAAAATCCTACTGTCTAACCTGGAGATGAAGCAGTCCACAGTATTGGGGCAGGGCCAACGACCGCATTTATAGAGTGGCCTCAGATGGAAACCATAGAGGAAGTACTGTCCCAGGATAAAGCCCACCTCAAACAGAGTCTTGAAGATAATGTTGAAGATGTAGGTCCTCAATAATGCCCCTCGGATCCTGATCTTCCCATGCTCATCGCGTATTGGGGGCTTCTCCTTCTTTCCACCGCCTCCTCCTACATCACCAACTCCATTGTGATAGAGAGGGTCGTGGTCCTCCTGGTGTCGTCCGGCCTTTCTGACCTCATCCTCTCTCTCCCTCCTCTTCTCCTCCATGCGAACAATATGCAGCACATGGCCCAGGTAGATGAGGGTGGGCGTGGAGACAAAGATGATCTGCAGCACCCAGAAGCGGATGTGGGATATAGGGAAGGCCTCGTCATAGCAGACATTCTCGCAACCGGGCTGCTGCGTGTTACAAGTGAAGTCGGACTGCTCGTCGCCCCAAACCTCCTCGGCTGCTGCACCCAGCACCAAGATGCGGAAGATGAAGAGGACAGTAAGCCAAACCTGATTGAAGAAGGAAGGATACAAGAACTAACAATCAGAGCACATATCTCAGCTCACTTAATAAGGCTGTTACATTTGAATATGCTCGGTGGATCCATGCAACTCAATCGGATTTGTTGAACTGTTTCTATAATTTAAGAGCTCAAAATGTGAAAGGGACCAAGCAATTGGGAAAAAATCCAATGGCGGCCATTTAGGGATTTGTTGAGAAGAAGGAGGTAAACTTAATTTAGTCTAATTGTACATGCATCAAATGAATCAATTGTCAATGAATCACCTTTCCAATCACAGTGGAGTGTTCTTGAGCATTCTCCAGCAGCCGCCCCAGAAAGCTCCAGTCACCCATGCTTCACTTGATATTCTAGCCTGGAGAAAGAAAAGAGAGTCTGGGTGAAAACACAGGAAGGAGCAGGAGATAAGAGACCAGAGCAGATGATCTTAAGTTGAAGATAAACAGAGAGCATAGATGAACAGATTTGGAAAGCATTTAGATATCGAGGTTAACTGATAAAAGGACAAGGCAGAAGTTTCAGGGCTTGATTAAAAATGTGACTGGACTTGATAAAAGGTCTCCTCTCCTTTGAAAGGCTTCTTTAGTTCTAAAATAACTGGGTGGAAGGAGGAATATAAGCCTCCATTCAAGCTCTTTCTTGCTCTTTTCAATCACGCTTCGTTTGATGTTTACCTCTTGTGACAAAAAAATATAATGCATATTTTGGCATCACAATTCCAAGAGGAAACAACGAGATTGAAATATTCAGGAAAAGGAAATCAGACTTACTAAAATATTGTTGTATTGTCAGTGATAAATCCATCTACCAGAGATCAGAAGAAAAACAAGATCTGTACAGGAGAGATAAAATGTTCTTGTCAGCTTTTTCAATTTCAAACAGAAACCACAAAACGTTCTCATTTGGAGCCGATTCATTCAGCCCGTTCAGTTCCTTGCACTGCTTATGATTCTGTTTGGTAGATTTCAGTGCGTCAAATCTGGAAATATCCAGCAGAGATTTTACCACTAACAAAAGGTGTTCCACAAGGATCAATTCTGGGTCCTGTCTTGTTTACAATTAAACAGTATGGTAAGGTTTAGAGCTCCTTCAGTGGTTAAGAAAAAGCCTGAGGGCGTACGTTTGTTACATAACTTTAGTTTCACTACATACATGATGTAACTTGTGTTTGCGTCTCATAAATCAACCTTTTTAAGATTGAATTCATCCCTACGTTAATTTGCCTGCAGACATTCACACATTTGTCTGTACTTGTGTGCATGTCCGACAGAGCTGGCCGGCTGCTGGACAATGGCTGGACATCTGTGGGAAGTGAATGAGCGGATAACAAGTTGTCCTGGTTGAATGCTGGACTCATCACATCACAGGAATGCTGAGGAGGGCAAATGTTTGCCTGGGATAGACTGATATGTACACACGCGCAAACACATACACACACTCACAGTAACAGTATAATACACTACTGCTGTATATGTGAGCCCCCAATGTGAAGCAACTACTTTTACTGCCTCTAGAAAAGGTTAACCTTAGACCACTATTTGTCTTATCCTCAAAAGGAGTAAATAAGCAGTCCATAAAGGAGACATGATACTCATAATAAAGTTGAGTTCATTACATGGCTCAAGTGATATCATAAAACTCTCAAAATCCAACTTCACACATAATATGGAACATCTTTGTTAAACTAAAACAGCAGCAGTAACTTATTTACTTTTAAATGAAGAGAACACAAAACTCTAAGCGTAAATGAATGCACACATTTCTGTTACTGTCTACTGATATACTAACAACGGCATGTGTACATTTACATGATGTGTTGACGTGATGAAATACCATCTGTCACAACAGACAATAGAGAAGCTGCTAGATGGACATTGTCCTGGCTGGCAGTGTGCTTTTGATGGATCAGAGGTCTTTGTGCTTCAGCAGCCCAAACAGTTAACTCTTGGCCTGCCGTTTGCACCCTGAAAACCTTTGTAAGATATGCAGACAGTGGCAGTGTTTGCATGAGAAACATTTCTGTTTGTGATCCAAGTCATTTGTTTCAATGCACATCCATAAACCATATAAACCAGTCACATTAACCGAAGATTACAAATGGTCAATGGCTAAACAACTCAGAAGTATCAACATAAGGAAAGTAGATTTGTGAGAAAATAATGTCATAGATTATCAGCTGAGGGTCATTAAGTGCACAAGGGTATTGTGCATGGAGAATGTGCAGAATTTGTGCATAAAAAGCCTTAAAATCTGCAAATGAATAGAAATATACAAGTGCATGAAATGTTGGTAACAACACATTAGATGCATATAGAGATACAACGGTGCAAAATGGCTTGAACTGGTGTCTTACGTGCAAAATGTGTAATAACGTGGGGAAAAAAAGAGAACACAAAAAAGGTCAATAAAGCTGCTAAAAGTTTGCAAAAGTTAAGGAGGACAAACGGTTCCCCAGTTCATGTAACCAAGTGCCCAAACTTTAGGGGGAGAAATGAAGTTTCATTGATAACAAATCAAAGAATACAAAGGGAATAAGTAAATGTTCATTCCAACCACAGCAACTTCAATTTATCATCTTAAAGGATTTTCCCATTTGAATTTGGTTCCCCCAATCAGCATAGTTACACTGACACCAACCAAACCTAAGTACTACAACAAGCAGAAAACCTGCATGAAGTCGTGTCCTCTAAAGCGACTAAAACAGAGCCACATGTTAACCATCTGTGTAATCTCATGCACGGTTAACCAAAGCCAAAACATGACATAATGCCACCTGCACTGTATTTATCTCTATTACATGGAGAAAGCAATACAAAGAATCAATATCAATTTGTAAACATACAAAAATGGATTTAAAAAATATGAAGTGGAAAGCCTTACCAGTGAATGTGCAACAAGTGTAAAAATGTTATGCTCCTCCAACCATTAAATCACCCTGAGTGAGAGGCGAGTGAATAAGTTGCATTCATATTGAAGTTACCGTATTTTAATTTAGATAGTAAGATGACATTAAGCCTATTTTTCAATTAAGAACTTCAATTAAGTCATTAATAATGCAGAACAATCGCTTTTAAGCATTAGCCCACCAACTCCAGAGAAAGGTCTGACTGGCAGTGAGGAGAGCAAACATAAAGAGCATTTTATATTGTGGAACATTTGATCATTTACTTTCCATTGATCATTTGAATGTTCTCATTAAAATAGTAATTGTGATATCAAAAAGTAATTCATCTTAGCTTTGCTTTCCTTTCAAATATTCTCTTCATTTTGACCCCAAAAACTCTCCTCAACTAATTCATGAGATGGCCAATTAGTGGCTTCCTGTCTGCTTTCTTTCCCACAGGGAAGTGAACGCAGCATGAGAGGTGCTGATAATCCAGCAGGTGGAAGGATGATAATCCCTCCTCTTCCCTCCCACTTCAGCCATCACCATCACTCCAGCATCCACCTGCTTACCGCTCTCCTCTGAAACACGTCTCCCCCCCGGCAGCGCGCTTCTTCCCTCACTCCTTTCTTCTTTCTTTTACTCCCACGGGAGGGCTCGAGGCGTCCAAACCAAAAAGTAGGTGAGGTTAGTGGGAGAGGAGGGGGGAGGGAGAGAGACACAGAGTGATAATTACAGTAACAGAGAGAGGGAGAGAGAGTAAAAAAAGACGTCAGGCAAGTCTAGTCTTAAAAAAAGGGCGCGTGTGGATCCTGTCCCGCGAAGGCGAAGCGCAAGCGGCTGCGTCCCGCGTGGCCAAGGCCATCCGCCACTGTCACACATTGGTGTCCCCGTGAATGGGGCGCACGAGGGGGGTGGTGGTGGGGGGAGGTATGTGATTGTATGCGCGCGCGTGCGTGTATGTCTGTGTAGGTAGGGGCAGGGGCGATTTTATCTCTGACACCCAGTTTAAAACAATGTCTAACTTTAACATGAAATAACTTCATGAAGTGAATAAAGAAAATGTTTCCCACTTATAGTGAATCACTCCATTTACGTTAAATGTTGAAGTTAGTACAATAACATCAGTGAGTTGGTGTTTTTTCTGCTTAGTTATGCTGTCACCAAAGTTTCCAATTAGCAAACATTTAGCATTATGCTAATAGCTGATATAAAGTGGTGTTTCAATTCAAGTTGTTAATATCTTGCACATGCAAAATTACGTTTTCAAGCAAGTAGCTTCCAAAGGTTTTCTACTAAATACTAGGAACAATTAAAAGGTACATTATAAAGGATTTTAAATGGAGGTCACAATGTTCACCGTTAACTATTTGCTTAAAGGCCAAACTAAGAAACGCATATTAAGATCATAATTCATGTTCAACAACTTCCATAACTTATCAATAAGGAGACTCGAGGGTGGACTCTCAGTTCATGTGGACTATGGTGATGTAGAATAAGGGACTAATAACTGTTAATAATTACTAATAAGCAGCAGTATGCTACTAGTTAGCATGCTAATACATAACTAGTTATGAGGCATGTTGTGACCTTAAAGTGTTACCGGATTTTGTTTGTTTAAATTTGCAGGAATATACATTTCATTCAATGAATTCTTTCAGCAGTGGCTGAACAACAGCTTGTTGTTTGGTGGCTTTTTTACTGTCCCTCAGAGGAGGGGAGGGAGGACCACAGACTTCACCGGTAGTTACCAGCAGATGTCACCAGAGGTTCACACATTAGATCACTAAGCTTACGTGTAAGGAAAGACTTTATTTATATGGTGAGTGCATTTATAAACAATGAAATGAAATTCAATGAACCCATGTTTAGAAGCTAGTAAGTCCTCACATTTATTTTCTTCTGTTATTTTCTGCTCCGGTAAAAAAACTAAAAACTAAAAATCGATCTCAGACGACTTTGTGTCAATCTGCATTTTTGAGTGATTCCATCCTCTCCACCCTTTCCTCTTAAACACCCAGGGCATCATAGAAAATGTTCAGTTGTATTTACACATTCACATTACAATTTGTACTTTTCACATGTAGACCACTTCAATGCAGCTCATGAGTGTCTCAAATGTCTGTTTCACGTAACATCCACCTTGTTGCTGCTTTGTCAGGTTGAGACGAGTAACTTCTGGTTTGTCTTATTCTGCGTCCTCTCTCTGTTGGATCTTCTGCTCCTCTCTTTTTGACCTCTGAGACTCCTGAAAAAAGAAGAGGGCGTACTTGGAGTTTCCGAACAGGTCTTGACATATTTATGTCGTATGAGCCGATAAGAGACTCATCACAATGTGGAATACAGAAATATTATTGTAATATTGGTAAAAATGAGGGAATATTGATAAACCAATCAGTCGATTAATCACCTGACTGTCTGACTGATTAATACCTCTACCTAGTGACAGCCTTGGCGACGATATAGGCAAGTTCAGCCATGTTTAGGACCATGCAGATGGACGAGGCGGTGGCCATGAAAACAGTGAAGATTGTTTTCTCGGTGGGGCGAGAGATGAAACAGTCCACCAGGTTAGGACACGGCCATTGATCACACTGAACGAGACGTGGCATATGGAAACCATCGTATACAACGTACAAGGCGTACCTGGAGAGACAAGCGCTCATGTTTACAGGCAAGAGTCTGGTGGACGGACATGAATCAAATAGTATATCTTACATGAAGCCTCCTTCAAACAGCAGCCTGAAGACAAGGCTACAGGCATATGTCCACCAGAGGGCACCAGCAATCGGGAGTCTCCGTCTCTTCAGGGTTTCAGTTCCTCCGCCTGGCCTTTGTTCCCGAGAAAACCCGCTCTCCCAGAACCCTGTCACATAGCATGACTTACGATTAAATAGATAGAAAAAAGGCAGAAGAAGAGAGACATGATAAGAAAGAAAACGAGGATTACAAAACAAGACAGAGCCAGGAAACACAATGTCAAATATGACAAGATTCTTGGACAAGGTGTGACGGCCCTCCCGCCAGCAGGGCCTGCTATTGTGTTTTCCCTTCTGTCTGTGTGTGTCTTGTGTCCCTGCAGGTTGCTGGTGGGCGGTGTTCCGCCGCACCTGGGCAGACGTGACCAGTCTCCCCAGTGCAGGCTATTTAAGACCAGGCTGTTAACGTCACACTCTCTTTGGCATCCACCCTCTTGTAGCACCATTAACAATCAGTGAACTGTGTGTTGTTTGTTGAGGTCTTTTGTTGGGTAATAAATCTGGAAATCCTTGTTGAAAAACCGTACGTCTCCGTATTTTGTCAGGCCTTAAGAGCCGGGTCGTGACACAAGGGAAGACAGGACAAGTCATTACAACCCATAACAACTCATAATAACAAGAAAGGAGATGACCAAACAAGAGAAGGAATAAGACACAAAAGGACCAAAGACGACATAACATGCAGCCGTATGACGAGGTAAGGCGAGATGAGACATGATGCATGGCAGCATGACAAGCCAAGACCACACATTACTAAAAGAAAATCACCTGTTACATGAAAAGACCAGATTTGACGTAACAGGACCAGAAAATAAAATAAATGCAACGCCAGGTTTCTCTCAAACACAGATGGGATAAAAACTCAACAGCACACACACCTGTAGGAGCCTCTTCTTGTCTCGATGGTTCCTGTAGGCCACATACATCGCAACCAAAAGCGTTGGCGTGGAGACGAAGAGAAGCTGAAGACACCAAAGACGGATGTGGGAGACGGGGAAGAACTGGTCGTAGCAGACGTTTTCACAGCCAGGCTGAGAGACAGACGCATGGATTGACGCTTTAAGGAAATACTGCTGTGAAAGATGCTTAACAAATCCCAGACTATTATAGTGTGGTGGTCAGTGTCCACGAATGTTCCCAACAAGAGTTCGAGCGATATGTGGGGAAACAGAAACTATCAGTCCTATCCATGTATATCAGAGTCCTTAGGAAGAGCTAACCAGGTGAGAAGACACAAACATTGATTTATTATAGAGGTGATGACATCACTGATGGGGTGCCCTACCTGTAGTGTGTTACAGGTGAAGTCCGACTGCTCGTCCCCCCAGACGCTCTCAGCAGCAACAACCAGCACCATGACGCGGAAAATAAAGAGCACCGAGAGCCAGATTTTCCCCAGGCTGGTGGAGTGCCGGTTTGCACCCACTAACTGAGTGTACAGAGCGGGCCAAGACATCCTGCAGAGACAGTCAGACACAACAAGAGGAATATTATAGGTGATAGAAGTCACCAGAACAGATTACAGTTTTCTCCTTAGCGTTTTATACCAGGTTTGAGTGGATCACATCAGACAGAAACACAGACGGACATTGAGACGTTCAGGAGGAAGGCAGTGGCAGGAGATGAAAGCAGCGGTGAGAGCGGCGATGAAACAAAAGAGAATTTTGAGGAAAAGGATGAAAAGGAATGAAAGTGAAGAGGAGGAGGACGAGGAGGAGAGACGGCTCAGCGCCAAAATTCATGTGAACTAATGAACCTCCAGCCCACTGTGGACTGCACTGAACTGAACACACTGTACACACCCACACTACTACAGTCCTCACTTAGCCTCGCCATTCACACTCAATCATTGATTTATTGAGTCACTGATTATTAGAATGTTTTACACATATATCTATGATCTTTTATGAGACACACAGTCATGTCCCTAAAAGCTTCCTGAAAAGGTGAAATAAAGTCAAAGAATTATGTCAATAAATGCTTTTATTTTGAAAAATTTATTTTCAAAAAGTCCTTTAAATGTTTAGGTTTTGCATTTTTTAATCCCAAATACAAAGTGTTTTCCTCACCTCGTTTCTTGAGAGTCAGGTTGTTTGCAGGAAAATATTCCACATGGTCCTTTCCATCTTATAAAAACAAACACACAGTTCACTGTCACATCACAGCTGAGCTCGTAAAAATGATTCAAACATGTGAATGCAATCTGGATCTCAAATACTCAACAAAACACAAACCTGCAGCTCCTGCTTCCTTTGCATGAAATCAAAGATGCGCCTCAGCGGCAAGCTCAGCAGATCACTGTGAGACTACTTCCTGTGAGGTTTTTCAGAATAAAATGCAACACTGGTACATTGTTGCTGTGTTTTGTAGAAAGAGGCAAATCCAGACATAGGCTGACTTTTTAGGGAGAAAAAAAAAGTGAAATGACTTAAATGATTGTTTAACACAGTTTGTGATGTTAAACTCTTACTGCAAACTGTGGTGGTCAATCTGTGTTCACATGTTGGATTGGTCAAACTAACTTCATCACGCCATGTGGTGTTTGTGCAGGATGCTCATGCAAGGTGGAAGTCAGAGGGTTGCAATGTTGTGAAAAGGTGTGTGTTTGTGTGTGTGTGTGTGTGTGTGTGTGTGTGTGTGTGTGTGTGTGTGTGTGTATGATGCCTTTGTGACTGCAACAGAACACAGGTATAGAGTCAAAGTGACTTTTCAGAGCCCGACCATCCCTTGGCAGCAGTCAGCCTGCGAGACAGAGCAGCTCTGTGTGCTGCTAATGACTGTGACCGATGAGTTTTTCTCCCTGTTTGTTCAAGTGTGGGAGCAAAGAACCAACTTCCTCATGTTATACACACAGACTAGAATGAAGACTGTATAGATTCTGCTTGACCTACAGTGTAAGATCAAGCTAGAAAAAATTGCAGTAAAAAATGGAGTACATTTTCTAGTGAAAAGGTGTTTTTCATCGTGTTTATGGGCTTTTATTTCCATGAAAATCAATAAAATAAGCCTTTGAATTGACCTGGCAATGGGCAGAAATGATGTGGAGGGGCAGGAAAACATCCTGAGCGGAGACAGAGAAGGCGTAAGTGATTCTAATGGAGTCATTAGGGGAATAACAGCGACTCTTATTCCTGATGCATATCAATGAATGGATATCAGTGACAGGACCCGACTCAAAGGGCCACTGTGTGATCTGTCAGTCAGAACTGGGCTAAAAAACAAAACAAAAAGAAAGGCTGGCGGATGGTTGCAAGCTGTTGAATGAGTAGGGAGGAAGAGAGAGAGGGAGGGAGAGAGAGAGAGAGAGAGGTGAAATAGAGCTGATTGTTGGAGTAGCTCCTGATCAGACAGCGAGCAGGAGAACAGAGGAGGCCAGTGTCAGGATACACACACATCCACACACTCACTCACAAACTGTACAACACTCACATATACTGTATGTAACCCAGACATCTACACACACACACACACACACACACACACACACACACACACACGCACACACACACACACACACACACACACAGTGTAACGAGTGAGGGGGAGAGCAGCATGTGACTGAATAGCAGGTCTCAGTTCAGTAGGTGGATTTGGCTGACTGATCCTGGATCAGCCAAGCTCCTGTATGAAGGTTTGTACAGCAATGTGAGAGCTTCGAAAATGTACATGTACATGAATATCTGGAGAGTGGTCATCGCAATCACAAGTTGGTAGAGTCGTCGTCTCTCAACCAGAAAGTCGAGGGTTTGATCCCCAGCTCCTTCATATTGACTTCATATTTAATGAAGACAGCTGGGTAAACATGAATTAACATGATGATATGTTTTCAATGTCCTGTACACATTTTGTACACATCGCTGTCCTTTGAGGTCAATTTGACCCCAGGCTGTTTTTAGCTGTATAACCCTTATGAGGCGTTCAAGTCAAATTGTCTTGTTTTATATTTTTACTTAAAAGAATAAATGCTTTCAACTTGACATTATCTGGCCGTAGCTTGTTAAAATCCTTCTACATTTTTGAAATGGTTTGTTTTTCCTGGGGTCAAATTAACCCCGAACATAATAGATGTTACTATTCTTGATAACAGAAATTGTTTTTAATTCAAAATGTTATAGATAACAAAAACATGTATTTAGAAATCATATCCAGCCATTAAAACACCAAAAAGATATCTCTTTTGAATTTTAGGTCAGATTTTATCCTGATCTGCAGATTTCTCCTTTACTTCTTGTTGATAATTTTATTATTTTTTTAAAGGGACAATTTAGAGTAGCCAATTAAACCTATGGTGAATGTTTTTGGATGTGCGGCAGGAAACCGGAGCTTCCCGGAGAAAAACCTGCAAAGGTTTGGGGAGAACACACAAACTCCACACAGGAAGTTCCCCGCTGGTCGGCAGGTTCTTCCTGTGAGGCCACAGTGCTAATCACTGCAGCCACCATGCCCCCTTAGATGACATGAACTTTTTAAATAAACCTTATTACAGCTGACATTTTGACTTACTATGGTAAATCAAAATCCCAGCTGTGAAAAAGGTTTATCAGTTAGGGGGTGTTAAGGTTGGGGTGGCGGTGGGAGGGGGGAGGAAGAACTTTCTTTCGGTTTCTTCCAGCTTTCAGGTTTTCTGAGCCCCAGGAAGTGTCTGAATTGTTTCATTCTGGACTTCTGTGGCTTGAGGTTTGTCTTCAGACGCTGCAGCATCCTCCACGTCCACGGGTTCCAGCTGCAAAGTTTCTTCAGCTTCTGGAGATTCCACAGGTCCAGAAGATTCAGGTGTTCCCGCAGCTGCATCAGGGATGGTCACCTCCATGAATGACAGGTCATCTTGAGTCTCCTCGTGGCTGGCTCTCTTTCTTCTTGGAAGCATGTAGTCCTCCCGATTAGCCTTCAGTTCACTAGAAAGCTCCATGTTCTGTGAGATGAGAAGGGTGATCTGTGTTTTTAGCTTCTCCACCTCTTGACATTGGATGCTCTCCTTCTCCATGAGTAGCTGCTGCAGTCCAATGATCTCCTGCTCCATCTTTTGCTTGAGGGCGCCATTTTCAGCGTTCAAATTCCAGATTTTAACCTGGGTCTCCGCAATCGTATTATAGAGAGATTTGTTTTCCGTCTCAAGCTCTCGCTGGCGGTTTTCAGCTTGCTGTTTCAGAGCGAGAACATCGGTTTGGTATCTCTGGCGGAGCTCGTCCTTGGACACTCTTGACTTCTCCTGTTCTTGTTGGAGAAGCAGTGTCTTGTCCTTCTCCTGCTGGAGCTGAGCTGTGAACTTTTCTCGGCTGGTTTTAAAAGCCACTTGCAGCTTCTTATACCCTTCCTCAATGGCTCTCTGATTGCTGAGCTGACTTTTGAGGTCCTCCAACTCAGTCTGGAACTTTAAATCCTTCTCAAAAGCAGCCAGCTGCAGGCCAGCAATCTCCTCTGTGGCCTTCTGACATGCAATCTCCCTCCGAAACACTAGAGGGCAACAAAGCTGACTCCGCCCACTTCCCTTAAAGAAACCCAGAAACGGAAGTAGCCTCCATCCTGTCCGTTGCTGCAGCTACCAAAAAACCCAAGCACGGTGGAATAAAAAAATCTCTACAAAGGTGTAATAAAATCGGTGAAAATAACGATGGCCCTTGAATCGCGGATTACACAAGAAGAAATCAAGAGAGAGCCGGAGAAGCCCATCGACCGAGAAAAGGTAAAACCTGCTTTAACTTGTTTCTATTGAGCTGCAGCGTGAGCTAACAGGCTACTAGCTAGCAACAAATGGTAACAAACTACAACCCGACTGGTTTATAGACTCAATAATACTCCAACATATGATTATACAGATGGAGAATTAGTGGATGTGTTGCTGTCTTTAGGTGTTCTGCCTTACGAGTAAATATAAGAAACCAGATCTAAAGAGCAAAGTCTGCTTCGTGCTAACATGCTAGCTACACACAAGAGCTATCGGTCATTCATTACCCAACAACCAACTTCACAAAGCTCAATTTCACATTTTCATTTAAAAAAGGTTTACGTTGCAATGACCCCGTGAACAGGAGGAAATAGTCCTAACACACAGGTCGATAATTAGTCATGTTTGAGTGTTTTCACACAAAGCTAACAAGCTGTAACTTTAGATAATTAGCATTTTCGCTGAATTAGACACTGAACATATTTGTTTTTTGGTCTTTTACGACTCTTGTTGAAGTTTTTTTTTTAAATAAAAACAGACAAACTAAAAACGGTAACATTATGGACTATCAGGAATTACTTTTTGGTAGTTTGAGGGGCTTTCCTCAGGTGTTACGACAAAGTACACACTTTGCGTCACTACGTGTTATACTTAAATGCATACACAAAACAAGCACTTTTTTTACAATGGTGACATATTGAAAAATACATCAGTCTTTTCAGTGCTAAGATCATTAGTACATTTAATATGTTAATATGTGCTGTATTTATTTCTTCTTGACGAGTTGTAGTTCACCGGTGTGTCCACTAGAGGGCAGTGAATGCTCGAAAAATTAAATGTTTCTTTGTACGTAGAGTTGTAGGGTTGTGCTTTTGTATTTTCTTGCAGTTCATCTTCTTACATAACCCTTGTGATACCCTTGTGTTCAATGCCTGTTTTGCTGCAGACCTGCCCCCTTCTGCTGCGAGTATTCACCACCAACTGTGGCCGACATCACAGACCGGATGAATTTGCCCGTGGCAACGTCCCCTCCAGTGAGCTGCAGATATACACATGGTGAGACTGTTCACAATCCACTCTAGAGGTTTTGTTTTAACTCTAAATTTGAGTTGAAGATTAAGACTGTGATTGTGTGTTCTTCAGGATGGATGCTACCCTGAAGGAGCTCACTAGTCTGGTGAAGGAAGTGTATCCAGAAGCCAGGAAAAAGGGGACCCACTTCCATTTTTCCATCGTCTACCCAGACCTCAGAGGGAAAGTCTACAGGTTGGTATCACACTACAACAATACTGGTCTAATACTTGGAGCAGGCTGCATGTTCATTGTTCTGAAGTCTTCATGAGCACTTTATATTCAACGTGCCTCTTCTCTCCTTTTAAGGTTGAGAGATCTCGGCAACACTATATCAGGAAGGAAGGGCACGGATGACTCCATGACTTTGCAGTCTCAGCGCTTCCAGATTGGAGACTATCTGGACATAGCTATCACACCACCCAACAGAGTCCCACCTCTTAACCCGCGCATGAGGCCATTCTAAACAAACACACACGTAAACATATACACTGACATGCACACATACACCGACACTCAACTCACATCAGCCGTCATTTCTTTGTTTGTTCTTCCCTTGCATCAGCTCTGATGGTTTTTGCCTCATTTTTTAAAATGTGACGTGTAATAAAGTTGTGATTTTTTTCTCAAACTTTCTTCTCCTTTCTTTGTGACACAAGGCAAGACTCATATTTATGGCGTTTCTGATCCATACAACCTAATATATTTGGAGTACAAATTTTCAGTGACAATTACGTGGAAACCACTAATGTAATACGTTTCTAGATAATCGTTTCTGTAGTAGAGCTGGTTTCCATCTCGACGATGAGTTATATTCTGCTGGAAACTAGAGAAATATTACATTCTACATTTCATTTAGCAGATGTTGTCGAAAGGGACGCACATCTGAGGGTGGCTACAACAGAAGCAAGGCTTAATGGTGCATTCATTTGGTGTCGGACAGATTCGAAAAATGAGTTTCCGAGTTGAAAAATTGAAACATGAACACCTGCTCAAGTTCGAACAACTCGGAAAAGAATTAGGTGCCCGACTTGTTGTCAGAATCGTCATCACATGGGGGCAGAATATGTTTAATAATTCACATATTGCACATCAACTTTGCGCTCAAATATAATTTGTAATAGTTACGTTCTACAGATCTTGTTGTTACAACATTCTGACTTTCCGAACTGAAATCCAAGAACACAGTGAAGTCAGAAAAACGACTTCCCAACTCAGAAACTGGGACCACCCGAGCAGCACATGAATGCAGCAGTAGAGGAAGTGAGTGCAAGTGAAAAGCTTTGTGTCTGATTGGACACAGGGGCCGACAGGCAGTGCACAGACGCAAATCAGTTTTTAAAAATATATTTATGTCATCATTGTCAAAAATATCAACAGCGTCTCATGGAAAATCCAGAATCAACACCATCGTCAGAGAAACCCAACAAAATCTACATCTTAGAAAACTGAAAGCCTTTTTACCACCAGCTCGTACCGAACTATAAAGTTCAAGGTTGTCTTTATTATCCCTGCAAGAGGGCAATTTGTCTCCCAGTCAGCAGTAAAATAAATGCACACACGCATACATCCTCCAGTCAGCATACAACATAAAAAGGACAATAAATAAAAACAATAGAAACACAGTTAGTTATAAAGATATCAAACTGGGTACAATGCTGTTGTAGCAACCATATACTGGGCTTCTCACTTGGGTCATTTGTGTATTTTACTGAAAGATAGGGGCCAGTAACATTTAATGAATAAAGCCAAAATAGCGACTTTTACTTTGATAGTTGTAACAGGAAGTCGTAGAGCGCTGCTGCGCATGCGTGTAGGAAGTTGCCGTCAGCTAGCAGGAATACATTCCAGTTAGCTCAGTGTTGACTAGAAACAGAAGATATTTAACCACAAGTCGTGTGTCGAGATGTTCCGGAGAAAACTGACAGCTCTAGATTACCACAACCCCGTCGCATTTGACTGCAAAGGTGAGGAGGATTTAGAAGTTGTTTCAGTGAGGGTTGTGAAACGTGGAGCCTGCTAACGTGTTTGTATGGAGGGGTCCTGTCACTGCCTGAAGACAACGCAGTGCCAAACTATACTTACAAGTACTGTAGTGGGTTTTATTGTTGACATTGCCCCTTGATCTACTAATGTCTCTGTCTCTTTTTCCACCTGAGCTCAGATGAGACACAGTTTAGAAACTGCATAGTTTGGCTGGAGGACCAGAAGATCCGACATTATAAGATAGAGGACAGAGGAAACCTGAGGAATATCCCCAGCTCAGACTGGCCCCAAGCCTACCAGAAGGTATCCCCACCATCATACTGGAAGCTCAGATGTTTGTGTAATGATTGTTCGGTGTGTTTGAGTGTCTTTCTCTCGTGTGCAGTACCTGCAGGATGTGAACTGTCCATTTCCAGTTCAGGAGAGGCAGGAGGCTTTAGACTGGTTGCTGGGCCTGGCTGTAAGATATGAATACGGAGACAATGGTGAGATGACAATAGATGTACTTCCTGCATATTTACCTGTGTTACACAGATCAACAGTACTGCCTGTAAATGTGTCAAATACACGCCTGTGGTACAACTTTAGTGCAACACTGATGATGACCAGCAGATGGAGACATCAGAAAAGGAATAATTTTTCCACTAAAGGAACTATCCCTAGGGACTACGGACTTTATGAGGAACTCAGTGCGTTTCAACCACAGGCACCAGGGTCTTCATAAAGTCCTAGGAAGTTTATTGTACCACCTTAAAGGTTCCTGCTTTAAGGTGGTACTGTCTGAAAGTAAAGGGACCTGTGGCGCTGACATTTGTCGCGTACATGCACTTTTTTAACATGCTTATTCAGCTAATGTTCACATATAAAATGCAGGCAATGATAGACTGGAGGAACTTTTAAGTACCTTGAAAGGAGCCTCTGGTACTAGTGGTTCTGGGTATTTTTGGTGGAAACGCAGTTTAAGGTGGCCAACCCATTACTAGAAAAGTTGAAAAATAGCTTAGTCTTCATGTACCTGCTTAGATACTCTTATGAAACTCACTCCCACGTTAAGAGGTTGATGTTTTAATGTTTGGTGTGTTTTCAGTAGAGAAGTATAAAAAATGTGAGCCGCTGGCCGCCTCCAGCGACAGCAACAAAGCTGTGGACCCTCTCGTCAACCTTGACAGTAAGTGGAAACACGTCCCCGCTCCTCCACCTGTCCTCGCACTTTGCGTTCCAGCACGTCGCCCTCTTGTCTTTGATTCTGTCGCCTCTTTGTTCCAAAGTTGAAAAGATGAAATCCTCTCATCTTCATGTTTTGCAGGCGATTCTCCAGAATTCAAAGCAGGAGTAACAGCTCTGGCCAACATCCTCAAGATACAGCGGCATGACGACTATCTGGTTATGCTCAAGGTAGGAATGAAGTCATATATTATTAATATTATTTTATAGGTAATTCTCCTAATGACCCTTATTTTCATCTTCTTTCAGGCCATTCGAATTCTTATCCAGGAGAGACTTTCTCCAGAAGCAATCACTAAAGCCAGCCAGACTAGAGAGGTAAACTTAATATGCTCACAGCAAGAGATTCTTAATTAATTCAACATTATCCATAATGACAACTGAAGATCCTGACTTCAGTCTCTCTACTTCGTAACATTTGTAATTGCTTATGTTGTTGTGGTTCTTAGGGTATCCCAGTAGCTTTGGACAAGCACATCTTGGGATTCGACACTGGAGGTAAGAAAAGGCCAAAGTTGTATCCGCTCTGATTGGCTGCCGTCACTTTGTGCTTAATTGTGCTGTTATTGCATACTTACCTGCTCAAGGGAATTCAAACATTTTCCTTTCAGATGCCATTCTGAACGAAGCGGCTCAAATCCTGCGCCTGCTGCACGTCGAGGAGCTGAGGGAGCTCCAGACTAAAATCAACGAGGCCATCGTAGCCGTTCAGGCCATCATAGCCGATCCGAAGACAGACCACAGGCTGGGCAAGGTCGGCAGATGAGAGCGGGGACAAAGAGGGGCGGTGGAGGAAGGAAGCAATGAACTGAACCATGGGAGTTTTAATTTGAGTTTGAGAGGAAAATACTTCATTTTAGTTGGACATAAATGAACTTTTTTTTCTGTTTGTTGCAAGAGATGGGAATGTTTGAATTGGGAACATTTGAGAAAACGAACAATAGTTTGCTGAAAGTCTGTTTTATTCAGAGACATTGGATGAACCTCCTGATCACCTCTCGCCTGCCACTAGCAGAGAAGCTTCTGAAATATTCAAACTGACGCTTATATTTGTATTTTTCGTCGTTCAGAGAATTGTTTTTTTTTTTTTTGCCAATGGATAAAGTTTATTTTGAAATGGTTTACATTGAAGCTGTGTGAGAAAAACATAAAAATACAGCTGAACAGATGTTTGTCTCCTGTGTTTTCTTCTCTGATGGATGTTAGTTGATTATTCTTTTTAAACAGCGCCACGAAAAAAACACAACCTCCAAGTCTGTCAAGTACCAAATCACATTTTATTGTTATAAATATCACATCTTATAAAAAGATAAAGATTTGAAAAGTAGATGTAGTAAAAGATATTTGGCGAAGGAAGGATGTAATGTCATTTCATCATGTGTGAAATACAGATTCTCAGTGCAGAGAAATATGGCAGGACTGTAGTCTGTGATCTGACCGGCACACAGAGCTGAGGGAAACATTATTATTTCATCATTATTACATTAAAGTCGTGATTCCAAACAACTTTAAAATGTCAATTACTTTCAACCTAGCTTGCAGCATTTGGATAGGTGGTTTTTAATTCAATCAGAACATCCATATCAATATTCTAAGAGGCTAAAGCTAACAAATGATTAGCTTATGCTAGCATTAGGGCTGAAATCAGGTAGAAACAGCTAGCCTAGCAACCAAAAATATCTTTCAATTCCCTTTGAGCCCCTGTTCAATATAGTCATGTCATTGTTCTGATGAAACTAAAAAGATGTCTAACATGTTTATAAGCGAGCTCTAAAGTTACTGGTAGCTTTCAATGGAGCCAAAGTAGCCTGTTCCTGTTGTTTAGCTACTAAGCTAACTGTCTCCCATAACTATCTTCATATTTAATGTTCAGAAATGTAAGTGGTGACAAGTATTACATTTCAGCAAGAAAACAAAGACTAGTAAAATTCCTCTCACGCTAAGCTAAAGCTAGCTGGAAACTGTTAGCTTCGCCTTCCAGCATGCAGCTAAACGTGTTAGCTAGTTAGCTTAGCTTGGATTAGGGACTGAAAGAAGGGGGGAACAGCAAGCCCTGCAATGAAATATGACATTATAGATATTAGAGTTGTAACATTCTCCATCTCTAAGATAAGTTTCTCAGGACATGATACTACTTCTTTGGCCTCTATTTTTGCTGCTAAATCATGACTGTGATTGAAAGCCCTGTGGCCAGCAGACCGAAACAAAACTGATACTCAGCTTCACAACAGAACTTTGGCTCGAACACTTTGAAAAGCTCCTGATGTGACTTCTTCTTTGGCGTTAAAAAAACAGACAACCTTTACTGACAAACATTTCAATTTGATCTCCTGTAGCTTTTATCGATAGAAAAACAAAAAAAAGACTCACGTACAAAAATACAGTAGAAAAAAAACTTAAAATGAGGTATAAAACAAATTTACAAAACATTTATTTTGGGGTTATATCTTTAAGGTGAGATAACAGGGGTCAGGGTGAGTGGAGGGGTTGTAAATTTGCTCTGACGGTCGATCTGGAGACGGGAAGCCACCTTGCTCCCTATTGAGTGTCCTTTCTTCTGAGGGACAGTGAAGGGGGCATTTCATCGTTTCGGTCCTACCCTCTGATCAGGAATCGCCCCCAGAACTTTAGCACCAAAAGGACTCTGACAGTCCTTCGTTAATGGCTCCCTGAGAAACAGAAATCAAGACATTCAAATCAAAGCAGTGGTTCTCAACTGGTGGGTCAGGACCCAAAAGTGGGTCGCAGAGCTGTTTCATAGGGTCGTGAATGTGTGCCTGGAAAGAAAAATCTGCTAAGTGCTTTCTAAACATTTTTGTTATCTGTCTTGTTTTGTAACGTCTGAGGTCCAAACTGTACAATTTTCATTAATTAATCTGATTGGTTGAAAAATATACATTTGGGGGGGGCCTTCTTTCATAAAGGATTTGGTGGTAGGTCCTGAGGCTGGACCAGTTGAGAATCACTGCTGTAGAGGACACAGAGTCTAATTTTTACAACTTAAACACATACATTCAATCCCAAGTAGAAGTACAAACCTCTGTTTTGTCGAGGTTTATAGCTGCGAGAGGACATGAAGCATTAAAGGTCTGATTTTCTCTTCCTGGTTGACTGCTATGTGACAGGATGAAAGCTTTAAGTGCTGCAGCAGCCTTAATGACAGAACAAACAGACCCTCCATCCTGAACAAAGCCCGGCACTTTACTACTGAGAATGATCTGTGTAAGGAGTATGTGTCAGTGTGTGTTCACGTATTCAACAATAACAGCTTTTAAGCCTCTTACGAGCAGCTCCCAAACCTGTTACAAGTTTGTTTTAGAGCCGTCATCAAGGGCTGAATAACGCCACACAT
The DNA here is from genome assembly GCA_020745685.1 of Tautogolabrus adspersus. Classification (NCBI taxonomy): domain Eukaryota; kingdom Metazoa; phylum Chordata; class Actinopteri; order Labriformes; family Labridae; genus Tautogolabrus; species Tautogolabrus adspersus. The sequence continues at coordinate 2,099,326 of CM036557.1, forward strand.
CGACATCTTTGAAGAGAGTGCCTGTTGTTTCATCAGAGGTTTCAGAGAGTGTTGCTGGACGTGTAGAGGTGACCTTTACACACACTAGTTTTAGCCATTTTTCTCTGACCACATTTCAAGTCAAACTCTTACACTCTCTGCAGATGTGTGCAGCATTAACAATGACATCTGCAGAGGTGCCACTTTAAGGATTATCCTGTGTTCAGAGGCCTACTTTGTACTTTAAAGGTGCTTAGCGGGAGTCTTTGAGACGACTTGAAGCCATCTGCAGACATCAACACATCAAACATGGCGCACACAAACACAAAATACAGGTAGAGGGTCGCACACAGCTGTGTGTAATCATTGTTCTTTGGATTCATGTACGCACACACACGTTACAAGTAGAGGGTCGCAGACAGCTGTGTAATCATTGTTCTTGTGTCTGTTTCAAGGGTGTGTGAGAAGTCGCTGCACACACACACACACACACACAAAGCTATAGGTCTGGAGTAGTGGGTGTACTCCAGCTGTGTGATGACTGTTTTCTGGATGCAGGGTGATGAAACACAAACTTTAGTTTCTCTATACAGCAAAGGTTGCATTTACATCCCCTGAAAAGAACCTTGTTTTTCAGCCATCCATTGAAACCGGCAAATTCTGTCAACAATGCCTTTTTTAAAATGGGGATCATCGTACAGCAAATATTCAGGTACTGGTACTTAACTTTTGATGTAATCTGAAAGATAACAATGATGTAATGCAGGTTTTTTTGTGCATTTTATTGCATGCTTTTACCGACAGTGTCAGATACCTGGGATATTCGGCGCGTGTTTCCATTTTTCCCACAGTAAAACCAACATTCAAACAACCCTCCACAAGTTTCAAGTTTTGACCCAAAGCGTATTGTACCATTTCCCGTGATTTTTTTTTTAGCAACAGTGAGTGCGTATTGGGTGCTGTAGATACACAGTTGACCAACACTTAATACTGTGCCTGAATGCATCCTATCTTGACACACGTGTAAGACCAGAGATCCTGCTTTGCTGAAATGTGTCCTCCACTGTGACGATTGTGTCGACATTGAAGAAGACGTTCATGTTTCCTGTGTTTTCATCAGACTTGAATGCAGCATTCTCTTCCACTACATCTCTGTTTGGGGGTATTTGTGTCTAGTGTCTCTGTGTAAATGCTGCCTTCAGGGTGATGGTGACATCTGGTAGGAGTTGACTGATGTGATTACATCACTGCACACAAACTGAATGAGCTCACTGTCTGGTGCACCATCAAGTCAGTGTGTGTGTGTGTGTGTGTGTGTGTGTGTGTGTGTGTGTGTGTGTGTGTGTGTGTGCGTGTGTGTTTGGTTGTTATTACAAAGAGCTAAAATGACACGTCTGAGTAGAGTCTGAAAGGAGTGTGTATGAGTAAGTGAATGAGATTGATAGTGCATGTGTGTGTGTGTGTTTGTCAGAGTAAAATCTCACCTGATAGACACTGGCTAGTTGCTATGGCGATGCCGTACAGGTGAGAGCGCTGGTCCGGCAGGTATTCATCAGTGAACTGACTGCTGTCTTTGCTCACTGCGATCACTCCGTCCCTACGAGAGAGGAAGAGAGAGAGAGAGAGCGCGGCATTGAGGACGATTGATCAGCTCATTGATTAGCGATCAGGAATTATTTTAGATAGCAGTGCTGTAAAATCAAATAGATGAATAAAGATGGCTACCTCCTCCAGTCCGTGTAATAGAAGTGGTTCCTGTAGTAGACCATGCTGAACGGGTAGTTGACACTGGAGTGGATCACTCTTCGCCCTGAACCATCAGGAGACACACACTCCAAGCGCTTCGTACCTGACGTTTAGAAGAAGAGAAAACTGATATGATATGGCAAACATCTCACCGTGTCATCGTGTCTATGTTACGTGTTCAACGTAGTCAAAGCTTATTTGAGACAAAGACCGTCATAACTACTAGGCTACCTGCCTGGTGCCCCTGGTATCAGCAGTTGACTGGTGATCACAGAAACAGTGGGACTGTAGTAGAAGCTGTGTTTACCTGCATCGGCCCAGCAGACTTGTCCTAAGGACGTGTCATACGTGAGGGCGTTCGGCAGACCAATCCCGTCAGACACCACCACCCTGCGATTCTGACCGTCCACTGAAGAACTCTCGATCTTTGGAGCCTCTCTGTTCCAATCCGTCCAGTACAGAGTTCTGCAGAAAGAAGAACAGAACTTATCCAATCTGTCAGATTCCTGTGGACCACTTCAGAAAAAGGATGAGTAAACCCTTTTCTCCCAGTTTGACTGGATGAACTTGTTTTGGTGCTGAGCGCTGGGATCTGGCTAATATAAAGAGACAAGAGGAAAACCACAAACACACGAGTGCACATGTATGAAGGTACGAGAGCGCAGGTCTCCAGGGAGCAGCTGTCTCGTGCTGATGAGGTGACGGTCAGGTTACTCTGAGCAACATGTGATCTTTGACCCAGTGCATTTTTTGAAGATGTTTCATCTGTTTATATTAGGAAACAATTACACATATTGAATAATCACTTCTTTCATATTTTCTGTGGATGTGTTTCAAATCATTTTTTATTGTTTTACAACATTCATAAAAGTTGCAGAGCTTGAAGGAGTGTGTGTGGGCTGCGTCTGACGCCTTGTGCTTCTCATCTGTACATGATGGTGTACATGTGGGCAGTCCACTGGGAGCGACAGGTAATACACACCACATGAGCAATCAACTCACACACACACACACACACACACACACAATGTGTTTATGAGTGTGTGTGTGTCCATCAATTGATGAACACACGAGCAGATGTTGTAGATTAAACGTTTCAAAGTGTGTTCATGCTTTTATAATGAGTGAATGCAATTTTGGTGTGTGTGCTTTCATATGTGCAGCTATGTTTCTGTGTGTGTGTGTGTGTGTGTGTGTGTGTGTGTGTGTGTGTGTGTGTGTCTGTCAAAGGGCAACATGTGAAGGCTCAGAAATCACAGAGCACATGCTTAAGCATAAGTGTACCCGTGTGAAGCAGTAATTACCTTTAGGACTTGGCTTTTTGTCAAAACACACACACACACACACACACACACACACACACACACACACAAACACACAAACACACACAGTTGGCCTTCAGTGAGAAAATAAGTGTCAAACCAATAACATGAAACACACATTTTCGGCTCTATGATTTGGGTTATTGCTGCCGTGTTTAATCACTTGTATTCACCACACACACACACACACACACACACACACACACACACACACACACACACACACACATACACACACACACACACACACACACACACACAGACAGACACACATTTTCACACATGCATACCTGTTGATTATGTGATTAGTTGCTATGATGAAAAGCAGATGTTATTCCTGGAGAGCTGACCGATGACAGCCCCATGCTTTCAACCATCTGTGTGTGTGTGTGTGTGTGTGTGTGTGTGTGTGTGTGTGTGTGTGTGTGTGTGTGTGTGTGTGTGTGTGTGTGTGTGTGTGTGTGTCTGTGTGTCTGTGTGTGTGTGTGTGTGACTCAAAGATTAATAGCATTAGTAAATCCAGCACAGTTTTCTTAGCTCAGTTTGGATTGTAAGTGTCAAAGAAAGCACTAAAAGTGACTTATGACAGATTAATCAACATGGAGGACTAAAGGGACGCTCCACCTACAGCACCTCCTCCCGGCGCTCTCTTCATAGCAGCGTCTCATACTGATGAGGTCACGTTTAGGTCACGGCCTCACAGACTCGGCAATAAAGCTTTCGCCTAAATGGCTTTAAATATAATCCAAACTGTACTAATGAATTGGAAACAGGCTGTGTTGACTCATTGCATTGAATGCTGTTGATTTCATGGTTGTGCTAATGGGCTGAACACCATCTGGGGCCTCTTCAGATAATCACTGTGGATACAGTGAGAGCTGTATCTCATTCTGCTTCAGTGGAGCTCCTCCAGGATGTTACACTTGATCGCGAAGAGCGTGTGTGGGTGTTTGTTTGTTTCTCTTACTCGGGGAGGAGACTTTTACATGTTTGCAAACTACACTGTCCCCTGAGGCTTGGAGAGTCGGATGACACGACTTTCTTTTAAATCTTTTTTTTTTAAAGACTGAACAGAAAGACAGAAAGATCAAAAGAAAAGCTGTCAGATGGGCATGCACGAGGGTTTACCCAGTTGAAGGGACCACTATGATGGCTCTGGGGTTGACCAAGTCGGTGTCGAACAGCGTCCGCCTCCCGCTGCCGTCCAGGTTGGCGCTCTCGATCATGTCAGGGTTGGAGTCGACCCAGAACATCAGCCTACGACTGGCGTCCACCGCCAAACCCTCTGGACTGACCAGATCTACACGGAGCGGGGAGGACACACAGAGGGGATTAAGATCATTTCATAAAGCGTTCTAATAGAACTGAAGGAGTGTAAAGTTCTGCACAGCCTGCCCCCTGAAATTTTCCAAAGTTGTGATTCACACATGACCCTAACAGCGTGAAGTTTTCCCTCTCGGACGGGAGATTCACACATCAAATCACTTCGGCTTCAAGTGGAATTTTTACTAGGTGGCTGGCAGGAAAAAGACCCGGTAAAGTCGAGGTGAAAAAAGCATCTGTTGACATTCACACATGCAGCATTTTTGGATGTATTCAAGACTTTTGAGTGAATACAGCATACACGTGTTCTTACCTGTGTTGATGAGGATCTCCGGCTCGGCTCCAGGCGCCATCGAAGCTCTGTTGATTGTTCTTGCGGACAAATCCGTCCAATAGACACGGTTCTCTCTGCAGTCATAGCCTATACCAACAACTATGGAACCCTGCAAACACACACATAGTGTTTTATTATACCACACTGTTACAGCCAAATTAGTATTGACCTCATGCTCTTTTGATTGATCGTTCTTTTCTAGTCCTGAATTGGATTAAATGTACAAAGCCGAACAAGAGCCATGATATAAACAAGCACGTATCTTCTTCATGTCTTACATGTAGGGTCAGTAGTGTTTTTGACCGGCTTGCATCCAGCCGGGTCCCGTTGAGAGGCAGCGCTCCGATTTTCTGTCCCTGCGCGTACAGCAGGGTGATGTCAGTGTTAGGGGGAGGGGTCACGACTGGGTTAGGCAATGGGCGCACAGTGGGCGGGGCCACCGAGGGAAGGCCTGAGGCAAGAAAGGAGGGATTCAAAAAAATATGTTTCAGAGATTTTTGAAGCAGAATATTGATAATGTGAACAAGCAGAAAACAGATTCTTACATGCAGGTTTGACGACATCATGCGATCTGGTACCAGGAACCTCCCGCCCGTCCTGGTCCACACACCAGCAGTAAGTGGTCTCTCCGTAACACTGGACCGGCCTGAGAGGAAAATTCACTCTCTCAAGTTATTTGTCACGGATTTTAATGATTGTGTTTTGTTTTAGTTTTTTTGTGTACCTGAATTGTCCATCTGCATCGCACTGAGGCACGTATTGTTGCGCCTCTGGTTTCCCGCCATAGTGCTCGATCAAGCTGGCTCTCCATCGCTCACACACACTCTCAGGACGCTGGGTCGGAGCCACATGGACTGAGTGGGACAGGGATCGAACACACTTATCATTTTTCTATCTAAATATAATGCTCACAATAAAGATCTAATGATATTCCAGCTCGACTTTATACTACAATGATAGGTGGGAGTGATGAACGGAGTGGGAGGCCTTGTGCTCACACATGTACACACATCTTGCTTTTGTCAATACTGTTTACCTCGTAAAGTCTCTTTAGTAACACACTTTATGGGAAAGCTTTAAAACTAAACCCGAAACCACTTCAGGCTTCCTCTAATGTTTATTCAGGCCTCGCTCTCTCTCTCTCTCTCTCTCTCTGTACATTTCTACAGCTCCTAAACTCAGAAGGAGATTAGGAGAATGTTTGAAAGGAGGGTGAGAAGAGAGCAGATCTTTAGAGAGAGATCAGAGCGCTAAAAAGAGACAAAGACTAAAAACAAAATTCATCTGATGTCATGTGATACGTTTTTCCAGCAGCATTTATTGCAGCAGAAGTTAGCGTGCTGCTGTCCAGTCTGATGAATCACTTGCTTTCCCTTTTATTTACGGTTTAACCAAACGATGAACTAAGTTTAGAAGCCCCTGTGTCTCTAATGTTCTTCCCAGAAATCAACAGTTTTGTGGATTTGTCCGCTGAATAGATGACATTTCAATCCTCAGGCTGCCGTTCTGAGCTGGCAATGAACTCTAATAATCATGTGGGTACACAAAAAAAGACTAGCTTCCAGTAGGACTGAGATTTGGGTGTTTGGATCCTGGATCCTGGATCATGCTGCTAAATGTGTTGCAAATTGAATCCATGAATACAACAAAAACTGTCAGATTTGAGGTCACATCCATCCAAATACTGTTTCCAATTTCAACGTCTGCTTTTGAACGATTTAAATAAAAATAACGAGCATGAAAAACCTTTGTCTCTCTAATAAAACATTACAGAGGAGCCTCCAGTTTCTAGAAGTGTTAGCGTGCCAATAATCATGAGAATTTCAAAGAAGCAGAGCAAACATACAAATCTACAAGCATGTGTGTGTGTACGATGTGCATCTGTAGGGTGGGGTGTAACACTGTTTTGTCACTCAGCTGGCCGGGCAGCCTGTCATGTTTTGGTTTGGTTGCCCGGCAACAGCCTACAGCTCGTCTTACCAAGAAATGACCACTTCAGATGTTTGGATGGTCATAAATGGAATTTATAGCGAGGGCTGAATTTATAGAACGGCCTCTTTGTGTACGTTAGAGTGGGCGAGAGAGAGAGAGAGAGAGAGAGAGAGAGAGAGAGAGAGAGCGAGAGAGGGAGAGAGAGAGAGAGAGAGAGACTCAAGTGATTCCTTTTCTTAGTAAACTGTTTATTTCCTAAAGAAAGGATTTTTGCGTGAATCAAAACAAAACAAAGATAAAACTGGTGGTTTAATAAGTGGTAGTGTGCAAAGCTGTTCCCGTCTTTTCACTGTGCAAATGTCATGACACACTTTTAATACTTCAAATCTAAAATGATTGCTTGGATAAATACAGCCGTAGCTGAATCAATCTCAGTGACACTCAAAGTATATCAGGATGTCTCACCTGGTTTGTCACAGTCTTTGGGTTGAGTACCAGCTGAGGTCCTGGTTCCTGCTCTCTCCTGCCCTGTACTGTCCACACACCAACACTCCCCTGTAGAGCTGTAACACTGAGAGAAGAAAAGGAAAATAGTTCTACTTCTATTCTGTTTGAGTGACTCAAAACTGCATGTCAAAGAAAGTCACTGAGATTATCTACCTGCAGTGGTGTGTACAGTCCGTTAGCGTCACACTGAGGTGCATATGCTCCATATAAAGGATATCCCTCTGGACTGGTCGTCTGCACGCTGTCTCTGTGGTGCTCACAGTGAGTTTTGGGACGTTGAGGTTCATCTACAAAAATGATGTGAAATTTTGAAGCTCTTGGCGTGACTGTACACGATACAGTTTGACCGTCTTTCACAAATTAGCCATTTACTTGATGTCTTATCACTGTCTCATTTACTGTCAGCCGTAAACATGATGCATCGACTCTGTGCAGATCACGTTTCTTCTCCTAAACGTTGGAGGCAGGAGTCTTTCTACCCCACGCTGACACCTTTAGAAAACTTTTCATTTGAGTAATTCTGATTCTGACTCTGAAAGAACGCCACATTTGAGTTTAGATTTTCTAATTGGATGCATTTGTCTGAAACTTCTGCAACACCTCACTATGACTATAAAATCCCGGTCAATTCTCTCAAGCAAAATTATTTTGCCAGTGAACTGCTCTCCTCAATCAGAGAGAAGCAGTCCTGAATTTGTACACTAATGCATGGAAATACAAATGTCTACATGTTTAAACAACAGTGGTGGACACCAGAAGGTGTAACGAGAGGGATGTTTATCCTCACCTGGTTTGTCACAGTCTTTTGGTTGAGTACCAGCTGAGGTCCTGGTTCCTGGTCTCTCCTGCCCTGTGCTGTCCACACACCAACATTCTCCAGTCGAGCTGTAACACTGAAACCATAACGAACAATTATTTAGGTTTTTATCTCAGCAATTCTTTTCACGTTGCTCACACCACTAAAAAGCCTTGGGTAAAACAGTGTGAAACAAGTCAACAGATATCTACCTGCAGTGGTGTGTACAGTCCGTTAGCGTCACACTGAGGTGCATATGCTCCATATAAAGGATATCCCTCTGGACTGGTCGTCTGCACGCTGTCTCTGTGGTGCTCACAGTGAGTTTTAGGACGTTGAGGTTCATCTGGAAGAGAAAAAATGAAAACATTCAAACAAGTCTTTAGGAAACACAAATGTTACGGCCAAAAGAGGTGAGTGTTAAGCTAGCTTACACACCCTCACCTGCTCCAAAGCTCCATCTTATGGCACTTTTCAAACATGCACAAAACTGGTAAGATGTTATGATCTAATACTTTTTAAGTAAGGTCATCATGTCTTCCTTCTCAAACTGTTTCTTCAAAATAAACATAGTGGAGCTGTCAGTCAAACAAACTTGACCACACCCACATATTCCTGAGACGTGGTCTAATCATGTTCTTCATCACTAACACCTGTGTGGGTGTACAGAGGCTTGAAGGAATACAGATTCATCACACTAGCATCTTTCACAAAGTTATTTCTCTTTCTTTTTTTTAAGGCCTAGTCTTCTTATAAACTGGCGTACCACATGGTTTAGTGCTCAGCCCACTACAATTTCTCTCCCCTACGTCCCTCTGCATTATTAGAACAACCTTAATCCTTCCTGCAAGCGCTGCCACTGCTCTATTGAAGACCTACTCATATCCCTCATGGACTACAAGAAATGCAGCCTCTTTATAATTGCGCTCCTCAGCTCCCTGCCTAGCTCAGACACTTGATTGAGTTTGAGTTGAAACAAGTCCTGTGCCACAACATTCAACAGTCTCACCTGGTCTGTCACAGTCCACAGGTGTTGTACCAGGTGGAGTCCTGGTTCCAGCTCTCTCCTCTCCCCTGTTGTCCACACACCAGCAATGTCCAGTAGAGCTGTGGCACTGAAATACACAATATAAGGCATCATAATCATTACGCCTTTATACATCATACATCAAAACCGAGTCTTACCTGTTGAGGTGTGTATTGTCCATTGGAAGCACACTGAGGAACAAACAGTCCTGGTATAGGATATCCCTCTGGGCTGGAAGCCTGTGCTCGGTCTCTGTGCTGCTCACAGTGAGTTTTAGGATGCTCTGGTTCATCTGGTTGTTAAAGATGGAAAAGAAAAGGATCAGAAGATAATGTGCAACAGTTGGACCTGGATCTGAGTTTTGGATGTTTAACGTTCTTTTACACAAGTAATGGTGGTACACAGGGAAGCTTTTTTTTACATTTTCAATAAAGACTTATTGAATCTACTTTTTTCAAATTAAACGTGGCCTCTCACGTTTGTGTTACAGAGTGCATCAGCGCTTCTTTCTTCAGTTATTTGTGGAAAACCAAATACTGTCCATCATATGAAATCAGCCATTGATATGAATGCTCATTTTTTAAGCATTCTCTAAATTCCTTAAGTAATAATCATGTGAATTCTTTATCCTTTACTGCTAGGACTTTAAATCCCAGCAAGGGACGCCAGTTGTGCTGAGGCTGTAGTCCTCACTACAGCGGCTGTGGGTTCAAATCCGACCTCGGCCCTCTGCTGCATCTCATCCCCCACTCTCTCCTCCCAACACTTCCTGTCTCTCTTCAGCTGTCCTATCTAATAAAGGCTGTACTTCTAAAAAGCACATTTTAAAGGGATCACTGGGGGCATGTTTGTTTTCTCACAGACAACTCACCCTGTAGTCACCAAGTCCTCTTAAACTTCCTACAAAAATATCCCAGCTCAGATTGCTTTTTGTACATAGCCAAATGTATAAACCAAACTTTTTGTTTCACCTCTTTTTAGGCTTTATCTTACTGTTGAACTCTGTCAGTGTATACCTTTAGCTTCTTACCACACACAAGTCTGGCAGTGATGTCACCTGTTTTTCCAGGCATTCCAGCGCATTGACCCCATGACCTTGATAGTGCCCCACTTACAAGGTTAGACACACACTCACGTAAACGTGCCGTCTGTTTGACTTGTCATTGAGCTGAGGAATTAGGCGGTTCACAGGTCAATGTTTAGTAAGACAGCCTTGAGGAGCGATGACATAATGCACCTGCTCACTCTTGTACTGACTGGCGTAAGAAACCAGCTTTAAGCACTCACAGTGGAACATGTATATTCACCTGGTTTGTCACAGTCTGTAGGTGGTGCACCGGGTGATGTCCTGGTTCCTGCTCTTTCCTGTCCATTGCTGTCTACACACCAGCAATGTCCACTAGAGCCGTGACACTGAAGATTGTACATTAAGTCATTTGAATTTAGTAACAAATAAAAAAAAATCTGTTCTGTCAGTTAGCAAATTAGTAAAATTTGAACCTGTAGGGGTGTGTACTGTCCGTTAGTGTCACACTGAGGTACGTAGGCTCCGACTACAGGATATCCCTCTGGACTGGTGGTCTGCACGCTGTCTCTGTGGTGCTCACAGTGAGTTCTAGGACGCTCCGGTTCATCTAGGAAGAAAAACAAATATTTATAGACACTGAAAAGCAAACTGTTAAACATCCGTAACATATATGCATTGGAAAAAAAGCTTTGAATTCCAAATCGCAGTTCAAATTTGATTCCAGTTTCTAAAGACTACTCTACTTTCACAACGTTGGTATGTATCCTCTCACTTATTTGAAGCCTCAGGCGGAGAGCAAACAGGATAACTTCCAAAACACTGGAGCCTGAAAGTCGATGGGTGTTTGGCACTCGGCTTTAACGATGCCATTCTAACGCTGGGAGTTTCCTCTTTGTTAGATCTGGTGTGCTTGCAGCCCTGAGTCTGAATCCAGTGTGCACAGGCGGCCAGTCTAAACCTCACCTGGTTTGTCACAGTCTTTGGTTGGTGTGCCAGGAGGACTTCTGGTTCCTGCTCTCTCCTGTCCCCTACTGTCCACACACCAACAGTATCCAGCGGAACCATGACACTATAACAGCAACAAACAAGTTCATGTCTTTTACAGGTTTTACACGTTTATATATTTACACGTTTCATGGATAGAACAAATAACAAGCACTGACTTGTAATGATCTGTACTGTCCGTTGGCGTCACACTGAGGTACGTAGGCTCCAATTATAGGCTCTCCCTCTGAACTGGTGGTCTGCACGCTGTCTCTGTGGTGCTCACAGTGAGTTCTAGGACGCTCTGGCTCATCTGGGGAGGAACAGAATAAGAAATCAGATGATAAAACCATTAGTTAATATGCTGTGGAGCTAAGCTGTCTCACTCGGCTTGGGTTTGGACAGTTAAAGCTTCACAAGCTAGAAGTGAAGGTTTTGGTAGATGTGGTTTTTCACCCAGCAGGGCTGGTCTAAATAAATTAGCTTCACAGCTGCATTGTGGGAAATGTAGGCTTGCATGTTTTTGAACTAAACCTTTACCTCAGACCAAAAGGAAGGATATAAATGCTGCTTTGACTTTATTTTTCTTTCCCCAACAGGTTTCCTAACTTTATGGAAGTGAAATACTAAAAAGCTGCACTAAGGTCCCGTGTCCACCTAGTGGTTTTTTCTGAGCGCTGCTGACGTCACCGGCGCTCTTTTTTAAATGTATGATATTCTCTGTAGTTTTGCCGCCCTCGGATCATGTCTTGTACCCACATCGTCTTTGCTCAGTGTCTGATCTGGAAAGAAACGATCTCAAATATAAAACATACAGCAAAAAGTAATGGAGCTGTTCCGGTCATACAGCGGCCGTTGTCCACAGACTGTTGTCATAGAGACAGGACTGACGTGCAGCGCTTTTCTTTTCAGCGCACAAACGCTTCATGCAGGAGCTCCCGAGCGCACAGCCAGCGCTTTTCTGGCCGTTCAAAAACGCTAGGTGGCCTAAGTGTACTTTGGAAACAATCCCTCACCTGGTTTGTCACAGTCTGTGGGAGTTGTACCAGGTGGTGTTCTTGTCCCATCTCTCTCCTGTCCATTACGGTCCACACACCAACAATGTCCAGAGGAACCATGACACTGCAGAATATATCAGCAACCAAATCAATCGCACAGATATTAGCTTGAATATTAAGGGTTGCATTCTTTCAGATGGAGGTTGTGTCCTTTTAAACACTTCATGTGTGACATACCTGCAAAGGAACGTACTGCCCAATAGCGTCACACTGAGGTACGTAAGCTCCAACTATAGGATATCCCTCTGGACTGGTGGTCTGCACGCTGTCTCTGTGGTGCTCACAGTGAGTTCTAGGACGCTCTGGCTCATCTGGGGAGGAAAAAGACAAAACTGGAAATATATATACACTCATCTTATCCTTTCAACTATTAGGGAAGTTGCTTTGATATGGAGATGTTGCTTTCAGTGATTACTCATTTGATGGTAGAGAGAGCAGCAGACATTTATCTCACCTGGTCTGTCACAGTCTGTGGGTGCTGTACCAGGTGGAGTCCTGGTTCCCACTCTCTCCTGCCCCCTGCTATCCACGCACCAACAATGTCCCGTGGAGCCGTGACACTGTCAACGAATAAGTCGACGATGAGAAATGAGTCGTCGCTTTACACAAGTCATCAGTCAGACATGCACTTTGCCCACCTGCAGTGATCGGTACTGTCCGGTAGAGTCGCACTGCGGGATGAAGGCTCCAACACTTGGTCGCCCACTTGGTTCCCCTCCGCTCTGCAGGCTGTCTCTGTGCTGCTCACACTGGCTCTTAGGGCGAACTGTCTGACCTGGAGACGCATTCTTTTATTTTTGGTATGCATGTTCCTATCAAACAAACTCTTCTGTTATGCATCCAGAGAGCGTACAGGGTTACTGTTTGGAAACTCATTGCTCCTCTGAATATTTAAAAGCATCAGAAAAAGAATAATGCTCCCAAGTTTTACAAAACACAACCACAATCCTTATTTATTGCAGACATTTCACTGACCTTCCTGCTGTGAACAATAGAAGCCATCCCCGTAAAAGCCAAGCCTGCACTGACACTGGAAGGATCCCAGCCCATTGATACATCTGGCATTGAGGTGACAAGGAGAGGAGCTGCATTCATCCATATCTAAGAAAAAAGAATTAACAAGCACACATAAAGACATGTTGAGTTCTTCCGTTTAGTTTGATCTAATCAATACTTGATTTGGGGGTTTTAGATCGTGTGAAATATCATATCATCTGTAAAGGAGGAAGGTAAAGAGGGTTTGAAGGAAGTTCATCAGGAGTTCATACTGATGGGTGAAAGCAGGACACACACACACACACACCGGCAGGACCTCGCTCCTCCACACATTCCAAAGCAAAAAAACACACACTGTGTCATTGCTCCATTTGTCTTTCACTTTCACCCCCTTCTCCTGTCTAATCTCACCCTACTCCTTCTCCCGTTAGTTCCCAGCCTTGTTCTCACATTTGCCGCCCATCCTCCCCTCTCTCTCTCTCTCTCTCTCTCTCTCTCTCTCGCTTGCTGTGTTTTCTCGCTTTTGCAGCTGTGCGATACTGCTGTGGAAGAAATGTTCTGCCTGTGCTGGGAAAAAACATGCGCATCTCTTCCAATTACTCAGCTCATTCTTTGGAACGTGGAGGTGTACGCCCCTTGCAAAAGCATCTCTTGTGTGACCAACAACAATGTGTGTCTGACCAACAACGCAAGGACAGAACATGATTTGGTCACTAATAAAACTTTGTGTAGGACACTGTCACCATAGCAACAATGTTTTTTTGATTACAGAGGTTTCCTTTTTCTCAGCACATAAAGATGATCACTGGTATCACAATAACAATGCATGCTGGAGGACAGCAGGATTGATTATAAAGCAACATGTAGGTTGTATGCTTTTGTTTGTTGATTGTTATTGTATCTTGAGGCGCGGGGTGCTGGAGCCGATCCCAGCTGTCATTGGGCGAGAGGCGGGGCTACACCCTGGACTGTTCGCTAGTCCATCACAGGGCTGACATATAGAGACAGACAACCAGCCACACTCACCTTCACACCTACGGGCAATCAAAAGTCACCAATTGACATATCGAGCATGTTTTGGTACTGTGGGAGGAAGCTGGAGTACCCGGAGAGAACCCACATATGCACCGGGAGAGAATGCAAACTCCACACAGTCCGACGGAGATGCGAACCAGGAACCTCAACAGCGCTAACCACTGAACTACCGTGCAGCCCCATACCATACTGCTTCCTATTACTTGTATTGCATCGCATTTTGAGTAGCATAAGCTTATTTCTTTTGTTTTGATTGGTTTTCCCATCAAAAATGGAGCGTAGCCCAAAGACAAACCACTACAGGGGGATTTCATTCAATTTAGAGAAAAAAACAAACAGCTGTTGGGAGCATGTGTTGAAACAATTTCAGCAGACCCAAAAAAAAAAAAAAATCAAGGGATCATGTTTCGTAATCTCCAAGTGTAACTGTTGCCTTAGTGAAAACTAAAATAGAAACTGTGAAGAAATAACCATGGTATGCCTGAAATGGTCTTGATTCTGGTTCATTTTTGGGTAAAGCTCTCATCAGAGCTCTGGGGATAGAAAAGTGTTTTTAGACTAAAACATCTTAACCATTGTTGCACTGACTGCCATGACATTTTGTACTGACGATAATGTTCCTCTTGGGATCAAATATTGCAAATGTTCCAATCCATCTGCGGCCTTACCATGAGTCAGCACATCTTCAGACTTCTCTGAGAGACTTGCCAACAGTTCACAGCTACATTTCTTTGGTAAAGCTTAACACATGGTTGATCAACCCCATGTACAGGAATTCCTGTCCTAACTTACCAACACAGGTACGCCCATCGAAGCCGAACTCGTAGCCGCTCTGGCACTGGCAGCGATGGCTACCAGGCAGGTTCACACACTGAGCGTGAGCCCCGCAGGAACTCAGGTTCTCAGCACACTCGTCTATGTCTGCAGTGAGAGAAAAGGAGGAGGAGTGAGACAGCTTTTCTACGTATTAGCATGTGTACTGTACGTGGGTGTAAAAGCTGTAATTAAAGGTCATTACTGGAGATTTTTGTGTGCATGTGTTTGTTGTGTTCTTGCTTGTTAGTTTTACAATAACATGTGCACCCACACCTGGATACTTGATAGCATACTTAAATGTATTTGCAACATACAGAACAAAACTGAAGACAGATTTCACGGCCAGAGAGAGACACTGAGGCCTTATCATGGGGGGGAAAGCGGAGCCTGGGGCTCTCCTAGTGATGTCAGCAGGAGAGAGAGACCTGCTGCTGGGCTAATGACAGGCAGGCAAGCTTAAAGCAATAAGAGTCTTAGTTTACTAAATGAGGAGAGGAGAGGAGAGGAGAGGAGAGGAGAGGAGAGGAGAGGAGAGGAGAGGAGAGGAGAGGAGAGGAGAGGAGAGGAGAGGAGAGGAGAGGAGAGAGGAGAGGTGCAAGTGCAGATGATTCATTCCATGCAGCCTGTACTTGACCCCGCTCACACGATGGACAGATGTTGATGAAACACAGACACGCTGCCATGAACTGTCTTTAACTTTGTCTACATGTGTTTGTGTAAGTGTGTAATGGAGACAGACTGCGCTCAATTAAGCAAAGACACTTGTAATGCAGTCACACAAATATACCATAACAGTTATATACCATAACAGTTGCGTCCGTCTCCTCTGTAACCAGTGGCACACTGGCACTGGAAGTCCTGGCCCTCCAGTGGGATACACTGCGCTGTGGTGTCACAGTCGTGGTCCCCAGCGTAGCACGGGTTCACCAGCTCCGGCCCGGACGGCTCAACTGCAGAAAGGAGAAGAAACGATGAAGAATACTTATTAATTTGAATTCATCACGCTTAGACTAAGCACTACAATAATTCACGCTGGGAACGATCCACTGTAGCTTAGCTAACGATGCTTTCGTAACATTTGCTTTGCTTTTGAACTGTTTATTGGGGAATCTCTTCAGCGTAAATGTCATTATAGACATCCAGAATGAGACAGGGGGCTTAAAACAATACACTTCCGGTTTGCTCGGAGAAGCGGAGAAGGTTGGACATTCAACTGCTAGTTGGTACAACATTCAATAAGACTTGCAGAAAGCTCAGTCATCAGGCTTTGTTAGATTAGCTTATTCTCTATTTAATCAGTACATTACTCTTATTAATGTGACAAGAATGCTGTTGGTGAACACTCTGCGTCAGGGAGTCCTTGAGCAAGAAAATCTCCCTTCAAAGTTAATTGTTACCATTTGGCTGCCGTTGTGCAATACAACTGTAGTCCAAAAGTTACCAAATAAATGGAGCAACATATGAGGAAAAAGAAGCCGGTACTGTTGACGCACAAGTAACAGTCCTGTTGATGGTGAAACTGTGAATATTACACTACCTATCGGAGCATGGATGTCAGGAACACAGCCACACAGACGATGAAGCGTCTTTGCATCCAGAGGGACATGAAAAGGACAACATACAGCACAGACTGCAGGACTGCAAATGTCCTTAATTGAGATGAATTGGGATCTGGATCATTCGCCAGCTCCAGTCAAATGATTATAGCGATGATTACAAGACAGCCTTAACCAGACGCACATGTGAAATCACTCCAGACAAACTCCCAGAGGACATTTCCTCTGAGGAAGTGACTCCCTTCACGTTCTCAATATTCAACATATGGATGAAGTTAGACACACGTATACATGAGAGAGAGAGAGAGGCAGACGGATGAGTGAGCGGATGTGTGGTCGGGGGTTTCCTCGTAACGACGCACATGACAATCAAAGACAAAGACAAAGCTCATTTCAGGAGAAACAGATGAGTCGAGAAAACCATGGGAGGTGATTAGAAAGGAATGCGAAAGAAATATAAATGTGCTAAAAATGAAAAGCTTCTTTTATTTAAAAAGCTACAGACGGCTTCATCAGGATGGGTGGCACAGTGGGAATGAAGCCACAAATCTTAGTGGTGATGCTTTCTTTCTCCACCAACTGACTCTGATCCACTGAACCTCTCAAATGCTGTCAATGAGTCCTGGTATTAAAGGAGCAGGTATGTCATTCATGTAGCACCAAGAGTCCTGCAGTCCAAACTCAAAACATTGGAGAGAGCTGTCTCCCCCTGTCACCTCTCTGCATCGCTCTTCAAACCTTTCTGCGTTCTAACCTCTCTCCATTTTAAAAAGCATCTCCGATATTGATCCTCGTTTTACCTCGTTTCTGGTCGTGGATCTTTTTAGAAAACGACTTAGACTTCTTAGTTCGGCTAGAATCACTTCTATCTGAAGCAGTGAAGCTTACCCGCTTCCGTAGCTGCAACTCCTGTTGGTTTGCCGTTTGCCTTGCAAACCGAGGGGCGTCCAGAACGGCCGTGTGGGGGTGCTTTAAAAAACGCCTACCTTCTCTGGTTAAAACAAAAACAAACCATTCTGTGACGGAGTTGAAACTTAAGAGGAGGACGTACCGGCTGCTGCATTGTTGTCAACATAGCGTGTTTCCTTAATGTGTGATGATATGGTAAGTTAGTAAGTATCTTACATATTTACGTGACCATTTGTCTGGCTAAGTTATACATTTGATAAATTTGATGTCCCATACACGGCAAAGAGGGGCGGGACTAAATATCTTCTTCCTGACTCGTGTGATTCAGTATTGAATCTCTCGGCAGATTTCTCTCCCAATGTGACTCTCACTATGTCATGACTTCATGACTCCCTGAGGTGGCGCTCATGACATGAGTAAGGGAAAGAAGGAATTGACAGCCGGATAAAAGAAGAGAAGAAGAAGACAGCCAGGTAATGTCGGACTGCAGTGACGAGAAGTGAAAGGATGCAGCGGGAAACTGGAGCATTTTGAATTCTTCAGTGAATATCGTGTTTCGTATCGTATCGGTGACTTGCATATTCATCAATCATTGTGTCTCATACCGTACTGTATCGTATCATTTTGTGTCCTATCGCTTTCATCGTACCGTATCAAATCTTTCCGTATGGTTTTGTATCATTTCAGTTCGTAACGTCTCGTATCGGATTGTTCCGCATCCCACCGCTAACGCCAAATAGTACTGTTTGACTTTCATTTCGAGGAGTGTTCTGAGTTTAACTTCTATTCCTGTTGGCGGTGTGGAGTCCAGCTCGCCATGTTGCCAACATATGAGCATTCTTCTACAATAATAAGAAACATAAACCACCCGAAGGAACATAAAAAATCTGTAATAACGGCTTTAAATGAAGTCTTAGTGTTAAAGGATGGTCTTTTTCTTTACCGTCATCAGCTATAAAATACAACACACACACACACACTGAGTCCTAAAAAAATCCAAACGCACAGACACGCGGCACAGCTTGCTCCCATCTCCTCCAGCCAGAGGCCAACTTTGGCTCATTATCAAAGAGCGAGCGAGAGAGAGAGACTCTTCAAAGTGCTGAATGTGGCTGAGGGGACGAGGAGATGAGAGGGCGAGATGCATGTGGATGGGAGAGAAGACTGAGGGGTAATTAGAGAGAGAGAGAGAGAGAGAGAGAGAGAGAACACACACGCTACACGCCATCAAAGCATGCACTGCAGTTTCCCACCTGTAGCTTTTTTACTAAACTCCTCCACACAAATACACACCAACGGGCTGGTTTCACAGAGGCGTAGCTATAACTCTTTCAGGGTGGTTCAAGGTGACGTGACCCCTCTTTAAATCACGTGAAGCATCCTACGTGCAACCCTGAACTGTTATATCTATCATCGATTACTTTTACTGACACAGTGGAATGACCTGAATTTAACAGACCGTGGTTTGAAAAAGGATGAAAGGAGATTCTTTTAGCAGCTTTCAGGCGGAAATCTGCACTTTGATGAATAACTTAAAGGGGCAGCAAGCGGCCGTGTTGCTCCAGGTCCAGAAGAAATGACTAAATATGTCCTGTAATAATCATGTATCTATGCGTTTTCACATTTGACTCATCATTTAGAGAAGTCATTCAGCCTGTGACGTCCTCTGGGGCTCCAGAGGACGTCACTGTAAGCTTTAAAAATGTACCTGGATGATGTCATTAGGAGCTGACAGAACACCTGCGTTATAAACTGAGGGTATGCGTCTGTGTTGTAAAGTTAAAGGCATTTTAAAGGTAGGAAAGGTCTTATTAAAGACGATGGTGAGCGGCATTATGGGAAACTTAGGAGTCAAAAATGGCCTCTGCTGCCTCATCTTCATCGCTTGAACAAAAATCAGGCTGTAAAACTTCAACGGCTGAATTTACCCGCTGACAAACTCGAGACGTTTTCTCACAATGCTGAATGGCATAACAGCACATGTATGACCTCTGTTTTCTTTTTAAAGATTCTTCTTTGGGTCTGTATTTGACAGAACAGCAGACGATAGACATGTGGGGAAAGAGAGTGGGGGGGGGGCATGCACCAAATGGTGTCAGGATCAGGAGTCAGGAGTGTGTTGAGCCTCTGCATATGGTGCGCCTGCTTTTAAGTGAGATAAACCAGTGCCCCAGTTGTTATCTTCTACACAACAATGTTGTTGGCTGAGAACGTTTTGTGCTGTAAACCGTCTGTGCAGTTGGTCTTACTAAACGGGAGGTGGACGCTCCATATCTGACCGTCACTGCTGGTGTGAACAAGACTATTTCAAGACTCCAGCAACCAGAAATGTATCAGGCAGATGTGATTCTCACTCTTAGACACATCAGTTGGTAGAGTCAGACGTCTCCTAACCGGAAGGTCTGGGGTTCGATCCCCAGCTCCTGCAGCAACATGTCCGATGTGTCCTTCGGCAAGACACTTAACCCCAAGTTGCTCCCGCTGCTTCGTCGATGGCGTTTGAATGTGTATGGATTAGTTACTGATGGACACTTTACATAACAGCCTCTACAGTCAGGGCGTGAATGTGTAGGTGTGACCTGCGGTGAAAAAGCGCTTTATAAGCTTAAGTCAATTTACCATACTAAACCTGGGCGGCCGACGCACGTATATATTCACCCCCGCCCAAGTATAATCATTGTTATTATAGTTAGAAGTTTGCCATCCCCTCGCTCTCTATTCCTCATGAATGTGTAGTAAGGAGCTTCTGACACATGCTCTGTGGGCGATCAAAGAAAGAAAGAGAGAGAGAGAGGGATTTCCTTTTGTACGTCCCTCGTGTTAATGCATTGGATGAGGTGCGACATGTCACGTTAAACATGAACCTTCTTATACCGCGGCTTGAACTGTTTTGCGGAGTTGGTTGGTGCCAATGTCGGCTCACTCAACCCCTGTAGTGAGGTTGATACTTCCTCTATCAGTTCAGTGTCTAAAGGTCTCCTACAATCTCCGATTCTCATGACATCAGAGGGCAGCTATTCTACCCGGCAACCCCCCCCCCCCCCTCAAGAAAATCTGTCATTGGCTGGGATATTATTTCCCAGAAAGTGTAAGACCCTTGAACACACACACATGCTCTCTTCTCTCTCTCTACCTCTCACACACACACACCACTTAACCCGTGTTTACAAAACCCCTGATCCCCGAAAGCTCTTCCAGCTGTGCTCTGGGTGTATCACTGTGTGTGTGTGTGTGAGAGTGAGACGTGTCATCATAACCTTTATAATCAGCGTGTTGACGTTTAAATGACAGAAACTTGGTCTGAATTCAAACACAGGGGGGAAATATTACTTTTTTTTTCTCTCTCAATCTCATCCGTCTCCTCTTCATCTTTTGACGACCCCTGTCTCCGTCGCCGTGTTTCTGGTTGTCATCAGACGGAGCGGGTAAAGAAAAGTGTTGACAGAAAAAGAACACGACACAAGTTCATGCTGTATTATGTTACACATCTCTGGTACTCAGCTGGTACCCGGGGAACGGCTGATCAGAAAATGTGAAAGGAAGTTAAAGACAAAGAAGGAGAGGTGTGAGAAACATCTATTAAACAAAAGGTATAAAATCAGAAAGCTGTGCGTTCCCCTTCTGTGCAAAGTTTCCTATTGAAGTGGATCCAAACAAAACCTCAGTTTGTCCAGCTGACTCACACGCAATAAAGATTTAAGTGTCATGAAAACATAAATAGGAAAAGATGCGTTCAAGCTGCTTGCCACACACACACTCCCAAACACAAGACGAGATACGGAGTAGCAGAAGTGATGCAAGAGAAGCTCCGGATCTAAAGAGCCATGGATCTGTATCTGCATAGAGAGTCTGCACGTGACCGCTACGATCTCCGTGAACGTAATTTAGCGGCTGCATTACGTTTTCTGTTCGCCAGTATGTTGTTCTCTGCTCTTTTGTTGATGTTGTGATTCCGTCAAACTACACGTAGCATTGATATAAAGGCACATATTCTCATTATAGCGTCGTATAGTGGACTCTGTTGCTTCGTCCGCTACTTCCACATCTTACCTCACGGGACCCCCCCCCCCTGCCGTCTGACAGGGATAGTCTCCCGCTGTGAGGAGCATATGTGTACAGAGAGGTCGGGAGAATCTCCGGAGCAGTCCTCCTGAAATTATCTAGATATTTTCCGGAGTGCACATGTGAAAACGGCTTTACTTGCAAGACTCAGATCACTGTGGCCAAACTTTCTCTCCATAACCACAAAGGATCGTGGTTTCAGTTTTATGTTTCTGCTACCACAAAGTACTTTAAGGAACCAAAGCCAACAATGAGATGGCGATTTTTTTTCTCCCCCCACTGTTGCATCATGCTCAAATCTTACTCAGCCTTTCTGCCCTCTTCAGTTTTATCAACGAGCTCATGCTGCAACGTCCACACCAATAATGTGCTTAAACAGACCGAACTAGGAGATATGAAAAGTCAGCTGTGACGCACACTGTGGTTTACGATGATCCTTAAAGCGGTTCAGAGTGTCTGCAGACTTTGGTAGAAACTGAACCAACAAACAGCGGAGGTAATGCAGATGTTTTAAAATCATTTTCTATGGTTTCATCAGATGATTCGCCCTCGACTCGCAGTGTGTGTGTTTTAAAGCTGAGCTGTCTCTAACTCAGCACCGTGGTTTGGCTGAGGTTTCTGAGCAGCACTGTAACAATTACTTCGAGGTCTGGTTGCTAGTTGTGGCTCTGGAACACAAAACCTCACGTTTTTAACGCCTTCAGTGTGTTCAGCCATTTACAGACTGACAGTGATGGTCTGGACTGGATTAAGGCAGTCGCTCAGAGACGCTGTAACACGCCAACGATGAATATATACGACCCTGAACACAGCTAGTCTGTCCTGATATGTGACCTATATGATCCAAAATGACACTGTTTCGCACATTCCTTTGCTTCTTTAAAGTTTCTATTGAAGAAGAAGAGTAACTAACATGTTTGTGTCAGCTGTTTTAAAGTAGCATTTCTCAATGATCTTCTTTTGAAGCCCACATGCTGAGTCAGCACTCTGTGTCCTCGTCTGTTTTGGTTGCTTTTAGGTTTGACGTATTCAAACTGTTCCTGCCTCTCGAGTGTGTTTTGAATGGCCGCTGGACGAAGAACAACTCGCTCTCCAGGAACTAATTAAGGTTTACTCTTTCAGTCTTTCATCACAGTTCCACTCTCCTGCGGGGAGACAAACTCTCAAACAACATTTGCTTCTTTAAAAAGACTTTAACATAAAGCCTTAAACACAGTGGATTTTTGTCATTGTCCTCAAGTAATCCAGTTTACTTTTGTCCCAGTTTTTCAACGGAGAAGAAACATATTGGATCAAAGTTTCCTAGATACAGACTTTTAAAGATGACCAATCATGGGCGACACGTGCTTCTGTGTCCAGAGGGGGCAACAAAATCCAAATCCCCACAAACTGAGAGATACTTCCAGCCGCAAATCAAATGTATGTCCATCCGAGTCAAAAGCACAAACTGGAGTTTTTATGCATACAAATTTGAGAGGACTTACTGATCTTTTCTGATCTGGTGACTTTAGAACATTTGGGCCCTGGTGTCGTGTTCGTGAAGCGTCAGTCTAAGTTTCACTCACCTCCAACCGGGCTGATCTTGTTGGTGATGGCGTATCTCAGGATCCGCTCCTCCTTCACGTACATCACGAACACCCTCTCCATGGAGATCTGCAGTGTCTCTGGAGCCGGGGCGCGGTTGTCATGCCGACAGTCGCGATAGGTGATGTTCTGCTTGAGCTGGAAGGAGAAGGACTCGGAGCCTCGCTCGGCCGAGACGACCGTGAACTCCCTCACAGAGGTGGAGGTGGCGACTGAAGGAACAGAGATGAAAAGGGTTGAGCAAATAAAGGCATCACATACTACAGCCCATCTTTTGTCTCGTGTGGTTGTTATGGTTACCAGATGGGTAGTATTGGTAGGTCTCCTTGAAGGGATCCATGGTGATTTCAGCTCCAGGAGGCAGGAAGGGCACGTTTCCGCTCAATACAGTGTCCACAGTAAGGTGGTTGTGGTCGTCAAGGCCACGGCCCATCTGGATGATTGACAGTCGCTGGTTGCCGGGGTAAAAGATAACCTCTGCATGACGAGTGAACTCAGCACCTGGTGATACAAATAATCAATCAATATATCTATTCATCGATCACTTTGTCTATTTATAGATGTTCTTCGCAGATTAATGCAGACACACAACAGTGCAGAAGATACAAATCATAAGAGAAGGAATGTCTGCAGTAGTCACACACCAACACACACACACACACACACACACACACACACACACAGCTGCTTTCTATTAGAGAGGGGAGGTGGAAGCCTGATATCACATCACATCCCTGGAGACAATACAGCTGGCTGAGGGACACACACAAACAGACACACACACAGCAAAGGAGTTACCCCATCTCTCCACACATGTGCTCCAGATGCAGTATGTACAAAGCAACACACACACACACACACACACACACACACACACACACACACACACACACACACACACACACACACACACACACACACACACACACACACACACACACACACACACACACACACACACACACACACACACACACACACACACACACACACACACACACACACACACACACACACACACACACACACACACACACACACACACACAAAAAACCCAGTTTACCTGTGATTTTGAATCCTGCTTGGCTATTGGGCAGCTCCAGAGCAAACAGCCATCCAAACAGCTCTCCTATTGGTGCAAGGGGCATGAGAGCCCAGCCCACAGGCTCAGGTACCTGACCAATCAGCACAAAGTTTACAAAGGAGAAATCTTTTACGATTCTTTTTGTATTTCAATGTTTCGTGTTCAGTCTCCTACCTCGCTGATGGCAGTGTACGCTCGCCCATCTCCCACCACGATGTAGGCGTGCAGATCGATGTTGTTTAGCGACACTGGAGTCGAACCCACGGTCACTGTTCCGCTCACCTTACCGCTAACTCTCTGAGGAGCGCCTGGAAGAGCAACACAGGGATTACATATTTTTAATATTTGAAAAAAAACGCAAAAGCATGCACTCAAAATACCAACAGGTTAGTGATAGTGCTCTTACCCTCGGGTAGACAGTGGCGTCCGTTTCCATAGAAGCCAGGCTGGCAGTGACAGCAGAAGCCTGTGGGGTAGTCGGAGCACAAGGCATTCTGGGAGCATTGCTGTCGGAATCTAGAACGGCAAACACAAGGGAGGAAAGAAACAGTGAGATCTAGCTTCTTAAAGAGCATTTTCTCTTGCTGAATATGTTACTGAATAATGACGTACCTGGCACATGTTTCCTTATTCTCTGTAGTGTACTGAATCACTGAGAGACAGGGGAGAAAGAAGAAAGCACGAGTGTCGTCAATTGATTGTATGTACAGTATAATAAACTCTGTATTTCATTAAGAGCTCGCTGTCTCCAGTCACTTAGCCTACAAATTAGCACATGGACAAAACGTGGAGACAGATTTGTATGCAGACAAGTTCCATCATTTTCAGTTTTCAATTCAGACGTTGTGTCTTAAGCATTCTTGTGTTTTATTTTTAAGGCTTTGACCTTTGCTATCCTCAAAGAAAACGTTCTGATTGTTTGGTAATCACACATGGACAGATGTTTTGATTCATGGAAAAGTTGGTTTCTACTTCTGTGTCGAATCTACAACCTAACATACGCCGTAGGGTGGCGTACAGCAGCCCTGTACCTACGCAGAAGCCTGACAGGCACTTCTTCACAAAAGTAACTGTGCACTGCAATGATGCAAGCCCTGTGATTGGTCTGCCGGGTAGCATTATACTTACTGCAATTACAACATATCTGAGATCACCGCCACTTTTTTTTTTTATTCTGCAAAAGGACAAAAGCTTTGTCGTTGGTTTCAGTCGGCATGGTTACCCGTACACATACAAGCAGGGAAGCAGAGGCTGCAGAAATGGAACTGGAAATAGAACTATCATAGAAATAAGGACCTGACCAATATGGGATTTTTGGTGCAGACACCGATATTAGGGAGAGAAAAATGTTGACACCGATACATCGGTCGATATCTATGGGTATCCATGGGTATTAGGAATAAGAAGGGGAAGAAGATCCAGGAAGTGGTGGCAACACACACACACACACACACACACACACACGGTCAGACACACATGTCAAGGCACTACTTGGACAGAAACCAGCTGTTGAAGTTCTGGCTCACACACACGCACACACACACTTTGCTGCTTCGGAAACTCCCAGAAGCATTCAAAATGTTTCAACACATTCATCAGATAAAGTCTTCACTCGTAAAAGAAAAAAAGAAGATGTACAGTATAAGAAGCACACACAGTTTTCTGTGCTCTCAACACTTTCTGATGACGACTCTTTCTGGAGAACAATCCTCTGTCACACAGGCAGTGATTCACTCTGTTGTTGGTTTATGTGGAATAAACAGAATCAAATCTGGAAAGTCAGCATGAAAAGAGGTTGCTGAGCAGACAAAAACAAAGAAAAACACGGACAGAAACACTTTGCTCTCTCCAGTTTGCATCGCTATTTTTTATTTCTTTTTTTGCTAAATGGCTGATTTGGGATCAAGATGCAGAACTCTATCAACACACATGTGCCAGTTCTTTGAACACTAATCCCAGGTACAATCTTCAAATGTAGGTGGTTGTTGTGGAACACAATGCTTTTTCTCAGATTTTAAAATGTTTAAAGGCTCACACGCTTCCTCCAAAACAAACTCTTCAGGAGTGCCAAAAAAACTGCTGGTTAGGGGATACTGGCCTTATTCCAAAAACTTCTGTATTAAACTTTTAGAAATTTCCAACCGTTGACAGATAGTTCTCTCAGCATCCTTAATGAAAAATAAAATTGTCATCACTCCAAACTGAGTGAAATGACTTAATAAGAGGAAAACTTCTAACACCAAGAGACTCTCGGAGCCTTATGTAACCAGGCAGGTTGACTGAGAACTCATTCTTATTTACAGCAAAAGCCTGTGGGAGTAGTTGCAAGGGAGGGAGTGCAGGACACACACACACACACACACACACCTGGGAGCTGCCCAGCACAACGGCTGTATTGTGCTGCCAGCTGCTGAGCAGCTCTGCAGCAGAGGGCGAGGTAAAGTTACCTTTCTGTTTCTCAAAGTGTCCATCCATGCATGAGTTTTGTAGAGAACTACGTACAAACATACGCACATATATGTACAGATAATGTACATTTTAAACACACATACGCTTTGTCTCTTACCTCCTGTGTCAAAATCAACATCGTCTTCATCCACGCTGACCACGTGACCTCCGGGGGAGAGAGGAGGCTCATTTCT
Source organism: Tautogolabrus adspersus (assembly GCA_020745685.1). Lineage (NCBI taxonomy): Eukaryota > Metazoa > Chordata > Actinopteri > Labriformes > Labridae > Tautogolabrus > Tautogolabrus adspersus. The sequence goes on from CM036557.1 coordinate 2,126,045, forward strand.
GTGAGGGGGGTAGACATCCACCACCTCCAGAGGAGCCTACAAATACACACATACGGAGGAAATATGTCATTTTTTGTTGTTGTCAGCCAATTCTTTTTAACTCTCTCCAGATGCTATAAACCAGAGAGCTAGGATCTGTGCATACTTAACATATTGTATACAGTATTCACGGTATCATGATGGCAGCTTTGCCAGCTTTTTGTTGACAGCACTTTAACTGCCTCCAAAACAGCGTTCCATTAAAACCACAGAATTTACAAAAAGCAGCTCCAGTTACAAATCGTTATGACTAAACTCTGCTTGAACCGCAGCTAAAACTTCTCCTATTTTTTCTTATTAAATGCAATCAGTGATGTTTGAGAGTACTTGAACTGATGCCACGCCACACCGCTGTCTGCATCGTAAAGATAAATGGTCTAGTAGCTGTGAAATGCTTGTAGTTGGGGGTTGTTTGACTCAGTAAAAACCTTATTCTTGTCCATGTTAAATGTTCCTTAATGCAAAACACAAGAACACACATTATAGTTATTTTTGGCCAATGGGATCCTTGCAATTTCATTGGCAAAGACATCTTAGTTGTACCTGTGGCTGCTGTTCCTGAGTCTGCTTCGAACCTCCCTCTGGAATAGGTGGAGCATATTGCCTCTGCACTGGCTCTGGCCTGTACCTGGGTTCAGACGTCAATGGTAAATCTTCGCTCCCATACCGATTAGAATCCTCTGAAGGGGACGAGGGGGCATTGGGACTTGCTGGTTGAAGGGACTCGGGCTGGTCCCCACCAGCAGGGGCAGGCTGGAATTCAGGGTCCCCGCCTGTCAGAGGGTAATCATCATCTTCCTCCTGGTTGTCAGGGTCAAAAGTGTTGTCTGGATATTCCTCAAACTCTGCGTACTCAGGGGTGGTAGTGTCCTGGAGTCAGAAAACATGGAGGAGTGTTGAGCATAATGTATCACAAGAATTGTAACAAAAACTTGATTCAAGCCAGACGGGTTTTTATTTACCAGAGAAAGACCATGTCCTCCAGCTGGCGGTGTAGCAAGGATGCCACCAAAGGATGCAGGAACAATGTTGTCAAAAGAGTAGCGGTTTCCAGTGTGGAACAGCCAAACACCTGGTATCCCCGTGTTACCAACCCTACAGAGCAAAAGAACAGTTCACACGGTCGGGTCTGTGTGCATATCCAACATCACAGACTCATATTGTTATCAGAGTTATGCATTACACCTGTGCTTTTCCTGAGATCACACTTCAGCTCTTGTGAAAGGATGGTTATATAAGGTGCTAAGAACAGCCTAGAAGCCATGTCGGAAAATCTCTTAGACAAGGATGAATGCTATTTAAGCTAGCTACCTTTTTTGTTTAAATGACAACGGTAAATAGACTTGGACTTGTATCTGACGACTCTAAGCGCTTTCTACAATACATGTCACATTCACTGTTTCACACCTGTTTTCACACTGATGTCAGAGGCTGCTACATAAAGTGCCCAACCTTTTACCGGTTCCATTTACCGGTTTCACATGCCACCAGCGTAGCAGCAGGAGCACTTAGCAGCTCCGTGTTGGATAAGGACACGTCAACATGTGATTGAAGGAGCTTGGGATCGAACCCCTTGACCTTCAAGTTGAGAGACGACTGATTCTACCACTGAGGTCATTTTCTTAGTTAGCCAAACTGTGATCTTTTAAACTGTCCCTCTTGTGCGCTTACTCTTTCAATAAACACATGCATTCCCCATAGCACTGCATGAAATTAAGGCAAGCGGTACAGGAGTGTTGCTCGTTAGCAACAACCCCAAACAGCTAATTAACAACAGCTGCTATGCTCGATGAAACTGCTAGCTTGTAGCAATTAGCTTACTACTAGCTTAACCAAGTACCGTCTCATAGATAAAGGTGGAGGTAAACCCTTTTTTTTGCTAGCAAGCTGCTGAATTATCTTTTTGGGCAGCTTCAGTTTGTCATCTAGCAAACACTGCTAACTTGTTGAAAAGCTCTCTTTTTAGGTAATAGTCAAAGAAACACAAGTTTAATTTATCCAAAACAACACCTCTTATCTAAGCAATACAGATGAGTTGCAGCTTCAGCTAACAGCTAACAAACAACGGCTGCTTTGCTCGATTTGACTGCTAGCTAGTTAGTAATAAGCTAACTGCTATAGCTTGACTGCTTTTAGGTGTAGTGCTAGCTTACTTCTGTGGATATAGAAATTATTTTGTGCTAGTAATAAGCTAAAGACAGCTTTCTGGGTCACTTTAAGCTGACCGCTAACATTTGCTTAGCTAACTCTAAGGATTCATTATGATATTTTGCCAGATGTTTAAGGCAACTTTGAGGATTTGTACTTACTGGTAGAGGTTTTTCACAGTTTGCTCATCGCTGGTCACGCTGTAGTGAGGTCCCTCAGTTCGAGAGAAGATTAAATACGTGATTTCTCCTCTACTGAAGCCAACTCTAGCAGGAAGTTCTATCTCAACATTGTACGATTCCTACAGAGAGGTACAAATAAGCAAAATTAGAACAAAATGTTCCTCAATAATTAGCTGTGGCAGTATCAAGAGTTTGAAAATATCAAAGCTGTGTGTCTTTTTTATTGAACAGTTTACCTTTGGCCGTGTCCCAAAGAAGTTCAAGCCACCTTCAGGGTAGAGGAAGAGAACGTACGAGTCTGTCTCATCATATCCAATTACTGCCTGGAACGTGTTGACCTGTAAAGAGATAAGACTGTGTTTATCTGAAACTGAAAAGAAACAGTAAATGTCAGCGCAAGTGTAGACCTTTGCAAATTGCAATTTTTCTGGTACACTTTCAAGTCTGCACATAGATGAGGTAGAGGCTTTGGGGCTTAAAAAGAAAGAAAATAAATGCTTCTACCCTTGACGAAGTGTAGCCGATAGCCGCTGGTGTTTAAGAGATGAGGTCACCTCCTGTGTGTGCAAAGTCAACCCCACTCAACCATCTCCAAATTATTCCAACACTCACACCTCATATTTAAACTTCACACCTCTTCTCTCCTCCTCCTCCCTCTGTCTCCTCCTCTTCCTCTCTCGCTCCGCTGGGAGTCATGTTTAGAATTCACACCCTTCAAACCCCCTTTCTTCCGACCACCACCAATTATTGACATACTGACCCCAGTATGTGGGTTTCTAAACATGCATTCTGGGTAAAAGGTAAATAAACTGAATCAGATGAATCAGTGAACTTCCTTGCTAAACATTGGATTGTTACTTCAGGAACTTATTTCCTAAATGTCAGTGGGTGTGTTTAGCCCATCCTGCCAAAAACCACATTTAGAAAACACTCAGATTTGGTGAATGAAGGGAAGACTGTGACTGATCCCAAGTTGTTTTCCTTTGGGACAGAATCCCATTATCTGCACAAACACACAAAACACGGACCCAGAAATGCACACACACACACACACACACACATATCTCTCAGCCCCCAGCCCAGATGTTGATCTCCACAGCTGTCTTCCTGTGTGTCTGGACATCTTTCATGATGATGTTACAGCATTCGAACCAGACATCGTTACAATGTGAGACATGGGGTGCACACACTTATACAACACACAGATGTCCCTCCACCTATACTCCTCTCATGTGAATGTATGTGTGTGTTCTTAATTGTTTACATCAACATCTTTAAACTATCTTGTTGTTTGTGGGCGGGTAGGACTTTGCAGCCCCCGGGCTCTGCGTAATTAGTGAGGAGGGAGTCTTTCTTTTTCTGTCTATGGGGAAGGAGGAGAAGAAGCTGGAGCTACAAGAGGGGATCTGCTTTTTTCTTTGTCCTTAATATCCCTGTTAAACGTCTGTATTTTTCTCCCCGGCTGCCCCTCCTTCTTCCTGGGAAGGGGAGAAGAGGGGAGAGAGAAGATGAGAAGCAAAAGGAGGAGGGGGAAGAGGGAGAGAGCTTTGGACAGATAGAGAGATAAAAGGATGAAGGGGGTTGGCATAGTTGGAAGAGAGGCCATAGGTTCTGCTTTACTATTGGAGAAATATGAGGAGACAAAAACTATTTCCTTCAAAACAATTGCATCGATGGAAAAAACGGTGTTTCTCTCAAAATCCAACCTTCTGTTTCTAAACAACTCAATGTTAGTTCCCTTTGTGGGTTTATATTACTCTGTTCGTCACTTTGGTTCACACTGAAGAATCTCATTGGATTGGATGGTCATTAGATTTTGTACGGACATTCATGATGCCCAAAGATGAATTCTAATGGATTAAATCGTCACTTCACTTTTGTTTGCATACCCATCAGCCTCAGCTTTCATCTTAGTTTGCTGCTATTTAGCAAACGTTAGCATGCTATCACGCTCAACTAAGATTGGGAACATTTAAACATGATGCCTGCTCAGTCAGTATAACTGCGCTATAGTTTTCGTTATGAGTATAGCCCTATTCAGGCTGCTGTTTCAACTCTTATAATGTACAACCCTCTGCCCTTTCGCTTTCAATATGAATGTTGCAGAAGTATAATGTAGGGACAAAGAGTTCCCACCTCTGTGCCACCTTTGGAGGTAGTAACAGGGATGTTACAGGGGCGAGACAGGATAGACAGAGAGAGCATTGGCGGAGTCAGCGGCCCAGTTCAGCGCTGTGTGTGTGTGTGTATGCAGGTCTGATTGTTTGTGTATGTGCGTGCTCTCCCACACTTCTTTAACGCCGAAACGCAAAGTGCATTCACAAACTGGGACACCAGTATTAAGCTGTTGCTGGATCAATATGAATGTCTTAAAGTGTAATGAAGGCTGAGCTTCTGTTGCTAGCTCAACCACGTTTCCAGTTTTGCTAACTCCAGCTCCATCTTTAGACATAAGTGTGGTATGGACCTTCTAACTTCACTTTTGGCAAGTAAGAAAATAAGTGTCATTTCCAAATGTCAAACTGTTCCTTTAATTTGTGGTCTCCCCTCCAACCCTCCTCGTTCTGTGTGGTCATCTGCTGCGTTTGAGTCAGTCTGTGTGAAGCAGCCTCGTGTGCTTTACAGACTCACAGCTGGAGGACAACAAATTGTAGGCAGCACACATCAAAGACATTCAGAGAGTGTGTGTGCCTCAGTATGTGTGTGTGAGTGTGTACGCCCCCCCATCACCCTCGACCTTCCTACAGGGTTTTGTCACACCTTTTTTTTTTTTTTTAAAGAGTCTCCTCACACTGACCAGACACACGCACAGACGTTCATTGTCTCCGAGGCTAACAAATGTTTGTTGTCAGGATCTTCCTGACAGATTTAAGTGGTAACAACATCAGTCTGCTAGGTTTATCTGCTGCACGCTGGGGGTTTGAAGTCTGTAAATACCTTACAGAGAAAAATGAAAGTTAATTCAGTTCATTAACACAACAAAGGAGCACCTAAACTCACTTTAATTATTTAAATACTGCATTGAAAGTCAAAGAGAGACACATGAGGTTGATATTCAGGTGAAAAGCGTTACATTTGTTTTACGCAAAAAATCAGACGAGTAGTCCGATACAGCTCTTATGTCCGAACTCCAAAGCAACAACCAGAAGATGAGGTTAGCTTAGCATTAGGACTAGAAGCACCTGTAAAGTTAGCGTAATAACATGATATTGGTTTATATTGTACAAAAAGCAGGAAACAACAAGTTGTGGTTTCACAAAAGTAAAATAGAGACTCCTAGTGATAAGGTTTTTACAGTTTATGTACGGATAAAACAATTACTAAAAAAATTAATTGTTTAGCTTTGAGAGATGCTAACTGTTTACCCCATTCCATTCTTAATGCTAAGCTAAGCTAGCTCTAACTTTATTTAAACTTTAGCAAACACTCATCGATCTTCTCATCGAACGTTATGCATGTAAAGCAAGTCCACAAAAATCAAAAATGTCCAATAATGTGGAACTGTTAGTACGCAAACATGTAACTTACATAGCTCTATATGACGTGACATGGTTTAATTATACCTTTGAAAACCTGACAGCTGCTGCTAACACAGAGCAGGTGTTGTGTGGAAGCAATTTTATGTCTCATTTAGTGTAGTCTCATCATATTTACTTGTGTTTGGTCTTGTCTAGTGGTGTTTATATATTGAGCTGGTTTACTCTGTCTTTATATAGTTTAGTCTAGTCAGCCAAAGACTTAAGGAGAATGTAGTTGATTTCTCATCTTGTCTGTGTTTCGAATAAGTGACTCAACACTCTGCAGCAAATGGTTTGAATCATGTTGTAATTATCTAAAGCGGCATCCCACTTTGGTTGGCCAGGAACATCCCAAAGAAGAGAGAGAGAGGGAGGTTTAGGATGAATGTATTACACTTGTTTGTTGGTCGCTGGTTTTTCAGCTCTGCGGCCGCAGCACAGCTGCAAACAGGCACAGAGAGAGACAGAGAGCAGCTGCAGTCCAGTTGCCAGCCTCACCAGAGTGCTACAAACGGAACTGCCTACAGCGTGGGAACTGGCACACACACACACATACACACACACACAGTCCAGGCTTGTGGCCAGGAACAGTGCAGTCAGTATTTCACTGTTGTCATGAATGTTTTGGGGGGTGACATGCCTGTTTTAACTTTAGCTCTAGTCAAAAGGATTCCCTGCTCTTTTGAATCTTGAGGAAATTGTACAATGTCAGGGCTTGTAGGAGCTTTTTGATCCAATCAAGAGCACATGGTGGGTAAAACCAAAACTGCTTTTCTTAGATCCTGCAAGCTTTCAGAACATGAACATCTTTCCCACAATTACAAATGAAAGGCAGACGTCTGTACTAGTAATTAGTTAAGACAGAAACAAATGTAGTCTATATTTTAGTGGCTGTATTATTGAGCTGCAAAGCCACAACATGACACAAACCCTTGTGTTTCTCTTGGTATAAACAGTTATAAAAACAATAAAACACTATGAAAGCTGAACTTTATTAACACTTTTCTTTAACCAGGACACACATAATTCAAGGGATTCCCCCTGTGTCACTGCTAGGCCCCCATTAGAAACAACAAATAACGCTAAAAGAAAACAATAGAGCCTGTTGTGCTGCAACAAAAAGGAGAAAGACGGATGAAAGATGAGGACCAAATCTAACAGAGGAGTCCATCTATTCATTCAGCCTCATCTGACCTTCACACAGCAAATATAAAGCAAAAAACTCTTCAACCACCAACACGTTCACTTTCTGCACAACGTAGCTTTGAAGAGACTCTGAGGGCTGCTTCAGACACAGTAATGCTCTCAGGAAGGGAACTTGAGGACACATTTGCAATATTGTGTACATACCACACATACCATTTCCATTTCAGTGTTTTCATATCTTGAGCCCCCCTTTTGGTATGCATCACCACAAAGCCCTCAATAACACTGAGCAGCCTATGTAAGCTCTTAACTACTGTATTTATTGTCTTTGTTATGCACGGTAAAATATTAGGAAGAAGTGCATTATATAATCATACAGGAGGGCGGTCTTCAGGCATTCTAGCACTAGGTATGTGCACATTAAATCCACTAAAAAGTTCAACGTCATCTCCCTCTCTAGTCCGCACCAGAATTACTAGTCGGTAATACAAATTATTCATATTTGGCATTAACTGCCATGCAGCCATCCGCCACTTGTCATATAGCCATAGATTTGCTGTAGATCCGGCTAACGGGCTGCTGCTCTACTACACAGATGTAAACAAGCACAGCGAGTGGAAAGGATCTCGCAAATTACATGACAATCTGTAGCACAGTTTACATATTTCTTTCTGGAAAGTGTGTGTGTGTGTGTGTGTGTGTGTGTGTGTGTGTGTGTGTGTGTGTGTGTGTGGAGGGGTCGATAAACCAACGCAAATTTGCCAATTTTGCTAAATATGCTATGCTAATCTTAGAGCTACGTTGCTAGCATGGCTAAAACTGGCTCTCCTTACGCAATCAATTTGAAGACGCAGCGTTTTTTTACGAGTAATACTGTAGTAATTTTAAATTTGGTAAAGTTGCGTGAGTGGATATATATTTATATTTAATATAAAATGAAGTGTCAGTTTTTTTAAGACAATCTGCTTTTTAAGCAATTAAAGCAAAGACGCAGTTTGTCTCTGGCTCAACGGACAGAGCCCACACGTAGCATTCTGCAGCTAATAGTTCAGCTTCTTAGCATATTAGCATTTAAGTGCCACAGCATTCAAAAACATGACGTGTGAACTAATGTGAAGAATGGTTAGCAAATGCTGCTACAAGGAAAACACTTCCTATAACATCAACACAGAAGGCCAGGCTCGGTGTAAATGGCTCTGGTCATTAGCAAATTGAGCGACATGGTGGCAGATACAACAGAGTGTGTGTTTTAGGTTTCGAGTCAAGCAATTACTTTCCAATTATGGTAATAGCCTCTTTTAGACTCATTTCATAGAAAACACAAGCCCACCTATTAGGGATGTGAACTTTCTCTCTTCTGCTCTCATTTCCATCGCTATAGATTCCTGTTTTCTTTTTCTTCTCATCTCAGTATCCGGCCCCCAAACACCACACCACAGTCTGCCCCCTTCCCCCAAAACGCTACCCCACCTCGTCAACCTTAATATACATCCTGACAAACACACACCTCAGGTTAATCAGTTCGCACACACATACCAAACTCCCCCCAAGCGCACCCCACCCAGCACCTCTGGCTAATCACTTCAAAGGGAGATGCTATCAGCGCAAAGAGGGACCCACTGAAGTAAATCCCAGCAGGGACCCCGACTGCTTCAATCTGACAGGCCAGTCAGACCCTTTAAATCACACAACAACCCCCCCTTTTAGCACGTAATAAAACATTTTTCACCTTAAAAAGTGGAAATCAGCCTTTAAGGAGGACTGAGTCAACATTGGATAGAGGCCTGAAGACTGAATGCCAATATTGAGGAATTAGAAGCAATGACTGATTTGTTTGCCTTTCATTAATCAGAATTCAAAGGAGGCGTAAAAGAAACCAGACCTTAAGATTTGAGAAAAAGGACAAACAGATGAGACGGAGGGAGAGAGGCAGCGAGATCTCCGAGGGGCTTTCCTTAAATCTGCCACTCCCTTCAGCCCTCTATCCCACGCACTAAAAACCAGGAACAACAAAGCAATGTTTGTTTGATCAATAAATTCAGGAGGCACGGCTTTACTTGGAGTTTGTCCCAGAGAATAACTTACACAAAGACTCAAGTGCTCCTCTACTTGAAGCTTTATTTGAAAAGGCTGTCATTTCTTGGTAAGGTATTTGGGTTTTTATGAAGGTTCGGGACATAATGCTAATGATGTCATAGTGGTGACAGGGTTAATGATCAGGCTTATTTCTGTTTGTCTTCACAGCTTAAGACTTGCAATGTGTAGTTTACAAATGTAGGTAATTGGGGAGGTTCTACTGCAGAATGCAGGTGAGTTGCATTATGGGAAATGTAGGATCCAGTGTTTTTGGACCCACAGTGGATGCTAATAATGGGATATCTTGGTGTGGACTCCTTTGTTTTTGGCTCTTTCTTTTTAAATGTGTCTCCTGTTAGTGCCCAAACTTTATGGATGTGTAATACTGAATTAGTTGAGTGGCCCTTTAATTATCTGAAGACTTGCATAAGCTAAAGAGACTATTCATCACGGTTCATTCAATTATCCGTACTTACAAATTGTTACATTTGTCTTAAGTTAGGCATCTCATCGAATGCAGGGAGTGAAATCTTAAATAAGTGAATAATGAAAGGTTACTCGCTCGGCTTTTCTTGCCTGAAATGTCCAAGTTTCCCTATAATTAGTACCCAATGACATGTTTGACGATCCCAAGGGAATGATGGATGTGTCAAATAAAGCAACTGTGAAGCGTGCGTCCCTCAAGGGTCGTGGGAGGGTTGAAAGAAGGTTACGTAGCCAAAGAAACTAGTGTTTGGTGAAAGGTACAGGTGCATAGCGCTGTGCGTAAAACAATGACACTGTAGATGTTATCGACACACTGTTTCTGCTCCACATCAAGGTCAACAATTTGTGTCTAAATTCTAAGAAGAAATGCTCTTTACATCTCAAATAGTCCCCTGAGAATAATCATATTTTTAAGATATATACAATGACAAACAAATAGGAGCTTGGCTCAGCTTAACCAGGTGACATTGGGTTGTTAGAGATGAGGACTTTAATTGCTAACAAACAGGAAGGGGAGCGATGTCCAACAGAGTATGTGAGCAGGAATGGTGGAGCATGTTTGCGTCTACCTGTGAGTGAATTGGAGGAGGGGATAATGAGTCGGGAGGCACTTTGATGACCCTAAAAGATGACCTCTGACCGCTTGAAAAGGTTAAGAGGCAGATTAGGAGGGGAAGGGGAATTACAAATAGGCCCCCCACCCTTGGCTGATTACAAGCGATGCACATCCTTCAGGAATTTGGGATTGTCTCTCACGAGAACTTAAACATTCATCTGAGAGATGTGTAGGCCTTTGACGTGACAATAGAATAACTAATCTCATCAGAAATCAACACAAAAACACGTCGAGTTGGAGGCCTCTCCCTGCGTCAATTAGTGTTTTCACACACGCATAAAACTCCTGAAAATGTCCAGAAGTTGTAGGGATGAGCTGCATGTGTGAACGCAACGCAACAGAATTTCCCCCCCTGACTTTACCGGGAATTTCTTCTTCCAGGTAACCCCCTAGATGAATTTTCCACATGAAGTTGGAGTGAGCTGATGTGAGTATGCTGCGTGAAATATTCAGGAAAATTCACTACCAACAAAAGGGCTGGGACAATGGCGTTAATGTCACGCAACCAGTGCAATCCTGCGACTAACGATAACTTTTTTACATCATGTCCTGCTGCCTGAAATCCCCACCCCCACCCCGCCAGCCTACAAGGAAAACTTCACGCGTTGAGGGACACGTGTGAATAAGCAACTCAGGAAGATGTCAGAGGATGTCCTGACATTTTCAGGACTGCATGTTTAAAGAACAGTTAATCTTACCTTGTTGGAAGGTCCAGTGTTACGAGTTTGTTCCTCATATGACGCCACGTTCTCCCATGTAGCCACCACAACATGTGTGGGTGTGAATTTTGAATCGGGGAACCCTCGATGTACCTCCTGGGTGAGCAGATGAATCAATGATGAACGAGCGAGGGAAAGAAAGAGAAAGGAGAGAAAGGAATGTACAATGGACTGAACTAGTGGAAGATGAATTGAAAAAGGAAGAATCCAGATTGGTAGTTAGTTACAAAGCACAGAGTGGTACTAAATAAAGTCTGAAGTCAATATCCAACCATGCAGTTGTGTTGGATTGTTCTCGATTAAATGTATAAACCAACCTGGGCCATTTTGTTGAGCACACTGGGCGTCTCCGTCACCCTGTAGTAAATCTGTCCTCGCCCTCCGCTGGTGTCGATGTCCGCCAGAAACGGTGCCACTGCAGGGAAATCTGTTGGGAAGCCGTCGTCGACGTACTGCTTTTCCATGGGCAAGTCTTGGGCTGATATGATGCCATTGGTAGCCACCTGGAGACAGAAAGAGTCAACGATGAGTCCAGATCATGGCACAGCCAGTTTTATAAGGCGGACCATTGGTGTCCCTGCAGACAAGCTGGGACCCCTGAATACTTCAAAATCCAACGTAAACCTCCTCTGGGGGAAATCTTAAAGGCCGCCTTGAACCCAGGAAACCTCCTAATGAACTCATATCCCCTCATAAACCACTGGAACCTGCTCATAGTCCCCAGGAACCATGTAATGAACCCAGAGATCCTCCCCGTAAACCACCAAAACCTCTTGAAGAAACCTCTCGAGCTCCTTCGAGGATCCCTGAGCTTCATCCCAGAGTGTCAGTTAGAAATATTTAAACCATCTACTACCGTTACCAACTTGTATTTTCCACGTAAAAGAGCCTGAACCATTGGGGTGACATTACAAGTACATGAATATATCCATTAAAGGCTACTTTAAGCCTACATTTTTCTACGCTACGAGAGAATTAAAGTACTTGTTACTACTCTAGGTAAGTATTAGAACTGTCACATCTTTCTTGCTACATATAAAACAGACTGTTCTTCTTCTTAATTGTCTGATTTCGGCAAACATTTTTTGGGACTGCTACAATATTGATCCACATACAGAGTGGGGAAGCAGCATTATGCAAAAACACAAACAAAGTTCCTGCATTAAAGTTGAACCAAAAACATGATCTGTGTTGTTGGATTATAACCAAGGATGTATTCATGTGTATGCATAACTTAAACGCTGCAGACGGTAAAGGTGGAGCTACTTCTGAAGACTGGCAGCAAAGTCAATCACAAATGTACAAGTACCTCAACTCTGCACCTCAGTGTTGTTCTTGTAAGTCACTGCCAATCACTAGTGTCCCGTTACATAATAATGGGACACTTTCAGGGACCATTCTGCATGATGAGTACTAACACTTCTGATATTTCAGGTACATTTTGGCACCTATGCTTTAGTCGTTTTCATAAAAAGTCATATCAGCAATGAGGGCGTAGCTGACATGTTTTTACACTTTGATGCTGTCACTTGTACTCAAGGACATGATTGAAATACTTCTTCCAACCCTGGGTTCATACGTTTAAAAATAAGAGTTCAAACATACTGATGTTATCAACCACCAGCCTGTTCTTCATTCAATCCTTTAGAAATGTTAAGATTTATTTCTTTAAAAGTACAGCACGAAATTCTGACTTCATAATATTTGGTCATGTCAGAGAATTCAGCACAACTGCAAAAAAGGGTTAATGAACCAAGTGAGACAGCCCTCTTGTCATTGTTAGTTTATTGCATTTTACATATGATCATAAATCGCCCCATTTACAGCCACCACTCTCATTCAACAGCTGCAAACATCATCCGACTACTTTTACAATTTCACAATCCTGCAGTGATCGAGAAGCATGCAAACAGGATGAATGAAGCTGTACTCACATATAGCTGGGAGAACTGGGAGTCGTAGAAGTATAAAGGTCTGTGCAGGGTCAGCACTTTGGACGTTTCGTCGTCGCCCTCTGCCAGGATCATATCTCCACTCATAGAGCCATAAGGGAACAGATCAGCCCTCTGGATGGCTGTAACCACACACACGCTGACGCTGCAGCAGAGCACACACACAGACAACAGCTGCCCTCTCTGCATCGTGGAGCCGGGCTGAATGAGCAGCTCTGCGCTGTGAGAGGGAGAGAGGTTCAGAAGGAGAAACTAGGAGAACTTTCCTCCTATGCAGCGGGCCGCTGATACTCAGCAGGAGGAGGGAGGGAGGGAGGAGCGTCGGCGCGCTCTGATTGGTCCGAGGCGGATTGAGCGACAGCGGCAGCCCGGTAACATCTGGCTTGTATTAAGAGAAAAGACAAATAGAGCGTTTTTAATCCGGATGTAACTCTATCTCTTTCACAACAATGTAAAAAAAAAAAGACAGAATGTGAGTCAAACACACTAAAACAAACAAACTCAAACACTAATCTGGGAAAAAAGTGCGGCTGAATTTCGTTAAAACCATTCAAACATAAAAAGTAGAAGAAGAAATTTACCTCCTTAAAAATAAGCAGCATATGTTCCTTAATGCATTGAGCACATCATTTCAACATCCCATAATACTCTACAGATAAACGTCTTATTACTTTTATTGCATTGATCACAAGTCATGCAGTATTTTTTTTTAAATTAGCAGTAGGCCTACTTCTTTTTTTACACTCGTGTGAGTACATAATCAGACATTTACACGTTCACTTATCTTCAGTCATTCACTACTTGAATAAAAGCGATTCACTTGACACTGAAATACTGAATCATGTGTGCCCCCTAGTGTCTGATCTTCACATTACAGCCTCAAGCTTCTCGATCCATCAGCCTTCATTTATATGGCACAAGTTTAAATGCAGTTCAAAGTGATTTACAGGAGAGTGGAAAAGTGATGAGATGGAAACATAAAAAGTCAGTAACATACAAAGGAAACAGAGTTAGTATACGCACATCATGTAGGTGCAGGGCAGAAGAAGATAGGCTCGCACACTTGCTCAAATAATTTTATAAATAAATACAATCAAGCAATAATGTTTAAAAGGATTTACATACTGTATTGATCCTTTCTGGTTTACACTCTGTTATTGCGAGACATGCTTCCCACACACACATGCACAAACAGGAGCTGTGGGCATGCACTAGTGGAGAGATGTCAGAGTGGGGCTGATACACAGGGAGGGCGCCGGAGCTGTTTGGGATTTGGCACCTCAGCAGGACTCGGGAAGTGACCTGGCAACCAGACTAACTTCCATATTTTGATGCCAGCAGAATAACAATAGTGATTATAATTGAAGTAGATAAATAAAGCAGCATCACCGAACGTTTTAGTTCTGCTCTGTGGAGCAAGTTAAAGAGAAGAGCGAGAGGGGGCTAAATAAACCAGATTAAATAAAGACAAAAATGATGTTGAGCAACTTCCAGGAGCACCAGGAGGACCCCGATGCAGACCTAGAAAGAGGACTACACAAACACTGAACAAGTAAATAAAGAAGCACACTATTCAAACAGAGAGGAGACATGTAGAGGATGAGTCAAGCGGGCGATTCAAGACATCTGGATTGAGGGAACATCAGCCAAAAGGAAAAAAAGAGAAAGCGAGAGAGAGAGAGAGCGGCCGCATGACAGCAAAGAAAAGTCTTGGCACTGTAAGAGAAGATAATCAGCAAATTAATCTTCATTTGTAGTTTCAAACTTATTTGAAGTGAACCAGTGAATTTGACAATAAAGGACGAACGCAAGAATCGGCTTCAAGGGTGTTTACGAGCATTTTCAGTCAATTGTGCACAAGCCATGGTGTAGTAAGAAAGACACGACAGAAACACAGAGGAAAAAACAGACAAGGGCAGAGCAAGGCAGCAGATATAAAACACACTGAATGAATGTGTGTCCGTGTCACCGGGAAACAGGTGGATCGGGGACCTATTGATGTGGTCCTGATCGACATCAGCGTCTTGGAGGGGAGGATGGCATGGGAAAAGTGTGCTAAAATACAGATTGTACCCAATCATCTTTTTTGGCAGGGCAAATGCGAATAGAGTTACTGACGATGGCATAATTATCTTTGGAAGGTTAAATCCCCGTCTCTGTAACAAAGACTACATCTGGTAAAAATACATTTTTAAAAGCACTCCTATTATTTGTAACAGACGTGAATCCATCTCTTCTGACCACACATGCTGATTGTAGTTACACAGAGGAACCTGTAGGTGGCAGCAAAGACAAGGCTGAAAAAATAAACCACACAGCACTACAACAAAGTCGATGATATCTGTATTAAGTGTGGGACTCTATGTTTTAAACTGCGTTACATCGAGCTGGAATATCTACATGTCTTTATATAAATGTACATTTATAAAGTTTGTGCTTGGATGGATTTTTGTTCTGACAATCCCAGGTATAGAAATACAAACACTTAATCATTCTCGTCTCATCTAATCATGTTTCATGTTTTGCTGATGTCTATCAGTATTTTAGTTTTTGATTACAGCCTGCTGACTAACCGGCTTCATTTGTGACATCTCATGTTCACCGAGATCGATAAACTCATCAATGATTCAAACAAGGGCCATTAGAAGGCTGGCACAGGCCACACGCCAAAGTATTTTGTTGAGCTGTATGACTGTATGTTTGTATGCGTGCGTGTGCGTGTGTGTGTGTGTGTGTGTGTGTGTGTGTGTGTGTGTGTGTGTGTGTGTGTGTGTGTGTGTGCAGAAGTTACAATACATCATCACTTGTCAGCACTTTAACAGATGCCAGGTCCTGGACAAAGGCTGTTTACCAGCAGAGCAGGCTAGAGGATGTATGGGTTAAGACCCTGATCAATAATTAACTTCTAAATAAAGAGCACAGACGGACGGTGAGGATGACTTCTTAAGATGCTCACTTCTGGATTCTTAGCGGAGGGTAATCTTATGGATTTGTTATTGGATGTATTAAACATTTTGTCTGATTCTGTTTGAAATGACTATTGGAGGAAAGTGCAAAGCTCCAATATAATGCTGTAAAAAGCACTTTAATTCACAATAAAGTCAATGGATGGATATCATAGAATTGATTGCTATTCAGTGATCACTTACTTACTGTCTGGAGATGTTTTGAGAAGGGAGGAGAGGAGAGGAGAGGAAAGAGAGCAGAAAGAAACAGAAGGGAAGGATGGGGAAAGAAAAAGAAGAGATGAAAGAAGAGGAAAAGGAAGGAAACAGCAAAAGAAGGTGAGGGGGGGAAAAGGGCGTCAGTTAGGGCAGAGGAAGAGGTAAAAGGGGCCTCTGCTGCGTGAGGACACAAATATAGAACAAGGGTAAAGGGAGACTGTGCTACAAAGGAAAAGAGAGACAGAGAAGAAACAGGAAGACAAAAAAGAGGTGGAGAGGCAGGAGGAGAAGGGACAAAACTAAAAATAATCGTCCCTACTTGACGAGTCAGGTTGTAAATTATAACCCTGTACTCTATATGAATTCGTGTGTCTCTGCACTCAAGTGTTTAGGTTTGTTGAAAGGTCTGCGGTCTTTCTGAAAAGGGTCAAAAGTGAGCAGAAAGAGACGGAAAGATAGAGAGAGGGGGGGAAGTGGCATAATGGCAGTATGTCATAATAAAGGATTGGTTAATGGGCCTGTAGAAAAGCACTCAAGTGTCATTTCAGAGCTTTCAGCATACATCACCGCCTATTTCAGGATCCTGAAACCTTCTGTGTTGAAAATTGAAGCAGAAAAAATGCAGTTCCTTGAGTGTCCACTTGAGGCTGGCTGCAAAGGCCAAGTTATCCCCATTGCAGCCCATATTTAAATACCAATTTCTACAGCAGTATTTAAAATGTAGCAGGCTGTAAATGTGCATAACTCATCCATTTTGATTTGATGAAGGCTACAAGTTATGCATACATTTGCTTAAACTTGGGCATGGTTGTGTTGACTGACAGGTGGGCGTGTTGTATCCAGAAGGCTTAAGGTCCGCTCCAACAATTTTCCTTTTACTAGATTGATTGAAAATTAGGTGGAGGTAGCATTTCCAATATGGCGACCGTCGTTGTTGGGCTTCAAAATGCTCCTTCAGAAACCAATGGGTGACAACACTGAGACTACGTCCATGTTTCATACAGTCTATGGAACCCACTCTGAAAATCTGAAACTGTGTGATTTCACTCTGAAAGTTCGTCTCTATTGAGTTCTTCTTCTTCTTCTTCTTCTTCTTCTTGATGTTTCTCAGCCCGGCTGGTCGTGGTCGGTACACGGCTTTCCACCAATGAGTCTGGTTGTTTCCGCCTGTTTAAAGGATGTTTTCCTTTCCACTGTTACCAAATGCTTGCTCATGTTGAATTAATGATGAGTCGGGATGGAGATAGGTTATCAGATATGATGGACACATCTTTAGAGGTTCAGGAGGTACAGAGATGGAAGGCTAACAATCACATTTCGATTACCATGGGAAATTAAGGCCTCAAGTCCGTAAGATTGAGGGAGGACACCCAGGAGAACAACATGCAATCTCTACACATAAAACTCAGCGACACATTGCTCAGGCTGTATACGCTGAAATGGGAAAATAAAAAGACAAACATGTACGCCCACTCACTCTGTATCGTTCAGAGGAAGAGGCTTCTGCATGAGGTGTTTTTTCGCTTTTGTTATTTTTGGAGCCATGCTATTTGCAGGTCAGAAAGTCCGACCTGTGACTTGTACTGTACACATAGCTTCATGCAGAGTGGCTGGTAGGATTTATGTCAATGTCTGTTTTTAAGTGAGACTTTCACAATGACTCAATGTAGTCTTGATTTATGAAATGCGACAGGTTGTATGTAATCACCACGTTACGAGTTCCTTCTTTGGTATATCTTCTGAAGTTGAAGGCTTTTTTCTTTTTGCAAACTCCAGCCCGTTTGTGAGGAGATTGGTGTACCCAGTCCGTGTGACGTCACCGCATCTTCCCTAGTACCCCGGGTCCATTCAAGCCTGCCTCATCACAGCGCCGCGCGCCTCGCCCTCTCCACACCTCACCTACGGACCCGAGCAGCTTCACGAAAGACTCACTGGGATTCATTTTTCTACTTCAACACTCGACCTGGACTGTAAAACACGGAAATAAACGTCCACGCTGCGGGGAGCAAGTTATGAAGTAGGCGAGAACTTCGTTATTTCGTTGATTGTTGGATGCTTTCAGGTCCACGCTGAAGTGACTGTTGTTGCCTGAAGCTGTCTTCTCTGTGGTAGCCGAACTCCATGCAGAAAAATGTCAAATTTCCCTGCCGACACAAAAAGGTTAAGCCTGCTTGAGCTCGACTTGATTATTTTGTAAGTATGCAGTTGGGGTTTTCATTCGGCACGAAGTCCATCCACCAAACTCCCTTTTTCTGGATGAATTCAAACTTTGCTGTCAAGTTATTCCGCTTGCTTTCCAACTGTGGAAAGCAAGCAAACTGTGTTGTGATAGTTTTGCGCGTGCTGTGCCTCATTTCATCAGTTTATAACATAAGGTCGGCATGTCAATATTACATACATGACAGTAGCCTCTTATCCGACCAATCTCTACGCCCGCTTCACTGTATTTAAACAAGCCGTCCACTTAGGACCCAACACCTGGACACATCTGGCTGAGCTCTGCTTATTGTTTTTGGACAAGGGAAGGACGCTGACACCTTTGTTGGTGTATTGTTTTTGATCGATTAGGTGGCATTTGGAGTCCTACACTGCAGCAGGTATCTGGACAAGTGCACGTAGGTGAGTCACTGATCTGGCCAAGTGAACGCACACAAACAATAGGAGTCATGCAATAGGAACAGATGTGTTGCATTATGTTTACTATTGCACTTACATACTTCAATAGGCATCCACATGATTCTGAGTGAAGCAACAGCTGCATGTGTGGGAAACATTAGGATTCAGCACAACTGGGACTGAGTGAGTGTAGCCTGAAAAGTCATGACTACAGCTTTTGACACCCCTGCTTGTCAGCTGATATTTGACTTTTAAGAGACAGAAGGGGAACAACTAAAGGTTTCACAACGGCAAAATCTCATAGTGGAGCACAGTTCAAACCCTGGAATTTCTCAGCAAATGCAAAATGTGTAAAAAGTGTTTTTAAAAGAGGAAGAACATGCTCCCTCTTTTTCTGTATATGTCCAAGAAATACTAGACAGTAGCCTGCAAAAATTAATGTTAAGAGGTCTATAGTATAACTGGCTATGATTTGTTGGTAGTTAAAGTGTGGAAAACTTGTAAATATCCAATGTGACTGATGCAAGATTTGAAAGGGTCAATGACCGGCACATAAACAAGCGTTGCTTGTTTCTAGAAAATGCCGGAACATAATAATCAAATGCTGCCTGCCCTTAAGCACTGTCTGAATCCATTTTCATTACACAAGTTTCAGCTGATACAGGCTATGACTATACTGAATTCTTTGACATGAAAAACTGTCCCTTTCGTAAAGTTCTAAATCGCAGATGCATCCTTTGTTCCTCTCTGTTTCCAGGATGGCTGCAGACAACTTCTTAAGGACACCTTTTTAACATTATCTTTGGAAGCAGGGAAATATTTTCTCCACAAATCCCACCAGTTTCCAGCCATGGATCAAAAATCAGACCCCTGCCACAAACAGGAGCACATCAGCCCTGGCACGAATTCTTTGATCAGTGCAATCATGTTCGCCGCGGGGATCTTCGGCAACGTTGCTGCCTTGGTGATCCTGGAGATCCGACGACGTAGAGACACGAGGGCCGGAGACACGCGGCGACGGTCGCTTTTTCACGTCCTCATCACGTCGCTGGTGGTCACGGACCTGGTTGGGACTTGCCTGGTCAGTCCGCTGGTGCAGCTGTCGTATTCTCGAAACACTACCTTGGTGGGGATGGCCCCGGCCTATCAGAGCGTGTGTATGTACTTTGGTTTCAGCATGACCTTCTTCAGCTTGGCCACCATGTCGCTCCTCTTCATGATGGCGCTAGAGAGAGGCTTTGCCATCGGGTACCCTTACCTGTACAGCCGCCATGTCACCAAAAAATGTGCCTACATCACAATACCATCAGTGTTTTTGTTTTGCATATTATTCTGCCTTCTCCCTTTTGCGGGATTTGGTACATATGTACAGTACTGTCCTGGCACGTGGTGCTTTATTGACATGAAGCCTTTAAGACTGGCAGACCGCGCCTACGCATGCCTCTATGCTTCAGTGATGCTAGTGCTGGTGCTAGCTATAGTGGCGTGCAACTGTTTTGTGGTGTACCAGCTGTTCAGGATGTACCAGCGTCGCAAGAGGAGCGGCGGCTCAGTCATGACCACCATGAGACCCAGCAGCCAACGCAGGGCGGTGTCGATGGCCGAGGAGGTGGAGCATCTCATCCTGCTGGTGTTCATGACCATCATCTTCATCATCTGCACACTGCCCCTAGTGGTAAGATGACAAATGACACACATTTATACACAACCAGAAAAAAAACCCATCACAGCTAATGGCTTCATTATTTCCAATTCTACAAATAACCAATCACAGCACAGTATCCATTTTAAGACTGTTCTGTTTTAGGTTATGAAAGAGTGAAAAAGGAGCAAAGTGTTTGTTTACTACAATCAACTTTAAATGGAAACTCTTACACTTAGAAATGAGGAGAAATTTGGAGCTTTTTTTTACATCTTACAGGTTTTTAAATTAATTTATACATAGATAACAATATCCACGTTTTTTGATGGGAACTTGCCAATTAAGATATTGCGTGTGTGTGTGTGCGTGTGTGTGCACCAAATGAATCTGCAGTGTTAAACAAAATATGTTCTAATCTCTAGTTCAGAAATGGAAACTGTTGATAATCTCAAATTAAAACCCGTGTGTGGCTTTAAGCCAACAGCCAGCCTGCCACAGAAACACAACAGCTACTCAGATCAGATAAGATTTGTCTTATGTGTAATGCAATCTGATGAATATCTGTGTCAGCCGTTTAAACGATACAATAGACCTGTTATCATTAAAGGCAGGGTTGGTAATTTTCTCCAGATCCACTTTTTTAGATTTTGGTTGAAATTGTCTTTAGGTCCTGACAGAAATTAATAACTCAGGTGCTCTGAAAAAGGAACAAAGAAAATCTGTCATCTGCAGCAGTTGTAAGCATTTAAAAACTTCGACCAATGTCTGCACTCGGTTCAATTTTTATGAACCAATCAGGCCTCCCTGTCTCCCTGCTCGTTCTCTACCCCATGCATGCACAAGCCCACACTCAAAGCATGAGCTAAGATCCACTTCTGGACCAATGGCGCTCGTGCATGTAAGTGAGGGGCGTGGCTTTTGAGGGCGCACAGAGGGGAGGGAGTGCAGACTAATTTCAAAATCATGCTAGTTTTCAGAACATTACCAACCCTGCCTTTAACTGGTGGCCCCAAGCTGACACTTGTATAAATGAAGAGCCCTGCTAAAGACTATGGGTTGTTCTACAGGAAATGCACAGAAGGTTATTTTGATGCTACAGATACCAAATGTTTCTAAAAAGATGTGATGTCAGTGTAGTGCTACAATACCAGACAACATTTCTCACATCTGTTGACTTTATAAACCTTTTTTTTGAATGATCAGTTCAGAACTTTTCCTTATCTGTTTTTTTTGGCAGAATGAAAACAGAAAACTAAAGCTGTTGTCAAAATATGCAGGAACAACAGATACATATTTGGTATTTTTTCTTGTAAAACATAAATGCTTATGTGGGCGGGGCGTCCACAAATGAAATCCAGATGACTGATGACTAATAGAGGGAAGGATTTATTATCTATAATCACGTACCAAGCCTTTTAAATAAACAAAGGAAGGACAGGAATGATAGATTAGGAGATTAACCGTATTGGAAAATTAAATATTGAGTCTGGAACATTTATTTATTAAACAAGGGAGGATAAAGTGAAAACACAGTAACAGTGGGTCATATTAGAATAATATCATCCTTCTAAAACAGATCCTGATTGGATGATGAATGGAGAATAGATATGGGGATGTTATTCCAGTGAACTTCATGCTGTGATTAGTCATTTAGCCGTCTCAGCAAGTCTTCAAGAGATGTTTTTATAACCATCTCCGTTTGAAAAGTATCACTTTGCATTTCAAGAGGAAAGTCGATAACTCTCCCAGCAGAATATGATGTTGTGCTTTTCACTGCAGACTGCAGTAATGGGCCGTCTTTAGCACAAGTGGCTTTAAATGCATGCATAACCTCACCGCCAATTCTGCATCAAATGATATTTACTAGCATCAGCAAAAACAGAACAAAAGGCAACATAAAGAGCTCTATGTTCCCACCTATTAAAGCCGTTTAGAGCCTGACTCTTATTTAATCCCCAAGTGGAAGTAGAGTCGAAGCTGACAAACTCATATGAAGCTGAACTCTACCAAATATTGTGGACTATTTTGTATTTTGACAAGAGGCTGAAGATGGAGATGAGCAAGGGGTTAGCAAAGGCTAAGTTACTGTGTGTGTAAGTTAGACTCCACTGGCTCTTCCCACAGCATGTTTATTAGATAGTTTACGACTGTATTCTTGGTGTTAGCTGACTATGGTCAAAAGAAAACAACAATCCTGACTTCCTTACACAAATAAATTATTGTTAAAGTAACCCT
Source organism: Tautogolabrus adspersus (assembly GCA_020745685.1). NCBI lineage: Eukaryota > Metazoa > Chordata > Actinopteri > Labriformes > Labridae > Tautogolabrus > Tautogolabrus adspersus. Next base: position 2,148,584 of record CM036557.1, read on the forward strand.
GAACAAACTAATAACACAGATACCTGCCAATAGGTGCTAACATCAATAAATCTAAAGGTCTATTGGTACAGCTAATCACACAGCAAGCTAATGCTGCTGAAACATTTTCAAAAAGACACCAAGATCACAAAAATGGAGGATATGTGTAGTTCAATGACTCAGATTAGTTTGAGTGACACCAAGCAAACAGCGAGGAGCACCCAACGGTCACTAAAAGTGGTCAGGCCCCTTTTTATGTACGATGATCATTCATATAATTTAAACAAGTGAGCAATAAAAAAATGCATCCCCAGATTTGTAAGAAATGGCAAAAATTAGCTATAGAGGCCAAACAGATTTTTGTACCAGGCGGTTAACATGTTTAACTACGATGTAATGTGTGGCATCTTAATATGGAGCCTAATGGACATTGACTCACTTTTGGATCAAGCCTCAAGTGGCCAGTTAAGGAACTGCAGTTTTCTGGTGCTTCCATCTTTGCTCCATTGTTTAGCCCTGGATGTTACTTCTTGGGTTTACAGGATTAAATGAGGATTAAAATGAGCTAAGAATTAAGTATATGAAATCCTTGTAAATCCTGGAGGTCTTAAAAAGCAGGATTGGATATGGCTAGTTAATTTTGCCGGAGCCATAATGATGTGATTCACTCAGTACTGAATCATTACTCTTTCATTTGAACTCTAAGTTAGTAGGGATAAACATTCCCTGTTAATTTCTAAACAAATAGATTAAAGTCAAACATAACCACAGGGCGTTCACTTGTCGTAAAATTACAGCAACACATTGTGTTTCTGTTAAATGTCATGGTTTATTAAATCGTCCTGCATTGTACACTGTGTACCAGGTGTCAACAAATGTTAGCAGCTAGAGGACGCTGGGATCAGCTTCCCTCATTGACCTTTTTCACTGCCTCCTCAGGAGTCTGGATTAAAATAGATGACTCGGTACAGTGAGGTTAAACAAGGACGAGCAGAAGGACAGAAGAAGAGGAGAGTCAAGGACAGAAAAACTAATTAGACTGCAACTGATCACTATCCTCTCCTGTGGTACCATCAGGTCTAAAAACAAGTCAATATTAAAGGCCTTACATATGTTAGGACATAAGTACGACTCTATGGAGGGCGCTAGGGCGTACATGTAACATTTTAAATAAGGTACGGTAAATATTTTGTCTAAAATCTGCCAAAAAGTAGATTTAAAACGTTCTATGTGTCTAAAGTTTCTGATCGGGGACGTGTTTCCAGTCTTGGTGGCAAAGATTTGCGCTCTGGGCTTCCACTGACTCTCGTTACAAGTTGCACGTGTGCATTTGCGCCTCTTCAATACAAGAGAAAGGAGCCACCCAAAAGTAGGAAGCAGAGGGATACGTCCCATGAACTGAGACATAAAGAGCGAGTCATGCCGTGTCACTGGATCAGAGCTTTGACTCTTAACTAAGGGAGATCAGAGCAGCAGACCAGACTAGCATGGCAGATCAGCAGTCACCAGATGTTTCACCACTGTATGTGATGGGAACACTATGTTATACATACTGGTGCATGGCTTACTTGTGGATGTCACATGTGACATATTTCTGCAGAATGGTCACATTAACCTTCCGGTAGACGTTACCATATGTTTCCCTGCAGGAAGACGTAAAAAACCTTTCACCATATTTCACTTAAAGCACATACTAAGTGATTATCCCGAGGGGTAATGGATTACCTTCAAATTGATTTTAGTCAAACAAAGAGAAAAGGGTCTGCTGTATGGAAGGCAGCCATTAAATATGCTAAGCTGACGGTGTATCCATCATGAATTCTGGAAAGCAGACTTCATACAGGAGAGAGGTACGTTCTGAAGAGATGTGTATACGTTGAGAGATTTTCTGTGTTTGTGGGGACAAATGTTGAAGCAAAGACGGCTACAATGCTGTGTCAAACCGATGAGAGTAAATCCATGATGATGTACCATCATGTGCAAGCATACAGATGTTTTACAGATGTTTACAGACAATTATTATTAAGTTGTAAATCATTTACCACATGAATGATTTGATGATATTCTGATGTGCGTTTGCTTGAAGGGGTTTCTTTGACATAAATCCAAAACACGTTACGATGGATTGACGCCGTGTTCCTTTCAAGGTGTTTCATAAGTACACTGTGATCTCAAGCTTTTCAAAGTTACACCGCTAAATATAACTACCAATGCATAATTTATCAAGAGCGCTTTCATAGACATCCATGGGTGTCCAGCCAGCAATGTGATACCGCATTCTGAGGTTGGTATATCAAGCACACTACACACGGACAGAAAGATCATATTGCATTTTTCTGCCAGTGTGGAACTGTACGCTGATGATGCGATGGTGTGTGTGTGTGATATGCCTCAGGTTATCTGCGATTGCATTAAAAATGGAAAAGGCCAGACAGTAGCCTTTTGGCACAGAAAATGAGACGATGGAGAGTAAATGGAGACGTGCTGAAAACCACAGAAGTAATGATATTGAAATGGAATTTGTATCGGGGCTCGAGACGGTCTTTGAGTTTAGTTTGGTCTTATTTGGCGACACCATTTCTCTTTGGTACATTGACCCTGCGTATTGATGGAGAGTTGTCTTAATAAGCATGCATTGTGTTTTTTTCATTATGGAGCCAATTTTTCCTGGATGTTTGATATCCAGTCTACTTTGTCGTCATTAGTGATCTTGGATTTGAATATCGTGAACCTAAGTTTCTCTTTCCCCATGATACGTTAAAGCCAGTGTTCCATCTGTTGACCAAATTATTCTTTCAATCTTCTCCTTTGGTGAGCATTTATTTAGTCTATTCATTTCAGTTCGCCATGACACCACAAATCACTTAATGGAACGCCTTTGAAAATGGATGAAGGAGTTCAATCCTTATGCCAGCAGCAGTAACCACGTAACTGTTCGCTGACAAACCAATAAACATCAGTGTCACTGACATGGCTGAAGTCATGATGGCCACACCTAATAATCGGAAGCATGGGGAGTCACAATGTAGTGGTGTTTTTGGCGTCTCTGTTGGCTATGATAACCGTCAGTATGAGTCTCTCTCGTCATCATCTTACTTCTTCCCCACCAGACTCCTTCCCTGACTCCACATAAATATACTTTAAATAAACTGCACTTCGTTTTAGTACAGGTTCATTGCTAAAAATATTGTTGCCAGATTTGGCAGCTAATGCGAATACATTTAATTCACACTCAAACGCAGTCCGGATCCTCGTGAATGGTAGAAGTTGTTTGTTCCAAACTTTTCTGGCTGAACGTAGCCTGAAACCTCATTACTTCACACACCAACCCTTCCTGAATTAGAGGCATGTGGGAACTTGAAGACAAGCCTATTAAAATGACATACTCTGAATTATTACTCACGTTGATTACCAATGAGAAATGCTGGAAAAACCAGAGGCAACAGTTTAAATGATCACATCTTAGTCAAGAATTTGCTGAAACTAAAAACCAGAGCGTCAACCTCTTGCAGACACTTCCCATTAACACTTTTATTACGCTTCCTGTTGGTGCTGAGAGAGGAGAAGAAATTGGGTTCACAGTGTGAGGTGGATTTCATGGCTGAGCCCGGCTGTACTGAGAAATCTGTCTCCACACGCACACACACTAACCTTCTCCTTTTCTGTTTATGTCTCACACACATGGCAAGGCCTGTCACTAATCGCAGTAATGATAACATGCGGTTGGAAAGACTTTGGGATAAGCATGGAGCTTCTCTATATTCAAAGAAGAAAGAGAACAACATATTTTGTTAATTTCTTCTGCGTCATTTGTGTTTTCCAGCTGCATGCAGATGCTGTTGTTACAGTGATTGGCTTTTTGGATCATCTTATGTAACATCAACCATTTGTCTACAGCGCTTTAGAAAAAAGCGTTTTCAGTAGTTTCTCACATGCTGCTCAAACAGCTGCTGATGTGCCTTAAAGCAAGATTCCTTCCCACCAATTGCAGCTGCGTATTTGTCAGCTGCACATAGAAAACAAATGGCAATTAGTCCTCATGGCAGCAATAAAACCACAGGGTCGAGTGACCGAGCAACAGGAGATCGGCATAATGAGAGTGGCGTGACAATGTTAGTGTAACCATCACTTTCTGAGGAAGCTAGGAGCTTTTACGGAAGTTAAATCTAATCCAGGTTCTTGGGTTTGGGGGGATAAAGGTGGATAAGAATGGAAAGTGGAAAATTTCTCAGAGAGGAACACGTGAGGGAGTGCATAAACTGGCTTTGCAACCTGTTCACTTTTGCCTTGACATTTCACTGGATATTGTTCCTCTCCGGCCCCTGGAGAGAGCAGCTGCAGGGATTTCTAAACCTGTGAACTGGTCATAGCTTCCATGGATTGTATTAAACCTGTGAACATCAGGGAGTTTACTGCTTTGTACCTCAGCCAATCACAGCAGTGGCTGATTTCGCTGATATCATTTTTACCCAGAAACTAAAGAATGAAATCAGCTGCTCATTCTTGGCCCCACGGTGCTAATTAAAAAGCTGTTCTCAATAGAAAAGGACTTTTTAAATCATTTTTCTTCACTGTAGCTGCTGAAGGACGAGCTTTGCAACAAGTACTTTAGGTTGAAAGAACATTTTTTATCTTCACTTTTACTGTTTTATTTGGAAGGAGCCAAAGACAGGTACTTATTACCAAGATTAAAAACAGATTCTTCAACATTCTTTGTCTGCAAAACTCTTTTTACCATGTTAGGGGAAAAATTGAGGAAGGTAAAATTCACAAGAACAATATTACAAAAGCATGTACAATTCCACGGATTTAAAACGTGCTAGTAATGAATATGCTGAGCTGAAATCTAAACAGCAGTGACTGCAGTCAGACTTTATTAATACAGATCTTTTCCTTGTGAAGCTAATCATTTACTTTATTTAAAGATAACTCGACAACTCCTGCTGAGGTTTGGTCGGGAGTTATAAGTAGAGGGAATTTTGAATTCATTTTTTTTATCTCCACTTCCCTGGAGAAAAAAAAAGTGTTTACCTTGAAGTCAAACAGGTGCAGGAAAGAGCTGTAAATGCAAAGTTCAAATGCAAAACTGACAGCATCAAGCCAAATCATTGAAACACATTGAGCATGACTCGTGATTACTACAGTGCATTTCTTCAGTTTCCTGGATCCAGGCCTCTACTTTGCCTGCCTGTATATTAGTGGATGTACAAACCTGCAGGCGCATTGTAGTTGACAAGAGAAATGACAAGTGCTTAGATGCGACAATGTGCTGATAAAATGTTAAACATGGCTGTTAATGCATAAATAAGCTGCACAGATAGTAATACATGTCAGCGCTAAGACAGTTACAATGAGTGGAATCCTGATTTCCCAACATACACTCTTTTATTGTCTGTGTGTAAACCAGCATGGGAATCTCAGTTTGCTTCAGCCTCAGCATTCAACATCTGCCTCACAGCCTCTCCTCAAGCCACATAAATGTTGACTCTGAATGATTTATAACCGGCCTGCGTTGGCCTCAGCGGGCCGCCTGAAAAGCAAACAAAAACGATGCAGAGAGTAATTGAAATATCCACTTTGAATTAGGACTCTGCAAACATCCTGTGTAGACCGAGTGATAGTGCTTCCAGCGTGTAAGAGGATCATATTTAAAGAGAATGAAAAAGTGACTTTTTACTGGGAGTGTGGGCAAACAGATTTAGACTCATGGCCAAAGTACACAATCACTCAAGTGTCCTCAGTAAACAGTGTTTCTGGTTTAGAGATGCTAGAGACTAGGCCTGTGTGATGAGACAAACAATATGAAGTGTAATAAATACAAATGAAAGAGTGCATATCAGCTATAATAACTGTGCCAATCTGCTTCAACTTAAATCCTACACCTAGCTCCTTGTAGGGTCCAGTCCTGTTTCTTTAGAGGGGCTGATGCGTGATTGAAACCAGGATTTTCTCCAGCATATGTCGTCTATCTGTGCCTGTCATGGGTGTTGAAAGCAGAGCGTGGGCAGCTAATTTAACACCCAATCTTCCTATTCATGTTTCAGATTCGAGTGTACATCAACTCAACGCCATCAGGTGCGGAGTCTCATTCAATGGACCTGATCGCCCTCCGCTTCATCTCTGTCAACTCCATCATCGATCCCTGGGTCTTCATCCTCCTCTCCCCCAGCGTGCTGCACTTTTTCTGGGCATCAGTTTGCCGGGCGCCCTTGGGAACCTCCAGGGGTTCTGTTTTTAAAACATCATTAGCCAAAGAGACTTCCCAGACTAACGTCCAACTTTCTTGTACAAAGTTGGAGTACAAAGAGAATTTTCAGACTGCAGAAGCTCTATGACCATACCAGTGTTTTATTTTAGATATTCATATTTATTGGACTCAATATTGGATGGGGGTTCTCCTTAGTAATCCATTGAACCAGAGAGCTGTGTTGGACCAAAACATCTCTTTTCTTAATGAGTGTTCATTAGGAAAATGGCCATTTCTGTACAACAGAAAAAGAACCACAGTCTTTGGGCAGTTCCTGCCATTCACATGGATTTACACCCTCCACGAGCATTTCAGTAAAGTTCATACATGTTGATACAGACTTATCTGGAGCTTTATTATCTAAGTGTTAAAGCTCAACATTTTGCCTCCTTTGCTGCTTATATTTTATGCCATTTACTAATTCTATTAGGCTGCTGATAGGGGATGGCAAAGAAAAAGACTTCATTCAGGTTTTGTTTTGTTCTGGAATAGACAAGTTGCAAATGTTTTGGTGTGTATTAAATCCATCGAAGATGTGGAAAGGCTTGGACGCAGGCCGAGTATTTAAATGGAATAAGCCTTTGATTCAGGACAAACACTGAAGAAGTAATTAACCAATGACCTTGCTGTATTCACCTTATTTGATTCAAATACTGCTTACCAAATAATTATTGAGATGTCAAACAGGCCTAACTGAGTTCACATCAGGTTCACTATGAAGACAACCAAAATTAAGTTTGGGGCACGCCCAAAAAATGTCTCCAATTACAAAAAGACTGAGGCTTTTGCCGAGGTCAGACTACACAATCTGTTTGATGACTTTACTGACAGACATGATCGACTACACGCTAGTACCTGCCCAATGATCGCGTGATCACGTTGGAAGGAAAAGGGGCTGGGCTTAGACGACACCTGGGAAGAAGGCTGTAAACAAAACAAAAAACTCGACAAACGTTTCCTCTGGTCCATTTGCAGCACCGACTTTATCATTCTTCTTATGCTACGCCATATTATTTGTTAACGCTCTAGACTTTTGCTCGTGCAGAGCGCTCTGTGCTGGAACACCTCGTAGAAGGCGGAAAGAAATAATCAAACATGCTGTACTTTCAGTCTGGAGTTCGTGAGGCGTCCCAGATGTGGCCTTGATTGTCGTTCACTATGACGCACTGACACTACATGGTATAAAATGATGGATTTTCAGGGCCGATGGGTCCAGAAACTCTAAGTCTATAATCGTGCTTATAACATGTAGTCTGACCTCAGCATTACTGTGGCTGCAGGAAAGCAGAGTGATGACTATATACCAGTTTTAGATGTAATGTATGATGTGTAATCTATACATGGGGCCTTAAAAGATTCATTATGAGATGCCTGAGGCGGGACTTCCTGTTGTATATGTCATCACCATGAGAACATTATCTCATCACCTCTGAGCTTCTCAACCCCCCCTGACCTGAAACTCCGCCCTGCTTTGGTAACCTTTCCCCTCACATTCCAAACAGATTCCTGCTGAAGAGGTCAAAGGGCAGCAAGCCTGGAGACACTTTGTTTTGAATAAGAGAAGTCAAAACTTCACTCAGGGAATGGCTGATAAAAAAAGGTTATGTGGACTGTAGTGACAATATTTCATTTCAGTGTCGATGTACAGTATGTAGCACGTTTGATGTAATAACTGCATTTGATAAACGTTCGTCATAGAGACTGAGGTGACCTTTGACCTAGACGTCTGCCTCTAATTTAAGTAACAAAAGAGTTTATTCCAGTTGATTCATGGCACATTATTGTAGCAAATGATGGTCCTTTTAAAAGCGCAAGATCAGAATATCTGTATGATAATCAATACTTTAGGGTTAAATACTTTTTTATTTATTCACTGCAATGTTTTTGCTAAAAATGTGGAGATTTTGTAAACAAAGGAAAATGCACATTGAGTGTTATTCACCACTTGGCCTAATCCATTGTTCGTAATGTGTATCACGTTGAACTCCCCCACACGGTACCTTGATCTTTATGGTTGCATTGTTATCTACATCTGTTTTGGAGAAACACTGTTAAAAAGTTCTCCGTCTGGCCTCAGGACCCACCACAACCTCCTCTGTGACCCAAATTTCTGATGTTTTCCGACCAATCTGTAATGTACATGCAATTTGTAACGACTGAAAAATGGTGCAGTTTAAACCTAAGCCGGTACAAAACACGCGACAGAAGCAAGAAACTGAACAAAAGAAACATGTTTCAAAACTGCTTCACAGACTTTTTTCGACCATATTTTTCCAGGCACACATTTGTGACCCACTAAAAATGGCTCCGCGGCCCACCTCTGGGTCCCGACCCACCAGTTTAGAACCACTGATTTATACAATCTTAGTGACAAAGTGTCTTTTACTCTTTAAAAAAGTCCCATCTTTTGCTTTAAATCTGTGCCATACACAAGCTCTCAGAGAAGTCATATGGGGAATGAATTCTTAGGGAATTTACAAGTTTTACTTTTTATCTTGCGCTCTCATCATGCCCGGTTCTTTGTTCTACATATTGTCTGAAACTGAAGCCGGGTGTACTGTCAACTTCAGGCCGAATAAGACCCGATTTTTAAGTTGCACGACTGATTCTTAAATAGGAACGCATTTCAGCCCCGATCACGGCCCGATCAGCTGCTCCTAGGGCTGGGAATCTTTGGGTGTCTCACGATTCCATTCAATTTCGATTCTTGGGGTCACGATTCGATTCAGAATCTATTTTCGATTTAAAGCGATTCATTGATCCATGAATTCAAAGTCTATTTTTGAATAAGTACTTAGATCTACTCCAGTCATCTGTGAGACTGGCTGAATTTCTTGCTGCTCTATATGGCATTCTACTGAGTTAAAGAGCTAGCTTTAGCACTTAGCAGGGAGTGACTGATTAGCCCCCCAAAAAAATCCATCTTTGCAAGTTATGAATCTATAAAATCTCAGAAGATAAGAATCTCTATTGTTACATAAATCGTTTTTTTTCCCCACCCCTAGCTGCTCCTGGTCAGATTCATTTCTGCCATGTTTCATATGTTGATCTTGTGACTGTATACACTTGCACACTGAGAGCACAGCCAAGGACTTCAGGTATTTTTTTCCAGATTATGACTGCGTCATATTGTCACACAGCTTCTGAAAGGACCGTGACGAAAGCAGGCAATGCCTGATTGATGCGTCTACCCCTTCCTATCATGAGAAAAAAAACGAGAAAAACGTTGGAATTAAAAAGCTGCGGACCTCCAGCGTACGGGGAATGTTTGTAATGATTCAACTTGTTAGTTATCTTGTGTTTTCTGGTGATTCTGATGGTGTGTGTATATGTGACAACTGAAATACACACAGATCTGACTTCTGCTCCGTCCAGATTTCACGTGTATAGCGTGAGCTCTAAAGTCATGCCTGACTATCAGATCATACGATATGAGCACATAAATCGTGGGCTTTGGTTGTGTGTCGTAAATGATTCAGTCGTAGAGTGTGAGCTGACATTCTACCACAACTTTTATTCAATTGTACAGTGCACGCCGGGCTTTATTATCAGTGTTATGACTAAAGTGCCATTTCAGCTGCATTAGTTTAAAACATCTTGAATTGTTTCATTTGTTCAAGTCTGTGGTACAAAGCAGGTCCACTTCAGTTGCAATCCATAGCGTAGATGGAGCATGTCGTGATTACAGTCTATGACATGAAGTTTAAACGAGTTTAATTGCCAACCAAAGCAAACTCAGAAAATGTGCTTTAAAGTCCACTGATCAAAATTGAATTTCCTCCATTAATCAGTTTGAAAAAATACAGCTGATCCGTCGCCCGCCAACTTTACTCATAACATTTGAATGATGTAAGTTCTGACTGACGTGCTTCAGATGACCAACAAGTTTCCTGGAAGTAGTGACACTTTCCTCCTGTGTGTTGTCTTAAGTGTTCACACTGGTAAAAAGTTACACATGTTGGATTCATACTGGGACGGATTGCATAAAAAAACACAGGGAATTGTAACGATAACAAGATGTGATTCTGTAAAAAGGATCAGATTCAGACAGGGCTCAAGTGTCTGGCATGAAAATAATAAGCTACTAGAGATTAGCAGAGGATCTCCGGTCATAAATCTCTGCGGTGAGTGGGGTTATGTAACAGCCGGGGGTCCAATTGAAAAGGAAAAAGTTTGCTTGATTAATTTGTGTAATATGGGGGGGGGGGGTTTGTTTTAGAGGATGTCTAAAAGTGTGTGAACATCAAGTAAACGATTTATCTTCTGGAGTGTGTGAGTGTGTTTTGCTGTTGTGTTTTGAGAACAGCTGTGTGTTGCCTTTGTTGATCTGTTGTTGGTTGTGAGCTCAGCATCAAAATGTTCTGTGTTTACGACAGTGACTTACTGCTTCCTGTGTATTTCGTGTGTAGCGTGAGCTTTGCTTTGTGTGTGTTTGTGCTGGTTTTGTTTTCCTGTTGCGTATTTGTGACTGACTTGTTCTTTTTCTTCAGGCTTAGAAGTACCCGTGTTAATGCTCGTATGTCCAACGGCCAACAATAGGTGCATGTGTGTGCGTGAATGTGCATTTGTGTGTGTGTGACAGACAGCACTGAAATGTAACCATGTCTAAACAGAATGCTACCTACCTGGATGTCTCGTACTCTGATATTAAAGTACTGTACATGAAAGTGATTGCACTGAGCACACGGGTGTGTATGTGTGTGTTTTATTGCTTGTGCAAATAAACATCTCATCCACAAAGTACTCAGTCCAACCTGCTTTGTAGCATTTTTCTTCAGGGCACACAGTTTGTGGATGGCTTCCAGATGTGAAGAACAGAGGCAAATCTTTCAATAAGACGCATGTTTCACTAGAGGTCTGACTGCAGGAATTTTTAACTAAAGTTACTATATCCTAAGTAGGTCATTGTATTGTGGCTGAGACCTGTGAACAAGCGCTTACAGGAAGCCAAGACCTGTTTCCAGCTCACTAAACTCTTTTCTCCAGCCGTGGTTTGGTTTTAAAGTTCAAAAGTCTACAGGGAGATCTTCAGCACTTTCTGTTTGAACATCACAGTTAAACAGCTGACTTTAATGGACCTAAACATCTAGAAATGTCCCGACTTCTTTACGCTTATGCTCACGTTAGCCACCATCGAAGTGATAAGAATGAGTTAAACACACTGCTATAATCAGTCAGGCCCACTTTTAGTGTCAGATAAGTGTTTGTACATTGTTAACAGGAACTGCAAGCAAAAGAAGCATGACTTCTTGTCGTGTAGAATTATTTATAAATCTATGGAGGTGGTGATTGTTGAAAGTTCGCTATTTAGAGATACAGCAAGGCTCCACTATCTTGTCATCAGTTTTCACAAGTTGTTTGTAGAGGCGCTTGTCAGATGTTGCACAGCCTAGGTGTTACTTTTATCTCATGATACGACATGAAAGCTTTGCACCTTGCTTTGCTTGAGGAGGGGAAACTTAGGGCTGAAGATAGGAGGTAGGGTTAGGGTCCCACAAGTTACACTCAAAAAGGATTATCAACCGTTTCTCAACTAATGTCTTGCACATCTTGTATTTCCAACTTTACAAACATTCAGTTTGGACCATTCATTTCGACCCAATGACATTTTTAACGACAGATAACTCTTCAGTTTTTGACTTTCAAGGTTTGAAACGTGGTGGAAATATTTGATTTTGCACATTCTTACAGCCTCTGGAAAGGAAACAGTGGAACAACTTCTAGCATGCTTTCTGCTAAACTCTGGTGTAAATCCATAAATCCATCCACAATAGCCATACTTCAGTGATAATTAGTATTATTAATAAAATGCTTTTGTGTCATACGGTACCGTAGGGTATTTTTGAATAAAAGGGAAGTGCTAATGAGAAGCACAGGCACCACATACACGGCACAAAACTTCACATTTAGTGACTGAATTAGCCGTTTAGACCTGTCCTGACATTAAAGCCAGTGTTTATAGTCTCTAGATGGAAATGTGCTTTATATTTAGTCATTTGTTATTGATTTAATTTAGTCAATTACTCACTGACTAAAATTGCAAATCATTTCAGCTGACGAAAATAGAAAATATTTCAGTCGACAAAATCGTCATGGAAATGTTTTTGTTAAAAACCTGTGATGTAATAGTTCTTGTGGAGTAACTAACTTACTGTGAAGTGGAACAATTAGCACTTGTTCCTAGGATGCACATTGTTGTAGATCACAATAAAGACTTTGATTCCTCATTTGACCTGTTAAGAGGTTGTAAAATGTTTCATGACATATTTGCTTCTTTGTAAGCTGCTAATGGATGCTTTGAATTTCCCTCTGGATCAATAAAGTATCTATCTATCAATAGTATGATATGATTACCCTGTAGTTAAAAAACAAAGAAGTAGGAACGAGCGGATCAGACGCGAGCTTTTATTTTGATAATCAGAAGCTGGTGAAGCTCCAGGGGGCGGGGCTTCACAGAGCTGCAGGCAGAGAGCATGAGACGAGAGGCTCCAGGCTGCAGACATACTCTGTTGCACTCAGCACACACGCACACGTTTGATGAAGTACGCTGAGATTTACAATGACTGTAGAACAGCTGAGGGGGGTTAACACTGCTTTATAAACGATACATGATGAAGTAATATTATTCATAAAATCGTCAAAAAGCAGAGTTTCGTCTCGTCATCGTCACTAATTTACAAAGACCTTCGTCCACGAATATTTTCATCATTTATTTTGCTGAGGAGATTAACACTGATTAAAGCTTAAAATAATTCAAAGGATGTAAATTCAACCTCGTTACGATGCCGTGACTGGAGACAAAATAAGGAGGCTAAACTGTTTGTTTGGGTACCAGGCTGTAAACAAGTTAAACTCTACTGAGGTGTTGGGAATTTTCAATTGGGGCCTTATTGGGATTAACTCGCTTTTTGAACAGACTTCAAGTGGTCACTCCAGGAACTGCAGGTTTTGCCTTCAGAGTTGATTTAAATTTCCAGAGGTTGTACCTGCGTTACAGCACGAGTCCAGCTGTGTGTGGATAAGAGCAGCGGTTCTCAAGTTGTCTAGCCTCAGGACTTTTTAAGGCAGAATTATTTTATGATAAATTGTGCAGTTTGGACGACCCATCCAGAAGGGCTCTGTGACTCTCTTTTGGGTCCCGACCCACCGGTTGAGAACCACTTGTTAAGAGGATATTTGTGTTGCCTGTGAAACACTTTTTGTCTCTTTGATTTCTATCTCCTTTTTTCTTTCTACATTTCTTCCTTTCATCCCTTGCTCCAATAAGCCTGCAGTTAATGTGAGACAACCTCATTTAAGAAGAGTTATGATCCAGGATTGGAAAGATCTATCTTCTCCCTCTCTTTCAACATATGCTTTAAATTAGCAATAATCTGTCACTCCCTCCCTCTCCCTTTTCATCTGTCTCTCCAGCAGCTGTTCAGTCAGAGCACCTTGGCATTAGGCAGTGGAGTGAAAGTCTGTAAAAGAGCGTATGTTAGTTTATTGCAGTGTGAATTGCCTCTTGTTAATATCTATTTAATTGCAGCTTCTGGCGCCTCATCTTTGTACGATTGCGACTGTATTACCATTTGTAAGATCATGCAAATGAAACTGTCTAGAAAGCATCTGTCTTCTATTTGAGTGTAAAGACAAACTTATGTAATAGACACTTCCTGTGTCTTTGCATGCTTTGTCGACGAGTCACAGGTCTTTCCTCTTGTAAAAAACATAAACAGTTACAGCCGCAATAAAGGTTTATTTATTTCAGCCTCCTTTTTCTTTTCTCTGGGAAAGACTAAATGCTTTCCTCCTGTTGATTGATAAAGGCAAGCTGCCAGGGTTGCAGTCATCTCTTGGTTAAAAACACTGCATCACTGACATGACCTTTATGTAACAGGAGTATCTTAACCTGTGGAAACAAAGTGCGTTTGATTCCTTTAATGTAGGACTTCCAAGTATTTTCACACTGGAGTCTTGATGCATGTACGTGAAGTAGTAATCTCAAATATTTAACTTTCATTATCTTTGATTTGGACTTTTCTCTCACCCTGACTTCATGTTGTTTCAACTCTCCATCTGGTAAATTCATCTGAAACCCCCCCTCTAGTAGGAACTTAAAAAAGGCTCATCAGATTAAGGTACCAGACTTACTGACTCATATGCACAAACATCCTCATTATCATCATCATCATCATCGTCATTGACAGACTCGGGAGTCTGGTACATTCAAAAATAGTAAATGTCAACTTGATCAGAAAAACCTTTTCTTTGCTACGTTTGCTAACGTTACGTGTTTGATATATCATTACCTTTGACAAACAGACTTGGATAAGTTCTTAGAACTTGTACGCAGGGTTCTGAACTTGTTGGGAGTTTTAACGTCTCCACTCATTGACCTTTCTGGGTTTCTTCAGTTATGGTAACTTTTGATTCGCCCCAGCAGAGGCTCTGAAAACAATACAACACTCCTGTTGAATTTCTCTGGCAGACAAAACCGCTGTCGAATGTCGAGTGACGGACGTCTCAAATGATTTTTCTCAGGAACGTCAACTCAACATCAGTTCTGCAAAACCAAAGAATACCGCAACACAAAGGCTATTGTTTGTGGGCCACAGAGGCTGCGACTGGATTATTCAAACCAATTTGGCGAAAGGGAACGATTCAACTGCTTTTATTGAACTGAAAATCATCAAGATTATTACTCAAAGTGAAACTCTTGTGTGGTCGTGCTTGAGAAGCAGAACCACACAACAATAGATTGCTAAATGTTATTGTGTTCTGGTGACATTAAAGGATATTAAATCCAATGTTTGGTAATCCAATGGACAATTAGTCATTTCAGTTGGATGGCCGATGATGTTTTTATTCCCAGTGGAGAACACATGTTTAAAACAGAGACTGTTTTTGGAGGTTCACACACCGCCGCCTTGCAACATGTGTTTCTGCCAGAGTCCTAACTCTTCCCAGGTCAGCTTGGACACAATCATGGGAATGTGATCCTGGTTAAATTTCACATTTTTGTAAGAGCAATACCAATTTAACAACTACAGTTTTCCATTATTATAACAGGAAAACAACAGCTACAACGCATTTTCATCAAGTCTCTGAATATGTCACAAGCAGCAGCCTATCAAATGTATAAAGGTTATAAAGAGCAACCTGCATTCATAGAAGAGGCCTGACGTATGACTTTGAAGACATGGTTTGAATTCGGCTCATTACTAAGTGTCTTCTATTGAACTTGCACCGTGGAAGGCACACGTCTTATGATTACATTTTGACGAGAATGCAATTATCCCCGATAATAACCAATCACCCACTCCATATCCTGCTTGCTTTCTGACAATTAATGCTTCTTCAATAAACAATTACGTACCGCTGACTGACCAGACATCAGGAACACATCAGCCATAACTGAATTTATTCTGCCTAATTGATTAGCTGATCAATTAACCCTGTCGGTTTAATTAAATCATCTCGTGTCTTCTCTGGTTTTCATTAGGTCAGAGGAAGGAAGCTGCTGCCATGTGTGTTGAGGTTGTATCTGAGAGCGTGCACATTACTTTAACTGATTCCAGAAAGTGGTCTGATATTGGAAGCTGACCATTACAGCTGTTTCTTTTCCTAAAAGTGGCTCAAACCTACGATCTTCATACACTGAGGAGGAATATCAAAGATCCAGGAAGTAAAGTTTTATGCTGAATGAATATTTAAAATGTGTAGCTTTGTGTTTAGTTAAAAAAAACAGCTTGTTCAGGAGAAATTTGGCGAGTGACTCTTTGTTTTAACAGTGTAGCTGCATTATTAACCAGCCGCAGGCTAGCTGTACACGGGTTAATTAACGAGAATGAACAGGAAATTACAACAATCTACATGAGATTCGATGTTTACTCGTTCCACATCTGAGAATATGAAGAATTGCCTCACTGTGGCTGTAGCGTTTAGTCAAAGAGGACTGGTATTTTGCAAATCTGCTAAAGCCAGAACCTCTAAATTCAGAGTGGACACTCCTTAGTGGACACTCTGATTATCATGTGCAATCTTTCCTCTTGCCTTCATTTCTGTCCTCCACTCATTCCACCAGTTCCCCTCACTATCTCAATTCAGTGACTATTCTAAGCTTTATGTGATGCTAAAATGCATCCTGCAGCTTTAGGGTTTACGCTTTCATGGCTGTCAGTCCTGGAGAAGGACAGAGTTTGAGGGCACAAGCTGAGGGCTGAAGTGAGCTGATGAGGGATAACTGTCCATGGTCAAGTTGAAAATAGTTAGTTAATAACTAAAAAGTGACACAAGTAGTTGAATACGTTTCACTTTCACATTAAATTCCTGCTTAGCTCTGAAAAAGTTCATCTTCCTTAGAATTAAAAATCTAATAACATTCATCCATGTTTTACATCAATGTAATCTGTGTCAGCTTCTAACTTGAGCCAGAGATACAGTAGATACCCTTATCTTATTCCTGCAGCCATCAGCTGATTAGCTGGAGATGTCAGAAAAGCAACCTTAAGCAAGAGGTCACAAGGTCAACATGAGAAGCACACAGGAAAAGTGTAGCTGCAGGGGAAGTGAGTCAGTCAGAAAGAGATGCAGATCAGCAAAGCTGTTAACTCCACAGGGGTGGAGGCTACAGGGACTCTGTTTTTGATAGCTCTGGAGAAAATGTTGTGTCAGGACGTTTTCATATTTGTAAGAATCGCCTCTTCAACTTTAGTTTTTCAGTTAAAGCAAAATAATCGATGAGAAAGAATTAAAAGGGTTAAAACTCCTCCCTAACTTTAGATTTACATTGAAATGAATTAGCACTCATATTCATGCGTGTAATAAAGGAACATTCTTCTGGTAAAAGCTTTTAAACAGCTTCATCTGTCCTCCAGGCTTTTCTCATGCAAATCACATCAAATGACATCGTAAAGATATTTGAAACCGCAGACCTGAGAGCTGAAGATTGCTCTGTCCCATTATAGGAAGAGTCCGAGCGCAGGGGGCTTTCTCACTGAGTGCCTCTTAATAGCTGATAAATAGCGTAAATGGCTCGTTTGGTGAAAGACGTGAAAAAACTGCTGAATAACAAGCGTGGATTAAAAACTAAAAGTTTGTGCCAGCTCATTTTGCCTTCATGAAAACGAGTCCTTAGTGGACACTTTGATTATCATGTAGCTGGAGCTACGTTTCATCCAGTCCGGCCAAAAGTAATTCAGCAGTGTTTCAAAGAGACTCCCTTTGGACAACGCTTGAATAAAATACGTTTTACTTTATCTATGTACAAATTCTATATTGTTAAGTATTAATTTAGTCGTACAACACAATGTCTATTTGAGCTAAAGTGCAAGGAAAGTTAGCTCATCAAACAGTTCCTCTGTAGGAGCTGAAGGCAGTGTGACAGTGCAAACAAAACCGCAGTTCTTTGAGTGTCCACTTGAGGCTGGCTCCAAGTCCTGGAAGTCCTGTACTCACCTCTTATTAAAAGGTCTTTTCTAACATGTTTACAGCCATGTATAAAAAAACAGTTTAGGTCTAATTAATGTCTGTATCAGCACAGTGCAGGGGGTTCATTCTTTCTATAAATCACATTTTTTATTTTATGAAGGATACGAGTTATGCATAATTAGGGGCATGACAGATCTAACTACAAGTGGCTGCGATGTAGCTGTTTGTCAGGAGGCTTAAGGCCCGTCTCACCTCCGGCTCTTTGTTGACCGAAAGTTTGACAGTCAGCATTTTCAAGATGGCAAACCGAAACAGCCCTTCAGAAACTCATTCTTTGTCCATGTTTATTTACAGTCTCTGGTTGGTTCCCCCTCAGGTTTGGCTCCAGTGGGCACCATCAGGTTTCCTGATCTGGGCAAGACTGCTCTGCAAGATTTCAGCCATTTTATCGGGGTTTTTTTTTAACCTCTCTTAGTCTGGACCCTTACCTCGGACCAATTTGCTTTGAGAGGCCCTACTAGGGGCTAGTGCCTCTGAGAACACCGCTGACAGGCTCACAGTGACACACTAACCCCTCCACCACATTAATGTGGTGATTTATGAAGATGAATCTGGGGGAGCTCGAAGGTGACTTAATACTTCATATCAAAAGGAACCAGCTTAGATGGTTCAGGAAACCTCCCGGGTGCAACCTTTGGAGGCTTCCTGGGCACGTCCAACTGTGAGGAGACTGAAAGATAGATCCAGAGCTCTTTGGAGGGATTTTATATCCCATCCACCAGAAGGAGCTGGAAAACTTTGCTGGGAGAGGGACGTCCTGGTTAGCTTTCTTAGCCTGCTGTCATCAAGACTTGGCCCCGTATTGCATAAAGCAGAGGAAGGGTGGCTAGATGATTGGGTTAGGTATGGCTCACATACAAGTTCCTTATTGTATTCAGGTCATCTCATGGCTTTTCCACTGTTGGTGTTGTTTACGCTTTACTTGTTTAGCATCATGTATGTTGCCATCATGTAGCTTACATATTTAACCCCCTTTTGCAGGGTTTGTTATAAATTGTGTCAGATGGAAACGTACTTTTCCACCAGCTAAAAAGAGTAAACGGTAATTAACCAACCAGTTAGGTTGAATAAATAAACAAGATAACGGTCCATAGCTATA
This sequence comes from Tautogolabrus adspersus, assembly GCA_020745685.1. Lineage (NCBI taxonomy): Eukaryota > Metazoa > Chordata > Actinopteri > Labriformes > Labridae > Tautogolabrus > Tautogolabrus adspersus. The sequence goes on from CM036557.1 coordinate 2,167,381, forward strand.
CATGGTAAGCCTGCCTTTTTCTGAAAAGAGCAGCCAAGATGTTCCTCAAGTTTTCAAATAATCCAGACAAAATACTTTGTGTCAACGATGCTCAACGTCTGTTTTGTGTCTCCTTCACTGGGATTGTTTAATGGTTCTGAGATAATGAACTAAGGAAGTGTAAAAAGCTCTTATTACCACAGGCTTTCTCCCTAAATATCCAGTGGGACTTAAATTGACCATGCAGACTCAATTTCAAACTGCAAACAGATATTGATATCATATAATTCTTCTTCGACAGACATGCTCATCCTCAATGACAAATTGTCTGTTCTAAAAGCTAGAAGGAAAGAAATATCGTGGAGAGCTGATATACGAGATGTTACTGATGCCCTTGGGTCAACAGTTTTCCTCTGCTTCAAAGTGACATGCAGAAAGTAAAACCCTGGTAGCAATCAGCAACTTGCTGAAGGACACTTCAACCTTTGACATTTGGCTGCCCTGCTGCTCTGATATCAGCGTGGTTTGGAAAGAAGATTGTGGGGAAGTGGTGGGAGGAGGGAGGATTTGAAGAACTTCATGATTCGACCTCGAGAGGCTTCCTCCCTTCTTGGGAAAGTTGAACTTCCGCTCAGTCTACCGCCCTTGGACAATTAGCATGTGAGTAAACAGAGATTAGCTGCTGTGCTAAAATAAACCAAAGTGGTTATCAGCCAAAGCAGAAGGATCTTTTATTTTCGAGAATTACGTGTTTTTACTCCCATTTGTTTCAACCTTGACAGAGGCATCTTGCAGCATATTCACTTAAGCCGGATCCACAGATACGGTATAGGGAGGATACGCCATATTAAGTAAATAACATCCTTAGAAGATGATAAGCTGCTCAGTGACAGCAGTGTGGTTTACAGCTGCAGAGAATATACTGTAAAGCTGTACAGGAGCCAGAGAAAGCCTTGTGGTAAAATTGCTATCAAACAAGGCAGATTAGACAAGCAGGCTTAGAGTCACGCTAGCTCAACATTTATCTGTATGTATATATTTTATAGAAATAGCATAAATACTACGTATACTACAATCAGCACAGCTCTGTGGGTGGCCATGTTGTTTGGATAGACAATCCCTTTGGTCCAAAAATATCACAACACTGCTATCACCTTGCAGTCTTTAGTAGTCACTGCACGCAATCTCTGTGGCGACGACGGCCGCCTGACTACTTGGCCAAAAAGTTGCACTAGAAAACACCGCAAAGACTACAGCCGACGCGATACTACAGCGGCAGGATCAAGGGGCTTTCCTGAACCTGTGAGAGCTGGAGATAAATGAAACCTCCGAACAGCCAATCAGAGAGATTCCTCTCAGCAACCGTTGATTCAACACGTGGAATAGGCCCAAAAAAGGCCGACAGGGGTCGACGGGTAGCGAAAACTAGGGCGACAACCGCTCACCGACGGTCCAACTAAGACAGACGGCTGACGATCTCCTCGATGTGTCAGGGCCTTTAGAATGATTCATTGACTGGCCTACTCCTACTCGTAGACCCCTGATACAGTATTTTAGGGGGGGTGTCGGAGGTCGATACTGGCGTTTATATCGGTCTTAAAACAAATAAAATCACACACTGATGGCAGAGGCTGCTACGTCAAGTGCACAACTGCCCATCAGTGCTATTCCATTCTATTCACACATCACTGGTGTAGCAGCAGGAGCAAAAAATGTCCGTACCTGGTATGGCGCGTTAGGGATACTGGTTTACATTTGTAACATCAATACAATTTCCTTTCAATTTGAAAGGGAAATGTGTTTCAGCAAGTCCGTACATTACATGTAACTATGATGAGGTTCATTGTCTTACCCACTGCAGGCCTGTTCAGCTGATATGTGGAGTGGAGAAATACAACATATGAATCACACAGCAGAGGCTTGTTGATCCCAGAAAAGGGGGCTGCATGAAGACAGACGTCTCTCTTTGCTCCTGTTTTTTTCCACTGACCCCCTTCAATAATGAAACCACTTCCTATGCAAACCAAATTGCTCTTGTGCATTCTCACTTCACCATCAATACATAGCTCATGTCTCATTCACAGGGAAAAACACCCACGGATATCGAGAAAGGGGGCTTCAGAGGGATTTCGCTTGTAGTCAATGAGTAAAAGAGAAAAGCAGGGGTAGGGTTGCGTAACTCCTAAGTGTCCACTGTTACACACAGATATGACACACAGTCTGTGGACACACAGTTAAATTTAGCAACACACTTTCTCCAGCTCAGCTCGCTGTGAGGGGAGCATTACGTCCACAACTTTAAACATCTCTGTTGTTTTATGTTACAGAACACCGCCATCATTTTAGTCCAAAATATAAGCGCTGATAAAACTGTGCCTTCATTTCTTTCAGTGAAACTTTGAACTTCTATGTGTGGATGATTGCTGGAATCCAAACATGAACATGCCTCTACATTTTGTTCATATTCCAGTACAACTTACTGCCATTATCAATCTTTTTTGTTTACTGCAACGACTCACAGCCATTGGTTTAAGCTATGTACTCATATAGATATGAATACTGTCAGCCAGAGAATGTCTTTGAGCTTCATGGATGTGTGTCATGTGTTTACCTTCATGTCATATGTCAGATACACCATGTCAACTAACAACTGGTCCAGTTGATAATAGGAACGTGAGTGACAATAGAGTGCTTTGCTGCAGTTGTTATCTGCTCTCTGAGGGTACACACAGATGTGTCTGTGGGTCTCTACAGGAAGCATCTGTTCAGGGAGGAAAGAACAAAAACTGTTTCTGAGCATGAACCACACAGATATGTGATGTTCTATGTCTAAAGAAACGTGCACATACAACATGTCCAAAGTTGACGGGGTGAACCTGTGTTTGTATGAGAGTTAATAGGGTGAGAAAGCAGCGGTCTAGACAAGAAATAAATTAGTCAGAGAGCAATTTTTGTAACTCTTGCTTCACTGAACTGTAATTACTCCACTTTTATAAACCCATTTTACTAGAAGGAATACGATAATCATCACTGCTGAGTTGTGCCAATAAGGAAAATGACGCGTTAAGTTGGGATCCCATTAGGTTTTTTAAACATTACATTGAAATGTCAGACATGTTAAACCAGCTCGAGTGAAAGTTTCAAGTTCTGATCCTCAAATCACTCGCAGTTTTTGGTAGGGATGTAAAGATTAATCGTGAAATCGTGAAAAATCGATTCAAAAGGAGTCAAGGTTCACATCGGTACTCTGAAAAATGAATCGTTATAATAGCAAGATTTAGAAACTGAGGACGCACCACCGTCTTTTAAATCGGAGGTGTGGAAGCATTTTGGCTTCAAGACAGAAAATGAAAGAGGTGAGAAGATAACAGACGAGACAAAAACTGTGAGCAAATATTGCAAGAAGACGGAGAACTACACAAATAGCACAACCAACATGATGCAGCATTTAATCGACACCACAATGAGAAGCTCCAATCCCTTGTTGAGAGAAAACAAAGATTAAAAGGTCAAACCACACTGACAAGCGGGTTAGCAGCCCCTAAAGGAATCTGTTTCACTCATCATTTGTCTTCAGTCTCATTTTGTCAAATAGATCGTGAAAGAATCGTATTGTGAACCCAGTATCGTTGGAGCAGCACTCTCCCTGTGCTCCGGCACCTCACGCTTTTTACAAATGAACCACTATATGTAAGAATAGAACATTTTCAACGTTTTCTCATTCAAACATTTGAAATCTGTAACAAATGTTTCTTCTGAAACTTAAATATACCAGCACCTAAAAACTAACGTAGATTGGAACGAGTTTTTGTCCGACTGGAAGGCGATTAAGGAGAAGTTTAGTTCAAAACTACAACAATAAGAGTTTGTTGAAAAGCTGGTTGAGGGATTTGACTCTTGTTAATTCCTAAAAAGTCAGAGTGACATGATTACCACGGCTTCAGAGTTGTGTGAAAAGCTCCCCCTCCCGCCTCTTCCTCCTCTACTTCATGTCTGAACACGTCCAGTTTCCCTCTAACGTTGTTTCCACCTCCTTCACTCTGAGAGCAGCACTTCTTCTCTCAACAGGGCTGCCTGAGAGTTTATTCTCACCTGCTGAAAATGTCAAACGCTCTCTGCTTTTTAATGAGCTAATTTAGATAACACACTCACAAGACTTCACCTCAGTTGAAAACACAAAAATATGGCTCATGTTGCACTTTCTAAAATGTCATGCTAAAAGGTTGACCATTCATGTTTTTCAAATTAACATACCCTTTTGTGTGTGTGAGTGTTTTTCCCCCAGCTAGCTTAAAAACACGGAGGCTTAACACCCTCGCATTTTCCACGAGCTAACAAGTCTGAGAATCTTTTTATTCAACTTCATCAGTCAGTGCCTTGTCATTATCATCATGTCCTGATATATCATTATTGCAAGCTAAGCTAATGCTACCAAAGTTACGTCTCTAGCTCTACTCCAAAGTTTCAGGGTTTGTTTGTTTGTTTGGTTTACACACTATTTAAAGGATTTAAAGGGACGATGAGGAACTTTCAGTTTGTGTTGGTTTTTGGCAGCATGTTTGGGCAGAGCAGTACGACACTTTAATCCACAGTACACTTATTTTAAAATGTTTTTAAAGCAAATTTCCTACCGAAGTATTTCTCCTTTTTGCTGCGATTCCTTTTTCTTTTGTACCTCGGACACCTTGTAAAGTGTAAGAGTTCTTTAAAGTTAATTCATAGACGTGGACATTTTTCCTACGACTCGTGAGAACAAGGTCAACAAGCTACAACCGGAATTATTACAACATTAAAGTATGTGCTGTAGGCGATCCTGAGTCACGGATTCGTTGCAAAATATTTGACAAAGGTGATTCCAAAGCAAACTGATTTCTCAGAAACGCTGGCGTTGGGGCTCTCTCCCTCTCTCTCTCTCTCTCTCCCTCTCTCTCTCTCCCTCTCTCTCTATCCCTCTCTCTCTCTCTCTCTCTCTCTCCAGTTACCACCAATTCACAAGAGCTTCTGTGCTAAGCCAAAGAGGTAACTAAAGCAAATCAACAAAACAGTGCAACATAATGAGGTGTGTTCCTAACTGTGTGCACAGTTTTGGGTACGTGGGTGTGTGTTGGTGAAAATGTGTCAGTTCTGAATGTGGGCCAACAGTGAGCCGTGTCAGGACCTGCCGTAAGAAACCGAAGACTCAGCGATCCTGGCAAACAGGCAGAGCTAGAAAAGTAGTTTCATCCTCACATTTTTAGGATGTACAGTCTGCTGATAGAGAGTATTTAAATTCTTCTGAGGCTGTTGACAGGCGGATGCCGCTGTGGTTGTTCCTGTTGATGATATTGTGGCCCCGCTGGGACTGAATGGTTTTTTATTGATTGCACATTGTCTCTTCCAAAGCAGACCACCAAAAGGAAGCTGTAAGTGCAGCCACAAGGCTCTGGAGAAGATTATTGAGATTTTTAAGGCTCTTTTATCCGAAGCAAACTGAATTCTCTCTCTCTCTGCTCATGTCCTGTTTTAGTGTTTCTTAACCAGCACTTTGCAGGCTGTTGCAACGCAGACTCCTGCTCTTTAGTTATCACAATAATGCTTAATGGACTGGTTCACAAATGGGTAGTAACGAAAAACAAATCTCAATCTAAATTCATGGGCATTCAATTATTCTGAGCCCCTTGAGTAGTTTAGTCGACCTATACACAACACGTTTCATCAACCTTATCACTGTATTTACTGTAATAAGTTGCAAACTGAATTAAGAGGTCACGAAATGTAAATGCCCTCAGTGTGAAGACCTCATAATACAGCCTCTAAGAACTTGTCACTGATGTAATCGTTACATCACCAGAGTTCAATGTCCTATGAAGACGGATTTCAGGAATAGGGTAGGATTTAGGAATGTGTGTCTCCACAGAGAGAGCTGGGAATTTATCACAAACAATCTCCCTGATATCAGAACATCATTACATGCCTGAAATGTGACCAAGCGAAATATTCCCACGCTCTGCTGCTCATCCTCCCAGGAAACACAACCACGTAATTGGACCGGACCAGGACGGCAGCAGTCTGTTTTCAAGGTGATATCTTACAGCACGCTTAAATATTGTTTAATTGGATGAGAGCTTTCTCAAGACGCCAGCAGCTGATCTTGATCACTGTTTGGACACATGAGTCTGGTTTTTCATCTGAGCAGCTGGTTTATATTAATATCATGATCTCTAGAACAGCATGTCCCAGAAGTAACCAGTGAAACAACACTCACCATGTTTTTTCCCAAAAGGCAGGATTTGAATGAAATGTAATGTCACTAGAGAAAAGCTCACATGAATACATGAAAAATGATAAATAACCATAATGGCCAACACTATGTCAAGTCGAATGATGATACACATCGCATTGACTTGCGCATGAAGACACCCCAGACTGCACTGGTAAACATCCAGGGCTTGGACATTGAGATGATGGGGAACTGGACTGGTCACACAACACAGACGTCCTGTACAAAAAGGGCCAAGGTCGACTAACCCTGCTGAGGAGACTGGGGTCATTTGGAGTGAGCAGGGCTCCGTTACAGACTCTTTATGACACTGTGGTGGCGTCTGCACTTTTCTAAGCAGTGGTCTGCTGGGACTTAAACTGGTCAGGAGGGCCAGTTCTGTCTTGGACTGGTTTCCTCGGTAGAGGAGGTGGGTGAGAGGAAGATGTTAGTCATGCATCTATAATGGACAATCTCTCTCACCCCCTGCATGGCACTGCGGGGGCTCTGAGCGACTCCTTCAACAGCACACTGAGACTGAGGTCGTTAGTTCTGTATCCTTTTGAATATGGCGGAGATACTGAAAATGTTGTCTATGATGGAAAATAAGATGCTTCCCGGCAGTCCAATCACAGGGCATCGTTACAATTCTTATAGGAAGCACGGGTCAGGCTAGGTGCAGTGCTACATCATATGCAGCACATCTACAGTATTTCTATCATGCATAACCTTTCATCTTTTTCTCTGGCAGAAATAAGCTTTCATGGAAAACATTTTTATGTCAGATTCTATTCAGACTAGGGTTGTTACTCGAATGATAAATTCCACGCTGAGCTGCCATATTTGAAGGAAAATTCACTTTAACAGAGCAGGAATCTTCTGGTTGGAACATCGTTGATCGTCCAGTTTGGTTGATTTTGCTATTAGTAAATGCAATCTGTCATTTTATTGCCAGGACAAACTACTATCCACTGAGGATCAACAAAGGAAAGGTCAACCAGTCCTGGGAGACTTCACTTTAAAGCTCATAACATGTACTCCTGGGACCTCAGCCAGATCTATTAGCATTTGTTAACTTCATCAAATGCCTATTAAAGCTGAGACCAAAGCTCCCCTGAGACTCTTCTAATAAAACACAAGAAAGCGGGCCGAATGATTTAAGATTCATGATTTAAGTCAGGGTCATGCTCCTATAAGGATACTGATGTATCAGCCCAAAGATTGCTGCTCGTTGACTAAAACAACCAGGGCCATTTATTCAATATGTCACACTGCTTTGAACAGGGAGGCATTTTAATTTTCTCAATTTCAGCCAATGGGGAGTCAAGTGTCATGGAGAAGACATTTCAGTGGTTTGAATTTACGACACTGTGCTGATCGACATTCAGGAGACCATGCTACACATTTAAACTACTCAAATGAAATCTAGTGCAGTGAATAAAATATTGTTAAAAGTCATAAATCTGTTGAGTATTAGAAAATGCTGACTTTCATTTTCTCTGTACTTTCATTCATTCTTCATATGACAGCTTTGAAACTTCAGCTGACTTATTGGCCTGAGCTTATTCTGGTTCTTTATCCGACTTATTCTCTAAAGGTGCATACATGCATTTAGCTAACGGCTATTCCCCTTTTGTCTGCCCTTCACCGGGGGTATGTGTGGATTCTGTAGTTGTCTCAGTAAACTGGTCTCCACTGATAAAAGTGATGGAGAACATTACAGGAGAAGTGTTGTTGAATTTAATAGTGAGCATTGCAAATGGAACTTGGGAGTCGGCCATTGTTGTTGTTGTTGTTGTTGTCCACCTACACGCGCATGGCTATTGACTGGAGCCGTAATGTGCACATGTGAAGAGTCTCAGTTATCAGAAGAGCTGCGTGTTGCCAGTTTACACAACGACGGAGACGGGGCAGTTTTCAAAAGATTGCACCCTGGAACCCATTTTCAAAACTTCAAAAACGCCTTAGTCCTGACAAAACGCAAAAAAAAAAAAAAGGGTTACCATTTGTGACCCCCCCTACTACTCATAAATATTGACATATCTCCATGTATCTCTGTTTATCCACTCCCTGCCCTCTATTTCCTCCGCTCTCCCCCTCATACATGATCCACCTTCCTCTGATCACTTTCCATGATCCGATTTCCCCTCTAACCCCTGTGTCATGTCATCCATAAATATCAACCTCCTCTTAACGCCTCTTCTCCGCCACGGCTGTCCTGCCTCATGTGAATTAAGCAGAATAACGTCTGCAGCTAAACAGCTCACCAGTTATCTTCTAGAATTTAAACTGAATTTTTAAGTCTTTTGATGTCGGAAATCACACCTTCACAAGATAATTCACAGGAACGTACAGCCTTAACTTATAGAAAGCTCTTTTCTGAATAACGAACAGTTGAAGTCAATGATTCCTGGAAGTGGGTAACCTGCATGTTTACAACAAGAGCGATGAGTCAAATTGTGACCTTCAACTTTAGTCAGAATTCCCCAGAATGCTTTTTTTAGACACACAAGTTTTCACACTACATTTCTAAAAGTGCTCATTTGAATTAGATGTTGTGTCAGATCCATACAACCTTACTTCTCGCTATTTCAACAATGTATTACTTTGCAGCTTTGATCAAACTTAAGTGTTCAGCCATCACTTGAAGTTGAGCTACAGCTGCTACACAATCCTTTCACAGACTCCTTGGTACCCCTTATTTGGAATCACTGTTTTAATGGACCTAAAGGTAAAACATGAATCGCACAGACAGATGCAGCCTTTTATAACGTAGAAATCGAACACTGAGAGAACTCATTTAAGAGCCTCCTATGTGCTTTGTACAGAAAGTGAACCACCCAGAGGGTAGACGAGATGACTGAAGAGGAAGTGAAAAACCATTGTGGTTTCTCAAAGGTCACAGAAAAAAAATGTTTACCTGCAAGTATGCACAATCGTGGTTTCACACACAAAGTGTGAAAAAAACGAAACAACAGTACAATCTGCCTACAGGTCTATCATGAGTACTCGTCTAGTTATGTTTGACTTTTCTGCAGCAGATGACGAAGAAAATATTCACAAGGCTAACACATCAGAGTCTGACACGTGATAAGTTGTTTGTTCTGTTACGATTTTGTTCATGTACACACCTAAGGTCAAACGATGTGTGTGCTTTGTTTAGTTTAAACACACTTTATACATCTAACCAGGTGAGCAAAGGGTCAATTGTTAATTATACGCTGCTTCAAATCAACCTTGTGTGTGTGTGTGTTTAAGATCAACAGCAAACTTCCTCGTTCAAATGATTTATCTGCTACTGTACAGGTAACTACAACCACTCCATCAACTCTGCTGTGTGTGTGTGCACCCGCAACCTTGTCCAAGGACGCACTGAAGAAAAAGCCGAAATGGTGCGTAACATCTACTTGATCAGCTATCCTGATCCTTGATCAATATCACACACACACACACACACACACACACACACACACACACACACACACACACACACACACACACACACACACACACACACACACACACACACACACACACACACACACACACACACACACACACACACACACACACACACACACACACACACACACACACACACACACACACACACACACACACACACACACACACACATTTTACCAGCTTACAAACAATCTGTATTCCATCATTGTGCTTGAGTTGCACACTGACTAGAATCCAGAAGCCACCTGATCTCTTCAGATCTCGCCTCATGTGTTCCTCCATTCGTCATCTCCATTCATAAAAGATCACATGTATAATGCATGCAGTCACCACAGGGGAGCTATTTAAAGCTCTACACAGACTATAATATGCTGCTGTATGTGAGACGCACATTAAATAGACCCGCTGTGTTTCGTCTACAGTTTGTGGATCAACCTAACCCATGAGCTCAATTCTTTCTCATGAATTAGACTCTATGAAGGTCACATGTATTGGTCTAGGTTTGAAATAGAATGAGTGCTTACGACACCGCCTGCCTGCAGCAAGAAACAAGGCTTCAACAACACACAGCTGACATTGATGAACAGCTTTTACTGGTGACCGTATGCACAGCTATGGAATGATGCAGACTTTGTGCAGCACTTGTATTGATCCACCGCCCCCGCCACCTTCAGCCTGTGTCCCAGTGAGTCTCATGCGTGACAGAAATAACCTATTTTATGCTCTGTAGGTGACGCACGCAGCTTAACCTCTCACCCTGACTAATGATGACTGATGATACGTTCATATGCCAATGAAACGTCCTTCCTAGTGGATGGTTCAGGAATTATTCAACTATGAGGACAGAGTACTTTTCATCAGGTATTCTCAGAGATGTTTCAAGAAGTTTTTGTTTTCAAAAGAGACTCAGGAGTGAAGCAGGTTGTCCACAAATCATACACTTAAAGATGTGTCCTTGGGTAAGAGACTAAACCCCAAATGACTCCTCGAGGCAGAGCTGTCTGTGTGTGTGAAAGAATGACAGTGGTAGCTGTGTGGAGCAGAAAATCAGGACTAGAAAAGCTGTAATTTATAAGAGCAGTCCACTTACTATTTCCAGCTGTGGTGGTCTCTGTCTGTGGAGTAGTCCAGCTCACAGGGGCGTCATCCGAAGACCTGGGTGAAGAAGAATCATGTGTTGAGGAGACCATGTTAGAACTGATTAATGACTTGATGCTGCCACTATCTTGATTATGAGTGTAGCCTGAATAGACCAGAGTAAGAGTGGGGATTGTAGTGATGAGGGTTCACTGTGACAGCAGAGGGCGAGTGATGCTATTGGAAGTACCGTGGGGCTGATTGTGGAATATCATACATTTTGAAAAGAGCGCCGGTGACGTCAACAGCGCCTTTCTGAAAAGTTGAACGATTTTCAACTTTAGCGCTCGGAGCGGCCGCACAAAAACAGCAGAGCGCTTGTTCAAAAGACGCTGGCCGCTGCGCTTTTCATCCAGGCGGCCACTTTCGGCTGTAGACGCCCTCTAACCATTGACAACAACTGAAAAAAGACGCTGGCACTGAGAAAAAAACGCTAGGTGGACACGGGGCCTTACACATAAACGATTCCAGTCTCATCTTAATAGCTTATTAATTTTGCAGCACTGGATCGATATCAGCAGAAACCCAAAGCCCCGGTACTTCAACAACATTAATACCAATCACACCTATTCAACCATCACAGTTATTTCATTGGCTTATTGGACGCCTCATGTATTTTGCTGTTCTTGAAGCGGAACATCATCAATACAAAAAGCAGATCCTCATTGACTTTTCGACCGCAGAAAATACATTTCCAGTGGTGCATAATCCAAATAAAGGATTTTGTCACCCACACGATAAACTACTGCACACATGACGTGCTGTAATAACACAGTATTAATAGACAATTAGAGCGTGTAGTTCTGTGTGGTAGAACAGGAATGTAGACACAAAGGAGAGATGAGACCAGTTACCACAAACACACACTAGTTTTCACAGGAGAGAGCTGCCTGGGCTTATCATGGGTGGCACACACACACACACACACACACACACACGTTCTCGCTCTCTCATCTAGAAGGCAAACGCTGCAGGACATTCCTGAGGAACGGAGGCAGAGGAGGATGTTTACCAGGTTGTACATGTGGAGATGGAGAGAGGCACAAAGAGGAGGATGTTTTCTGTACTGTAGGTTAATATTCTGTGTTACCTCAATACACACACACACACACACACACACACACACACACACACACACACACACACACACACACACACACACACACACACACACACACACACACACACACAGTAACACTGTTTTTGGACAGACTGTGCAGAACTTTTAACCTCACTGATCCAGAACAACCTCCTAATGGCAGCAAACGTTATTAAATGCTGACTGTAGAGTTGTGTGTGTGTGTGTGTGTGTGTGTGTGTTTGTGTGTTGTGTGTGTGTTTGCATTAGACACATTACAGTAATGCTACAAAGCAATCACAGACGATAATGTTTAGAATCAAGCCCTCATTAATAAATCAAATTCAACCACTCAGCAACGTGAAACCCACCATGGGAATTATCTGTCTGCAACAGCTAAAAAGGCTGGAGCTGCGACTTCTAGGATCCAAAGAGGAGAGCAGACGTTTTTGTTTTGTTTTTGCCCTGACGTTAGCTTGAAAACCTGCTAACATTACAACATAGCTAACAAAAGCATCCAAGCCGGAAAATCAACAAAAAGCTCGTTTTTATGTTGTTGGCGCTGGAAGAAAGAGAAATACTGTTGTTGGAGGTTTTATGGTGTTTACAGCACAGGGGGGGATTTTATGTTCTGTAAATGAAAGGAATTGATTTTTTAACTACAACAATAAAACAGCAGATAACTGAAACATATTGTGCAGTTCTGAAATATGGCTGTCTCAGCAGGAACAGCACTTCTGATTTTAGGAAGGCAGGCTTTTATGGGCAAGCTGCCCCTGAAATCTTCCTGAGTTGGTTGTTCACACACGCTCCTCACAGTATGAGGCTATCCCTGCCGGACAAGAGGGGAGAGGGTGGTCTCAGGAGGCAACACAGGACATAAAAAAAACAACATGGAAGTGGACGACCAAGCCACAGACTTGGCATTATGTGCTTTTATATCAATGCTACGGTTAGTTTATACAAATCAACAAAAGAGCAGAGAAGAACAGAAAGTAGTTTCATCTCGTTCGAAGAGATCGCACTCAATCTATGATCATGGGCCGGATGCAGGATATAAAGGTCACCACCTCCTCCCACTCGCGGTGAACTTTTCTATCTCCTGGGGCATTCTCACATCGTCTCCCCCAGACTTCATGCAGACATTTTACTATGGGGCTGGCAGGAAAATTACACGCAAAGTCGGGGTGAAAAATCCCCCTTTTTTGCGTTCACACATGCATCTCAGGCCGAAAAAATTCAGAAAGATTTAAGAAGTTTTGTGCAAGTGTGAGAGCACCAAATTACCATAACTCTCATCAACACTACCACCTGATTATCCCCAACATGCATGCTGACAGTGCATTTAGTGAAATAAGCAGCTGAAATGACCCTTGACAGAGTTGACCCCTCTTTGTTCGGAGTGGGACGCCATGTGCCTTTTTTTACTGCGTCATGCCTCCGTTGTGCCTGCAGAGCGAATCGGAGTCTCACAGGACCGGGAGGAATGCTGACCCCCCGCTCCTCCTCTCTCTGGGTTTCTCCCTCACAAGTTTGCCATCATTTCCAATAAAAACATTTGCCGCTTAATCCATGTGAGAGATCTTAATCCGTTACAGCTCATTAACTGTTATTATAGCAGAGGGAGCAACATCAGTCATGTCGAAATAAACTTGAAAAACACCCACAGAACAAACATACAAAAATTATCAGATCAAATCCATTTGACCTTTGTGTCCGAAATACACAGCTGATTGCCAGCTCTCTTACTATTTCATAAATCTCTTCTGTAGAAGGTCAAAGATCCTGGATACCTAACAGGAAGTATACTCAGAGTCATCAGAAACCCAGATTAGTGGCCGCAGGTCAGACTCTGTAAGCAGCAACAAAAGCTCAGCAGAGTCCAGCAGCCACGTGAACTCAGACGTCTCTGTTCCCTCTGAGCCATGTTTGGAGAATTTAAAAAGATTTACTTCTCCACTTGGAGAGCTTTATAGCACAGATTTACAGCAGCGGAGCTTTCTTCAGACTTTCCTACAATCAAACCGCTTCGATAAAGGAGTCGTTTAGAAAAGGACAGTAAAAGGAGGTAGGAGATGAAAGGAGGAACCCAAAGGAACTCCAATAAAAGTCAATCATTCAAGGTTTTAGTCACAAAGCTTCTTATACTGTAGTTTCACCAGAGACTGTAGTGCGTTAAAGTGAATACAATCCTGTCTGTGTTTACAGGCCACGAAGTAAGAGAAATGTAAAGGCAGTACTTTTCATTGAGATTATCAGGAAACATTTATATTGTGACTGAATGTGTCAGCTGAATGAACAAAGGTTTGATGTTTCAGAAAAAACAGTTATTTTTTGTATTTATTTGTGGGCATTTTCTGCCTTTATTGGAGAGACGGGACAGTGGATAGAGTTGGAAATCAGGGAGAGAAAGAGAGAGAGAGGGGGGAAAGGAGCCACAGGTTGGATTCGAACCTGGGCCGCCCACTTGGAGGATTATGGCCTCCATAAATGGGTCGCACATAACCACAGCGCCACCAGCACCCCAAACACAGTTATTGTTTGTGCACTTAAAGTGCCTAGTCGAGACTATAGAGAAGATGCCATCTTTATTACCGAGAAAGCTAAGAGAGTCTAGATACGACATTTAAATATATATTTCACTTTCAATATTGGTAGCAATAGCTATTAAATGAACCCCCTTGAACAACATTTCTCAAGCCTGAGTCAAAGTGAAACCACTTCTACAACTTCCTCAAGTTATACGAATGTTGCACGCCCTTAACTGGGAAACAGGAACGCTGACACAACAAAATAAGTCATTGGATCAATATTTAGAAACACAGATTAAAGCCGTTTACAACCACACTGCAGAAGTGACAAATATCCTCACGGTGTGTAAGAACATTTTCACTGACATGAAGCCACTTTCTAACATATGAAGGAGAACATTGGATTACAGTGTAAAAGGTGAAATGTATTTCTCCTCTTTTATGTTCTTATGGTAAAGCATGTTTTTGGATGTGAACCTTAAACTGGCGTGGAGCATGGGATGAATAAAGTCTCTTAATCTAATACACGTTGTGTTTAGTTAACAAGAAGAAGTTCATTCTTTCAACATATTGCACCACACTTAGGAAACAACTGTTAAAATAGAAACATGGCGACATGTGAATCAAAGTAAGAAGGTTCTCTCTTCTGAGTCTGGAGGTGGTTCATTTAGCAAATACATGGCAAAAGAATCAGCAGTGTGATTGAAGTATTATCAAATGTTGTGAAACACAGCTTTGTGGAGTGTGTTGGTGCGAGTTAACAAGGTGTGAAAGCCACTAAACAGCAGGTAACAATAGCTGTTCTATTTCCCACGGTATCCCAAAATAGAAGAAGAAGCCTTGCCAGTTGTGAAGCATTACAGATGTTTCAGATTGTTCCCAGAAACAAAGTTTAAAAGTCCACATGCAGAAAACACTCAACACCAGAAAAAAGCTACCACGTGTTTTCTAAGGTTGTCAGATATAAAAAATTGTATTTGGAAATGGTCTAAAAACTTCTGTTGCAAATTGATTTTTGTTTGCTTTTGTTAATCGTTTGTATTTTAAAAATAAAAGAAACCTGTTTAATCAAATCCTTTATTTTTAGTTCTTAGGACAAGAATGCATCGATGAGGTTTGTTGTGAACTCTAGGCCGTAACTCTTAAATCCCTGCGACTTAGTGACTGTTGACCCAGAGGCTTTCAAACTAAAAACACAGATAGACAAGTCAACATGTGTGTGCGTGTGTTTACGTGTCCTGCGCTGAGCCCTTTCTCTCAGTGAGTCCTCATGCTCATGTGAAGACAACTTCCTGTTTCTCTTTGTGTTACTCAAAGTTTATTGTGGTGGAAATCTGTGGTTTACAGGAGGAACGACCCCCCAAAAATAGCCAAAGCAGACGGTCCCAGGTGAACTGTAACACGCACACGCACACACACACACGCTGTCTTTGTTAGCCAGTCCTACTGGGTTTAAAGTCATGTGGATTAGAAGCCAAAAGCTGAATACTGGAAAGACTTACATAAAGCAACATCTGTCTTTTATGTCTCGTTTCATAATCATATCAGCCAATCAGACAGCATCTCCTAATCGAATTAAACAGCTCCCACATTCCTCTGAATTATCTCTTTGCCTTATTCTCAATTTTTCAATCCTGATGTCTTGCCCTGCCAGGATCGATTAGAGGCTAAAGAAAATATTTTACTCAGATCCGGATTTTTCCTCCTGAAACAGCCAGAAGGAGAAAGACGGTTTGGCTGCCGTTGTGACAGAAAATCTGAGGGATTCAAGAAGGAAAAGCTGCGAGCCCGGCTTTATCTTCCTCTCTGTGTCACTGACACACACTGACACACCATTCCAATAGGTGTTAAAAGGTATTGTGTGGTAAGGCTCCTGGGAGCTGGAGGTAGGAGAGAATTTCTTTGTATCGTGGCCAATAAGAGGCAGTATGGAGGAACTTTTACTCTTTTTACCATTTCATGAAAGCCAGGCTTTGTATGCACCATCAGTACCATCACACACTCACTGTACAACACAGGAAAAGAAAGCTTGGAGATTGAATCCAGAAGCTGCAGCTGAAAATTCTTCTCTCTCCAATATAGAGATGACTAAAGTAAGGATGATAACGTATGCTTCAGTTGTTTATCACACATTTTAAGGTGGATCCAATGATTATTAATTATTCAAACACTTGAATAAGGTCTGCTTTTGGAATCTGTGTGTCTCCCTCTATTTAAACAACACCAGATATTAAAGGTCAGGGGTGACTGCCTGCAAAACGAGCAGCAGCTAACGTTAGCAAAGTGTCTCTGAGCAGTCATCAAATTGGGATCATAAAGGAATGATATGCAGAGTAGACATGCAGTAGATGTCAAACTTTAGCATCAGTCTCTCAGACAAAAACAAAGTGCAGCCGTTTGCTGGACTGCCTCTCCCCTCTCATGTGGTGACAGGGCTAACGGCTCAAGAAAAGCGCTGACTGTGCGCTCTGGAGTGTTTGCATGAAGTGTTTGTGCGCTGAGAAGAAAAGCGCTGCGTGTCCATCCTGTCTCTATGACAACAGCCGCTGTGTGACCGACACTGCTCTGTTACTTTTTACTGCAGCAAAGAGGATGTGAGTACAAGACACGATCTGTAGGTGCCAAAACTAAGGGGAATATCATACATTTGGAAAAGAGCGCCGGTGACGTCAGCAGCGCCTTTCTGAAAAGTTGAAAGATTTTCAACTTGAGCGCTCGGAGCGGCCGCACAAAAAAAAGGCATAGCGCTCGGAAGAAAAGATGCTGGGCGCTGCGCTTTCTCTCCAGGCGGCCGCTTTCTGCTGAGAACGCTCTGTACTCATTGAAAACAACTGAAAAAAGACGCTGGCACTCAGAAAAAACCCAGCCAATCACATCGCTGCATCTCAATGCATGTAAGAATGTAGACATCGAGTAGAGATGCTCTAAATCTCAAACCGAGCTTCAAAATGAGCCAGATCTGCTGGGTTGAGAATATCAGACCCAACAGAGAGTGATCTAAAAGAGAAAAGATTTGGCATCATGGATTTCTTGCCAATATGGATGAAATTCTCAGAGGAATGTTTCCAGCACCTCGTTCAAGCAATGCCAGGAAGAATTAAGGCTAACCTGGCATCATAACCACAACCAGGCCCAGCCATTTATTGCTTGAAATATTACGAGAAGAAGAATGTTTCAAATCCTGTAACAGAGAGAGAGGGGATTGGTCCAGAGAGCTGTTTACCTTTTTGCCATATTTTCTCCCTCGTATTACCGCACACTTAGAACCACCAAATTTCCTGACATCTACCCCTTCATGGCGGGCGATTGTGTTTCTCTTCCCAGAATTGTGTAACAAAGCCAATAAAAGCCTCTTACAGTAGATGTCTCTCTCTCCCTTACACACACACACACACACACACACACACACACACACACACACGGATCATCAAGCTGTAAAATGACCACAACAAAAACATCAATACAGATTTGATTGTAATCAAAGTGTCAGCATGAGTCTTCTGTTGCCGTTCCTGTAGAAAGGCGCAGTGATTGGCTGATGCACTAAAAACAGGAGGCTTGAAGTCAAGTGTAAGCTGAGCGTCTCATACAGGCTACTTGGTGGTAATTCAGTGGAATTTAAAGGTCTGTAGCACAAATTAAAAGGCGCGAATAATACTAAATCATTTCATAAGATCATCTGCATCATCGGCTGTTTCGTTATTTCAACACAGCTACAGCGAGTCATCAGTGCTGGAGAAGCAAAAATGAAGCTCAGCAAACACAAATTCTGCAGACTGTTGTTTTCTGTGAGAAGATATTTCTAAACAATGACTGATGCTTCACATACACACAAATCTGAAGCTGTCTTTAATGTGCACACTACTGCACTGCATGCTAGTACTTCATCATAATGCTGGCTCCCCCTATTGGCGGACTATAACGTTTAAACACGTGAATGCAGCTCTTTCACTTTTTGTTAATTACTCAGACTTCTTGTTGAAATTCAGTTAACGTGAGGTCATCACACTTCACAACAACAGCAGTGAGCTTGAGTCGAGGGAGATTTCAGTGTGTACATATAAAGGTCCTGAGAGGAGATCAGATCAAACACCTGTAGGGTTTTTGACCACAGATAACCAGAAGCTACACAGACAAACTCTTTAGCTCATTACTGACATTTATCTTCATTTGATCGAGGCATGGAGACAATGTTTCTTAGAAAGTTTTCTTTCTAGAAGCACTCAAGTAGTTGCACTCTTGAGTCTACAATGAAGGAAAGATGCTTGGTTTAATTCAGACATGAATCTCGGTCTCATTGCTGTCTTCTACTTCTTATTTGGCTTTTCTCTTGAAAACTGGTGACATAATTAACCTCGGCCCGGTGTCGGTCTGACCCGCAGTGCAGTGAGGAAGACCTCGCACATTAAGACCTTCACCTTATTAGTCACTGATTGGCCTGTTTGCCTCCAAACTTGCTGCTTTTATTAAAAACTGCAAAGTGAATTTATGATGTGATTAATAAATCAGACACATGCTGAGCGACATCGAGAGAACCTTGTTTATTCCTGAAATGTATTCTCCAACTTGCAGAACGACCTGGATAAGAGGTCTGATCAAAAAATCTCATTTATATCGGCCATAATTCTTTCTGAGTAGTCAGGAGTAGATACTATAAAACACTGCGGAACATGTGATCTGTCATATCAATACTGCATGCAGACTCATACTGCAAAAATCAAGAGTGCAGAACAATATACAGATTAAAACTACAAACTCAGACTCTGCCTGCATTGTTACTACATTCATCTCTCATGATGCCGTGCTCTAAGGAATGGAGGACATGCTAACTGCGGAGAAATAAAGACTCTGTTGTAATCACTTAAATCACAGTGAGTGACAGCAGTGAGTCGGAGAGGGTGTGTGGATTTTTGTTGTCAACAATGCCACAATTCAATTCTCCAAACATTTGATAAGTGTTGAAATGATCTTTCTTCTCAAAAAGCTGCAAGTGATGATGCAGACTAACGTTGGTGACTGAGTGTCTGAAATGAGTGTAGTGCGAACAACAGAGTGTTGATGAGGGAATAATAAGAGAGTCAGTGTGTCGCTCTTTTGCTTTCTTCTGATTTGACCTTACAAAGCAAACTTGTTCATGTCCTGTGCATATTCCCGGTTAGAAATGATGCACACTGTAATCAGAGTTACTGTAAAGTCATTATGACTGGGTTGCAGGGTTATAACTGACCTAATTCTCCAGGGACAAGTTACATTAAGTAAACCTGACAGTGACGAGAGACGTCTCTTTTTGACTCATCAGTGTCCCTGTGTGATCTGAGGATCTTATTTCCCTTTTTCCCCGATGGCAGAGAGGCAGGAAATCGCCCCCCCGGGTTCCCATGGCAACACAGTGTGGATGCTTCTAGTAAATATGAGCAGTGACCTGAAGAGCTGATGATTAAAACGTACTGAAAAATAACAGCGAACTCACTTTCACTCATGCTTTGTCGTTATAGCTCACCGTCCTCCTTCTCAACACGTTAAGCAAACATTTATTCTCAAGGCAGACAAAATAAACACTGTTTTTGTTTCCACTATTTTTGCAAAGAGGACAATTGGGCCTGGAACAATTCATGTCTTTAAGTTATTTAATCACAGTTTGACGTACACTTGATCTACCAATCCCCTTTTACAGCTCTTTTTTAATTTCAGCATTTCAGCATTCTAGTCTAACAGTACACCAGTGTGCAGCAGCATAATAAAGACGTAACAGTGAGAGATCTGTGGAAAGTTTCCAGACTTCAGGTCAACACTTTTTACCTTCATCATTAACAACTGGTAGAAATGTGTCCCAACGTAGACTCATAATAAGAACTGGCTTTAAAGAAGTCAGTGTTTGAACAAAGTGTCACACCCTGAACCACAACAGCTCTTCTACAAGGTTGTGATGCCATGTAACAAATCTGCATCACCTGCCAAAAAAGTGTGCAAGCACAATAAACTAGGCGATTAAACCAACACAGCACTGTCACCTTACTTCACCTCTTTAAAATACAGAGTTGTTGACTGAGGATTGAGACATGTATGAGGGTTATTTTCAATAAGTGCATTATCTCTTACACAGATCTAAGACAGACATGTGGAGCCAAAAACTCTGCTCAGTATTTTCTTTTGAGTTTTTGATTTAAAATAAAAAAAAGCATCCTGGCTTTAGTAAGATCCCCAGTGTGTGCATCATCGTGTACGTCTGTGAGAGCAGAGATGTCGCATGGGAGTTGTAGTGTAATTACGGTTTAGAGCTTGATTTTCACAATGAGTATATATGTTCCCACAAACAGGCAGATCAAGGTCATAAACACACACGTTATTCCCAACATAACTTCATATCTCTGTCACCCCTCTCCCAGATGCGTGGGATCATTGGTCAATGTCAAGGACACTCAACATCGATGGCGTATATCCAAGAATAACAACGGCAACGATAATGCAGACATCGATGCAACCTTCGCCTGATGACACGGAGGCACTGCACAGGAAAAATCTCCAACCACAGACAAGAAATTAAAAATACATTAGGTCCTAGAGACAGAAAACTTCTTTGAAACACAATGATGCCTCAGAAACACTTCCAAACACATGTGATCTTCTCTCCACCCTGCCTCTGTATCATCACATATTTGCATTGCTACACTCGCAGCATCTGCGTGTTATTATGCCATCAATTCTCTGTGATTGCAAACACTCTTCCTTGTAATTACGCCAGATTCCTTCTGCACGTGCCTGCAAGTGTGCCGACATGCTGTCGCTGTGGATTCCTGCATAGATGCTGCACAGAAACTGGCCGTTGTGGTCTGCGTTATGTAACTGCACAATCCATTTTCAAAGAGTATAGTTTGAGGAATTGGCCTTCTGCTTAACTACCGTAGAGTGCTTTCACTTATTGTCATTTAAGGTAATGTATAGATGTAGCCAAGCTGACTAACAAGGGTGAATGTAAAGATGAGGAAATGCCTTCCAATTACTCTTATCAGTGAAACATCGCTGACGTCTAAACTGTCTGCAAAGGTTACCAGTAAACACACCGCTTTAGGTATGAGGCCTGAGTGTGTGTCTGTGTGTATGTTGACCCTCAGAAATTCAATAGTATTCAAGGTCTGCTTACTGTAATGTTATAACTCACATGTAACACAGGGCAGATGGTTGCTCTGCAATCTTGTTACATACGTAATCTGCAAGGGAATCATTTCCCTACTGATTGATTATGCTGACTCAGGTTTTTTTCCAGGCAGCAGCAAATACAATTATTTTGTATGATAGTCGGCATGTGTTTGTGTGTGTAAGACCCATGCTTTGACAGGTTCAGATCCATCTGGTGCATGTTAGAGAGTGGATTAGACCAGAAAATGTACACAAGCTTGAAGCTTTTATGATCCAAAACTAATCTAAAAACATGGAAATCATCCCCTGCAAGAATACACAGAAAATCTCAGGACACTGCACGGCTGATATTCTACTTTAAATTCAGGGATATCAATTTTCAGTGCACTCAGAGTCACAATATGCTTTATTGGTGCAGCATGAGGGGTTTGTTTTTCCTTTATTGGTGGATGTTGCCTTAGTTAACCAGGCAGTAAGATGGGTCTTGAAGCCAATAAGACAAGAGAGAAAGCACAACTAAGTCCCATCCAGAGAGAAGAAACAAAATGAATTGCTCTCTTTGATTTGTGTTGCTTGAATGTGACTTTCCATCAATTTTGTTTGCTTGCAAAAGACTGAAGCGCCCAAAAGCTGTTCTGTGGCTAAATGCATTACAAAGCTTTCATTCGCTTTCAGGGGGGGGGGGACGTAGCCTTTTAGGGGACAAGACAGTCAGACTACAGATAACAGGAATCTAGGGCTTCAGCATGGACAGCAGGTAAACTGCGGGATCCTGCACGTAGTAAACTAGCAGATAACAGCTGAAGCTTAGGTCTGGTTTTCATCTTTGCTGTAGCTTAATTATTCTTAGCTGAGGATCAAATATCATTATCTGTAACTTCTGGTTATTCAGTGGTATCATTTCTTCAAAACAAAGGGAAGCAGAAGAGAAACAGAGACAGGCCGACACTATCCTCTCTCGGACTTACTGTATGTTGCTGAAATAATCCCTTCACATGTTTTAGTCTTGTGTTCTTGGTTAGTATGTTGTCATTGTTTCAGCACTCGAGGGAACACCGTAGGATATAAACTTCCCTTCTTCCATCAAGAGGCTTCAGTTCTTCGTCAATAAAGGGAACTATATATTTCATAGGAGGGAAACAAACCCACTAACAAAGGCCGAATGTTCTTCGTCCTAATTTCAGTTCCTGTTGCCATGAGCAGATCATGAAATTGGCATGTGCAGGTTTCATTTGTCATCATTATTCCTTCAGTCTTTAGCTGAACAGATGACTGTGACAGAGATCTGGCCAGCTGAGCGGCCATTATCTCAGGCAGGAGTCGGTTTAATGGAAATATCTGCCATCAGTTCAAAGTTAGTGACAGCAATTATTCCACCGTCCAAACTTTTTCCAAACTGGCATTACTTTACATTACAAAGCTGACATATAAGTTGAGATCACATAAGCTCTTAAAGCTAAGAATGTTATTTTATGTACAAAAAAATCTCTTTTCCAGACAGGAGAACTGTGGCCACATGTCAGGATTTAATCCGTTTCTAATCACTGGCTCCAGAGAAAACCAAACAGATACTGTAGGATGAAATCCAGCTGTCTGCCATGTGTAAACACTCACCAACTTGCTTGGCATAAGGTTTCTGTTCTGCTCACAACAGCTTTGACACTGATTGACTTGAGCAAAGCATGCGTAAACTAAGGACTGACTTCATGATGAAGAAATCCACTCCAAGACGGGAATCATTTTCTATTGAAATACTGCTTTCTCGCTCTTTGGCCTTTTTCTGTGCATTTCTGATGAAACATAATCAACAAAGAAGACATTTTAGAGTTTATTTTCCCCAACATGCTTCTTTGAAGGGAAACTATTGGATGCAGTCTCAGTTGTTTCCAACATTAGACCAGATTGGGCACTAAGGCAGGACATTCAGATTTGTTGCATTGCATAACATCATTATGGTGTTTTACAATAAGCCAACATTCAGTTAGTTTACTTTTAGACTAAATATTACATTCACACTAAAAGATAAATCACAGACACATGACCTAAACACTTCCTATGTATTTATAAGCACTGAAAACATCAACAAGTCCATATTCATATTAAGAAGGAACAATGCATGTAGCAGCCTGTGCTACACCACACACACAAGTATCTTATAAGAGTGCCATAGAAAAATAAGCTAACAGGCTAATGGTATGCTAACTTGAGAATATGCAGCACAGCAACAAACCAGCTATTACCAGCAACTTATTCCTCGGCTATTAACGAACAAGTAAACCCATTTCTAAGTATTCAAAGCTTTGGAGTAAATGTCTCCTACAATAATATGTATGGTTTCACAGCAAGGAGTACAATACAACACACATTGATAGCCTAAGGGGAGTTTAGCCATTTAGGGAAAAGGAAAGAAAGCAGCTAGCTAAAATATTAAACTATCAAGAGGACAGAGACAGAGAGAGGGTGTTTCTGAATTACCTTATTCGACGTCCAGGTCCATTCTCCTTTCCTCCTTTTGACGTTAAATGAAGTGTCTATGTTGAAGTCTTTACGTTTTTCTGAAAGGACTCGTTGCCAAGGTAACGACATGTACATGTAGTTCTCCAAAGACGCGTTAACGTACGCTTGTAAGCTAGCTAACTCGAACTCTTTTTTAAATGTATTTAATTACATCTTGTTTCTTATTGAGGTGGCTGACCTTTTACTTCAAATCTCTTTTTTCCCCGGAGATGTTTCCATTGACAGTTCGGACACTACATGACATTTTTTTAATCGTTTTTGATTAACTTCACCTGGCTTCTTCGTTGTGACGTCACGTTATTGATAGGGTGCAATACCATGTTTGACCACAGATACAAGACGGTGTATTCAAGGGGGCGCTGTTTCTCGCGTGTAAGAAAACTCTCACTGTCAGTGGTAATAAGATTCAGTGACTACTGAGATTATTGATTTTATCTCCAACCAAACATTAAAATAAGATAAACAAAAAAAAGACAAAAGTAACAGTGTCCGAAAAGGAGTAGGAAGAAGTAAAGACTTATATACCCCTACTCCTATGTTACATTTCTTCTATTAGTTTATCAATTATTCCAACAAATGTTCACAATTATTTACAAGAATTACACAAACGTATCCCCAGTTTGTTTGCCCCATGAAATAAATAACAATCCCAGTGTATTTACAATCCTAATATCCACCCTGTGTTACACAATATAAAGGAATACCCCTCAGATAACTTTTCCTCTTCCATATATCCGTCAAAAATATATTGTTTGTATAGCTTTTTGAATTGCTTAATATTTGTGCTCCTCACCTAACCCATTCCACGACTCCACCCCTAACCCTGAAATACACAGACTCTTCTTCGTTGTTTTTTAAATAAATGTGCCTCTTAAATCAGAGTTTAAGATAAACTAACCAACTGCTCAGTGTGTTCTCTTCTGCCTGCCCGGTCTTTCAGATTTAACTAGATAGTTCCAAAAGCCCTTCAGACCTCAATACATGGGTTGGATTGTACTTTCCCTCTTTATCTGAGACGTTAATTAACATGAACCACTCAAGGTCCTGGAAACCACAATCACAAACCACCGCACTAATGAAAACAGACCAGCTAAACTTAGATATATTTACCGGCTCTGTTCTGCATCTAGCCTGATGGGAAATAATTACACAACCATCCCATGATGCCTCTGTTATTACAGTACGGGAGGTGGAAGAATGATGTTAGAATAAGTTCCAGGATTTAGATATCCTTCCCCTAAAGTCACTGCAATTTCCATGCATTGCAATGATTGTATTTACAAAAGTCAGATCAGTCAAAACACTACTTTTTATACTGAGGCGCATATGGCAGGTAAAGGCTGTTGTGATTAAATGAGTGATGAGGATGTTGGCCACACTAAGCCCCATAGGAAGCACGCCTTTCAGATCCAAACTAGCTTGTTTGCTAACTTTCAAATGAAGCTTGACATCATTTGTCGTTTTCAACTACATCATTTAATCCCAGTGCATTCTTTGATTAGTAACAATTGTGATCAGAGGGATAAGGTTCATAAAACTTGGACTACATTAACATATTTCTTCCGTGCATTCATAAAAATGATCCTATCTAAGTTTTCACATAAATAACTCCACAAAAACACAACAAGCTTGCTGCTACATAACCTCCTATGGCTTCAGGAGCTGCTGGGCTGTGAAAGATTAAACAGCGGATAAAAACTGAAAGAAAAAGAGAAAACTTAGCTTTAAGTTATATCCCTATAAATCCATTGTACGCTTATCAGGCCCGACCACAGAGAAACTGCAGCTATATACAACACATTAATGAAACTCAACATTTCTGTGGACCCCTGAGAAACACTCACAGAACATGTGCAAATGTGTAGACTAAGAAACATGAAGAGCGTGTGTGTGTGTAGAGAGTTTCTTTAATTCAAAGGTTCACAGTGTCTTTTGGTCCATTCCACATGAAACAGTATAAATGTCATTATCTGCATTACTGTAAAAAAGAAAAAAATATAACACGATTATACATTCAAGAATGTCATGACGAATACAGAATAATATAACATTTAAAAAAGATCAATACACAAACACGGTAAATCAGTAGCGTATACCGTTTTCACACCAGCAGAAATCAGCCAAACAGGCTTCTCACCCTGTTCGTTTTCTAACATATCTCTACAGACACTTTCCGTTTCCACTTTTCCTTTTTTCACATGTGGGCGTGGTGGGTGATGGGTGATTGGTTCTGGCGTGGAAGGGTGTTGCTCTGGGTGGGACGCCAGGCCTCACAGTCTGGCCTTCCCATGATGTCCTGTGACTGGCTGATCAGGGTGTCCGTGGGGAGGGTTCCCACTTGACAGAACCGGGGGTGTCCTGGCCTGCTGCCCATTGGTCTGCATAGTTGGGTTGGTGGGGCTGTGGGTAGCCGTGTGGTGGGTGATGTTGACGTCATCACTGCCTGGCTGGCTCACATGGACTAGGTCTGGTGGTGGTAGCTGGCGGCCATGTGGTGGGTTGTGTGGCTCGTCAGTGGGGCGTGAATGAGATGGGGGGGGGTGATTGTCCTTTCAAATACCTGTTTATTTGCCTTATTATTCCTTTTATTCGTTGATTTGCGTTTTTACTGTAAAGCACTTTGTAACTTGCTTCTGAAACATGTGATATAAATCAAATTATTATTACCACTACAGTTCAGAGTGAATGTTAGCGTTATTGTCTGGAGCAGAGAGCCGGGAGGAGGAATCTGTTCCGTCTTCCACAATATTTCCTTCCACAGTCGCCTCTTCTTCGTCCTCATAATCCCCCCCCACAGGAGTCCGCTGCTGGGCCGAGTCGGGTTCCTGCATGTCCATGATTTTCAGGAAGTCATAGAAGTCGTGAGCAGGAGGCCAGCTGTCGTCACCCAACATCCCTGCGGAGACAGACCAAGACAAGAGATGAGTTAATTTAATAAAGATGATGCTGGCTTTTAATCTGATGCAACAGTAACTCTGTTATTCCCAGTGAAGGAATACATCTTCTTTAGCTAATTGGAATTAATAATATCGTCGCTGCTGGTTCCAAGTTTGGCCGTGATACAAAGTTTTATTTCTGGCCAATGTTTTGTATATTAAGTAGAGTTTTAAACTGCCTTTCAAGACAACTTTGTCCCAGGAAGTAAAAGCTTGACGCTTCAAACCAGTCTGTTTAGGTTCGGTTGAAGGTGTCCTGTTTCTCCAAAGAGAATGGATGGAATGTGCTGGATGACAATCCTTCAGTCCAGATTGGCAGGGACGAGTCTCAGCAGGGTCTGTGTCTTATCTTAGCCCACACCAATACAAACTACAGGGTCAGAAGGTCGAGAGCTAATGGCTCCAGAGAGTCGCGCTTTATTTCCTTGCCTTCATTAAAAAACCTTTTAACGTACATTTAGCTACTCAACTCAAAGTGGCTTCAACATGAGAGGGTCCATTATATTATCATCATTAAGCACAATTGTTGTCATATTCCTTCACAGACATCTTGGATCATACACACATTCTAAATCTGGTATCTCCTTTTCTCAGTGGCTATCAATGTGTGACTGTCACATGTCGTTTTTTCCATGTTCCTTCTTTCTATGCTTGGAAATGTTGAACAGACACACGTCATGTACTCAGCAGACACAGTGCTGCTGACAATGTGCCGTCTGCGATTCTGTCGATTCTAGAGTCTGCTGGGGCCCCGGGCGAAAATGTATGAAGGGCCCCTCCAACCACAACGCTCTTCCTCTTCCAGTGATTTTTATTTACGAACTTTGGTTTTCACAAGAGTAATACATGATATGCTAAGCAGGGCAATGAGAATGAGTGCTGCCAGATGGGGCCCCGAGGTTTCCTACTGTCAGTACTGCTGTGGTTTAAAGTTTTTCAGCCCTCGGGGGGGGTCTTAGTGGCCGAAGCAGTTGCCTGCCTTGCCTGTTGACAAGCAGCGCCTCTGGCTGTCTGGAGTCATCACCTTAGAAAGCCATCACTGTAGGTTGTCAACTAATCCCTGCATGTAAGTTCCAAATCCCTGCTGGCAGTGAAAAACATCATCGGTGTCACTCCTGCTGCTTGAGAGAGAAGATCAGCTCCAGTACATCCAAGCTGCTCAGCCGCCTGCTGCTTCTGTGTTTGCTGTTGGATGCACAACGTTTGTTTGCTTTCCAGCTTTTCAAGCAAATGAGGTGTGGGTGGAAAAATTAATCAGGTGTAAACGTAAAGAGTGAAATTCACTGTGGAAGTGAGAGAAAAAACACAACCAGATGCAGACTGCAGTTTTAGCAGCAGGTGTTCAGAGGGCCTCACGATGGCTCACTTAAAAGAGCCAATAAGTTGGCTAATACGTGTTTGGTATTCTCTTAAGGAACATCTTCTCCAGCCTTCTTTTTTAAAACTTGCTAACATACTTATCACTGAAACTTCAGCATCAAAATGTAAGCAAAGGCCCTGCGTTATGTAAAAGGCTTTGTTGTGACAGCTGTGACAGGAATAACTCTACAGGAACAGTCTGAATTCTTTCTGGTGGTCTGGTTTTGCTTTTGTGGGCCATAAGAAGTCGTCACTGTTAAATTGAGGCTGTTAAGTTACCAATAAGCAGGGGCGTGTCCAGACTTTTTTGACTGGGGGGGGGGCCAACTGGGGCATCGACTTATGCAGGGGTGGCCTGCAGTGTGATGTGTGCACAAACACACACAGATACATGTCAATTATTTACCGTGTCTCACATCACCAAGCATTTCATGACTCAGTCTAACTTGCAATACGATAAGATCAGTTGATCTTATCGTATTGATGGGAAACGACTCGACACAAGACCAAACCGTTCAATACGACATGATTGAATCTGCAACATGTGGCTTGAGGAGTCACGAAGTTGTGTCGTAGTGAGTCAAATGACTCCTCCTTACCTGCTGGTGATTCTTTGCCGTCCTCGACCCTCTGCAGCCACTGCAGGACAGAGGGCGCTGCTATGGGGGTGTTGGAGGGGTACTGATAGATTTCATCACCTGAGGGCAAATGGGTGAGGACCAGAGCAGGAAGGGGGGGCATGGAGCCCAGGTATGACCCCAGGACAGACATACCAGCTGGAGTACGGCCACTGGAACACAATGCAACAAAATATAACATGTAAAAACAATCAATAGAGCAGAAAACTAACAAAATAAAAGAAGATGATCAAGACAAAGTGGGGTTGTTTTCTGTGTACATGATGGATGACTGGAGCATCAAATCTAGTGAGGTGAGTCTGTTTTATTGAATGACTGAAGGACTGATCGATGTACATACAGGTGGATCCAGCAGGCCAGGTATCGCTCCATCTTCCCCCCGCCCAACTCTACCACTCCTCTCATCTCCTCCACCAGCGCCTGGTTCTGCCTCCACCCGATCTCATCCTCCTCTTCTCCCACGAAGAGGAGGAGGAGGGCTTTACCCAGGGAGAGGAAGGATGGGAGGTTTTCCACTGTTAGCTCAGGCTGGAGACAGAAGAGAGAAAAGATGGAGATGAAAACTTGATAAAGATGAAAACAACAGTGCCACCAAGAGGAAGACGGTTTTCTTGCTTTGAATTTCCAACGTAAACACCAAACTTTGCACTGAACTTGACGCTGGTGTCCACACTTCAACTTATGTGGAGCCAAATTAAACAGTGCAATCAAGCTTTTCAAACACTCAGCATTAAAGAGAACTGTTTCAACATCAGTTCTTCTTATCTGTTTAAAGTAGAGAATGTAAACTCGGACATGACGCACACTCCGACCTTGGATATTGTGGAAACTGCGTCCAAACTCTGTGAACATCCACATATGGTGCTTGTTATCTTCGACGCAGTGTGAACGACTTCATCTTGACTTCCAAGACTTCAGCCGTTTTCATTTATTTTGAACTTTTTATGACACTTTTCTCAATGCAAACATGACTGTATAACCCGGAAGGACACATGGACACTCAGTTTACTCCTTTACCAGTGGATGCAGCAGTGCGGACTTAATGTGTGCAAGCAGCTCTTCAACAGAAGTTGGCACAGTCAGTGAGGAGGGACGACTCTGTGTCCTCCACGATGGAAACACAAACACTACAGGAAGGTCCACAGCGTGCTCTGCAGCCCTGCACAGACAACATCACACTTAAATAAACATTGAACACATTTCAGGTCATTAACGTGGCGGATTTTACGACTCTTTAATAACGCAGGAACATATGCCTCAACACAAAATGTTCCCTTCCGATACTTAACTGTGTGTTGATTGCAAAGTTTAGATGAGATAACTTAAACAAAATGAATGAATCAACGAACAACCTTGAAGAGAAATAGCACCTAAACAGCAGCACTCAAAGGTTTAAGGACAACCTTTGAAACAAGAATGACACGACTGAATGTAGAGCCGTTACCATTTCTCTGCCAGCTCATCTGTCAGCAGGCCGGTCAGCACCTCTCCTCTCAGGGACTTTGCTGCTTCAGTAAACAGTGATACACCTGACAAGACAGAGACACGTCCACGTCACATCATCATACAACGCTACTTAAAGCAGGCAGGTCAGCGGTGTGTACGAGGAGTAGGGTGTGGGGGGTTGTTTGAGATATTTCTGCTACTTTTTCTAAATGAATCTCTCTTCTTAAACATCGTCCACGTCCAAGGATTTCACCGGTAATCCATATTTTAGGTCTGATATAGCTTATTCCCCTTTGACATGGAGATCCAATAACACATACACCGTCCTGCTTCAGAACTTCTTCCTAAGATTGAATCAAGACAGACTTCAGCAGCTCCATCACTCACTCAAACAGATCTACTCAGTAAAGCCTAGCTCGTATTTTACCAGACCACAACACACTTAACCCAGCAGGAAACCTCAGTGGCAAATCAGATAATTGCAATCACGCATTCTTTGTAGATGACCTCACCACACGAGTGCCAAAATGTTAGTTGTTTACCTCGTGATTGTAAATAGTCGCCACTGTGAGAGGCACTACTGTTTTTAACACTGTACTCTGTTTACACTGTTTTAATCTGCAGCAAATACAGAGTTTACTTCTCTTTGAGTAACAGAGCTAACATGATTAGGAAACACATAAACCTCCATCCATCTGCTTTTCCCGGAGAGGAGGGGTACACGCTGGACTGGTCGCCCATCAATCACAGAGCTGACATACTCACATCCACACCTACAGGCAACGTAGAGTCACCCGTTAACCTAACGGGAATGTCTTTGGACTCTTGGAGGAAGCCGGAGTACTCACTCAAGGAGAACACACAAATGCGTGAGGAGAACATGCAAACTCTACATAGAAACGCTCCTGTCCCACAGGGATTCGTACCAGGAACCTTCTCGTTGTGACGCAACAGCGCCTACAGATGAAATAAATACATCAGTGACCCTTTTTAAGATATGTTAACTATCTGTAGAAACTAGTGGGCTTGGTAAAGATTGGAACAGAGGCCGACTTACTGAAGTCCAGCTGATAGTGGATTTCGGCGCAGATGCTTCTACTTACAAAGCGGAAATCTGATTAGCTTTTCGTAAATGTTACTAAAAGGTTTGTTTGGCTCTATCCAAATAAAAAAGGCAGCTGTGTGGAGGGAGTTTGCCAAACAGGAGTTTGGTGAGAGGACGTTTCCTGTCATGACGCTGATAGCAAAGATGCTACTTGCTGTTGATGCTTTTGGCTCTCTGTTTGCTCGAAGTTGACAAATGTTCATTTTTTATACACAAATAAATAAACAAAACTTTACAGTGACAATAATGACATTCTAACATGTCTTCTGGGGGGATATTCAGATTGATCACAGAGTCACCTGCAGAGAACAGGTCGGTTTAGTCTGCGTTAAATCTTTAGTGATTTAAAGAAGAATAAGAACAACACTTAACCGTCGCTATAAGCTACTATTTATTGCTTGTCAATCTTTTGTGCCTGTTTCTAATTGTTTTCTTCCCTTGATATACTAAATCCCTGCACTTTCTATGTGAGGTGTGATATCTAGTTAGTTTTGGTGTTTAACCTTCTCTTCTTCGTCTTCTGTGTTTGGTTTTCATACGAGCTTCTATCACACACGTGCTCGTATGTTTTCTTTGTTTTCTTATTTCTGTGTGAAATAAATAAATACATATTTGCACTGCTTGCTATAGTATTGTGAATAACTGAGGTAGTAGCGCCCTCTGCTGGAGAATAATGTAATACCCAATCATCTTTCCCTGATGTAAACTTTTTCATATCAGTATGAAGAAGTTGATATATGAGCTGTCTCTTCTTTTTAGACAGAAATTAAAATAATCTAGTGCACCAATGATTATTTATCTCAGTTTATTGACTCCTTTAGGCCATTTTGCTCAATTCTTTTACCTAACTTAAGTTCTAGATTTGACTTGAGCTACTGAGGCAGCCCCTAAAGGCCCTGACACACCGAGGAGATCGTCGGCCGTCGGTCCTAGTTGTACCGTCGGTGAGCGATCGTCGCCCTAGTTTTTGCGGTGTGTCCAGCTCCGACGCTACCCGTCAGCCCCTGTCGGCCTTTTTTCAGGCCGACAGGCGCGGTTGGTGAGAGGAATCGGAGGTTTCATTTAGCCCCAGCTCCGTGCTTTCATCCGTTAGTGCGGTGTGAAAATGGTCTTGTATCATAACTACGAACTACCGCTGCCTGCAGGCATGGAGACTTATGTCCTCTTACGCATGTGCGCAGAACATACGTGGTGGTTGGCCGTCAGCTGTAGTCTTTGCGGTGTGTTCAAGTGCAACTTTTTGGCTAAGACAAAGGAGACACTAGCTCTTTCTGCTTGGTGTGTCAGGGCCTTAAGAGCTCCTTCATAAACAGGAAGTGATTTATATACCTGCATCTGTTTGCGTCTCAAACAGCCCCAGCACTCGGTCGGGCTTGTGGCCTGCTAGCTCGGGGTGAGGCCCCTCCTGGAGAAATGATGTCACTTCTTTTTGGGCGGACAGCAGCACGGAAGAAGCTTGGCTGCTCCTGGGGAGAGAACAAACACATACACAGATGTAAACAGAGGGACTGTTTACACTACGTGAATGAATACTACAAAAAGGCTGTGTGGTCACTGAGCTCATTTGGGACTCCTACTTACATTGGACCAGAGCAATGACAAACTGTATTTCTGAGCATTAAGAGACAATAAACATGAAACAAGTAACCTGGTAAAGCTAGATAAAGGCATTACGAGATTTAAACAACAGTTACAGTCTCATTGGTCCTTGTGGGGGGCTGCAAGGTGTTGCCTCACAGCCAGGAGGTTCCAGGCATTTGCATGTTCACCCTGTGCATGCTTGGGTTCCCTCCGGGTACTCCGGCTTCCTCCCACAGTCCAAAGACATGCTCGATAGGTCAATTGGTGACTCTTAATGTGTGTGAATGTGAGTGTGGCTGGTTGTCTGTTTCTGTATGTCAGCCCTGTGATTGACTGGCCAGGGTGTACCCCGCCTCTCGCCCAATGAAAGCAGGGATTGACTAAAGCCCCCCGCGACACCGAACAGGAAAGGCGGTAAAGAAAATGGATGGATGGATGGTCTGTGTGGTCCAATGAGACACTCCTTAGTTAAGAAATGATGATAAATAATCTCTGGGGAATACAGCTCTTCCTGTGGAACATCTGAGCAATAAAAAAAAAGACTGTGCATCAAGATAAGCAATGACCCACACTGATAATGTATTTTGTGATAAATCTGCTGTTTATGTTTAGTCTGGCTCATTTCTGAGCTTGTTTCCTGTGTGGGTTTATTTGTAGTAGTGGAGATGAACTGCTCATGGTAAAGTCTAATGGATAAAATAAATAGAAGTGGAAAGAAACAGCCCGTACTAGTAATCTAAACGCTGTCATCTGATTGATTATGGTATTTTCTGTGCATCATTCTGCACCCTGCAGCTGGTTTCTTAGGAACTGTTTTATGCCCTAGTGAGGCTGCATGTATTTCTCCTTTGATTTCAGAAGCATGGGGACATGAAGTCCATGTTGGATGCAGAGCATTGCATGCTCCAGTTTTGAAGGTCATCGAGTTGTACGCCAGAATTTCCTTTCAATTGACCTTTCGAGCATGTCTTTGGACTGTGGGAGGAAGGCGGAGTACCCCGAGGGAACCCACGCATGCACGGGGAGAACATGCAAACTCCACATGCTCCAGTGTTGAAGGTCCTCTCAATGGGCTTATCAACACTTATCTTACTTTGTGTACTCAATTACTGCACACTTTGGAACTGTGCGGATGGGCCTTTTTGAGACCTTAATCTCTATAATGTATAATATGTAATTAAAGGGCTACTCTACTAATTAAGTAAACTAGCTTCAGAAGAGAAGAGAACCCATAAAAAACAAATTCAGAGAGCAATGGGTAAAATACGCTGACTTTTAGTGCCTAGAATATGTCAAAAACACTGGATACTACATTTCCCATGATGCAATGTATTGTGTCTTTCCCCTTTTTCTAATAGAGTCCCACATAATTCAATGACGAATACTTATTTTATATAGCATCTTTAAATGGACCCAACGACAGACACACCCACTTTATTACTTCTTGTTTGTTGTACTAAGAACGAAGCTGATGACATCACTATGACATCATCAGGGTTATTTATTTGCCTCTATAATCACAGAAGGCTCTCAAAGACAAACTGAGTAGTTTTTCCCAAAGCTACATTCACAGTAGTTTCCTAGAAAGTATCTCACAGCATGATGAAGCGATGCAGCGCCTCAGTACCCAGCATGCCTCTGTACTGCTGGGCCGACTCCTGGGGGCGGAGCAACAGGACGCTGGGGAACGCTGTGATTGGCCGGAACGGGATTGGGAGGGAGCTGCCTGTCTGAGCGGCGCAAAGATCGGTCCACTCGCCGCAGTCGACCGCACACATCTGGACCTCGGAATCTGAAGTGATCAATTAATCAGGAAAACATCAGGATCAAATCTGATAAGCTTACAAGAATGTTATCACCAAAAACACAAGACATTTCTTATGTATTTGACAATAAAACATCTCAGAGTGTTTTTACATCCTTTGTCTCTTTTCTACTCATTCTGTCTACATCGTCAGATACTAAAAAACACCAGTCACGCTGTTTACCTTCAAGTCTCTCTGCAACTTCTATAAACGAGCTGAGAAAAGCCAAAGCAACAGCATCCCCTGGTGGTGAAAACAGAAACTACAGTTCATTCCATGTCATCCGTCTATATTTTCTGCTTCCCTTGTTTGTTGTTAGTAGGAATTGTGAGTCTTACATCTGAGGTAGAAGAGCACCACTGTCCGGCTGCTTTGAGCTACTGCAGCGTGGAAGTTTTCAGAGGTTAGCTGGGTAATTGAGTCCATGTCCAGCAAGTTGCCTCGGTTTTCGTATACAGACGCTGCTACTTCGTCGTCCAGCTCGCCTGAGGAGAGACACAGAAACACAACACAGATTTACTCTCCTTCTCTCCCTCCTTCGCTTTTCCTTCTCTTTTTCATTCTCTCCATCAAACTCTTACCAAAATGTGAATCCTCCTCCACCGCCTCGTCCTCCTCTCCTTCGTCCTCCTCTTTCTCTTCGTTTGTGAAGAGCGTCAACACCTCGTCAAGGTCGTGCAAGGTCAAATATTTCACGTCTGAACTCTTAAAACACACACACAAACAAGGTGAAACACCCATGGGAAAACACTTGGCTTTATTTTGAACATGTGCATGAGGCATTAATACCTTCCCAGGCAACCTGTAAGCAGCATTATATTCATCTGGGGTTTTCACTGCAGGACTCTGCCTGATGACACACACACACACACGCGCACACACACACACACACACACACACAAACCGATAAAACAGCTTTAAAATCGATTGAGAATCATACAAATTACAGCAGAAAAAAGGGTAAAGAAGCAGATCAACACATGCAAACACTATCAAATTAAAAGCGTCAGCATAAAAACATACTGTTACTTACTCTTACTGACTAAACAGTGGCTAAAACCCCTCCAACATGTACCTGTGTACCAGTAGCAGCAGGGCGAGGCCCCGGAGCCTCCAGGCCAAGGTGATGGCCATGTCCCGGTCCAGGTGCTCGGTGGCAGGATGAGCAAACAAGAAGACCTGGGGTGTCTGCTGGTAGGGGAACACTGGGGGCTGGACTGACAAGGGGTCTTCATGAACTTCAGACTGGAAGTGGAGACACGTACAAATCTGAACTTAACTATAAATAACAAGCTTTACAGCAGACTCTCTCTCCAAGTATTTCCGATCAACTTTTTACTTTATCCCATTAAAAAGGCACAAAATGCCCTGAAGCTTCAGTGTTTAGCCAGGTCTTGAAACCTTTCTGCGTTCTAACCTCTCCCACTAGTAGACTTGCAATTGGTGCCAAAAAAAAAAAGACTGTTTTATTTTCCAATAATTTGCTTAAATGTCTTTAAATGTAAAGAAATCCTCTTTACTGACCACTAGTGGAGCCTCCATGAGCTGCAGGAAGGAGTGGAGGCTGAGAGTGGAGAGGGGTTTCCTCATACGAGTTAAAGGGCAGCGCTCTGAGGTCGTCGGGTTCCTGTAGCTGCTGTGAAGTCTGCAGTGGAGGAACCACACCTGGGAGGAGTGAGACAGCTCGTCGACACTGAAAGACAGACGGAGAGGGAGTTAGACACAGGAAGTACAACTCTTCCTCCTTGGCTGTGAAGGCCATAGAATGTGATTCGTGTCAAAGGAAAGAAAGGAGCCTACCCTAGGTGCTTCAGAACTGGGCCTCCTGTTATGAGGATGAACTGGTATTTGGATCCGTACACATACGCCGTCTCCATCATGGATCTGTGCTCTGAAGTGAGCCAATCAGCACAATCAATAAAGTCAGTTTGATCAGTAAATGCAACAATGGTTCTGTGTAGAATCACAATCTTAAACAGGACACTTAATCAACTGGAAACGTCTATCAGTTTAATTCTGATAGAATCACCCGCATACGACCACTTTTACACCGACTTTTTTGAACATTGGTTCTCCACAGTTTCTTTACCCTGTGTTCCCAGACTGCGAACGTAACCCAGCACAAGATCCTTCTTCCCTCTGGCTGCCTTCTCCATGGCCAGGAGGTCTGCGTCTGTGTGGACGTACTTCACCTCTTCACGCAGGATGGCACTGGAGGGAAGTCGACAAAAGAGGAAAAAAAGCTCAATTTCAACACAATGTCAAGTAAATCTTCAGGGATGAAGCTGGTAGAGCTCTATGGCACAAAGGAGTAAGACATATCCAGCTTTGGATTCACATATAAAGACGTTTGAGTCATTCATGCTTTCTGCATTGTCAAGATATTTGCAGGAACAAAAGCATATGACGTCGTTAGAGTTGTCATTTTTGCGGAAATACACTTTAAACACTAGTTTAGGATTTTTTTGGGGGGAAATAATTGCCTTAATTATGTTCTCTAAACTCGTTGCAATGAAAGCTCTACACCATTTTTAAATTGTAAGGCTTGAATAGTGAAGGTGTGAGGGATAGTTATTGTATGAAAGACACTTTGGCTGAAGTGCGTGTTAAAGATAGAAGCAAAGACTTGAGGTTGGAGCCTCTCACAGCCGTTGTTTACTTACAACAGGACTTCAGAGACTATGGAGTTGACATCAAACACGGTGTCCAAATCAAAACCCAGGAACTCCTTTCCACCCCTGACGGAGAAATAGTGCGAAAGGTTGTTAGTTATGAATGTGAGCACTCATTGTTGGAGTTATAGAGTCCACAAGTCTTCACTACCTACCTGAAGAGAAAAGCTGTGTGCAGCACCCTCTCTTCTGTGCAGTATGTGTGAACCAGCTCTTTATTGCAGTTGACCTAAACAGAATAAACAGAGCCGAACTTCAACCGCTCATAATCTAGTATCCATTTCAGAAAGTAATAAATAACTGAGCTTTAATGTGATCATGAATGACAGATGGAGCATATAGCTGTGTGACGACTGTGGTTACCTTGCCGACCAACACCCCATAATCCTGCAGAGCCTCAGCAGACTTCTCCAACTCCACTAAGAAGAGGGAGACTGTTGGAGAAACTGAAGACAAACACAAACACTCATCATCTTTTGCTTAACAATCCTCATCTGTGTCAATATAAAGCTTAGATAGATGGATAGATGGATTTGATGAGTTCAGAACTGTATCGTCTCTCATGTGAGGCCTACCTTGATGCTCAAAATAGATAAACATCATTTTCCCTGAATGCAACTTCTCGTAGAAGTCCGCTGCAGTGTACTCAATCAGATCTGACGTGTTGGCCTTCTCCGTGCATCCTCCTGACCTCATCCACAGCAGGGAAACAGCCAAACACATCCACATCGTGGAGCCTATTCTCTCTGTGGGGAATTAAGAGATGGAGAAGTAGTGGGTCATTGTAATAATGTAAGTTAAGGGTTTTCAATGGGAGATCCCCATAACACAAAGTAACTGTAAGTAAACACTAAACAGTGCATTCACAGGTATTATCAAACGTCCTGCCCTGTTTCTATAATACATATCTGACTGTTACATGCACATGAAGTGACGACAGGAGCATGCAATGACATTAAAGATGATAACAAGGTTACCTGAGACAGTCGAGGTGGGGTTTAGAGTTCAACTTTTCTCTTCCAAAGTGGCAAACATGCTAATAACCACAGATAACCCCGTTATGAAAGTACATAGAAACATTAGGACAACAAATAAAGCGCAGCAGCTTTTCCTATTAGAGGAAAGCACAGAAACAAATCACGCATTTTCTACAACTTAGGAGGAATATAAGGGATGCTAGCTAGCTCTTTAGCTCTGCATGCCACTGACAGTCTACTTATTTGAACTGCTTTAAATGGCTAGCTAATGTTAGCGCCTGGACATTTATATGATTCATGTCGACGTGTGTATATGCTGATGTAACGTAAGGCCGTAGACTAATAAGTCTGCAATGTTTTTGACTCCCAGCTGTTTCCAGCTGTCGCGAAAGTGTTAAGTTGCTATATTGAGAATAGCACTTCCGGCTTCTTCTTCTTCGTTATGGTTTTATGGCGGTTGGCAAACAACGAATTGGTGCATTTCCGCCTCCTACTGGTGTGGATCAAAATATCTAATATGTACTACTTTCTAAACAAAAACAAACCTTTTATATCTTCTCAATCGACTTAGTTTGTTTAAGGTACTGAAATAAAATCATATAGCCTTCATTTTCTGAGTTATTTCGTAGAATATCTACTAAATCCAAATGTTCTTTAATTTCTTTCAGGTTTTCCATCATCTGTCTTCTTGTTAAACTCTCTGACAATGTAAAATGACATGTTCAGCTGTTTCCTCTTGACCACAGGACTCGCATCTGCCTGTATTCCTATTTTGGGATAGCACTTCTTAGTTTTCTTTTAAGAATAAAAGTCATTAACACGCTGTGAAGCTATAAAAATGTAATTGATGACAGCATTATCTCTTTTGCTATGAATTCGCCAAAACGCTTGTATTAAGGGTCGTTGTTTTACAGTTTTATTTTGAAGGCTTGACGTGAAATGTCTGCAACTTGTTTTGATGCCTCTTTCTCTGTGAGAGACGCCCACGTGCCTTTTGGGCCAATAAGATGAGAGTACGGTTTTGACTTGAACAAATCAGCCAATCAGAGGGGCAGAGAGGGCGGGCTCTATCGCGGCTGACATCATCGTGGACCAATAGAGAGAAAAAAACTGTGGAGGTTGGGTGGCAAAATTAGCCAATAACGCGGCATATCAGAAAAGTGGGCGGGAGGAGGTCTCGCTGAGGAGATTTAGATCGGAAACTGTCAAGCATTCTTGGCTCTGGAGTCCGCTGTTCGAAAAGCAAATGAATCTAGTGTTGAGCCAAGATGGCGGCCTGTAAAGTATCAGTTTCCGCTTTCATTGAGAACAAGGGGGCGGGTCAAAAGCTGCATCACAGCTGATCTGGAGGTTCCCCCCCCCCCCTTAAGTTGTTTTTTTGCAGAGAGGAGCTTTGCAGAGATCTACATGGGGACCTCTCTCTTGTTTTCTGTCTCAGTCTTATTTTTCACCTGGCGATTTGAAAAAACAAAACCCCAGTCTTTCTTCAACCTTATATCTCGGATTTTAACTCCAACGCAGTTTCATTATGTCACTTCTTTATAGAATAAACTGCCTTTATGGCACATTTTCACCCGAATACCCTCGTCTTCTTGTCAGCCACGGTGAATTTAGTCCAGGTCTGACCCAGTTTTAGTGTTTTTGCCCTTTACAGCCTCCAATGTGTTAGTGCGAGCCGTCAGTGGAGATGTTTCCGGCAGGAGAGGAGGTTAATTCCCATTTGTTTACCTCACTGAAGGAGTCCCATGGAGCTGCAATCTCCCCAACACTGGAGCTCAGTCTAACTATCATCTACACCGTCCTCTATTCTTTCCTGTTTGTTTTCGTCTACCTGCAGCTCTGGCTCATTTTGCACTACGGACACAAGCGCTTCAGCTACCAGAGTGTGTTTTTGTTTCTGTGTTTGCTGTGGGCAGCACTGAGGACGACCCTCTTCTCTTTCTACTTTAAAAATGTGGTGCAGGCCAACCAGCTGCAGCCTCTGGCCTACTGGCTGCTCTACTGCTGTCCTGTTTGCCTCCAGTTCTTCACATTATGCCTGCTGAACCTTTACTTCACACAGGTAAGACTGCACTATCTTTGTGTGTCTGTGTATTAGAGATACAGAGAGAGAGACTGTGTTTGTGTGTGACCTGATTTCACAAAACTGCTGACTCTGCACATTTCTTTTCATTGTATTCATTTGATTTCACATATAACATTTAAGTATTTAACTTCCATTCAAGCGAAACATGCTGTATTTAATTCAACTATTCTATTGACTCTCCTGGATGATTGCTGTTCATGCAATGTCCTTAATTCCTTGGCCCATCACCCCCCCAGTGCCCTTTGGTCAAAAGCTCTGCAAGGACTGTAACCCAATTCTAGTTGAAAGTGTTCCCATTCAATCCAAAAAATAAACATTGTCACAAACATCTTGTTGCAATGAAATCCCAGTAAACAAGCCTCAGATAATGACAAGTTATTCAGAAACTACATCTCCCAGAAGGCTTTTAAAGTGCCCATTTGGCATAGCCTGGTCAGTAATTTATCATGAAACAATATGTTGATTTATATTGAATAATAAATCAAAATCTGGAAGTTGGTTAGGAGTTTAAAATGTCTTTAGAAAATGCTATTCATATAATTATGACCATATTTTGATTTTCATTGTTTTCCTCTTCATTAAAATAGTCTTCTAGTCATCTTAATAAAATCTTTGTTTTGGGCCTTTTGTTTCACAAGCTTCATGAAGACCTTGAGCTGATTAAAAAAAAAAAAAACATTTACAGGCAGAAGGTTTTAAATATATTCAATAAGCTGCAGAGGAGCGCAGCATACACTCAAATTAAGCTAGCTCTTAGCTGCAGCTAGCCAATAGGCTTTGAAAATGATAATGATTATAATTAATTTTTGTAAAGTAAGGATGAGGTCACAGTGTGAAAGCAGTGTTGTTATCTGGAAACACCACATGATCTTAAAGGAATAGTGCCACATTGTGTCAACACGTTAACAGAGTGAGCTTGCAAGGCAAACAGCAGCTATTCCAGGAAGTTGCACCTAGCTAAGAAATGGTCCCTCACATGACCTCCCTTAACACTACAGCTTCATTTCTTACAGTCTTGAATGTTTGTAAGAAAGAGATCAGATACAACATGTCAATTCATTGTTAAACTTATAAGCTAGGAAAGCTGTTGTCCCAGTTTTCAGACTTTATGCTAAGCTAGGCTAAGCTAAGCTAAGCATCTCCTTGCTTTGGCATAATATGTGACAGAGAGAGAGACAGGTATCTAACCCCAATAAAGAAGGCTGTGATGTTCAGCTTCAGTTTAGGCTAATTAGAAACAACATTTAAGTTCATTGTTAAACTTAGATTAAACTTGGCAAGTTTACCCCCCATTTTAAGTCTTTATGCTAAGCTAAGCTAACAGTCTCCTGGCTTTAGTTTAATGTGTCAAACAGACATGTTACTGGTATAAATCTTCTTTGTTAACCCCCTCAAAGAAGGCGGTGAAGCTATTTTCCGACAAATGTTTTGTTTTACGTTTAGCTAGTATTGTTGGTGAACAATGTGTAGCAAAGTCACTTTAAATCCTTGTTTTAGTTTGAACTGCTTTAGGAATCGCTTTGTTCGAGACAAGTGCTGCCTGTGGCTATTATCACACATGATCACATTTCTGGGTGGTCTGATCTAAAGCGGTGTTTTTGGGGGCTGCTGTTAGCTTGAACACTTTGCTAAAGTGGTTAGCTAATGTCCATTGGTAAGAAATGTTGTAGGCTTCCATTGATGTTTTTCATTCACACGTGCAGAAGACAGAAGCAAATGTTTCGGCCAGCATCATATTCTCATCAACTGTGTGTTCATGGTGTGCATGGTTAGACGGAGAGGGACGCAGCTGGTCAGTCACAGTTGTTTAACACCTGCCCTGTTTGTTCAGTCTCAGAAAACAACAAAAACACCTACACACTTTAGAGTTTCAGTTGGTCGCATCATCACACCGGTTCGGTCACTGCTTGAAAGGAGAACACATTGTGTACCTCAATCACATGTGAGAGTGTGAGGAGAGATGAAGCTCGTCCAACAGGCTGAGTGGAGATTAGGTAATGAAACCAGCTGTGTCATATGACTGCTGAATAAACATTTACCCCCAGTAGCTGCTCTGGGATCAGTTAAAGCATAAACAATTGACTCCCTCTAAATAAATGTTTTTGG
The DNA here is from genome assembly GCA_020745685.1 of Tautogolabrus adspersus. Taxonomy (NCBI): domain Eukaryota; kingdom Metazoa; phylum Chordata; class Actinopteri; order Labriformes; family Labridae; genus Tautogolabrus; species Tautogolabrus adspersus. The sequence continues at coordinate 2,210,174 of CM036557.1, forward strand.
TTGTTGGGATACTTTGCATATAAGCAATAAAACTGACATTATATATGGTGTCATGCATATCCACCATCACCTTTGTTAATAAAGGGTTAAAAAAATGTATTTCCATCCATGTAGGGAAAACGTTGTGACCGGCCTGCTCACTGAACACACTTTTTCCTGTTTGTGGTTTCATGTCTAGCCGGGTCACACCTGAACTATATCCATGCATGGGGAAAGTTCAATAGACACTAAAGCTGCTATCATGATTCATCTTTTGTAAACAACGAATCAAATGACTACTTGTATGTCAAAGTTGTCTCTTATAGTAACAATGGCGTAGAGAATGATTAGTGCTGCTCTTTCCTCTGAGATTTAAAGAGCATTTTAGCGTCTTTCAGCTCTTCATGCTGTGTTTTAAACAGGGCTAGATGATTATCTTTAAGGCTGGTGGAGGCCACAACTATATTTAAACTGCAGGGGGCTTTGGAAGCTGGTTGATGGCGGTCGCCGTGCTGTCTCAACCTAACTTTCAGTCAACTGAACGACAGGCTAGAGCTGAGGCGGGTCTTCAAGCCTTCTGTCAAACAGCTACACCCGTGCTCCCTGTCAATCAAGCCAGCTTCGCAGCTTATTATTAATAACGCTTATCCTTCATAAAAATTAAAAACTGATGAGTAATCAAAAAATTCACCCCGATAGAGAGAGACATGAGCTAATCAGACCTGTTTCGTTTTTTAAAGAAGCAGGCTGTAAACGTGTTTATTTCTGCTGTGAAAACAGGCTTTTTTGAATGAGTGTGTATGTGACTTCATGTGCGTCTGCAGCCAGCCTCTAGTGGACACTCGAGGAACTGCAGGATTTTACACTTACGCAGTGGTTTCATTTTTCAACACCCGAGGTTGCTCGTGTTTTTCACAAGTTTGCAACGTGTCCCTCTCAGATCCAAAACAAATCCAAAAGCTACACAATTAATCGGCACCAAATAATCTGAGTATAGCTGATAGCTAGCACAGCTTCATCTGACTGCATCGAAATGGTTTGAAATATTATCTCTTATCTTTTGTGATAAACTCAGACTATTAGGATGTGTATATCGCGACTTCTCATACCGCACTCATTTTTTCTTAAACTGAAACTACAGAGCTGCCTAGACTGCTCAAACACAAGCAGAGGAAATGTCAGTTAACAAATTCGTAGCTCAGTATGATTAATAATTTGTTCAGCTCATGTCCCAACAGCGCTCCCGCATTAGTGCCTCGCTGCTGAACAGCTTCTTTAACGTTAGACTCTCTCATAGTCATAAGCTGATATAACATCATGCCACTATGACACGGTCTCCGCCTGACAGGCATGTGTGGAAATAGTTGAGTGTAGTGTTTTTTCTGATGAGTCAGCAGATGTGAAGATGACCCATGATTTACTTCCCCTTTATGACATTTAGTTCCTTCTTGTTGAAGAAAATGATCACGGAAATTAGTATAACGATTCTTTTCTTATAACATCCCTCTAGTGGAAGAAATAGACCAATTCAGGAACATTTTACTGATATTCATGGGGAGCATATACACACACACTGTCCATATTACACATAAAGTATGCAATCTGACTGTGCTTTGTGGCTGGTTGCTACATTTCTTGGTTACAAATTACCTCCCCCTGCCCTACATTCCTCCACAAAAGGCCAAGTGTCTGTGTTTGAACCCACCGTTGTTGACAATGTTGAGCAATTCTGGAGACCTTGGTCACCATGGCAAGCTCTTATTTAATATCTCTTATCATTATTAATCACAGTCTGACAGATAAAGAGGCTGTTTGTACGACATCACTCAGGGAAGTGAGTGAAGCCGATCGGCTTCTGCTCACATACGTTGGACTTGTTTACAGTTTGATATTGTTTAAGGTCACATCTCTCACCTGAGAACATTTTGGCAGTAAGCTTTTGGTGTTTTTTGTAGTTAATTACCTACATCCAAACATTTCAATCTAAACTGTATATTTGAATAAAGGTGAAACATTAGCTTCTGGCTAGTTTGTCCTTCTTATCTACACTTTGTAGACATTATAAAAGCACACAACATTAAATGAGAGAGATTTTAAACCAGTAGAAATGTTGCTATCCTGGGGTGCTAATGGCCTAAAGCCTGATTTGTACTTCTGCATCGAATCTAGGCTGCAGCATCAGCCGTAGATTCACGTCAAGCAGGCAAAAAATAAATCAGGATGTTATATCTGTACGTAAAAAGAAGATATGCCTGGCTGCACGGTTGCTCTAATCTCAACGCTTCGACCAGAGGTCAGTGAACTGTGAGTCTATTAAGGAGACTCAACCAAACTGCTGGACTCCAACTTGATAGAAGTGCAGCAACTCATTTAGCAGGATTGCTTTACAACATTATAGGATTTGGACATACATTTGTCTGGTATGTTATTCCCTAGATGTATCCAAGCATTCTTTCTGTGGTTATCTTTTCTAATTCAGGCAATTGAATTGCCCCAACGAGGTACTTAAAGCTAGGGTTGGTAATTTTCGAAAACTAGCATGATTTTGAAAGAAGCATTCTCTCCGTGCTCTGTCTTCACCCACCCCCTCTCCCCTCTGTGCTCCCTCAAAAGCTGCGCCCCTCACTTATGCAGGAGAAGTGAGGAGCGACCTTCAAACATATCAAACTGTACACAAAATCTGGGACACTGACCTCGACTGATGTGGTTCACTCACTTCCTGGAACGACTTTTTGTGTTTTGAACGATGATTTAAAAGGACAAAGATGCATTTACATCCCTTATTTGTTCTCTGTGCTTGTCTGTGATCACAAATGTATACATACATTTTTAAATAACCTTTGCTTAAATGTTCATGATTCATATCTGTGTAGGTTGTAACTCATCCAGGTCATGGTAAATTCGAAGCTTAATCCAAAGGTAACTGGACAGATCGAGATCTTCAACCAGTCCGGTTGCATTTGGATCTTTGAATTCATGATTACTACGTTTCTCGTGGAAAAACCTGCCAACACATTTGGAACACATTTCCTTCAGCAGTAATTCAACCCACACAGCTGATTTAATCTTGCAGGATCATCTGCAAATGGGTGGTTTGATTTTTCCTTTTTTTAAACTTCTATACTTAGAGTGAAGTGATGGGATTTGTAGCTCAGTCAGCCTTCATTGAGTTCTAAAAATCCCTTAATTTCTCACTAATCAACTATTGTTAAGCCTTTAAGCTCATCTGAGCATGTACAGTAATTAAGAGGATGTAATGACGGCTTTGCCCTGTTGCTTCTCTTGCACTGTATGATTTTATGCAGCATAAATCGGCGTGTAATTGAAAAAGAAAAACAGGAATCTCCCCACAACCAGTCAAATTCACACTGCTCTCTAAAAAGAAACCTTCTGTCACCTTTGCTCCCTTGATCCTCTTTCTAATCGTCTTATACTTTTCTAATTGTTTGTGTTTTTTTCAGGCAATGTATTAGTTTATTCCTGCAGAAATCGTGTGGTGATTATATGTTTACACTTTTTTTCAGGTGATGTTTAAGGCCAAAGCCAAGTATTCCCCAGAGCTCACCAAATACAAGTAAGGCACTCCTACTACATCAATGGTTTAACGTATACTTTAATGTATTCCTCTAAGTAGAATGTGTCCGTATGGATCGAGCCGTCATCCTCCTCCCCATGCACATTTTCTTTTTCATTAATTTCCAGTTTCAGCACCATGAATTAGAGTTACTATGTGTGTGTTTCTTACTATGTGTGTGTTTCGCTCTCTTTCTCTCCAGGATTCCTCTGCGTTTGTTCTTCCTGTGTCTCAGTATATTTTTCCTGGTGGTGAATTTAACGTGTGCATTGTTAGTGCAAGGAGCTCTGGAGCGCTCTGAATCACCAAGGTGAAACAGAAACAGAAAACATTTTCACAGTGCCTGTGTATTTGAGTGTCCTGAGTTAATCACCTTTATGTCTGCAGTGATGGGGGTGTCAGACATGCAGTCCTGGCCCGGGTCTTGATAAACGACAGTCTCTTTGTCCTGTGTGCTGTGTCTCTGGCTTTCTGCATCTTCAAGATCGCCAAGATGTCCTCTGCAAATGTGTACCTTGAATCAAAGGTAGGAATAGTAAAATGTTTGTCTTGCTGATTTGTATAAAACTCAGGTAAAGTATCTTTTCTAGTGCTTTGACATTGCACAAAAATATTTGCACTGGGGACGATTATTTTCAAACTAAACACGTTGCTACAGACAATTATGGAGCGCAGTCATGTACAGAATGCTAAATGTATGTCTCTTACTAATTGATTGCTAGCTCAAAGTATGGATTTTTGGTGCAGGACAGGCCTCAGTCATTTTGGTTGATGAAACTGTGGCCCATATCTGACATTCAATTACAGGCCAGTAGGCGACTGATACATGAGCGTGAGCTTGTAATAAGCACAGTAACTCTCCCGCCCCCCCCCAGGGTACATCAGTGTGCCAAGCGACTGCTATTGGAGCCGTGGTGATCCTGCTCTACACATCCAGAGCCTGTTACAACCTGGTAGTGGTTGCCATGTCGCCACAGGACAGACCCAGCACCTTCAACTACGGCTGGTACAGCGTCTCGGATCAGGTACTGCAAGTGTCTTCGGTTATGAACGGAGGAAAAAAAAGGTTTTATCTAGTCATGAACCCTGTGTGAGTGTGTGTTTGTGTGGACAATCCATCCGAGGAGATTTGGGGAGGCAATGCTTAGTGGGGTAAAGGGCTTTGTTTGGCTATAAATAACCGTGGGTGTGTGTGTTTGTGTGTGTGTGTGTGTGTTTGTGGGTGGCTGTGTGTCCTGACCTACATCAGGGCTCAGCCTGTTTTAAAGGGCTCCATCCTGTGTGTTTGTGTGTGTGTTTGACATGATACACACCCACAGACATCCACATAATCTGACATTACAAAGTATTCCTTTAATCTGTCTGTATACCAGATGTCAGCCCAAGCATCTCAACATTTTTTTGTCCTATCTTTGAGCATTTTTGCACAGAGGTGTGTCATCCAAGCTTGTACTAGTGTATGTAGCTACATTACTACATCACACATCTTGGTGGTTTGACGTAATAATAATGTATTCAACTTCAAGAATGTAGTTTACCTCATCTTATATAACCCTGCATCTCTTGCTAGAATAAAACACAAGGATGTTCAGAGGTAATTAATTAAACTAAAGCTCGTGCACTAAAACAAACAACATTGTCAGAGCAGAGTTAGCTTAACCACCAATGTCTGAAAGTGCCTAATGTGAAGGGGAAAGGCCAGGCCGTATATGGCTGATTTACAGGAACAGCTTAACATTTTTAAGGAAATGATTAAAGTCTTATGTAACTCTTAGCAAGATAACAAAAAAACGTATTTAACAGAAAGTCAGACTGCATGTCGGTCTGTCCTTCTAGTGAGACAGTGTCAAAGAACAAAAGAGAAAAATTATTTTTTCAGTGCAGTTTTTCTCTAATTGGGGTGCTACTACCCCTAGTGGCCCTGCAGGGAGTTGCAGGAGCAACTTGTGATTTATTTCTTTTTTACAAGTCGAACATAATTCCTCTATAGTTCTACTTTAAAGTGTTTTAAAACAGCTGGTGTATTGATTTGTTTGTGAAAATAGAGTTTTAAAATTGAATGCAAGCCAAATCAAGAAAATAGATTGTTCATTGAAATGTAGGAGCGATACTACAGATAAAAAATATCAACAACATGAACAGAATCTGCAGAATAATGATGTAACCTGAGGAAATGCCGGCTTGAATGCTTGTTTTTAAACCCTCCCAAGGACTGTGCCTCTTCACTTTAGCAATTAGCCGACTATTGATCGAATTCAGTGAAAAGGTTCTTTCATAAATTGGACAGTGTTGGCACACAAACACAAAAATCATTCTAAATGGTTGTTTGTTGTTTGGGCACGGCTGGTTTAGCTTGTTTAAGATCTTGGTAATAATTATGAACATATATCATACAATGTGTTTGTGTGTGTTACAGGCCGATGTGCAGGAGGTCAGCGGTGAAGCCTACATCGTGTTTGGGATCATTCTGTTCTTCTGGGAGCTGCTTCCTACGAGCCTAGTGGTGGTTTTCTTCAGAGTGCAGAAACCAAACCAAAACCTGGTAGGCACAAATGACAGCAATAATCTGTCAGGCAGGACTGTAATCTTTTCTGAGCTGTAAACTTTAAACACATCTTTATCTGTCAGGCTCCTGGAGGGATGATCAACAGCCACAGTTTTAGCTCCAGAGCTTATTTCTTTGACAATCCTCGACGGTACGATAGTGATGATGACCTGTCCAGAGGGATCAATAGTAGGAGTGATCGTGCCAGGTGGGCACACATAAGCACGGATACATTGAAAAATCAATACCCTGCTGGATGAAATGGCCTGTGATTGATGTTTCTTTTCCCCTTTGTTTTCTCGCAGCCTCCTTTCAACAACTCCCCAACTTGGTACTTCGAGTTGGTACGGCTCTGTCCAACGCAATGGGAATCTGACAGCGGGCGTAGCAACCGGACAGCAGCCACCTTCTTCCACAGCCCCCCTCCTCTTCGCCTACGGAAACATCCAGACTCACCCTCACCACCACCACAACTTCTACTCCACCCCACAGAACAACAACTACCACCATCATCATCACAGTAACTTCTACTCCACGCCACAGAATTATTACTGCGGGTCACAAACGTATTTCTGCACCCCACAAAATTAAGCAAGATCTGTTGATGGGTTGAGAAAGACTGACTAATAACTAACAATATCCCGTCACAATTCTGCTTCTCCAGATACATCAAAGCAGGTTTTTGAGTGATATTTCAAGGATGTTGCGTGGGACCAGATTGAGCTAAGAAATGTGTCCAGTTTCCGAAGAAAGGTGGTGACATCAGCAACAAGGCAGTTGTTGATATATGTTTAACTGCTCTTCTAGGACATGATCCTCTTTAAATGGGGTGTGTGGACCAGAATGAAAGCAAGCGCAGGCTATGGAGAAGCGTTTTTAGCATAGATGGCTAATACAGCTAAAAGTGCAGAGACCAATTTTTTTAAATTTCCAATCGGCAGTTGTGATTTCTCAAACTGCAACCATGACCACATAATCATTGCTCTTAACATCTTTTTCGCCATTCCTTTTAAATTCAATCAAATCCTGCTTCTGTGGAAAATAAAATACTGTTTAGACAGGCTACAGGCCTGTCAAGCTAACATGGCTAATGCCAACCTGTAGGAAACAGTTCTGCACATAAATATACACTCAGCTAATTACTTTTAAGAGTTTGTAAAAACTTAATGGTCTGATTTTAGTGAAACAATCATATTAATTAGCATTCAAATGTAACATAAGCTGGAGAAGAGCAATGATGGAAGCTAAGCTGCTAGCTTGATTGTAAGTTCTCAAAAATGCTTTCTAAGCATGAAAACCAGTAGGCCTTTGCATACAAGGGACAATTCACGGTGTTAAATCTTTTTTTTTTGGTCTGATAACACATGACAGGAATTAGCTGTGGCTAATTTGCCATTGGCTCTTGTATCAGTGAGAGCTAGCTTACAGTAAACGCTAACAGTTGGCTTAAAATTGTTAAACCAACGACATTCTTAATGAAAAAAAGAAATACAAAAAGCTAACCAAACCTCCATGCATCACTGACTATAGTCTTATCTAATCTGTGGGAAAAAATAATCATACATTGCTTGTTTGTTTTAGTTCCAGTGGAATTGAAACTTTTAAACAAATGCTGTTAGCAAGCTAGCTTTAGACATTAGCCTTCCTCCTGGATTCTGTTGTATCAGTGAGAGCTAGCTTACAGTAAACGCTAACAGTTAGCTTAAAATTGTTAAACAAACAAATATCTCAATGAAGAAGAAGAAAAGAAATAAAAAAGCTAACCAGACCTCCATCCATCACAGACTTGGTCTCTTGTAGCAAACGATTTTTTTGAACAATGTTTGTTTATTTTAGTTCAACTGGAATTTAAATGTTTAACAAACGCTGTTAGCCAGCTAGCTTTAGACATTAGCCTTCCTCCTGGATTCTTTGACATGTAAAAGAAGCTTTGAGCAAATTTCACAACTTTCTGTAATGAAAATACTGGTCAATGTATTTCAGTATTCACAAATATCCTCCATATAAACTACTCACAACTGCAAAAAAAAAAAAAAAAAGTTAAATTTCTATGTAGCTGCCATATTGATGTTATTGTCCAAATCAATAGCACAAGCTTGGTCAACAAATGTAACATCAGTCAAATACATTTATAAACACAATGTTAATGACCGGCTCAGGCTTTGACTTAATCTCAGTAGCAAGAACATGACATTGATGTTGGAAGAGATATTTAAAAACAGCTGAGTCATGGTGTGCTTACCCCTAACTATAGCATGGAAACTATGTGGACTAAACAGGAGTTTCATACACTGTCAAGTCAATGTTGGGGTTTAAAGAACATATCATAGATTAATAAGAGATCAATGCAACAAACTGTAAAATATAATCATCATTGAAGTAGAAATCAGCCTAAGGATTGTGCATTAAAAAGCGGGAACTGTTCCTGAAACGTATTTTTTGACCAAAAAACTTTATTTTAATCGAATCTTTTGTGACCTGTGAGGCAACAGTTTGCACTTGGAAGACGTTCACCTTGAGAGAAAAGGCCTTTGGGGCTGAACGTAGGATTTTAAACTCCTACGTGTTTCATGTATTTCCCTCAATAATCGTCTGTATTCTATATTTGACTATTTATCCTTTGAGAAAGGAAACATCAACGTGCCATCACATGTTGTCATGACAAATAGTTTCATTCCTTACGGAAAATATTTTTGCACAAGAAACGTTGAATTGATGTTTGTCTTTAATTGTGTCTCAGACCTAATTGATTCCTAATCCATGTGTGTGAAGTGACATATTGAGTCGGTATGTGTGTGATCTTAGATTTTGTTTTTGACGTTTTAATATGCTTTTATAAACTTTTTTTTTTACTTTGATTTTGATCCTTTAACAGATTTTATATTTTGTATCTATTTCCATCTCCTATGGTTAGTCATCAGCTCACACACGTGTTCAGCATCTCATGACAGACTGCAGTAGCAAGCCGTTTTTCACCTTGATGGAACATTTTCATACATTACCCAGATTTCAGGCCAAAATCAGTGCTACGTTTTTCCAGATTTACGAGGGGAAAACTCATCCGTGTGTTCTTGTTCAGCATGACACTTTACCACTCTTCAGCTCTCGTGAAATCAAACTGTAAATGACCATTTAAACTTTGACTGAATACAGAAAAAAACTAAGATTACGACAACAAGTTTCACTTTAAAAAACAATAGTGGGAGTTAAGTTGTGTCATTTTTGGTCCAGATATTCACCTATTAGAGAGAACTTAAGATCTGCAGTGCATGCTTCTGCATCAGTGTGCAAGAACTCTGTGTCATATTTTCCAGGGTGAGTTTATTTATGTAAAAATGTCTTCACTCTGTCTGTGATCTCAAGGCAGAGTTAATGGTGTTATGTTATGGATTGTTTTATTCGTGGCCATATTGAATGTAACCTCTCGTGTGACAGATCACTAACGATGTATGCAAGAAAAGCACTACCATGTTTGAATAAAGGCCTACTGCACTGTTCCTCGCTTTTGTTTAAATCTGCCGTGTTGCACCATTTCAAGCACAGTAAATAACAACACTCGAGCGAAATTACAACTACGCACAGAGATGAACTCCTGCAGCTGGTCATGAGGCTGAATTCAGCAGCTAACAAGTTGATTAGGGACATCCGAATTAAGTGAAGACAGCAGCTGGCAGGCTCACTGCAAAACACGGCCTACTTCTTTTTGCTGCTCTCTTGGACATAAACAGCATTAAGGGAGCTATTAGTGAAATATCTGCACCAGGATACATATTTGACAAATGTTACTGCACTTTCATTTTAATCCTGAAACGGTGTTATGACAATTGACAATATGACGATAGGACAATGTTAATTTTGCAAAGGGTTAAATGCTATTCACCTGTAACTGTAAGGAGTTATAACAGAGTCAAGATTCCCACTTTCCTTGTTGGTCTGGGGATTTAAAAAAACAACCTAACAGCAGCAGTTTGCAAAGGAAACCACAAGAAATGATTTAGGTTGTTTGTGTTGTGGATCTGCAAACAGCATGTGCAATGATTGATCATTTATTTAAAACAACACATTCTTAAAGTCTGATCAATCACTTCATACAGCAGGACATGAAATTCAAGCAATTTACACTGAGAGAAAAAAAACATGTAGTTCACTACTGCAGCAGTGTTTGTATTTTTTGTAATTTCCATTATGATCCATAGATTATTTAAACATTGTGCATATTAAATTCAGCAAACTTAATCTTGATTAAGACTTAAAGGTCACATATTCTCCTCCTCTTCAGTGTAAATAAGTCTCAGAGCTCCTCAAAACATGTGTGTGAAGTTTCTTGTTCTAAATCCACTCTGATCCTGTATTTGATCATGTCTATACACCCCTCTATTTCAGCCCTGCTCAGAACAGGCTGTTTCTGTGTTTGTAGCTTTAAATATGTAAATGAGCTGTGTCTGACCACGCCCCTCTCTGGAAGGGCTTGGGTAGCTCGGGCTTTTCTTGCTCCATGTCCTATTGTTTACGGTGAGAAGGCAGACTCAGAGGGCAGAACAAACACCTAGCTGTGGAAGTGTCACCCACCTGGGGGAGGGGTTACTGCCCTTTGTGATGTCATGAAGGGAAAATCTCCAACACGGCCTGTTTGAGCACACATTTTCTGAAAAGTGTTAGTGTTAGAAAAACATAGTGAAGTGTGTTTTGCATAATATGTGACCTTTAAACTGCATTGGCTCAAAGTCTTCCATCCTCAGTTTCTGATTTGAATGAAAAGCGTTTAATATCTGCATCAAAAGATGATTAGTTCAAAGACAAAACAGATTTTTTCGTCTCAAAAGATTCAACGTTTTTTTTAAAAGCTATTCAGATTCTAAAACACACACATGGTAAGGTTTCCAGTTTTCAAACATCCAATGTGATCACAATAGACTGACTTGATTCTCGTTGACACAAAAGAAGAGTCTGCTTGGTTTTCCCGCCTTTCCGGAGGTCAAAGAACTTGTTCAGTGAAGCCACCAGGGAGCTGTTGTTTTACAGTCTTGTAAAAGGAAACTCAAACCGTTTTAAAGATGCAAACTCAACTCAAATACTTGACTTCCCACGTAGAAAGCTTAAATCAGAACAAAAAAGGTTATTACAAATGTTTAAGGCATCTCGGTCGTTAGGCCTCAGAGTGAGCACAGACACAGTTCACAAAAAAAAAACACGGTCTGGAGGTAAACACGGACATATGCAATCATCCTTAATTACAAAAGAAACACATTCTTGCCTATTAAAATGTGATCGCATGACTAATGTTGTAAGTACTCGAGATCGGTCTTGGTCTCAGACTGGGTTGACTCCAGAAGGAAAACGCCACTTTATGAAACAACGAATGACTTCCATTCATTTGTAGTTTAATATTTTTCACCCCTCGGTTACAGCCGCAACCTTTCCAGTATAACGGTCGAAGTGAGTGACACGCCCCCTGCACACAAGCTGATGATTATTCTGTGATATTTAAGGTCTCGGTCTTGACTCGGTCTCGATCCCAAAACGTCTTGTTCCTGTCTCGATCTCGGAGCACTTTGATCTCGGTTTCTTGGTCTTGACTATTACACTACTGATGACATTAGAACCGGTGGAAAGCGATCAAATCTGGACTGAGATTCAGTAGTGACACACTTTAAGAAGTTTCAGTTAAAGTCGCAGTGTGTATGCTACATGTTCGGAGAGGAAAACCTTAGATAAAGTGGGAAAAAAAGGTATTTGAAAAGATGTTACCAAGAAGTGACTTTTCATCACTGATCCAGATAATTGAAACACATCTGAAAATCACAACTTTTGGGCAATTTTAAGCATCGGCTATCTAAACATTTTGCGGGTATTCCAGTTTAAAAAACCCGTCCTGGACTACAAAGATGTTTTTATTAAAATCATGAGAGCACAGCAGCTGACAAAAAGCTAAAATACGAAATGTTTTCACTGCTGTGTTTGCTTGATGTAGGAATCAGCTGGTCCTTAAACATTGCCTCAGTTATTATTTAGAGTCTTGTGGAGTGATGGTGAGACAGTGAGCTTCTTCAATCTTAACTTGAAGTGTTCTTAAATTTCTTTCCCTGTAGCCGAACAAAAGCAGGTCCATTTTGGTTAAAACTCACCTTTCGCAAAAGAAATAAACTAAACAGAATCACGGTGGAACTCGATCCTAAAGTGTCCACGAAACCATCAAAGAGGTCTTTTTTAGGGTGTTTCAAAGTTCACCGTCATCGCTGCTTTCCCACGACATGAGGCTCGTCGATCTCCGAGGGAGGAGTTTATACTCCTGTCAGGAGTCCTCTCCCACTTCCTGGTTGATCACATGTTGGTATCCCCGAGTGCTCATCGGCTCTTTCTGCCAACAAATAACGCCGAGGAGGAGGGCGATGAGGAGGAGGAGGAGACAGCCGGACAGCGCCAGGCTGATGATAACCTCTGAAGACGGAGAGACAAAAAAAAAAAGAACGATAAAGAAGTGAAAAAATAATCAATCATCAGACTTTCCTTTTTCAAGTTCTGAGTTGTGTGTGAAAATCTCACCTGTATCTCTCCCCTCTGAAGGCAGTTGACACTCCTTGTCCCTGTCGTCTGAAATAGACGGCTTTGTAATCCTTACAAAGTCCTCTAGGGGGCAGTAAAGAGCGCAGCCTGGTAACTGCACAGGGTACGGCTCCACTGTGCTGTCGTTGCGGTACAACATAAACACTGAAGCAGAGCTGAAAGGAGACACAGACAGAGAGACAGTAAAACAACTGACCTATTTATAATCCAGAGCTTAAATCAGCGGGTTAATGCATGCTTTTATTTTGAAATGTAGTGGTTTATTTCTGGAAAGAAAATCTAAGGGATATTTCTCATTACATGTTTGCTCTTTCTGTCATCAGCTCCTTGATATTGTTGAAGTCTATACATGTCAGTATAATGTTTGAGTGTTTGTAGTGTCCTGTATGTGTGAAGAGGTGTGTGTGTTTGCGTAAGGATGGGTGTGAGTTTTACCCGTTCTCATCCTTGTACAGCTCGAATATATGACAGGAGGCGTACGGCGGCTGTCTCCCGTTGTACACATTCAGGCTCGACTGGAGGGCGGCTACAGTAGTGTCATGCTGTGAAGAAAAAGAGACAAAAACACATGAAATAAGTCTCCCTGTAGTCGCACTGATGGAAAAGAAGGACACTGCTGCATCTTTGAACGTCTCCTTCCACTTTAAAAAAACTCTCCGACAGCTCAGCTGACGAGTCCAAAGTAAGATCGACCTTTGAGCTGTTTTACTTTAGTTCTGATCCGCAACGAATGTATTTTTCCGTGGTTAAGTTAATGTCGTAACCTTCGATCTACCAGAAGGTCCTAACTTCATTTCAAAATAAAAGCAGGGTTGATTTCAAGCAGCAAGTAAAGTCCTCTCAGCTTAAGACAGTCAAAGTAAAAGCTTTTTCTAATGTGAAATATTGACATTAATCACAATGAACTACTCTGTGATTAATCACGATTTTAAAAAAATAAGTACGTTTAAAGGTAACAAAATCGACCTAAATTTCACTCTAAATAAATTCAACTTGCTTACCGCTGACAGCATCATCAATTTGAGTTTATGTTTGGGGTCTGGGACGGCCATCTTGGAAATGTTCTTCACTATTTCACCCAAAAGGACACCTGGAAAACAAACAGAAGGTTTATTTCTCCTTTAATTCCTTCAAACAAACAGTCTGGTGATCCATCTGTGCCTAAAAGTATTGTGTGTTTTTATTATTGGGTGACATGTTCCATCATTACCACAGACACACTGTCTGATGGTCATTTTCTTACCTCCCTGCAGCCGGCTTTTTTCTTGATGTTTGTGGATCCCGAACATTATCTGTGAATGTTGAGCAGACAGATTTTACTGTTCTGAGGCGACGAAACTCCTTAATAAAATGATACGAATCACTGCAAGTTTTACCTTAAATGCAAAATCTTTAAGAATCCGGAGCTTCTGCATGACCTCAGGAGTGACCCAGTCCGGTGCTGTCTTGTTGTGACGGGACTGAAATCACACACAAATACACACAGCGGGAGTTGTTGACACGTCCTTAAAAAATAAAAGGATAAGCAGCCCTTAGTTGCCATCACAACCAAAACAGCATTGCCAGCGTCAACAGACCCAGGATGTGTTGGTCCGAGCTACAGGTAGCGACAACGCGGCAACTACCTACCCTACGACATTGCGCCTTCTGGCACTCTACAACTCAACCGTGTAGGTTGATAGACAGCAAGAGCCGGGAAGTGGGAACCTACCTTCAAGGGTGTTTCGTCTGATTAGCCCCACGACACCTCCGTAAGGACTGAGCTGCAGCATCCCAGAGTCAACCCCCTCCAAGCCAGCTCTCACTTCTATATCTTATCTACCGTACCACATAACCATCCTCACCCAAGCAGCACTGCCACCTTCAACAGACCCAGGTTGGTACATGCAACTCCAGGTAGTGACAACACTGATACTACCTGACCTACCACATGGCCCCTGATGAGAACACAAGAGAAAGTAGAAAGATCCTGATCCGTGCTAGAATTCACCCCCGCTGGACCGGGCTGTTCTACCTCCCTGAACTGAAGGAGTAAAGTCAAAGAAAGCCTGAAAGATTGAGGCTGTCGTTAAGTGGACAAACGTCAACTATCTCTCACACTGTTGCGTAATTAATCTGCAGCTAACCTCAGCGACCCAGTTTATGCAGATTGATTATTCATGAATATAAGTTAACAAAAATACTGATGAGTCTGGAACATAATTGTGTTCACGCTGTCCATTAGAGCTTTGCAGATTTGCATGAGAACACAGATGTGAAACTGCTACAAGTTGCAAAGTCCTCTTCCTCCATCAGCCTTTTTTTGCCAAACTGTACGTGTTTCTTAAAAATGGTCAGGCCAGCTAAGTCATGAGATCAAAACCAACAAACAACTGCTAATTCGACAGAAAACATCTAAATAACCAGAAGTTTACAAATAACTTCACGTGTGAAACATAGAATATGTATAAGAGATGGACTTAGCAACTGTGACATCATCCATTGGTTTGTGATCTACCACTTTGAAGCTTCAAGTTTGCCATGTTGGTCATCACCATTTTGATTTTTTTTTTACCGTATATGGCTAACAGGGTGCGTACAGGGTATACATATTGCTCAATCCTATCTTGATTGACAGGTCTCTGTGGTAGCTGCCTGTCAAGGCATGGGGAGGGCCACTGGAGGTTAGCAATAGCATGGTCCATCCTAATCGTCAGCAACAAAAACACACGTTTTATTTATCGTTGCTTCAGTAAAATGCAGCCTGTTTCGAATTGTAAACCGCCTCTTCTTAAAATGATGTGTTTTTGTTTTTTGTAAATGTACTGACGAAAGCGGGCCCAGAGGGAGCTGATGTTAGCCAGTAGGCTAATCACTACTGATCGAATGTATACGTTGATTTGAATCATATCCTGGGAACGCCTGAGGGGAGTCATGTTACCAGAGATCATTCACATCATCACGAGAGCACAACTGGAGTTCAGTTCCTCCTTTTCCAATGAACCTCTTTGATTATACAAATATGCACTGTCATTACTAAAGGTCAAAGGGAGTGTTGATACAAGAATTATGTCTTCACCTCTGCTCTGAAGTTTCTGTATTGCTGTGTTGTGACTGTGTGTGTGTTTTCTCACCTCACAGAACAGTGTGTCGTACACGCTCCAGACTGACTCCACATTCGTCTTGTTTAGTCCTGTTTTATTCCTCACAAATTCGATAAAGCCCTGAAGAGAGGAGGCCAGTTACATCCACTCACCAAGACTTGTATCGTCTTCAAAAGTCATTTAAAAGTTCAGAAGAAGAGCGCAAAACAACAACTGTACGATTTAGAATTTATACCCCTTGTGATGTAAACTGTCCCCCTTAGCTTCCTGGAAAAATAGGCGTCCTACACACATGAACTATACCTGGTATGTAGTGGTGATATTGAGAAATTCCTCTGTCTGCTCTGTTTCATTCATCAGCAGTTGGTAGCGAGGACAGTCCATCCTCGGAAAAGAGAGAAGCTACAAGAAGAGGTGGGAGGTTCAGAGAAAGTTTGCACATTCACTTGAAGCAG
The DNA here is from genome assembly GCA_020745685.1 of Tautogolabrus adspersus. Taxonomy (NCBI): domain Eukaryota; kingdom Metazoa; phylum Chordata; class Actinopteri; order Labriformes; family Labridae; genus Tautogolabrus; species Tautogolabrus adspersus. Next base: position 2,226,374 of record CM036557.1, read on the forward strand.
GAAGCATTTCTACAAATGTGATAGTAGACGTACTTTCTCTTCACTTTGTGGGACTGTGTGTACGGGTATCGGCTGCCAAACTAAGTCCGGCCTGAAGACTTGCTGACCACTGGGCGGGTACAGACCTAGATGACAGAAGAACAGTTCACATGAGGAAGAAAAGAACAAAAAATGAGAGACATTTTTGATAGGGGGCAGAGGAGGTCGGACCTGCAAGGTTGGACTCAGCGCTCATGAGGGTGCGATCGTAGTCTGTACTCCGAACTGAGATCTGAGGACAAACCAGATGAGAGATGCCAACATGTTTATTTACGCGCTCGAGTGTTTCACAATAAACTGCTAAAGTCTAACTGAGGATGTCCTTCTGGAAAACACCTCAATCATCCATCATGGTAAAAATTCCAGCACAAGCAGTGTTGACACCCACGTGTAAGGGGGGCCCTTCATGTCAAACTTTAATGAGTCATTGTCCGTCTGTGAGGGTTCAGGTTAAGGGGTTATGTGGTGTGAATGCACAGAGGAGAGTCGGACTACCTCGTGTCGTTCATACGACTCGTTGAGGAATCCGTCGTATCGTTTTCTGAAGAACTGGCCCAGGTTGAAGTGCTGTCTCATCCCCTCCTGAAAACACACATGGAGAGGAAAATCAAGCTGATGTTACACTCCTGGAGCGGTATAGACAAAGATCCTATATACTAAGAGGTGCTCCTCGTGACAATATTCTAAGAAAATTCTTTTCTTAGAATCGCCCTTAAGCTAGCTCCTAAGGTGTAAAACTGTTAGGAGGAGTGAGGAGGACTTTTAACAGGCTGAAGAGTTTCTCAAGCTGAGGAGAAAACGGAGAAATGTTCATCAAACCCTACACGAATATTTCACATATTGCACATCAACTTTTTGCTCGGATTGAACTCGTAACAGAGGCATTCAACGCCTCTTCTTTGTAGCGTCCACGCTGTTTGTTGTCGCCGTTACAACATTCAGACTTTCCGAACTGAAAGCACGTGAACACACTGAAGTCGGGAGAACGACATCCCAACTCGTAAAACTGGGACCATCCGAGCAGCACATGAATGCAGCATAACTCCACAGGTGCATCCAATCACTAATTAAGGCTCTTTACACGCTCGTGTTACGATCAGCATGTGACGAGGATGCTGCAGAAGTGGATATTTGACTTCAAACATTTTGTACTTTGAAAGTACGTAGAAGTTAATTGCATAGTGTTTATGCTAACACAATGTCTGACTTGCGATTATCACATTTTTTTTCAAGACTCTGAATGAATACTTTTTGATAAATGTAGATGAATAAAAAAGTTGTGATGCTCTGTGAGGGCAGATTGTACCTGTGAGAGCTGTCCAAAGCCCTGTGGCCAGGCAGATTCTTGGTACGGGTCTGTAGGATAGGCTTTGACTGGCGATCTGTCACCATGTCGAAACAACTGGAAGAGAGAGAGAGAGAGAGAGAGAGAGAAGTCGAGTCACTTTTACACAACACTACTTCCCTTTGAATGTGCAATCACAAACATTTACATAACAGCACAACAGTGTGTTACAGTTTCAGTTAAGTGCAGCATTTTGGTAACACTGCTTCCTGGTTGTCTCCTCCTAGTTTGATAAATGACATACTGTCATTGGGTGTTAGTAAGATGTGTCGGGTTGGGTGTGAGCAGAATCCCTGTTTAAACAGTATGAAGTCGGTTTTCTCCCGTCCTTCTCAACAGAAGTGCGTGCACGATGGAATACATTTCAAAGCTGCAACCACCTGATAAAGCTGCTCTAGCCAGATAAAGACTGTGAGTCAATAAACATCACATGACTTCTGTTTGACTTCATCTGAACCACAGCTTTAAAGCAGACATCATTCTTTGCAATAACCGTGTCGATTATTTCACCTTTATTACATTTGTAAACATCCATCATGTCCTCTGAAACCTTTGTCCTGCTGTCATTGGCTGTTTCAAAATCCAGTCAGCTGATGATAGGAATCATTTCCCAGCGTTCGTCAGGCTCTGGGAATCATAAGTCAACTGCAGGCTCTAAACAAAATGAGCGTTACAATCATTTTAACCCGCAGAGGGAGCGTATCCAGACAGCTTCAGGTCCAGATGTTAGAAAAAAACGACTTTGAGAAAGGTGGTTTCATTTAGTTTCGTATCTGAGAAACAAAGTCGAGGCCCAGTGAGAGGCTGGCATGTTGTTATTCCTGTCATTGTTGGCACGTTGTTATTTCTGGTACCAACATGTTTTTATTTCAATGCCAGGAATAACAATAACAAAGAGAGGGGAAGACTTTTATTAATTCTCGCCACTTCGGCTTTGTACTCGCCACTTCGGCTTTAATCTTTCTGGTGTTCTCGGCTCTGTAGCTTTTACAGATGTTATTAATTGTGATTGGAACCTGCGCACTTTATGCACCTCAGCACTTTTACCCGTGTACCGTGCATTAGCACTTTGTGTGTTTATGTTTTGTCTGTGTTGTATTCAGTGTCTCTCCCTGCAACCAAATCTACCTACGAGTACAAATAAAGTAACCAGAACCTGAACATGTTCTCGCCACTTCTGCTTTATTCTCGCCACTTCTGCTTTAATCTTGGTTCGCCACTTTGACATTATTCTCGTCACTATAAATATATTCTTGCCAAATTTGCTTCATTGTAGCCACAATGACTTTTTTTCGTCACTCACGGACCCTCAGACTTTATTCTCGAAGCCTGAAGTTCAGTCCTACATTTTGACTGTACTGTCAACTCTAACTTTATGAAAGACTTATTTACTACTAATCATTCTCTACACCTCACTGTAGACACTAAAAATGTATTCTCAAAACTGAAACTTCTTCTCTTGCATACTATGGTCAAAAAAGTAAGTAGTTTATGTTCTTACTAGAAATGGTTCATTTTTATAGCACAGTCAAAAAGGCCCAGTTACTAGATGCCATCACTAAAGCTTGCTATTCAAGCAGAACAGTTTCGAGTTTCGTTCCACGAGCTACTGAAGAGAAGTGTGTTTGTGGTTGTCTGGGGTGAAGAGCATGCATGACTGATCCGTCCAAAATAGCAGTAAAAGTGTGTAAACTCTATTTGAAGGCTGGATTATCTCCTTTTAAAACTCCTACAGTAATCTTGTCTACAGCATGATCCATTAATGGCTGTCAAGTGGGGCAGCTTGGTGAGAATGAGAGCAAGAATAAGATTCAGCTTCCTAAATAGTAGCTGCAATCAAAGAGTATTCAACTACTTTCACATTAGTGAATGTGTGTTGACCTTTTTACCTGAACTCCCTCTGAGCGTCATACTGAAACTCAGTGACACGCAAGACACGCAAGTTTGTCGATTTAACGAGGGGGAAACCTGACTGCATCCAATTTAATTTAAATTCTCACATGTGTGACAGATTCCATGTCTGGGACGCAAGAAAAAAAAGGGAACAGAGGGAGGGAAACAAAACCTACTTATCCTGAGGTCAGGATCTTGCAACACCTTGCGCTAAAGTATTACAGAAATCACCAAAACTGTAATTTTACAGCGTTTCTCTGCGAGCTAGGGACAGTGTATGCTCTATGAGTTTTCACCATCCTGCATGTATCTCTAAACTTTGCATAGGGAACTCTTAGCCCATTGAAATTCACAGAAGACTCTCACATAACAGAGTGTTTGTGCCTAAGCTGGGAGTGATGCTTAACTCTGAGAGGGTTATTCGACATTTAAACCATGCATAGATTCACAATTTATCATTGAAAATCCAATAAATATTTGAATGACTTGTTAACTAAAAGAGAGCAAACTCAAACAAAACAAACATCCAAGTAAATAGGACAGTTCCATCACTGTGTACTAAGGGACAAGAACGCCTCAGGAAAGCTGTGACACAAATACAAGACGCATTTGCATTGCATCCTTGAATTTCATATCAATACACCTCATTGTGTCCTGTCACTTAGGGAAACAGTGAGCTGCAGGATTCACGTCGTTGCAAGATGACACCTGTCAAGACAACAACTTTTGTTTCCCTGCATATCTTCCTGATGAGCTGAGAACAGGTTCAGGGCAGGGCAGCTGTGGATTATTTGACTATGGTCTAATTAATCTGTATCTTTGTGTGCTAGGCTAGCACAGAGAAAATATGCAGGCAGAGAGAAGGGAGGTTTCTGCATAACCCATGTATATATACAGGAATGACTTAACTCACAGAATATCAGAGGAGCAAACATGTGCTTTTGTGTTGTTTTTGTTAGTACAGCTGACCAGTCACCTGACAGGATGACTTTTCTGACAGTGACAATGCTACACCTTATTTCCCACATTTATAAATCTAAGTAAAACAGACAGCTAGGGCAGGTCTAACAGGTTAATGCTTCCATTTAAACTGGGAAGTTAAAAATGAGTAAACATGAGAGTTCCTCACTTGATTTATGTAAAGTGTCTGCTAACCTAGTTCCTATTTTTTAACGCTTTGTGTCGGTGACAAGCGGTTCAAACCAAACATAAAATGAGCCTCTCTGAACAAAACTAAAGCTGCTAGTCGTATTTTAAAGAAGCCGATTTGTTGAAATACCCCAATTCTTCTGGTAGACTTCATTCCTGTGCAGACACGTTCATGTGTGAACAAATAACAAGCGAAAACACACAATGTCCTACATTTTGAACCCGGTTCCGTGAGCGTCTATTCACCCCAAAGAGTAACGGGGAGAGTTGCAGCTACAGTGGCGTTATACAAAATCGTAATTACTCACCACAGTCACGTATACTAGTTGTCCTTGTGCAGCAGCTTCTCCACAGAGAAAGCTCAATGTTACAAGAAACAGCAACGAAGCGGACACCATGTTTCCGTCCGCACGTCTTACAGTAGGGCTAACCTGTATTTGCTAACACAAGACAGTCGAAAGTGGCTTTCCTTGCAAGGGGTTGCCTGGTCTGTTGCGTCAAGCTCGCCATTGTAAGGTCACTTGCAACAGCACCGGAAGTCCAAGCATTAAACGTGACGCATTTCTATTTACAAAATCATACAAGAATGAGGGGTCAATGAAGTGTTTACAAGATGCAATGTAATTCGCTTTTATTGTTGGATGCATTTCTGATTTTTTAACAACATTAGAGTCTATTGTTTGTGTAAATGATACGTTGTTGAACATGCATTTTATTTTGAAATAAACGCCTGCGTAACTTGATTTTAACTAACGAAGAAGAGAGAAACCGGAAGTGACGGATATCCAAGCCGTGTGCTTGCTTGTCAACAGTCCTGAAGATTTCTCAGGTGTTGTAGTGTACCGTGAAGAATACTTTTTTTTCACACATTCACGCGCTGAAACCTTAGACCTCGCGCCAACAATGTTGGGTTCATTGAGATATTATTCACCTAGCCTATGTTTATTAATAATTAGAGGATTTATATCGGTGCTTTTGGCCTTTTACGTTCACAGACTAGAGGAGGACTTGTGTTTATCAATTCACATTCCCCTAAAAAATGATATGAAAGCTACATAATGTTTTAACAAATGTTTGGGATTAACAATTTCCCTCATTATTCAGATAAGGGTCAAATATTTGATGTGAAATTATGACTCCATGTTTACATTACTTGTGCACATTCAGCCACCATTTTATTTTCAACTTGAAAGTTGAATTTTGTAAATCAGGGATTTCCCCAAACATGACTAGGCTTTCATTTGCTCTTCTGTTCATTTTCTTGGAAGAAACTGGTTTACAAAAACATTTCCCAGAACACACAGGTTCCCGTGTTTCACCTCAGCCACTAGAGGTCAGTGTTGTGTTGGCTTAAATCAAGTGGCCTATGTAATGAGCTTGCTGTTATGAGCTGTCCCTTCTTATTACACACTGCTTTGCTGGTCTGGATGTGTTTGCTCTGGTTTATTGTATGAGGATAAAGCAACAAGAAACACTAAGCCTGGATCTTACTGGGAATCTGATCTTAATATACCTTTTTTCATTATCATAAAAAACAACATCATTACATGTTTTTCTGTTCTCTGCTTATCTTGGTTATGAGATGATACCTTGTGCCAAAGATGAAGGATTAACTCCTGAATATCTTGTTATAGTTTTACACTAAAACAACAGGATCGTGTGTCACCACTGTGCACATTGTGACGTTGTGATGTTTGCTGCTGTTGTGATTCCCTAATTACTCTCAATTAAAAACCCTGAGACTCAATGAGAATCCCTTTTTAGAGCTATACAAGGAAGACACAACAACGTAGCTGTTGCTATACCTGCCTACCTGCGTGCTTTATCTTTTTCAGTAAAAAGATAAATTAAACCAAGAAAAGAAGCACCAACAAAACTAGTCCTGCAGAAAAGTAACTAGCCTCATGTAGCAAGGCAGTGAAATAACCTCTAGACTTGTGTAGAATTCACAATTACATGGTTAATCTACTTTTAAAAGTTGTTTTTCAATGTATAAATGGTTCAAAAAGATGAAACCGGCATTATTATTATATTTGCTATTTCATCGTAGAAATGTTAAAAACAAGGTGAGCAGGTGTGACACCCTGAAGAAGGCTGTTGTCCTACACATGGGTTGTTTTTTTCAGAACAGTGACTTGGTTGTATTACTCTTTTTGATTTTGTGTAAAGTAGCACCTTCACTATACTTCGTTTGAACTTCCGAGAACTCCAGACTTTATGTTAAAGACTTCATTAATCCTGCGAGGGGAAATTTTGCGGCACACATACTGTAGGCTGAAATACACGCACATGAACAAACAGGATCCTATGGACATGCACTAATGGAGAGATGTCAGAGGGAGGGGGCTGCTCACAGCGAGCGCTCCTAAACTGGCGTGTGGGGGGTTGGTGCCTTGCTCAAAGGAACATCGGCAGTGAACTGGCAACTCAACCAATTTCCAGATTTGGTCCGCACAGATACTTGAACCAACGACCCTGCGGTTCCCAACCAAAGTCCCTACAGAGTTATGCTGCCCTAAATGATTAGTTTGTAAGTTCAATTGGACTAGAAGACACAAACTAGTAAAAACTGAGAGGATCATCTGGAGGTATGACAGTGGGAGATTTTTCTATCCACAGGTCTGTTCACACTGGGGTTGTATAACTTGTCAACCTCATGGAGTTGAAAATTAACCAGTGGTGGAAAGAATCCCAAAATATCCCGCTGAGGTAGAAGAGCCCCTTTTCTGCTGATGTGTTTCTTTACTGGTATCAGAGCCTGCTTGGAGAAGAGGCAGAGACTTTATTTTACAGTATGGGAAAGTTAAAGACAGAGCACTAAAATATAGAAAAATAGCACCAGAATATCAGCTTTCAAGGAAGATAGACGGTTGAGGAAAATCACAATAGGGCCAGATAATATTTTCAAGAGCTTGAGGCACACCTGGACATGAAAACAAATGAAAGATCCCTGTATGGAGACTGAAAACAGACTGTTAATAAGCCCTGTGGGAACCTATGGGTGCACATCATCCCACCAATTTTCTTCAAAACACTGAATAGCAAAACAACAAGTTATGGCTTTTGTAAGTTTCCCTCAACACATTTGCCAATTCATTCTGTGTCTTCGCCAAAACATTGAATAGCAAAACAACACTATTTGGCATTCGCAACCTTCCCTCAACCTCTCTGCCTCCTTATTGTGCGTCTTCGCCACTTTTGATGTCAACAATAATCTCTTTGTTCTGTTGTTTTTGCCTTAGGGCTGGTTATAATTGTGGTCAAATGGCATGTGTTACTAAATCCTGGTGGAGGTGTTTATGTTTTTGCTCATATCTCAGATTATAGCTGGCGGCTAATGCTAAAAAACACATGCTGTGGCTGAGTTTAACCCCGGTGAATTAACACATGTGCAAGAAAAAACAACAGGAAAATAGGCAACGGCCAAATGTCACACACACACACACAACAATAACAATAGTGAGAACAATAGTGATTAGAGGAGTCAGGGATTACTCTTAATCTGCAGTATCTACATGTTTGTTCAAAGGGGTAGATATGCTCATTAAGGAGGAGTTAAAGCTGGGTTACCCTCCCTGCACGATGACACCTCACCCACAGAGGTGTAATCTGCTTGTTGGGGGATTAGGCTATAGCAATCCAAGTGTATTTAGGTGGGGGTCTTCCCTGCACTGGCATGACTAATGATTACGAAGATCACAGAATTACTGACATAATTACCGGGATGATCTGATGAACAGATGTTTGTGATCTTCCTCATGTCATCTGACCAGCCCTTCACAGCCTAATACAGTCACTCTCAGCGCTTGTTTTTCCATCACTGTAATAAATGAACTCTGTATGTCTCTGATTTCATTCAGACAGAGGAATGAAGTTGTTTCCCCCCCTAATTTATGTGCTGGGAAAAAAAGTTGTTTGAGCTAAAGGCTGCCAGGGTGCAGAGTGAGACCGAGCAGCCAGATGATGGCAGCATTTCTGCAAGCTTGTGATTGCACTGAGGCTTCTGACGCATTTGCTTTAGTCACTCTCCCTCTGAGAACTGGTTGTTTTTCATTCAATTTGAACATCTTGTAAAAATGCAGCAAATTGCATCAAAAGCACAAGGGAATATCACATCACGAACAGAGCCCGGCTGCTTCTTGAAAGCTGCTTTTTACACAGAAAAGAGACATTTTCAACTAATAATCACCATTATTACTTCAAAATGTTGAAGATGGCTTTCCTTTTGGATGTGAGAATGAACCGTGACGCTCTGAAATAGGACGCAAAGGGTTCAAAATGGAGAGGAATACCCACAAAGGTAAAAATAGGCCACAACACACTTATATAACAAGCGGGACGTTGGGGTTGTTTACAGTGTGCCTCAGAAAATGAATGGTTGCAATGCTGCATTATGCTGCATTTCAAATCCTCATTAATCCAAATGAACTCAACTTGGCCTGTCACTTACTCTAAAAGCACAACATGTAATTACAGTATATTTTAATTGGGCAACATCTGCTATGTTAAACACAAAACGTGCCCTGGCGAGTTTGTTTTTGCACAACTCTTTCGTTTTACAGCACATCATAAAGATTTTCTTGTTTTTCAATGTGCTTCTGATAATTTCAGTTTCTACATGAGAGAGCTGTTTGGAAAGCACGGGGCGGGGTTTGCCTGGCTTGAATTATTGAACCAGCCAATAGGCTGCGTCAAAGCCGACTGATGGATAGGCACGGCCCCTGCACAGGACGCACCGCCCCCCCTGTGACTCTGTTTTATTCTGTTTTTAGAGCAGCAGCGTCACATGTTGTTTTTCTCCAGGATCTGATCAGTCCCTGGTCTGGTCCCACTGCACTGTTGCATCTACCGTGGATGACAGCGGACACAGCAATCGGTGTCTGCAATGGATTCGATTTAAAAACGGGTGATCTTTAAGTTTTTGTCTGCTTTGAGTGTTGTTGTTTTTCCAAAAGGACTCTTCTTATCCGGAACTTGAAAAGAGAAGTGCAGAGAAATGGCAAGTCCTCCGGCGACAGGAGGACACCTGTTATCTAACGGGACGAATGGAGTGAAGAAGTACGGATACCTGAGGAAGCAGAAACACGGACACAGGCGCTTCTTCGTGCTCCGAGAGCCCACCGAGCGCTACCCCTCCAGGCTGGAGTATTATGAGAGCGAGAAGAAATGGAGAAACAAGTCCGCCGCGAAACGGGTCATAACTTTGGACTCCTGTCTGTGCGTAAACAAACGCGCCGACGCCAAACACAAGCACCTCATCGCCCTCTACACCAAGGACGAGTACTTCGCCGTGGCTGCTGACAACGAGCAGGAGCAGGAGAGCTGGTACACTGTGTTGACTGATCTAATAGCCGAGGGGAAAATGTACGACAGCCCCGCTTCCACTTCCTCTTTAGTGGGCTTTGAGGAATCCAGCTACGGACTCATTACTCCAGCTACAGCAGTCTATAAGGAGGTATGGCAAGTTAACTTGAAATCCAAAGGCTTGGGTCAGATCAAGAACCTCACTGGAGTGTACAGGCTGTGTTTGTCCAGCCGAACCATCAGCTTTGTCAAACTGAACTCAGAAACAGCTGCAGTCAGTTTGCAGCTCATGAACATTCGGAGATGCGGACACTCTGACAGCTTCTTCTTCATAGAGGTGGGCAGGTCAGCGGTCACTGGGCCTGGGGAGTTCTGGATGCAAGCAGAGGACCCGGTGGTGGCGCAGAACATCCATGAGACCATCCTTGAGGCCATGAAGGCCATGAAGGAGCTGTCTGAGTTCAGGCCACGCAGTAAAAGCCAGTCTGCCAGCACTAACCCCATCTCTGTGCCCACACGACGCAACCTCAACAACCTCCCCCCAAGTCAGACGGGCCTGGTTAGGAGATCTAGAACAGATAGCATGGCAGCCACATCCCCAGGGAGAAAGTTTACTTCCTGTCGAGTACGAACGGCCAGTGAAGGGGATGGAAGTGTGACCCGACCTGTGTCGATGTCCATTTCTGTGAACGGAAGTCCCACAAGTCCAAACTCTGGAAATCTCAGCAGGTGCCACACCCTCAGCAGTGGGCGCACCTGCAGGATGCTAGAGTCCTCCTCCAACTTGCATCATAGCAGGTCCATGCCGGTGTCCAACTCCCCTCCAGCCTCCTCCAGCCCCATCAGTATGTCTCCCAGAGGGGGGGCTAGCATCTGCACTCCAGACAAAGCAAGGCGACCCTTTAGCTGCAGCGCCTCCATCTCTGGCTCCCTCAGTGACACTGGCTTCATGCTGTCTGACGATTACAGCTCCAGCCCAGGTGAGCCTAAATTCCTCCCCCTGACTCGTAGTGACACCCCTGACTCTCTGTCTAGCACACCTCCATCCCGTGACATCAGCGACCCTTGTGGCTACATGATAATGGAGGGAGCAAACGGCAGCAGGTCTGGGCTTAGCGGCGAGGGTCTTGCGTTTGACAAGGCTTATAGGAAGCGGACGCACTCCCTCACCACACCACGCCAACAGAGGGTAGTGGCGCCGCTGTCCTCTGCCTCCCTTGATGAGTACACCCTCATGAGGATGGCCCACGGGCACAACTCTCACTCTGCCTCCCCCAAAGTGTGTTACCCAGAGGATTACGGAGACATTGAAATCGGTTCATCCCGGAGCTCCAGTAGTAACCTTGGAGACGAAGGCTACATGCCAATGACACCAGGTGTCGCCTCCCAGTCAGTTAAGGTCGATAACTATGTCCCCATGAGCCCTATGTGTGTCTCAGCGCCAAAGCAGATTGTGAACCCTAGGGTGCATCCGCAGGCGGCTGCCAGCGGAGGTTACAAGACCAACTCCCCTTGCAGCAGCTCTCTAGAGGACAACGGCTACATGAGAATGTGGTGTGGATCCAAATCTTCCATTGAAAGCCCGGACAGGAATGGTGAATACATGAACATGTCCCCTGGGAACCCACCTCCTCTCCAGACCCCCCCTGACTACTACCTGGGCCTGCTGGCTGCTGATCCTGCGTCAGTTCGGCCATCTTACCAGGCTGGCTCCCTGACACTTCCTGCTAAACTTCAAGCCCCAAAGAATGAAGAAAGCAACCAGTATGTGCTGATGAGTCCTCAAAGTTTAAGGCAAAGGCCGGGGGAGACGGACTATTATTCAGTGATACACCCCAGTCAGACCTCACCGCTGAGCCCTTCAGTTCCCTCCCCAGTCAGGCATGGCCGTGCAGAAAGCCTGCCTTACAGAGGGAGGCTTGGCAGACCCAATAGACTATATCTGGACACCCTGAGGACCCTGCCCAGCATGAATGAGCACCCTCTCCCAGGGGAACCTCGAAGCCCTGGTGAGTACATCAACATCGACTTCAGCAGCCCCAGATACTCCCCACCCTCGACTGTATCCACAGAAAGCCGGTCTTCATCTCTCGGATCCAGCGGCGGGGGGCCAGGAAGGTCATCTCTGACGGACTACATGAACCTGGAGCTGGGCTCACACTCACCTAAGGAGGCTGACACTACTGCTGAGCGCTTAAACACACTACAAGAGTTATCCATGTGTCCCTGCTCGGAGGAGGATGGAGTGTACCATCTGGATAACGAGAAAGGGGCTCAGGGCCTTGGTGGTGATGTGAAAAATGACTACACTGAGATGAGCTTTGGGATGACCAGCTCACCTCCTCAGCTTGTTCCTCAGAACGCAGCAAGGTATGTGCATCTATTTTGTTGAGGGAGGGGTCAGTATTACTACAAGCATTGTAATTAATCTGAATGAAAACATTCAACATGCTCAATAAATTACGTGTAATTGAGAGTTTCTGATTTTCAACATGACCTGTACTGACAAAGTGAATCTAGACCAAACCAATTATCCATGGTTGACTTATTTTATAGACGTATAATGATATGCTGACTCAACACACAGAATATATCCTAATATCTTTGCATGTTGCTGACTCATTTTTGAAAATGTGTCCTCCAGCAGCCAGATTAGCAGAGAAAGGCAACTTTCACTGGAGGACCAGGGAGTCCCAGAAAGCATTGGGGTCTTCCTGCTTGGCGCCCCCTCTTCCTCCACACTGGACCCCGACTGCTCTGCCAAGGTAATCCGCGCCAATCCGCAGGGACGTCGGCGCCACAGCTCCGAGACCTTCTCTGCCACCGCCACAGTTACGCCAGTCTTCCCCTCTTTTGCACGTGGGGACACAGTAAAGAGGCACAGCTCAGTGGAGAACATCTCGTCCCGGAGCAGCGAGGGGTCGGACGAGGAGTACGGCAGCCCTGTGAACCAGCAGAGCTCGGCCAGGTACCCCAACGGACTGAACTACATTGCCTTAAACCTACTGGACAACAGGGACGTGGAGAAATGCGAGGACTTGTCTGGCTTCAAACCCGCCAGCAGCTGCAAAGGTGGCATCCATGGATTACACAGCTCACCATATGTCTGTTTGGGATTCAAAGAGGCTGCAACTACTGCCAAAGGTGAGTGAGGTTGATGTGTTTTTCTGCCGAATTCCTTCCTTTTTGAATTCCTACAGGTGTTATTGTTTGAAAGTAGGGCTCAAAGTATTTGAGGAATGTGAAACAAATCTTTTCAAATTGAATAAAAAAAAGTACAAGAGTTGAAAAAACAGCAGTCAAATGGAGGAGAGGAAAACAACAAAGATGAAAGCAAACTTGCATTTCCTGTAGAATCAAACTGGCTCTGCGGATTTCAACAACATGAGTAGGTGGTGCTGATGTGGCCTTTGGGTGTTCCCTTTTAAGCTGCTATTTCAAATGTACACTTCATGTAATCTGAGCAACATTTTGTGCTGGAGTGTTAAGAAAACAGAGGAATGTCAACTGATTTATAGTTTGAATCAGTTGCACTTTTTCTGTTGTGTTTTTACAATTCGGTAATAGCGACGTTTCCCGCAGCATGTGAACGCAGCACGAGGCTGGCTATGAAACGTGACCAGGCTGGGAGCTCTGAAGTAAACAAGCACCATGACAGAGCAGGACGCTGCCTCGCTGCCTCGCTGCTGCTGTCGTGGGCTGTCGACACTAAAAATATACGAGTAGATTTTAGGATTCCACCAACGCTTGTTATGAATGAAAGTTGTTTGTGTAAAAGGCAGAGAGGAGAGACTGGATAGTCAAGATTACCCAGAGTATGAAGTCAACTTTTAATTATACCTTTTTACTACGGCTTGTGATTTACTGTTATCTTGTTTGTAACGCTAAAAGAATGCCTCAAAGCTAATAGGTAAGCCCTCCTGTCAGTCCTAATGTCACAACAAGCCCCAGGCATTTCCGGCTGTTGTTTTTCAGTTGGATAGGCTTTAGGATGTGTTGCACATCAATATGACCTCTATAGACCCCTCATTCCCACCATCCAATGATCAATACCATGTCCCAAAATAACCAAACAAACAAACAAACAAAGCTGTGACGTTGGATAGCAGACGGTGTAAACAAAGCGCACAATGTTGACATAAAAACCGAGTTTGACTATCTGTCTTCTCGCTGTGAGCTCACATGTGTTTGTGAGCACATAGAAGGGGTTGAGGGGGGGGGGGGTTGTACGCTGACATGTGAGGCCCTAGCACAAGTGGATATGTGTTTGTGTGTGTCCTTGTAGGCAGCGAGAGAGGGGAAAACAACAAAGTGGGCGAGTTGCTATGCAGCCATCAGGTAACTGGATGTCATGGTCCACATTCCTGGCAGAGCAGGGTTTGGAAAGTTGCTGTGAAAGGGGGGCCTGTTTTTGTCCCCCTTCTGAATAGAAAAGTGGCTTTTATTTCACCACAAGGCCCCTGTGTGTTGAAAGAGAAGTTATATTATGTTTCCTTTTAACCACGTTAAAGCAGAATAAATTTAAAAATCACTGATTAAATGGTAAATTAAGGGAAACAAGCTAACACGGTGAAGAAAAATCAACTATCTTAGATGGTATTTAATCGTATGAAGTCTTTACTTCTACATGTTTGACAGAAAAAAGACTCTTTTTTTCAGTTTGAATGGGAGTAAACTGAGTCTATGATGGTCCACTGCATCTTTTCAAACAGTAGATAAATGTCAAAAGGACTAATACCAACATGTGGGCGCATATTTAGTTTGTTTTTATCCGAGCAGTGTGGGCTTGCACGTGTTCTCTACTCATGTTTTGATGGAGTGCAAAGATTTTATTGGCACTAATAAAGCTTGTTGAATACAAATAAGTAGGGAGAAGGTAGGAAAAGGCACAAGCACATACATGTGGACTCTAGCACGTACGCATGCAGAGCAGTGAGGGGTGTTTTTCTCTCTCAGGGATCCTTTTTTTTTTTTTTTCCAGTGGCGTTGCCTGCATCCGTGAACACTTAGCAGAGATGTGCAGAGAGAGAAAGAGAGAGAGTGTCGACTGTTTTGTTTTCCAGTGCTGCTTGCCTGCCTGTTTGTGGAAGGGCGAATGAATGCGTGCATAATGGGGCAGCATGGCACGTGCACTCCCCTGCCCTTCTGCCTCATTAGGCTGTTCACTTAGCAGAAGTAAGACAAGCAGAGAGGGGGAGATGGAGCACAGCCTTGCATGTTCAGTAGAAAAATGGAGGAGGATGGGGGCTCTGGCTTTTTAAAGCAACAAACAAACTCATTGGTGAGGCCCTGCTGAACCAAGGTGCATTCTGGGAGTTCAGAAGCTGAGGAAAGCAGACCTGATGGCTTGTTTACTGAACGCTCAGTCCCGCTGCTGTGTGGCGAAGCGGGGTGAAGGAGGTCGAAGTGCTCGTTGAGGGTTTTTG
This sequence comes from Tautogolabrus adspersus, assembly GCA_020745685.1. Taxonomy (NCBI): domain Eukaryota; kingdom Metazoa; phylum Chordata; class Actinopteri; order Labriformes; family Labridae; genus Tautogolabrus; species Tautogolabrus adspersus. The sequence continues at coordinate 2,241,530 of CM036557.1, forward strand.
GCGCCAGGCCCAACTAGCGGAAAGCTTTGATTTTGTGTTTATCAGGGCGTCATGCTGGGAACTTGGACCGTGTGCCACCCTGACCCAAAAGTCTGCTGTTTTTTTCCCCCCCAGCCAAACCCCTCCGCTGATCATTACCCTTCAGGATCAATGTACTGTATCATTTAACCCTAACTGCCCCTTTGAATTAGGTTGTGGCCCCCAACCCCATCTAGCAACTTTTGTTAGAAACGTGATTGCACCTCTTCCATCCAACAAAACCCTCAAGTCGTCAGCCTTTTTCAGCTGGATACGTTTTCCCTTTTTTAGGGGTGTTTCACCTAAAGTCAGCTTAGACATCTTAATACAGGCATCAAGGTGTTTGTTTACCTTGTTCTGTCAGCAGAACAGGATCCCATGTGACTCCGAGGGGGTGTTTACCTCCTCCCTGACCCAAGGTGTTCACCTCCTTTGGTTGCTCTGGCTAGTCGCAGCTCAGCCAGGTGGATGTTCTGTACCAGACTCAGATTAGACAAGTCAGCCGTCTCTGTTTGTTTCCCTTCCTTCTCTGATTAATACCTATCTGACGGTGTCAAACAGCTCCTGATGCCTTTGTGACGACTTAAGAAGCTCTATTAGCCTAGTAAGATCTAGCAATATGCCAGCAACTAATTTGCAATCACACAATTTATTGCTGTTTTTTTCATTTAAGACTTAATAAAACTCATTAAAACCAGTAAATTACAAAATAAAGTCAAGCTCCTTGAGGTACACAGGACATTCAGAGGTGCCACAATCCGAGCCGCCGCCAATGTTAGCTTAGTTTGTTTATGCGTTAGGATTCTTTACTAGCTAGCATAGAAGAACAGTGTGCTGCTAGCTTAGTGTATGAAATTCCTCTAAGCTAGCAAACGTTTTCTAACTTTGCTATCACATATTGTAAGGCAACTTCAAGTTTAATATCAGGGTTTCTACAACAATCCAAACAAAGGAAGGTAGTGAGAAAAGCAGCAGCTAACTTTAGCCTAGCTTAATCAAAGGTTAAGATTACTTCAGCGAACCCACTAGCAACTCTTCTTTGTCGTTGCTAGCATAGAACAGTGCACTGCTATCTTAGAGCATAACTAGTAATATAAGAATTCTAACATGTATATTTTTCTGGCACACTAGTATCAGGGGGGTCCTCAGTAGGTGCTAATATACCAGTCTTGTTATTGAAATCAGTATCTGGAAGGAAAACGTGTATCGGAACATTTCTTGGAAAAACCTAAGGGGGCTTTAAGATTGGAGGTGCCCTGCTGTGACACTATGAGTCCCTCCTGAGTGCTAGTGGCAGATGGCCACTCTCTGGAGGGCAAGTGTACGAGTGTGTGTGTGTGTGTGTGTAGTGGGGGGGAAAGGAAGTGGATTGGGGGCTAAACACCTGCCACGCTGCACTATCCTGACACGCATGCAAAAAATCTCATTACACCAATTTCCCTGCATATGCCCACTCTTGCACATAAATGCATACATACAACTACATCCCACTTCCAAGCAAACACACACATCCCCACCTACTCTCTATCCTTCTGCTAATGACAGCCCACCATCTGCCGCACCCACAGGCTACAAAGAGCATGACCATCAGCATCGTGTATGCCTATGTGTAATTTATCGGCCAGATTAGAAGCATTCGTGTCCTTCCGCTCAAATCCTGCTTCCTCTTAACATCATGCAGGCAGTAGTATTTTGAATGATGTCATCGCAGATAGGAGGCAGTGGGTAGATCTAAAATGCACCCAGAGCCTGTTACGTATAAATGTGTTATTTACATTTCCTGTGCAGTGAGCGAAAGAGGTCTCGCTGCACAGCCATGCATCCCTAACTCGCTCTGAGCATGCTCAGTAGACACTCTGAGGAGAGGGAATAGGAGAAGAGAATTGTTATTTCGATATAGTTTTCATGCAGAGAAAACTGGATTTACAGAATTTACTTTATTTAAAAAATTACAAAACAAAAAGTTCTTTTGCATACATTTTTTACAAGGCTTAATTAATACCACTTTTTCCACTGCTTGAATGTCGGCTAATATCATAAGCCTGATGAACCCATGTGGCCCTTTTTTGGCTCTCTTTGTTCTAGCATTTGTGGAATTACCCATAAAGGTGACACCTGATTTCATCCATCAGACTGATTGTCCAATCCCGTGTTGCTGCATCCCTTCACACTGGGGCCGGACGCACACATATACACACACTCACATGCATGCACACACACACGCACACGCATTGTTAAATAGTTGATTTACATCCTTGCAGACTTGCATTAAAGCTGAGATCTGGCAGACACTACAAAGCTTTGCAGGAAATCCAGAAATGCCATGTTACTTGATATATAGAGAACAAACATGCACACGTAAGACCACAGGCTCTTGTGTCAGAGTTTCCAGGCGACGTGTAGATGTGTGTGTGTGTGTGTGTCATGGCAGGAGGGGGGCTAAAGTAGGGCGGGATGTTCCAGACAGAAGCGCTAGCTGCTAGATAACTGCGTGGCCAGCGTTCCCCACATTTAGCCAGCCACGGCTCCAGATGAGATTACAGCCTCTACAGGCGAGATTAGACGGCCAGGGGTAGATCAGCGACGGACAGTGGCTTCTCCACAGACAGCAGCTGGGTAATACCTAATGCAAGGTGTGGGCATTTGTTCCCTGCGACCTGTCTAAATTGAGCTTGTTAGCAAAATTGAGTACAAATGGAGCTCAAATCATCTGAAATCTATGTGGAAATTGGCTACAGGATTATATCTGTGCAGCACTGAAGGCAATGTTCCCAAACAGTAATATCCTCTCTTTCATTGATCTACTTTGTCCCCAGGAGTAGAGTCAATTCATACAAGGGAATTCTGGATATTTTCACATTACATAATATAAAATACTAAATCCTTACTCTTATCTAAGGATTAAGTGACTTAACATACATTGTTTATTAAACCGTCCTTTATCCTTTTCCTCCTGGAAAATATGGCTTTTAAGGGGTCTCTTTTAGATGTGACGGCTTTAAAATTTTAAGTTGAAATTGCGTTTTTGCTCTTGGGAAGCATGTTCTTGATAGCGTCTCTAAGCCTTTTTTCCCTTCTTCTGTATGTATATCAAGGATGCATCAGCTACTGTGTTGCTTGCTGGTCCTCCTCTGCTCAGCGTGTGTCCATAGCAACGCGACAGGAGACCCCCAACCCCCATCGCTCAGCTTCCCAGATTATGTAATTACGACCGTTGCAGAGCGGGCTTCCACTCCTGGCCTTTTCCCCCCACCAGTCCTTCAAGCGCTTCCCGGGCAAAACAGCTGGTGTGTTAAGAAATGACACATCCAACCAAAACATGATAGGATCGGGAGGGGGTCGGGGTGGAGGGGCGACCAGTTAAGGTGCAGCACAGTTAGCTGATTATGTACAGTAGAATCACACTATGTGCATGTATGAAGCAATAACCAATCAGAAATCTTACTAAAAACCGCCATTGAACACAAACAATTGCATAAGAAATAACATTTCCCCCAAAAAAATCCCCTCTTACTGTATTTAAGGTACGTCCAGCACTTCCTGTTGTTATTCAAGCTGTTTTGCCCAGTGTCTCCGTGTTATTCTGGGACAAGAACACAGCCTAATCTGAGTCCATAAATGAGTTCACGCTGTACAGTAGAGCACTCTGTTCTCTGAAACTTCTCACGTCTGCTTCTTAAAGGTCTTCATTGTTGGCTCCAGTGTTATTGAAAAGGAAATAATCAGCCCACAAAATGCAGTTTTCACACTTTTGTTAGGCTGAAGAAACAAATCATTTGCTTCTTAATTAGCTCAGAAACTCCAACTTGTGTCATGTGTGCGTGTTTTTAGCCAAGTAATTCAAATGTAATTAATGCAATTAGAATTTTAATCTTAACAGTGGTAGCTTTAAGTGGCCTTGTATATTTCATTTGTTTACCTTGTGATGGGTCATTCGCTCCTATTCATCTAAAGGAATGGACCCATTATTTTTTGTAAGTAAACTTACAGTACTTGTAAAAGAATGGGAGTTAATTGCACATTTCCACTAACACGCCATTTCTCTCTGGTTATCTCTTTCAGACTGAAGGACTCCTCTATCCTCGGATTGGTGTCTTCACTGAACTGCTGCTCAAAAACAAGAAGTAAAAAAACAAACAAACTCTGCCCTGCCACTGGGCTTTGTGGCCCTAAAAGACTGTCTGGACCCTCAGCGACACTCACACACAAATGCGTACACGCACTTCGGAAACAAGCAGGTCACCATCAATGCATGTCATGAACTTCGCTGAAGGCAGGACAGGTGTGTTTGTGTACGAGTGTGTTGGTGGACGTGTGCGCTGTGTATTGTCGGTCTCATGTTCCCTGCGCTTTCAGAGGCCATTTCTGCTCTGACCCAAATCTTGGCGCAAGCACAGAAGCAAAGATAGTCAAGACAATAAGAAAACTCTAATGGTACCCAGATACTATTTATTTACTTGAGGGTGGTTTTATGACTGCCTGTATGTGTGCGAGTGTGCTACAGAGACAAAGTACAACCAACCGGTATGCCAGTGAAAAATGAAACCTACTATAAAACGGCCCAGGGAATGATGATACCAAGGTACACTGAGTAAATAACTATATTTAGAGTAGATATTTATTTATTTTTGAAAGATGAATGTCTGATAAGACCTACCCAATGCCTTAATGTCTATACTGTCCTTATGTTTTCTATGAAATAAGAGAGAAATATTCTATTTCGGTATGTCTGTTTGGACCTGAGTCTCTATATTGTTATTCTGTTCATAAAAGTAAGAAGCCTAGCTTAACATTGAAAAATGTCAGAAATGTACAGTACAGTGGGGCTGCTTCAGATCAGATTTATCGTATTAATATTAAAGTATTTTCTTAATTAATAATTTCTTATTTATTCTAACCTAGTTTTATTTTTGTCCAATCAAAGAGCTGGACTTAAAGAAATATATTTCTAAATGTCTTTAAGAGTTATGCATGTCGTTAGCTCTGACCCTATAACACCAGGCATCTGAATGCACTGTACCTCCCACATTTCCTCAGTCACTTGAGCCTGAAGACCTCACACACTCCTACCTTCGAACCTACGGCCTGCTGTAAAGCTTGAAACAGGCCGCCCTGCTGTGATATCATTTGACGGCACAACTGTCTAGTTAAGGTGACGATGCAGGGGTGGAGCCAGCGAAAAATGTTGAGGCTGGTGCACAGTTAAGATGGTTTCTGATCAAGCAGTGAGGGCTGAAGTTGGAGGGGAAAAGGGGGCTGCCAGGGAGACTGTGCCGCAAAGAAAAAGAAGTGGAAGAGAGGCCAACAGCCACATCTGGCACCATCATGGAGGTTCAGTGGAGAACCAGCTGTCCAAAAAATTTAACTAAATCACAGACACCATTAAAACAATCCAATCCGACTGTACAGGAGTACAAATTAAAGCAAGAAAATAAATATGACTGACAACTATTTAGCAAAATGCTTAAACATGGCATTAAAGGTAATGCAAGTGGGTAGAGTTATCAAATCAATGAAGTGTTAAAGCATTATGTCCCTAATGTTTACTTACATGAGCTGCCACAAGATACTGGTTGACTTTAGCTAACATTAGCTAACATTAGCTACTGGTTAAACTAAATAAGCTGGCAGCCGATTTCCTGAGTTGAATAAGAAATAAACTGTCGTTTGTTTCTTAAAACTGTAAGATAGGAAATGTATTATTTCTCCTTTTACAGCGACATAGTCTCTCTTTGAAGTTAGTCTAAGTCTCTCTTTTAGGTTAGCCTAAGTCTCTCTTTAAGGTTAGCCTAAGTCTCTCTTTTAGGTTAGCCTAAGTCTCTCTTTGAAGTTAGCCTAAGTCTCTCTTTTAGGTTAGCCTAAGGCTCTCTTTGAAGTTAGCCTAGGTCTCTCTTTTAGGTTAGCCTAAGTCTCTCTTTAAGGTTAGCCTAAGTCTCTCTTTTAGGTTAGCCTAAGTACTCTTTACACAACAGTAGACACTGTGGCCACAAGAAGAGATTTCAAAATATTACCAAAAAAAAAATGGAACACATCATACACAACGTATTGGATTTAAAGTGTGCAAATCTACTCAGTAATTTTCGTTACGTTAGCTAACGTAAGCTAGCTGTAGCTTACATTGGCTAACGTGAGTTACCGGCCATACAAGAGCTTTGGCAAGTTAGTGTTTTATAGTCTTCTTTCATTCAGAAGAAACATTTAGAAAAACTCAAATGACTGGTCACCCCCCCCCCAAAGAAAATCAGCTGCTTTGAACTTCCAAAATGGCTGCCAGATGTTACGTTAACATTTTCTTTCTTCTTAACCGTGGGATCTTCGCGTTGTCCACTCTGCCGACTCCAACTGGCTCACCACCCCCTTTAGTGTACAGTAGATTGTAAAACTTTAAACCATGTCTGAATGTATTGCTGAGCTGGCGGGAACACCACAGAAGCATAATGTGGGAAATGGTTTTCACAGAGTCATCTAATATTGGAGCTGTACCACGCAAGGTTGTGGTATCTATTTATCTTCACAGTCTTGAATGTGTATATTGTGTACATAAGAGAGTTTAACTAAAAGAAATCTATTGAAAATACATAGAGTACTTAGATTTTACCTTTGTTGCGATGATATTCCTGTGTAAAGACTTTGGCTACAGATTTTTAAAAAGGGGGTGGGGTTTTTGCTTTGGGCTTGTACAGTGTATTGTATGCTTTTCTCCCTCACAGTGTCTGACTATATGAAAAAATACTCAGTCTATTTTATTATAGAGATCTCTTTGCCTTGTTGATACACTTTACCCAATGGCATATGCAATAGTGACATGAAACAATCTAGTTTACAACCGTGGAACCAAATGTAACATTGCATCTTTTTTTTCTTCTTTTTGTGTCGAGCAGAAACTGTTTTGCTTCTTGTACATTTCTCGTTCTGCCAAGTGTTTTGGTTTTGTCGCTTGGAACTTCGTCTCAAAGCGCTTTTCCCCCATTTCTGTGTCCATGGGCGGACTCTTCTTTTACAGATCGATCTTGGATTGGCTCAGTCCGACTGTCATTGTCTTCCATTGTACATAGTTCAATATACTGTTTATTGTGATGCTCACAAGAGATGATTATGGTTTATAAATTCTGGTAGTCGAGTATTGCTTTTGTCTGTATTGATTATGGATAGCAACCTACAGAAATAAATGAATTTATTTAAAGAGGTACCACTTTGTCTTTGATTTTTATTTCCACAAGTAAAATCTCCTGCAGCAGAAATACTACAACGTTTAGAGCAAAACTGAACACCAAGACTTAAACAAACACAAACCTGCCAGTTTAGACGGTGTCAGTGCAAGAGCGATGCGATTAAGGTCCAAAAGTAAAGCGTTAATTTTTTTAAATCACATTAATTGCATGCTATGTTGTCCCTTTAGGCGTACCAAAGCAGTAGTGATACCAGTGAATGGCTCATTTTGCAGCTTCAGTCCCAACTATTTAGAAAAGTGTTGCTGGCATCAAATTCAAAATGGACTCATCCTTTTACTAAATCCATTAAAATGAAGTTTTAACATTCAATCTGTTGTCTTTGTGTTTCTGGTAAATACGGGGTTTCAACGTTTTGCAACTCAACATAAATTTAGTTTTTTTTACATTTTACACACCGTCCCAACATTTTTGGAAACGAGGTCCATATATATAAAATTAATAAAATAAAATAAAACAATTCTAAGGAAATGCTGTACCTTGTTCTGGCAGTATCATAAAGATAATTAGTGAAAATTAAAAAATGGTGGTATTGAAATCAACAGAAACTTCCCTCTGCTCAGTGATTCTTCAGAATCTCCAAACAACGTGTACAAAGTTTTAAATTAGGATGGTTAAACTATTTAACTTTGAAAAAAGATTGAAACCATAATGACACTCCAGTCTCCCACATCCTGCCTTTATTCTCCCCCCTTAAGTCGCTGGATAATCATGTGTTTGACACACTGTCTAATAGCTTCTAAACAAAGAGGAGGATATCCGACCTCCGTCCTGTGGAGAGTGAGGAGCTGAACTTCCCGGCCAACACTTTCTCTCTCTCTCGCTCTGAGAGTGTTTTTATTTCAGTCCGAGTCCAAGTCAGGAAACGACTGAGCCAACGACTTCCTGCCAAGCCACGCGTCTGCAGAAACCACTGTGTCGTAAGAGTCCAGAGGTTGACAGGTTCAATGCATGAAGTCAACAACCCATTTCACCTGTTTCTATCTCACACACAGTCAGATATGAAGAGCTGGCAGTGTCACAGAGAAATTATTGTTTCTTTACCATGGAGTTATCACATATCCATTGGAGGATAATGGACTATTTTCCAGCACGTCTTGTCATAAGATATTCATTTTAGGTTGAAACGATGCACTTTGGTATTTTGTTATGATACAAGAAGACCATTTTCACACCTTTGTCGGTCACCACTCGTATTATAGGTAGCCTGCTAATCGAGAATAATGCCTGATAAAAAGTTGAAAATGGCGCTGGTGTTGTCAGCCCTTGGTTGTTTAGTGGAAAAAGAAAAGAAGAGGCGGAGGCGACAAATAAGAAGAAACCGCACTAATGGGTGAAAGCATGGATACTACAGCGGCAGGCTGCAGGGGCTTTCCTGAAGCTGTGAGAGCTGGAGATAAATGAAACCTCCGAACAGCCAATCAGAGAGATTCCTCTCCGACGCCGACTAACGTCGAAAAAAAGGCGGGCGGGTAGCGTCGGAGCCGGACACACCGCAAAAACTAGGGCGACGATCGATCACCGACGGTCCAACTAGGAAATGATTCCAAAAGCGGAAAACACACTGACGATATACGAGTGTAGGAAGTAGTCTGATAATGAAAAACACAAACACTCACAATATGATCACAGCTGGGACCCTTTCATATTCTTTATGGGCATCACTTCAGCTGTCTAGAACAGACACAAAATGAACACACACATACACAAAACCAACCACTGAGGGCACACCTCTAGCTGGCGTGTATTAATTAGGAGTATGACAGTGTCAGTGGGGCTTTGCTCTGCTGCCAGGCAGAAATCAGCCTTACATAAGAACCCACCACCAAGCCACCAGGAGGGACACAATGTTCCTCACCCCTCTCTGCACTGACTGTCTGTCTGAGAGAAAAAACAACTTCCCCTTTATACTTTCACAAAATCTGTACAGGCACATTTCTGCTCCAAAGGCAAACCGCAGAAGAGAGACACGAAAGCAGAAGTCTTTGTTGCATGATGCTTCTGTTGTTTTTCTTCCTCGATGTGAAGGACAGCTCGCCAAACAAAGTGTGTCGGGGAGGTGAGTTTCTCAAGCTTGTGCAACTACAGTTAAGGGCTCCTAAAAATACAGTGTACAGGAAGCTCCTTTGAAGCAAATGTTGTGTGTGTTTGCCTATTTAGTCTATTCCTGGATGCCCTCAATTATTCCCAAATTTAGAATCACATTCAAAATCACATGCTTGGATACACACGCAGACAAGCAGGAAAGAATTCATCGTGACTGTGATGCCAAGGCCATGAAATCTGCGTCATCATAAGATCCAGAGGCTTTATTTCCCTGAACCTTGTTACATTTCTTGTGCCTCGCGGTCTTTGAAGATCAGGAAACATCCAGTTATTAGTGACATCAAGTGGCATGCCTGACTCTCCGAAGGGGATCATGTAAAGACGGGTAGAAACATGGAAGCTAAATTAGCAGGCTTAAGTGGATTTGTTAATTTGATTACACACGGCACATGCAAATTAACTGCAAGGAACTCCAAATATTTGACCAACCCCGTTCATAATTATTGGTTTACGACGGTGTAAAAATCATTCACGGTGTATTGGTTGGATAAACAGGTCATCTGCACTCATGCAACTGGTTCGAGTAGCTGCACTGGGATTTCAACTCGTGACCCAGAGCTGATTTGTTCATGCCTTGACCTGCGGAGAGCGAAACTGGAAATAATGACGTGAAATGGCACTTTAGACGTCCCTTATGTACAGTATGGACTCAATGCACTGGCTCGACTGAACATCAAAATAGAATGTGTGGTATGCAGTGTAGATTAGGGTCTTAAAGAGCGAATAGCTGCTCTGTCTTCGACCTCGTCCACCCTGAGCTTCAGTGGGCCTCCCTGCCAGCTTGCTGCCATGCTGCGCTGCGGCTCTTGAGGGGATTGGGAGTCGCTGGCCCCATTATTTCTCCCTGAATCAGCCTAAGGAGGGTTTCAGGCGGGCTCATTGAACTACCCTGCACAGCGGCGGAGCGGAGCTGTGACCCACTTACAGACAGCCAGCTCTCCACAGAGAGACACACAGCACTCGTGATCCCACATGAAAACGTAACACACTGACATATTTTCATGAAATTCCATTCCATATCAAAAAGTATTACGAGTATATTGCTTTTATGAAGCGGACAAAGGGGTTTTAACCTACATCTGAGGACCATATGGTTTCCATTTGTTGAGAGAATGCTAACATACGGTAAGGGGATGTTCAGAATTAGTTGGATTCATCCTCTGGAAACCATAAATATATACACGATAATCCATCGAAATGTTGTTTAGTGTTGATTAAAGGCAGGGTTGGTCATTTCCTCCAGATCCACTTTTTTAGATTTTGGTTGAAATTGTCTTTAGGTCCTGACAGACATTAGTAACTGAGGTGCTCTGAAAAAGGAATGAAGAAAATCCGTCATCTGTAGCAGTTGTAAGCGTGCAAAAACTTCAACCAATGTCTGCCACGAGGTACCAATCTGATGAACCAATCACGCCTCCCTGTCTCCCTGCTCGTTCTCTACCCCATAGATAAAGTCGGTGTCGCGTCATAGTTGGGGGCGGGGCCTCCCGTGGGGGAAAAGAATCCTTTCCCCTAGCCACCAATAATGCAACCGTGCGGATTTTGAACTCCGATGCTAGCGCTTACAAGCTGCCATGTCCCATATTGATTCATTACTGTCGATTGACAAAGAACGATATATTAATAAACTGAACAGAATAGGATGGAATTGTTGTCCGATATATTTTAAAAGACTGGACGAATGATCCAACTGAACGGCCCGAAGTGTCGTTCCCAAATGCAGTGCTGCAGTGCTGACTACAGGCATACCCGTTTGAATTTTGGATCCCACTAGCGACTAAGCTCGTCCTCCCACCTCTCATCTCCTACTCGGCTCTGTGCTTTGGTTGGGTAAAATATAACACCTTAGATTTTGATTTTTCCGTTTATTTGTAGTGACGAAGGGCACACAGCAGCACTTTAGCATTGTGTTTAGCGGTTTGTTTTCCCCCTCAGCGCAAACCGGATGTGACGTTTTGCGGGCTTTCCCCTTGATGCCGACTGTATCTATGCATGCAGGAGCCCACACTCAAAGCATGAGCTGAGGTCTGCTTCTGGACCAATGGCGCTTGTGCATGTAAATGAGGGGCGTGGCTTTTGAGGGAGCACAGAGGGGAGGGGGTGGGTGCAGACGGAGCACTGAGGGAATGCTACTTTCAAAATCATGCTAGTTTTCAAAAATTACCTACCCTGCCTTTAAAGGGAGGGTCTAAGAGACTAACACTTCAAAACCTTGGCACCTATGTTAGCATGGATACGTTAGACATTGCCTTGACTTAATGGCTGGTTGCAAATGAGTCAAGTCCTTTTCGAGGTTTCTGCCTGTTAAATGGATTTTGTCCTTGCTGCTGTCACAGAGAGCTTGCTCATGGAGGACTAGAAAAAAATGTCTCTCTCCTCTTTGGTTTGTCTTTCGCTATATAAATACCAGAGAGGTCGGGAAATTGGTCTGCACTCTCTTTTGGTCTTTCTCCTGAAGCAACAGTAGCACTCTAAGTTACACGAGTTCAACAAGTTAACAAGCCCTGATGCATTCTCTCTGAACCTTTTTGGCTTTTATCAGCCGTCAATGCCCTGTGATTGCTAAGACAAGAAGCTGCCTCAAGGCAAAATAATCTGGATGCTTGGCTTAGTATTTGAAGATGGGTGTTTTTTATGTTGATTTAACATTCTTGCTGTTCTGCCAGTAAAAGTTTCCATGTTGATTTAACTGGAATTTCTGAAAAAAGAAGTAAAGAGAGTAAAAACATAGCACGTTTTTGTCTGTGTGGGAGCCTGTACATGCATGTGAGTTTGTGTGTGTGTGTGTGTTTTGTGTCAATGGAAACCTCAAGTCTCTGCAGCTCTGTATCTCTTGGACCATGACATTCACACTCCACGTGTTGGAACAGCATGTGGAGCACAGGTCCCGCCCACTGCTCACAAACACGCCTGCTGCTGTTTACCACGCTGGCAGTGGACTGAAAGACTCCAGCCTGCCTTTCCACATGCCGCCTTATCTGCCGACTCTCTTTCACAGCTCATAAACATGTTTTGCAAAGGAAACTCTCACGGAAAACACTGTTGTAAAATAGACAAACATAAGTCAGCACATATTTTTGTGTCTCTGATGAGCTGGTGTAATATCTAGTGGGAGTGGTCTTACACTAGTCGATGTAGTTGCCATTGAATGTCACATTAATATTTTAGAGTCAGCTAAAACAGACCCCTGTCTTTGTGACCCATTCAGCCTGCTGATAGTTTTTTTATCATGCTCCTCCGCTTCTGTTTATCAGACTTTTAATTCTCAGAGGCAAGGAAAGTTTAGAAATAGAGCCAGATGTCAGATGTAAGTGACAAATAAGAAATTAAAGCTGCTGCAAGTAGTTTTTAGCTGGTTATGAAACAGACTGGAAATAATTCTGAGGCCTCTTTATGACCAAAAACAGAAAACAAAACCATTAGCAGCATGATTGGTAATTTCTATACAGTTATCGTGTTTCTTTTAACAGCTGAGGTGGGGTAGGTGTCAGAAAAAGTGAGTTAAAGGAACCTCTGTTGATGACGTTTCGACTTAAAGTAGCGGATGAGAGCTTTCATCTGAGATCATATTTTACGCATGTGAAGGACACGATCTGCAAAGATAAAGAAAAACAATACAATTGAAATAAAATCCCAATAAAAGACCAACGGCGTCCACAAACACTGTTTGGACCGACAGGACCGAGACAGGCTATCACTTTCCTACTGCTTCCACTCTTTATGCTAAGCTAGGCTAACTGCCTCCTTGCTCTTGATTGATATTTGACATTTATAATTGAGAATGTGTGTTTTTTTATTACAAACATTTATTAACATTTAGATTAATAAGAATTCAACTTACTGCAGAATGTTACAAAATGATATAATCAATTGTTAGTGCTACAAAACAACCACCAATCCATGATACAGGCTGAAAACATTTCATTTCTATAATCACAGCACTTCTATGTTCAAGACATTTTGTACAAATGAGAACTGTGAAGTTTGCAATATCCCTAATAGTGGCGAGAGCCCCGAATTCACTGTTAACTCGACCCACATTCTGTATAAATATCTGCTTCAGTGTATATTCTCTCAGCCAATCCTCTTTGAACACACTGATCGAGTGTAGAACATTACTCATGGCTGTCATCTGGGGTATCAGCTCGTTTGAAATCTAAGCTCAGTCTATTTTATGTTTATGTGCATTAGTTTCTCAAGATGAGAAAAACAGGCCAGATCCTCTGGTTCAAGCATGCTGGTCTACGTGACTCACTGCAGGCCCCAGGCTGAACATTGCAGACCAATGAAATACTGTCTGAAAGCTAATATGCAAATCCACCGTATGACAACAGTGCTGTCACCTTTACCCTTCTTTGCACGCATAGAGTTTGCACAACCTTTAGATGTCGATTATGCGTTCCAAGCAATTTACTTTACACCCTCTTGTTGTTGAAAAGAAATCCTGATGGATATTTGGTGGCTTTTAGATCTAAGATTCTGAAATATGTTGTAGTACGACCTTTAGACTCTGAGATTGATGCAATGCAGTGTCATGATGTGTTTTTCTACATTGCACATTGTTTTAAGTTTACTCTAGTACAGTTTGTTCCTGGACTGGCACTACAAATATGTTTTGTTTGCTTTTTCAAAGGTTACAAACAAGAGTTGTCTGCCACACTACTTTCTTGTGACACTGGATTTGAGCTAAATAATAACTTTGGCATGCTAACATGCTTTCAACATTGATTGTAAATAGAGATGGATGGTGCGTCTTCACCTCCTGGCCTTGAATGAAAGTGAAGTCAAAATACTCTTCAACAGGTGCTGACATATTGTGCTGGTGACGTCATTTTGAACCAGAGATGCGCAGTAGAATCTGCCGCGTTGTCTGACCTTTACACTTCTCCCCCTCAGTGGACTCCATCTTGGCAGATATGACATCAGCGCAAATGACGGCATGCTTTTTAAATACTTTCAAACAAGGGTTGCGCAAGCAAGTTTTAACTAGTCACACCATTTATTTCCATTTAAATTCAAACGTATTTGAACGTAAGTCAAGTGAGCAACCAGATATGTTGTTAGGATGCAAAAGCAGTCAACTGCTAGTAATATTGCACCACCTTGGTTCAATTCGCCATGAGAAAGAGGAGGAGGCATCAGTAAAATGGCACAATCTCATTAGTGAGTGGCCATGTTTAGTTTGAGTCAACGACGCACATAGTGTACAACTTATTGTAATAAGTATGCAAGTTTCATTAGCTCTTTTTACTTGTCCACGATTAAAATCCAGTCTTGGTTGTTTTGTAGGCATTGTAGGGCTACAGCTATCCTCCGTGGACGCAGAGGGCTCGTTGGTGGGGTTTATTTCCACGAGCTTCACGTTGTCGAAGAGTGGACTTCTGAGGAGCTGATCTGGACACTGTTGAGATGGAAAGCAGGTGACAGGAGGTCACAGCGATCAAACAAACACGACCCAGTGTAAGATATTTACCAAAGTTTAGTATATTAACATGCTAGCATCTGCTAATTAGCACCAACACACAAGAGAACAAACCAAATGACGTATTTTTGTAGCCCAACCCGGAAGTATCATCGCCATGGGGTCTATTGAGAATTCGCCTATGGGATTTTTGCATTGGATTTTGGATCATTGCAGAAAATAAGCTCTGTGGCTAACACACGTTTTGTTCAGCAGGATAATCTTTACAAATGAACACCACTTTTATGATGTTTGAAGCGTTAATGCAGCCAAGAGAAGTTAAAAGCTAACGTTATGCTACAAGCGAACTACACCACTGTCGGATGATTTTGACGTCACGACCGTTATGCTTCAGACGATCTCCGATAAGCTAATCAGCAATTTTGACAAGCTAGCGAAACCGTAGCTTAACAAATTGTTTATAAACCTAATATTTGCAAGAGCACTGAAAAACACGACTAGAGGCTGTAAGGCGGACTAGTGAGAGAGTTCCCGGCGTGATGACGTTTAATGTCCCCGACAACCACTATATGGCTGAGGTTAGATACTGTCCTCATCAATCAGGTGAAAGCTCCTTCATTTCTCATTTTCATTGAATGTTTGGTTTGTTGTTTTGATGAGTTCATCAGCTCATGTTAGGATCCACTTCGGTTGATTAATACATGTGCTTCATTCGTCCTTTAACTATTTGTTTTCTTGTTTTTTGTTGCTTTGATTATTAATCTTTTGTTCTCTCTGAGGTCAACTTCCTGGTTGAGACTGAGACCGTGCACATGAATGCACCATGCTGCACCAGGTGTTGGCAATCTTGAATGTACCAAGCTAATTGAGATTGGGTAAGTTGTAGTTTTATTTGAAGTTGTTTTTCTTGTTAAAGCAGCCCAAAAGTACGATTAACTTTAGCATGATGTATGTTTCTTAAAGTTATTGTACATTTTGAATACTGAATTGAGTGTGTGATATTTCTAATGTTTTTAATAGCTTAAAAATCTATTTAAGTCCACCTCTTCTCGAAGCCATCTGGATTATTCCAAGAAGTTACTTCTTTGACAGTTGGCTGGAAAACACGTTTTGAAAGAATTTCTTTTTTTTACTCTCCAAATCTCCCAGACTTCATACCCTAACACACCAGTAAGATTCATCCAATAGGGGCAATGAATACAGGTCCAAAATGTTGTCAATCTCAGTTTTGGGGAAATCTTTAGTTTGCTCTGGTGTTGCCCAAAAGAGTCAAGGACCATGTACTCATGAATAATACAAGCTATAACTTTAATGAAAAGCAGACTTCTTACTTTATTTCCTGTAATTATTCAAATCCCTTTAAATTCATGGAAAAGCGGCGTAAAGACTCAAAAAATCCATCACACACTTAATCCACATGTGTCAGGAAACACAGTCACTGCATGACATCAGAGTTTTAAGCACGGCATTTTCAGTCACAATCAAAGCAATACACGCAAGGCGAGATTAAGAGTCATGGTGACTTTGATGCACAAATGCAGTCATGCACATAAACCCTGTAAGCTTATCCATGTTTCCATCTGTGTGTCTGACCTTTACTGCCTGATAGTAAACAAAATTAAAGACACACAGAGCTGTAAACAGATACTTTAGGGGCATTTTCTCAGATTACTGACGGAAATGACTTGTGCATTTTTACTGACATACAATGGCCTTCAGGTTTGAGGTCATTTGAAAGCCTCCTGTGTTCAGCTACTGATGTCACACGGAGGTATTTGACCAAAACACACTAAACATGCCTGATGTGCAGTAACCAACCAGAGTTGAGGTATTATTAACACCAAAGATTTAATGGATATAAAGCATCTTTTTAGTTTCACCGCAGTGCAACTTTGGAATACAGCTGTCCTTTTCCTTATGCAGCTTACATTTCATAATATATGTCAGGGTTGGCGTGACCTGCATTTTTCTTGTGCATAACGTGCTTCACTTTTCTCCAGCTCTGCGTGGTTGGCAGTGATGCTAACAGGTCCTCAGTGGTTTAGGAGGAGGCTGTTTAAGAGCGGAGTCAGTGAGACACTGATGCTAATGAGGCATTAGCTTAAGCCTATAATGCGGAGCATGGCAGTTTAACATCGAGGGCGGGCGGCACTCAGCACACAACCAATCTGACTCACTGCTTTTGGGATGATACTGTTGCTGACCTAAAAGCCATAAAACTCACACTCAAACACAAATACACACTTGTTTACATGCTTTATTTTGACGACAGACTCATGCTTAAATCTAATTCTATTTTAAATAAATACATTTTCTGATTAGAAATTAAGAGAATTACTATCACTACATGTATTATAGATGTACCTTTTGAAAATGGACAAATTCAGGGCGGAGCATTTACAAACAAAGATAAGCAGTGTGATAACTAGTTTTTTTGTTTTGGACATGAAATTATGCGAAGAAAAATAATTGCTTGCTTGTATACCCACTGAAAAGTGGGTTTCTGATTTTCTCCTGGACCTCTCCACCCACTCTTGATAGCCAAGTTTTTCACCGTAGGTTATGCAATAGTTGACGTAGCCTCAATGATCCCAAAATGCACTCTCTGTCTCTGCGGCTTTACACAGGAAATGAATAGAAAGCGTTGAGACGCAATCCGTCGTCGGAACCAGTGGAGCTGTACGGTTAGGGAAGCCTCAAACACATCAACAGAACTTTTAGCTAGCTTGCTCTGAAAAACTAGCTAACGTGACTTTAATCGCTACCCGAACTGGCGTGGGCGCCGGATTAATTTCACTAAGAAGTGAAGTGAAACTTTTTGTACTGCCTGCTGACACTACGCACAGGCATTAGAACTGAAACACTTGGACACAACTTTTGGTGAGATTGCAATACACAACAGCTAGCTAACGTGACTTTATCTGATACACAAATTAGCCTGTGCTTTTCAGATTAACTTGAATTGCAAATTACTTGATACAGGAAAGGATTAATACTTCCTAATGACAAAAATATTGCACTTGTAGAATTACAGAGGAATACTAAAGGTGGATATTAAACCCGCGTTAGCTCCAGCTCTTGGTCTGTCGTTAGCTTGACTGAAAGTTGGGTTAGACAGCATTTCCAGCATGGCGGCCACCATCAACGAGCTTCCAAAGCCCCTTGCAGAAACAGATAACGTCACTAAGGCTTCATCCATTAATATTTACAGCCTATGGTATCTAAGAGTATGACTATTGTACGGATATTGACTAAGATTATACACACACATTTCTTGAATTTCCCTCGGGATCAATAAAGTATCTATCTATCTAGAAATTAAAGGAATTTAGACAATGTATAATGATCTGCCTGAGAGACGTGCTGTACCACATCTTCCTTGAGTTCCTGGCCTTTAAATCCTGTTTTCTCATCTCTAATCTCATCTCTGTAAATCTATTAGTGAGGGTCCTGCATCTGTAACAACCAGCGTTGAAGCACCATTGCTGTCGCTGAGCCTATTCTCAGCTGTAAGGTTAACCAGAGCCAAGTGATTTGTGTCAGTATGTGTTAAAGCCTTTACACTCTGGGTAATGCTTAAATGTGGATGTCTGCTTTAGTGCATTTAACATGAATGTAATCAGCATGTCGTCTTGTAATGTTCCTTGTCTGTCTGCGTCTCTTTAAGCCATGTTTCTTTTAAAAGCTGCAGCTCCGAGTCGGGGTCTGAGCCAACTTTGTATGCCTCAGGGTACAATAAGTTATCTTACCTTATCTTTTCATTAGCCTGACTGTGTTGTCTTATGAATGAATGAAGAGAAGACTTATTTCATGCTCACTCCTGTAAGACTGCAGGCTCTATTTACATCTTTTAAATTCCTTCTTAAACCCGGACTTTTATGAACTTTGCCCCGAACATTTGGTACTCACTGCATGGCCAAATGAGGAAAACTATCTAAACTCATCTCTAAAGTCTAACATAAACCTCGAACATTAACCATTTGGTTTCCACAGTCTAAGCCCAAGAACAAAAATGTACTCTTCACAGACAGCCAGTACTGTGAAAAAACAAAGATAATAAAATGAATACATTTACAGATTAAGTTTTACATTTTTAGCAACAAGACAGAAATGCTTATTTGCTTTCATACTGAGCGGTAAATGAGAAGTTTGACACCAAGGATAGGGTATACCTCATCGTTGATGTCGATCAAAGTGAAGCTAAAGCAGATTCTGTGTTTTGCAGCAACATAAATCCTGAATTTTAAAACAGAGACCATTTTGTGTTTGTACACAGTGATGACCTGTTTTGTGGATGGAGCCCAACAGGTTTAAGAAAGTTAGCTAGCAGTAGCTCGCTGTCACTTGCATCATAAAGTTATCTGAACGTCTTCTCCTGATATTTCATTTGTCTGTCAGCGTAAGTTGTCTTACAGTGACAAGCTCACCTGTATTCACGCAGTACGTTTACATGCACAGAGAAGTTAAGCTATAGTTACAGCTGGATTAGGCCTTTTTTAAAGTCATTTTTTGGGGGCGATTTTTGCCTTTATTGGACAGGAAAGCTGAAGATTGACAAGAGACGTTTGGGAAGAGAGAGTGGGTGATCACATGCAGCAATGGGCCGACGTCGAAATTCGAACCCACCGCTGCTGCGACGAGGACGAGAGCCTCTGTACATGATGGGGTACATCATAACCGCTAGGCGACCCTTGATTAGGTGTTTTAATTGGAATTCTGTCCTTGTCCAAGTATACATGCACTTATGGAGTATCGATCCATTGATGGAGAAATGTCTGACGCCCTTTCAGTTCACTTTATTCTCCCATATTAACCTTTTACTCTCGTAAAAAGCCTTTTCAGGCTTTTAAACGTGTTTGCAGCAAATTTCAGTCCTCCAAGAATTCTTCCAACATTCCCCAACCTTTTACGGAGACTGTCACTGGACTCCACCAGCAATTAGATGACTCTGCAAATGGATGCTTACAGTTCTGGATGATAACTGAGCTTTCTGAGCCATGCAGATTTTGATAACAGCTTGAGTTTGTATGCATGAGGGTGTCTGGGTCCCTCCTTGAGCCGGTGCCACCCTTATTTTTGACCATAGTCCTGGTGCTTGTTTACCTGTCGAGTGGACTGTGGAGTTATGTAAGACTTAATCTGTCAGAAAGTGCATGTTGCTCTGTTACCTGGGCCACATTTTAACACACACACACACACACACACACACACGGATGTCCACACTGACTCACACACAGACAAAAAGCTTAATGAGATGGCCTTTCTGCTGTAGCATCCAAACACCACTCCAATAAAGAAAAAAATAACCCTGCATACACATTACAAAGCTGCTCACACAC
This sequence comes from Tautogolabrus adspersus, assembly GCA_020745685.1. NCBI lineage: Eukaryota > Metazoa > Chordata > Actinopteri > Labriformes > Labridae > Tautogolabrus > Tautogolabrus adspersus. Next base: position 2,261,644 of record CM036557.1, read on the forward strand.
ACGTGTTAAGGTCCCATTGGAGGGTCCTGGTAATGCACTTTTATGGCCAATAACTTGGATTTTACAGCCGCACAACGGAGATAAAGGCTCAATCAGCTTACACTTGCTGAAAACACACAGACCTTACAGAGTAGTACATTTACTCTGTCTCAATTTGTCACCGCAGATGGCTGCTCACCAGTTAGTCTGGTTCTGCTCGAGGCTGGTGCCTGTCAAAATGTTTTTTTTTTTGCCTGACACTGTTGTCATGTGCTACTTTCTAAAAAGATTGTTACAGAGTGCAGTGTCGACCCTATCTTTTTAAGTGTTCAGGGATATCTTTTGTTATGATTGGAAGCTTTATGAATAAAAATTGCATTCTTGGTTGAATGATTAACACTTCAGGCATCGTAAATCTTGGAACACATCGGCTATCGTCTGATGACGATGATTTCAGACCTTCTGGTGACCAGTTAGCAACTTGAGACGTGATTGTGTGTTCACAAGTTGGAGGAGCGCCATTTCTTCTGCGTTTGATGACTCTGAAGTAAACCTGTTACACAGATCCAGGCTTTGTTAACCAGTTCATGTTTGTTGTCATTGTAGAATCAGCTCCATATGTTTGAATTTCCCCCTATGGTGGCTTAAAATTACAATCTGATGTGTTTCCGTCAAATTGTGTGTCATTGACATGCAGACGAGGTCAATATGACTTTCCGGAGGTTCCTTTTCATGCAACCCATCAAATTGGTTTCTGCCCCAATGCATCTCCTCTGTGACCTGGGTCAGACTGCTCATAAACACACTCTATTACTTACCACAGAGGGTTTCAATGAGCCGTGGCTTGTAAGGTTTCCACATAAACATGTCAGTGTATGGAAAGTAGAAAAAGATGTCTGTCTGCACCCGAAAAGAACATGTGTGAGAAATATGTGTACCTAACCTAACCACTGTTGCACACACAGAAAGAGACGTGTTGCAATCGTTGTGCTTTGTATGCTGTGTTCCAGTTCAACATACACTCGAAAAGGAACTTACACAACCTTATATTTGAGTAAGATAATTACTTGATATTCACTCTTATGTTGGTGTCAAATGGGGCTACATTATGTTGCAAGACTTAAGCTGCCCTATTTAAAGTTTGCACAGAAAAACAGGAGGTTTTAACGTGAACAAACACTTTGTCCAGAAGCGTTATCATGGCGTAACCGTTTTCTATACGTCCCATATGAACTTTTCACCGACAGCTGTCTGCAGGAGTTTGAAACCTTGCCCAATCCTATTAGTGAGACTGGGTTAGTGCCTATAGGAATCTTAGTCAGCAGCACAAAACCCACCAACAAACCGAGGTCACACTGGGAGCATGTTTGCGTGCGCAGCAGCCAAGTAAATCATCCGTCAAACATGCCAGCCATGAGGCTAAAGCTTACAGAACAGGACAGAGTTGGAGACACACATTCAGAGGGGCTTAATGTAGAGCAGTTGCACGCAAAGATGTTGCACCCAAAAACCTTACGACCAAATCCAGAAGAAATTGCCCAACCCCTCGTATACTTTGTGCTGTATGCAAACACGCAACATGACGCAGACATCAAAGATGCGTTAAATCAACAGCAGGTGCAGAACTCTTGACAACTCTTTTTTTGTTGATCTGACAGCCAGGTGTCCACCAAACAAAAATAGAAAGGACACTATCTTTGTATTAATGGCAATTGTGTTGTAAACACAGCATGACCTTTCATTTCACGCCTCATGCTTACACAACTAAATGAGGCACACCTGCATGTGTTTTGAGTAGAGCCATTAGAGATCTTTCAAAGTCCGCTTGTTTATGTCCTACAAAGGAGAAAGTGAGAGCAGGGGGGTCGAACGGCTTATTGTTCAAACAGCTAATGTGGCCCTGATCCAAGAATACCATTTTCACTAAAGAAAAAAATGTAATGCCTTATTGCTCCTTAAACATCAAAGCAACACAGATGGAGAAGTTGATCCTTTATGGTTGCTACTTCAGTATTTCTAGAAATAAAAAGCTTATATTTGATAATAAAAAAGTGATCAAGCAAAAGAATATTCACCTGAAAGTCAACAATTTGTTTTGTCACAATCATCTTTGATTTTAATTTGTTACTTTCAAAGGCTTTTTGAAATTTGCTGCATAGTTTCGGATCAAAAGGAGTTTATTGTTCAACAATTCAATATTGATGTAAATTTCGAGATTCGTGCCCTCAATTTTTTATCGAAGGCCGGAGAACATTTAAAAACAGAAAAAGTAACACAAAGCAAGAAAACAAACAATGAGAGCACATTTCAAAAAGCAGAACTGTTTGTTTTTGTTTTTTTAAATTGATTAGAGAAAATCAGTTGTGTTGAATTTTTATTATTTTGTAAAATAGTCGAAAAAAAACCCGTTATGTTTTCCGTTAATGTTTACAAGCAGGACACTTTAACAAGTCGAGCAATGACAATGAGGAATAATGTAATAAGAATATTGTAATATTTGGATGTGTGGTTGTAGACATTTTGCAGAAATGACTTGCAGGCGGTTTTTCAAAAGTGACATTTATATCTGCAGAATTAGCTATTTGCCAAGCCCCGCCTCCCTTAATGACTGCTAATATGCCAGTCAGGCCTTTTATTCTAGCATTATAGTAGCGAAAGTTCCCTCAACTTTGCGCCCTGAAACAAAGGTGCTGGCTAATCAGTTAGCTAGCTTATCAGGGCAAAAGTGAACGTTTTAAAGGACTGAAGCTAAATCTGCGTTTCTCACTCTTGCACTTCCGATCAGCAGACAAGTGCAGACGTTCAGATCATGCTGCTCCAGACCACACAGACAGATTGACCAGAAAGAGTCTATGAGTAAATGTTTGTTTACAAATCACCAGATTGTAGTGGATTCGGTTGCTTATTGGATTATGGAGCGTGCCAAGTGTCTCAGATTGACACGGCGTACTAAGGGGCAAAGTCCTGACCTGAAGAAAACAGAAAACATGCCAATAACACTGAGAAGTAAACAACATAAATGAGGTCGTATCTGTGATTTATTAGTGGTCCTTAAAGGCACCATAAAAGCTGTGTCAAAGAAATCAATCCTTCCCTGGTGATAAAGTTAATAGAGGTGCAAATGATCTGAATGGATGCCTTCATTGTGAAACAAATGTGAGGTTGTATGTTCTTTTCTCTTCCAGTAAGATTTCCCCATGACATAATATAGTTAATAAATATATTAATAAAAGGTAAATGACCAGGCAGGACTTTAACTACACTATATAATATGGTTTAAAGCTCATTAACTGTAAGGGAAAAGACTCCTTAGCTTACTATTTTGGCACCTTTCCCCGGTTTGAGTCAAAGTTTGACCCCCTCGCCCAACAAGATGTCACACTACTTCAGAACATTGCCTTGCTGCTAATTTGAATGTTATGTAAAGTTGTTTTTGAGTAGAGCTCTGTAGTTTAAATCAGGGCCTGTGATAGCACAACGTTGCATAAGATGCATCAGAGGGAGCAAGTCTTGTTGTGTTCTCCGTGGTGGATGATGCTGTATGAGTTGTAGGTTCTAGTGTGACAAGGTAAAAATATGCAGCCAATGGGAAAAGGGGAATTTATCAGTCATTGAGTTCAACAGAACGCTTGGAAAATTACTCTGCAACAGATAACAGCTCATTACAGATCATCCTGTTCAGAATACAGCGTGACTGATAATTACCTCACTGGAAGAGGAGCCAGGCAACATTACAAGTGTGTGTTTCAGAGTGTCTAAACAGTCAGCTTGTTTCTTTAAAGGGGACATATTATGAAAAATCCACTTGTACAGTGTTTTTGAACGTTTATTTGGGTAACCTGAGTGTCTGTCGACCCACAAAATTTGAAATAAACTCATCCAGTCCTTTGTTTGTGGTCTGCATAAGTCTTACAACACAGAGAAAAATGCTCTGTTTCAAATTTGTGATGTCACAAGTTGGATTGTGGTAAAAAAAAATATCCTCCCCTTCCCTGGTATCTCCACCGACTGACTCCACCCCCAGCCTAGAGCAAATTTTTGCGCAGGTCTGCCATTTTTATTCTCGCTACAGAGGAGTGACGTCTACCGGGAAAACTCAGGGAGGGCTCATTACATTTAAAGAGACACACACACCAAAACGGAGCGTTCTGAGAGAGCTGGTTTCTACAGGGTCACAAACCTCCTCTGCTGCTTGATTCATGTTATATTTTGATCAAAGCACAGATGTTTCATTTAGACCACAGGGGACTGTTTGAAAAGGTGGAAAAGGAGGATAATATGTCCTCTTTAAAGGAAGATTGTGCAACTTTTTCATCCAGTAGCTGTCGCCCTTGAGCTCCAGCATGAAACCAAAACAAACTGCTGTTTGGCGACACATCCGCCACACTGAATCCTTCGCTCTCCTCCAGCGACACACCTGCAACCCCTCTCCCCTCGCCTTTGCACAAAGGAGTTATCAAATTGGACCGCACCATAATTAAGCGCTAAGCGCAGTTGAGCTGCATTTTTGTGTTAGCAGGCTAATGGTAGCGCTCTTTAGTTAGCTCGTAGCTTCCGATTGCATGTACATTTACACGGAATGACCATGATCTAAAAACGCTTAGGTGACATTCAAATAAGCAGTGAGTGCTGTATGTTATTCTTCTTTTCTCTAGTCCCTCACTTAAACAGCTTTTATACGCAAGCGGATGAGCCGGCCCGCCATGTTAACACGATGTGTAAAATGTCGCACATTCCTCCTTAAAAGTTAGAACAATCTGAATAAAAAACCATCATGCACATTTTTTTTTGCCGTATGCAAATGTGAAATAATTACATTCATGCGTTTCCTAACTCTCCATCCCAATGGTACCTCCATGCTTCTGCTGCAGAAATGCTGCACAGATCAGCTCAAGAACAGGCTTAAAGGGTCAAAAGCACAGATGGATTAACTCGCTTGGGGGTCCTGGGGCAAAAATAAGCAGTTTGCACTTTTAAGCCCCCCATACTCTCGTGGCCCCATCTTATTTGTGCCAGACTCCAAGAAACCCACCTCTTTCGAATACCGTCCTGCCCCAGATTTACTCTCTGAAGTTAAATTTGTGCTAATTACCACAAATTTCATGAAGGATAAGCACCATATGAGCGTAATAAAACTGCAAAATGAATCTATAATTTGACACTATGAGTTATGAAAAGTTAATTTGCATAGATTTACACAAATTAGAAGTGATCCCTTTGCCTGTAGATCTTCAAAAACGACTTTTCTGTAATTTATCAGTTCATAAAACTGGGCGATGTCTTGAGACTGACTTTAAATAGCGAAGTCTAGTCTTTTAACACATGTGATGTTTAACTTTATGCAGATGACACTATTTTGTATTGTTGGGCTGACACCATTCAATAATAACAAGTAGCACTAGAGACAGCTCTGACAGTCATTAGTGTACTTTTCATCAAGAAATGGGTTGGTTATTCCTTCCCTTTAGGAGACACCAAGTGGCAACCTGTGTCGTAAAACCTCTTTGAGTGTCCACTTAAGGCTGACTGCAAAAGCTAAGGAATCCACTTTAGGGGCTGCAGAAAGAAACATGTTTACAGCCTGATTCAAAACACGAATTTGTCACTAATAGCTAATTTATTTATTGGTACTCAATGTGAGAGGGAATGATTATTATTAACTCATCCATTGTGATTTCACTGAGCCTAAGAGTCATTCATAAATTTGCATTATGAAGGTGCGGCTGAGTTGACCAACAGGTGTGCCAGTTGTAACTGTTTGCCAGGAGGCTTAAGGCTCGCCTTAACTCTAACTCTTTGCTTGTTTAAGGTTGAGTTAGCATTTCCAATATGGTGACGGCCATCATAAGGCTTCAAAAGTGCCCTTCAGAAACCAATGGGTGGTGTCACTTAGACTATATATCCAATGTTGTATACAGTCTGTGAGAGACAAGACTTTTTTTAAACTTATTTACTAGAAACCTCTCAAAATTTTACACCCTATTACACCTCAATAGTTGGTTTCACATTTGAAACACAAACAAACAATCACAGGATTTCAGGTTCCTAGAAGTGACACAAATCCAGAGTAGAGTATTTGGAGTTTTTGCACCATATATTTGGAATGAATTTGCCGTTTACTTGGCTGCTCGATCCTTTGGTTCCAAAGGGTCATTTCAGAAACGTAGTCAAAACTCTGATAAATAAACGTTATTTATAAAGAGACTACAGGGACAGTGTGTCTATTGTCTTTGTCCTCTAGCTAAAAACAAATCCTCCTCTGCATTAAACAGGTGTGAAGCAAACTATGTTTAGTCTGATGTTCTTTCTGTGGCGTATTTTGTCTGCTACCCTGTTGTGTGTCTGAAAATCCTTCAACACAGAAGTATAGCAACCCTGATTTTCAGAATTCTCTTTATAACATTTATATATTAACTTTGAATATACTTTACCGGATAATTGAATCTTTATGACAATAACAGGATGAGGTTCATTTCAAGTGATCATCCATGACATCCTTAATCAGTAGAACAAATGCTTAAGCTGCTGAAAGCCCATTTGGATTACAACATAGACAGTAGCACTTTATGTTTACTTAGAAGACAGGTGAGTCTACTTTGTAAACGAAGATGAGTTTACTGATTCAACAATGACTCATTCATGGTTCAGCTTTAAAACGTAGGTGCTGAGTGGTAACCTTTGACAGAGTTACCAATACATTCAATAATTTGAATTTAATGCAAAGTGCAACGTGTTTCAATTACGCCAAGCAATTGGTGAATAAAAAATAGGAAATGTTAAAGCTGTAACTTAATAATAACAAACAAAGACTGTGAGCAGTATGGAGTTTGGGAATTTTTTGGTATTTTGCCTTTTTTTTAAATAGCAAAAGGGATAGAGTAGGGAATCGGTAGATAGTGGGAAATGACATGCGGGAAAGCACCCTCAAGTCGGACTTGAACCCTGACCGCATGCTTGGAGGACTATAGCCTCTATACATTTGGCATCAGCAACCCCAAAGAGAAGAATTTATAGAAACTGGAAGAGGCCTAAGAACACTGCCCTGAGGCACACCACTTCCTTAGCGCACACAACGTTCCCATCAGAAAGTACAAATTAAATCAAATGCAGTTGGGGATTTTCATGCCTCGGACTTAGACAAATAAGTCATGATGCCGTGGTCAGGGGTGCCAAAGCAACACTTAGATTAAACACCAGCAAAATGGACATTGGCCAATTTAGACAGGCTTAGGTGTCAGTGGAAAGGAGCTTTGGTAAGAGAGTGTGGCGTTAAGCCCACACCTCGGTTCACACCCAAATGCACCACGCTGATGAAGGACCAACAACAGTGTTTTTGATTTTGCTTGCCTTAATTAGCCTGACTGACACATAAGCCTCTCTAAATTTGAGCTAATTAAACTTGACATAGTGACACACTCGCTTAGTGAGAGTAAACAAATCGGTTGAAGGTGCACTTTTCCTGTTTTATTAGATCTAACCTTGACCTCATTTGTGAACCCATCTGCTTCACTTCACTGATGCATGGGTTATCTCAGCCCAAACCAAGGCTGAGTTGCGGTCACTAAAGTGCTGCCATGGCCACCTATCCACCCCTCTGCTATTATGCCACATGATGTAACCGAGCAAGACCTCCGCTTAGGTCAGCAGGCAGTCCAGTCAGTCTGATGAAAACAGAGGTCAGGGGTTTATAGGAAATTCAATTTCATAACAACAGAGAGGGAGAGCAAGAGCTATGACACAGCCTGTTATGGAAGAGAGTGAAGAGGGCAAAGCGACAGACAGCTATTAAACAGGTAAAAAAAAAAGAGGGCAATTTGCAGTGTGGGATGGCAGTGATGTGTGAAGCTGATCTAATTTTAGTTGAAGGTCATTGGGTACTGTCTGGCTCGCACTGCCAGCTGAACGCCTCGCACAATATTTTGCGCTCGTCAATTTAGGTGAACAGGATCTCCCTGTCCTCGTCTCCCCTGACATTTGTGTAAGATTACTGTACGTGGTGAGGAGTTCAATCATGCCTTGAGGCTGCCGCGAATCAAAAGCGGCTTTGGCAAGCGTACACAGAGTTTTTTGGAACTCTGTTTATAAAACAGCTCCTGGGAACATATTAAGTGCCGTACAAGCAGGTACATACTGTACTGAAACACATTCTCTTACGCACATTGTATGTGTTTTTGTTGGTAATGCAAGTCAGCTTTAACCTTCAGGCCTCAATAAGCAGCTGGTGCACTATACTGCCTCATACCAGAGATATAGGCAATACTTCATCAGGAAAACAAAAGATAAGGGAAGACTTTATTGATCGCAGCACTTCATAAACATGTTTGTTTTGTTCCTTCTCTTAGTTCTGTCACATGTTGTGTACCATCTGACGTCCAAACTGCACTGCTTTTCACTAAATACATTTTAATGACTGAAGATTATTAAAAACATGGGTTGTGATTTCTCATCATGAAGGAGTTGTTGGTGTTTTCTAAGGCTGGACCAATTGAGAATCACTGTTTTGGATCAAACTCAATAAGCACTGGAGCCTACATTTCCCACAATGCTCTCTGCCTTGTGAGGCATCTTCAGACTTCGAATTAGGCAGTCATGACACACTTTATGTAAACAAATAAATAAATAATAAGACCCTAATGCAAATGACATCACTCATGACATCATCAGGGTTATTTTCTCAAACTTTAAAAAAGCTCCCTCCAGAGCCTCAGAAAACAAAGCTTATGTAAAGACAGTCAGAGGTCCTACTTAGTAAGACTACACTTATCTTAGTGAGTAAAATATCTGCTCTGCCCCTTTAAAAGTCCTTCTCGACTTATCTATATCTAGTTATTTCCATCATTTTTATGTAATGTATTTGGGCTTTTACTGGGATTCACCACATCTTTGCACTTTATGAAATATTATACAACCAGTGTGAATAATCAATGGGAACTCTGGCACACACATTTGTCACTGTGTCAGCAACCAGCAGGGGACAGGAAGTGTTTACAACTGTCTCTGCAGCCACACATCACCACCGAGTCAGTCTGAATGAGGAGGCTGACGCACCGCTTCATCATCGGCCATGTCAACATTAGCTCTGTTACTCTGCCCAATTCTCTCCCCATCCCTGTGTTCCTCCATGCCAGGATCTCAAACACTACAAACCCCCACCTTCCTCCTCCTCTTCCCTCTCAGTCCCCGTGCGAGCTGATGCATGCCACGGAAGCAGTGACGTCACTTGTTTACTGTCTTGTAGCTTGCTGCTCGTTGTAGTGCAGCTGCACATCCAGCAGGGCTTATGTAACCCCGTTGGATGACAGGCCGTTTACTGCAGAGTGTGTGTGGGTAGAGGGGCTGAATGATGGGGGTGTTATGCTGCAGCCTGCACAGCTTCACCCACTCCCACACAGGAGCAGGTGCATGAACGTTGCTCGCGGACTTACAGCCAGTCAGCCAGCTTTCCTCTCCACTGCACCGCATTGTGTGTGGAGTGAAAACACAGCGGGTTCACTGCTGGAGCACATAGTAGCTCCAAAAGGGACCTCTTCCCTCCCTCCCCACACACATATCCCATAATCCCCCACTGCTGCAGCAGCAGCAGCAGCAGCAGTAGACAGGTAAACAACTCTGGCTGGCGTGTGACTCGGACTTCAGAGTCTTCCAGCCCTGCTGCATGGACAGAGATCGCCCCCTGCTGGCAACAGGAAGCAAACAACAACCCCAAATAAGGAATGATGATGACGTGAGGAGCCAGGTTTTTTTTTGTCAAACAAAAATCCATGCTTTGTTCTTGGTACTGTCACACATTATTGACCTGCTAAAAGTTCCTCTGACGCTCCAACACTCTTTGGTCTGGTGTCTCCTTTGTCACATCTGTCATTTTTCATTTAACTATGTTCACGCAGCCTAAAAAAAATACCATAAGGTATGTAATAAAACAGGGGCAGGGTTGCTGAATCAAGCTAAATTCCCATTTTTCATATTGGATTCTCTCGTATAAATTCTATTAACTCATACGTCATTCTGTCCAGTCTCGGCGTGGAAATATACGATTAATAACAATCTTTTCAACAATGCTTTTTTTTACGAGACCATTCAAAAACAACTTGTGTTCATGTCTGTTTGTTTTGATCTTGTATATGTGCCCTGTCCTTTTTGTTGTTTCCAAATAAACACCCCAAAATGTTTCTTGATCCCTGTGGGTTAATTTCCTCTCCCGCTAAGGTCAGAGTTTAAGGCTTTTTGCCTAAGCAGCACACATTAATGTTTGTCTATAAAGACACATACACTACTATGAATTACATGTAACTGAGTCCATACACAAATCTATTAACAACAAATATCAGCATTTGGGGTATGTAGGTTGGTGGGAGCCTCAGAAACTTCTGCTCATGAACAAGATGTCACTTGAATGATGTATCGCATCACTTTACAAGTAATGGCACGGACTTGGAAGAACACCAGCTCCCACTAATGGCGCGAGTGTCAAAACAAGTTTGTAATGGAAACAAAGTTCAAGGTTAAAAGTTGATGGACGCTGTTACACAAACATGAGGAGGCAATAAAGTCGTGTTTTTGTGGCCTTCCATTACATGTCAGTGGACTACAATGACTGTAATGTTGCTTTCAAATAAGTCAGTATTTGTCAATCAGGCTAATTTATTAAGTGGTTCTCTGCTTTCCTGGAGTTTGAGAAATGTCATTGGGCTTGTAACACAGCATGTTTTATCTCTAATTACAATAATCACAGATCAAAATGAACCCTTTAGGATATGGCTTAAAATAAAAAGATCATTAGCATTCTTATTATTATTGTTCAAGCAACGTTAATGCATTCATGACTAAGCAGGGAGGCTTCAATTGACAATACTTCCTCCTACCAGTGGACTCTGATCGAAACATGTTTTATATAATCATATCATGCACTGCCTTCTTGATGTCAACACGTTTTCATCCCTATCTATTGTCTGACTACTTGTTTATCACTGACTCAATGGCTTCAGGTCCACTGATGGTAAACAACCTCACTGACTGTGCCTCTTCAATTTTTGGAGCATTTAAATGTCGCCCTCTGCTGGTGAGTAAAGGGACAACAATATTATGTCCACGGGGAGTTTAATCATTTTTATACGAACTACATTGCCAACATTACGTTAAATCTGAAACAAATACAAAATATTATGGTGTATTTTTTTTTTTGCTTCAATAAATAAAAAAACAGCAGAAGGGAAAATTAAACCACACGAACTCACTACAATTTTAATTTTAATATCTAAATGTTTTTATATCAAATAAACAGGATTGGCAATTTATTTACGGGAACTTGAGCTACTCAAGATTACCATAAATAAATTAAATACTAAATAACGTGAAAAGAAATCATCATCAAGTAGGAACTACAGGCGTACGCTCTTGTTTCCGGGGGGACTTTTTTACTCGGCGCTCCACATTCAGAGTACGAGGAAGTGTTAAACATGTAGCTGGCTGAGAAGTCTCCTACTGAAAGGTCTTTTACTCTGAGGATTAAAGCAGCAAGGTAAACTTAAATGTCATATATTTAATGGAGTTGTTGATGTTTTGTTGTTGCTCCTAAAAGCGGACCGGAAGATAATATGTCTGACTTTGTTTTGAAAAGTAGGCGCAACTAACATGAAATGATTAACTTCGATTATCTTGTGTTAAGATTTAGTGTTTGTAAGTCGGATAATACATATTTATTTAAATGATCTATTTTTCCGACTGATGAAAACGAGTCCAACTTGTTTGGCAGACATGTCTCTACGTAGTCTCTACGTCACATGACAACAGACAGGCCGACTTCTATTTTGAAATTGAAAACTCGAGAGATGACAGAAGTTCTCTGTTCTGTGTGATGATTTCTTAAAGGTGCACTGTGGAGTTTTGGCAGATAAATGTGAAAGTTGGAGAAGTGTACAGATGCTGTGATAAATGTTCATAACTCTATGGGGGCGTTTCTTGAGACTGGGAACATTGGGGCTGAGCCCAGAACCTTATAGGGAAGTCTAGGGGATCCTACCTTTTATCTTCCTTCTCTGTACTGTCATCTGTAAACAGAATATAACATCAGATTCATTTTATCATAGCAGACGTTATCAAAAAGCAATCATATAAGGGAACTGGCCCTTGCAACAGGATTAGCATTTACTTTTTCCTTCCTTGCTAAAGTGGCACTCACTGGGCTCAATTATATTGTTTAATTATGAAATACAAGAGATAAATGTTGCAACAATATATGAGTAGACTAATCAATAACAACATTGACAAATATCTACATGAATAACTGTATACATGCAGGCAAAATGAGATGGAGGTGCTCGGCAGCGCTCGTCAGTCCTTCGGAAGTCCTCGGGAGCTTTATTGTGAAAGCTCAGCTTTCACAATAAAAGGAAAAAGGCCAACACTTCAACCCACACAGCAACGTAAGAAGGACATAACAACAGTTACGTATTTGTGTGCGGTATCTTTGGTAACTTATGTGAGAAAAATATCACCGAATTTATGTGTTTGGAAAAGTCGCCAGCCATACCGAGCCTTCAGGGATTTTCAGCCCGCCTAAGAGCGTCTATCACCGGGGAGGACTGTCCCGCAGCTCCGCCGGCACGCCCCCCCTAACACTACACGTTTCACATAATTTTAAAGGAATAAACAGAATTTAAATTATTCATTTACCTGTTTCTGGTAACGGCTCCCCGGAGACGTGAGCTTCAGCCGAGTCAGCCTCCTTGTTTTTGAAAAAACGTTTTATATCCATGATATTTCGTGTTGTTGCTAAAACGTCTCCCTCCAGCGCGCCACCGGTTTAGATACCGGAAGAGCCTGGTGACGCGGGGCTATCAGCCAATCAAACACGGATGCTTCACGCAACCCCTCTCTCTGATTAACCAGTCTCGACGTCATCCTGTGTTGCATTCACTGAAAATGGAAAACTACAACTTCTTTAGTGGCTCGTTAATGTACATTTATCATTATTTCTTCTGAAGTTGAATTATTAATTAATTATCCGGGGCTTAAGAAAAAACGTTCGGGGCTAAAGCCCCGGATGCCCAGGCCAGGCGACGCCACTGCTTCAAGTTTAACTTGGCCTTTGGAAATCATTGAAACCCCTATGGGTACCCCGTGCACATCCTAAACACGTTCTCAGGTGCTCACGGTTGCAGAATGATATTAGTGTGCCACGGTCTTCTCATTTGTTTTACACAAATGATCAATGTTTGAATATTACGCCATGCTAGGACCCCAAAATGGCCTTGATAATTAAAACTTAGAAGAGATAAAATGACATGGGCAGTACTATATGATTCCTATATTTATTAAAAACTCAATTGTGTTATTGATCCTGCATGACTAGGCTGATCTCTACATATTTGTTATAGGTCTTACAATGGAAGGAACTTCGACAGCTGATACTGCAAATCAGCCGTCAGTCGCTGCTCAGGTTCCTTTTCTCCACCTTTGCAACACTTTAGAGAAAATCCAGAAGTCTAAAATTCGTCCAGAGAAATCCAAAACCCTTGGAGATTTCATTGAGTCATGGAGGAAGTTTCATGCTGCTCTCCACAAGGAGAACCCCAAAACAACAGACTCTTTCTACCCAGCTATCCGCCTCATAGTCCCCCCCTTTGAAAGAGAGCGTATGGCGTATGGCATCAAAGAGAGCATGCTAGCTAAACTCTACATTGATGTGTTAGGCCTCCCAAAGAATGGACCAGAAGCCAATAAACTTTTGAACTACCGTGCTCCCACTACATCCCAAGGAGAAGCAGGAGACTTTGCCGGCATGGCATACTTTGTGCTGAAGAAACGGTGCACCAGCCAAGGTAACCTCAGCATCAAAGAAGTCAACGACTTTTTAGACTCGGTGGCCATCAACAATGCTAGCAAGAAGAAGGATCTTGTAAAAAAGAGTCTGCTGCACCTTATTACCCAGAGTTCGGCTCTTGAGCAAAAGTGGCTCATCAGGATGATCCTGAAGGACATGAAGCTTGGGATCAGCAAAGAGACTGTTCTTCAAGTCTTCCATCCAGATGCGAATGACCTCTACAATGTCAACACAGACTTGAATAAGGTTTGCCAACAGCTCCACAATCCCTCTGTGTCTTTAAGCGAGGTCTCTATCGGACTGTTCTCTGCTTTCAAGCCTATGTTGGCAGCTGTTGCAAACATACGCAATGTTGAGAAACAGATGGGAAACAGTCCGTTTTACATCCAAACCAAGCTGGATGGGGAGCGTATACAGCTGCACAAAGATGGGGACGTGTACAAGTACTTCAGTCGAAATGCCTTCGAATACACCCAGCAGTTTGGAGGATCCCCCTTGGAGGGCTCTTTGACACCTTACATCCACAACATTTTTAAAAGCAACATTGTAAACTGTATCCTGGATGGCGAAATGATGGCGTACAACCCGACTACTGAGACCTTCATGCAAAAAGGGAGCAAATTTGACATCAAAAGACTCATGGAGGACTCTGAGTTACAGACGTGCTACTGCGTGTTCGATGTGTTGTTGGTGAATGACCAAAAGCTTGGCAAGGAAACACTGAAGAAACGCTACGAGACCTTGCAGACAGTCTTCACCCCGGTCAAGGGAAGGATACACCATGTCCCAAAGACTGATGCCAGAACCATGCAGGAAGTGGTGAATGCACTCAATGATGCAATTGACACCAGGGAAGAAGGAATCATGGTAAAGGATCCTTTATCCATCTATAAACCAGACAAGCGTGGGGAGGGATGGCTGAAAATAAAGCCAGAATACGTGGACGGCTTGATGGACGAGCTTGACCTGCTGATCGTTGGTGGCTATTGGGGTAAAGGAAGGCGAGGTGGCATGATGTCTCATTTCTTATGTGCTGTTGCGGAAGCTCCAAAGCCTGGAGAGAAACCTTCAGTTTTCCACACTCTTTGCCGAATTGGTTCTGGCTACACCATGAAGGAGCTATACAACCTTGGTTTGAAGCTCGCAAAAAACTGGAAAGTCTATCGTAAGAATGACCCACCAGCCTCCATCTTGTGTGGAACAGAGAAACCAGAAGTTTACATCGAACCCTGCAACTCGGTCATCATCCAGGTCAAGGCTGCGGAAATAGTCGGAAGTGACATGTATAAAACCAACTGCACTTTGCGTTTCCCAAGGATCGAGAAGATACGTGACGACAAGGAGTGGCACCAATGCATGACTCTTGCAGAGCTGGATCAGTTCCGCGGTAAGGCGTCTGGGAAACTCGCCTCAAGGCACCTTCACATTGATGACAACGAACCGCAGAAGAAGAAGCGCAAGATGCCTGTCAAACCCAAGAAAGTGGTTGGGATCATTGACCACTTTAAGCCCCAGGATCTCTCTGGGGTAACCAAGGAGACAGATATGTTTGAGGATGTTGAATTCTGTATTCTGAATGGAACTGAAGATCATCCCAAGGCTGAGCTGGAAAAGGGTATCGCCAGGTAACATGACATCTGAAATAATCATTGCATCTGTATATGGCATTGATGGTAGCTGTGCAATAAATCCAAACTGCTAAGTACAGACCTGTAAACCAAAACAATTAAGGCCAAGGACTTATCACTAAGGCCTTAGCAAACAGGCAGCATGTCAGCGGAAATACTGCTAGACAGCTGCTGCTCACAAAACTCTAAATACTCAGTTTGCTTTTGATGATGGAATAAATTACCCAAATGTTCAATTATTTTGTTCAATTATACTTTGTCATGTCATTTTCTCATTAGGTGTGGAGGTGTTGTGGTTCAAAACCCAGGACGGGACACCTACTGCGTGATTGCCGGTGTAGAGAACATGCGCGTGAAGAACCTGATTTCATCCGACCAGCATGACTTGGTGTGGGCTTCCTGGCTGCTGGAGTGCCTCGACCAGAAGGAAGTGGTCCCATGGCAACCTCGTCACATGATCCACATGTCGCCCTCCACCAGGGAGCACTTTGCCAAAGAGTATGACGGCTACGGAGACAGCTACTTTGTGGCAACGGACGAGCAGCAGCTGCGGGAGGTGTTTGGCCGAATGAGCAGCGCGGAATCATCCGTGGGAGTGAACGTGGGCCAGGTAGAGCAGCGTTATGGTTGGGAGGACCTTCCAACCAGCTTGTTCAGACCCTTTGAGGTTTACATGGACCGCTACGCCGACATAGGAGACCCCAAAACTGCCATACCCGCTACATGTTTGGACATCAGGGCGCTGGAGTTCCGCTACCATGGAGGGAAGGTGTTGAAGAAGCTGGAGGAAGGAGTCTCTCATGTTATTATCGCAGAAGAAGCAAGACTTCTGGATTTGAGAACTCTGAGACGCTGCTTTAGGAAGAAGTTTAAGATAGTACGAGACTCATGGGTGACGGATTCAATCAAAGCTGGGTACCTGATGAACGACACCGACTACTCAGTTTGAAGACTTTTCTGTCGATCTGAACAGCTTTTAAGTTGACACTGGAGACAAATCCTCTTTTATTAGTTACATTTTTAATCAATCCCTGAAGATATAAGTAATCAAATGTTTTTAAAAAGCTGAAAAATACAAATTTAAAACAGTGAAATCTCCATAAAAACACTAGAAAAGCGATGCAACACTACACTTACTGTAAATATACAGGGACGGATTTCCCATTGGTTTCATGCAAACATTACATGTTTTTGTTCTTGATTTTAACAAGCTATTTAGTCTGCTTGATAGTTTTAAATGGATTGGATAAAGTGAAAAGTATGGAAGGCAAAGATTTTTAATTTAATTTTAAGAGTTCAAATTGTAGTAATAAAACGTTCATGTGCCATGTTGTGCCTGCAGTGTTCATTTTGTTTACACAAACCTGATTGAAATAAAATGGAGCTTCTGTGTGAAACGCTGGCCTTTCCCTTAGATCTTCTGCGTTTTCTCGGCGAGAGAGAGAGAGGGACAGGTGAACACCACAGGAGGGGCGTTAAAACTGGTTCAGCTCAAGGCCCTCTAACAAAGATGTCTCCATGTTTCCCTGTCTTCAAAAATGTCACCTGTGCGCCTTGGGACTCATTGATATGTTATAACCTTCATTACCATCGCCTCCAGGGTGCAGGTAGCTGCTTGTGGCGTCCTGGGCATTGTTGTGCGTAAATGCCGCATGAATACATTTTAAAGTAAAAGTGATGAGGTACCTGTTCCTAATTATTTCCTGTGAATAACTGATCTCTTTTACATCTTGTTGTGGTCCCTGTAGGGTTTGATTTTTTTGCATTTAAACTCTACCCTGGAAATGTAGGCAGTATTTAAGCTAACGTAAAAATGATAACACTAAACAACACAAAAAGCATAAGATGAGCTAAGATGAGCATGATCTCCTTCACTGGTAAGAATAAAAACATTGTGCTTCAAGAAGCATCCTGTAAGCCGCTGCCCACTCTGCACTATTTCCAGGTGTTGTGGGGTGAACGTTTGACTGACAGGCTTTAATTAGAGGGGCTCAACTGGTGCTTATACCAGTGTGGCTTTTGTGTGATGTGTTGCGTTGCTGGGATGTTGAAAGGTCTTAACTGCTGGTCACTCCTAATGACCCGGAGATGAAAACAGCAGCCTTGCAAATAGCCACTGAAAGCTAGCATTGTATAAATACTATCTCCTAATGGGATAAATGCTCTGATTAGCTCGACCGTGTAGCTACTGGAGAAATAGCGAACACTCTGGACAAAAGCGGAAACAAATGGTTTGGAAGCATTGGCTGGACAACCAGCGTCTGCATGCACTCAGCTGAAATAAATGAGCTCCTATGGAGACCAAACAGAGGCAGAGAAGGTTTGTTTGCAGCAATTAGCACAGCCCACCCTTAATGAAGTAATTCAACTGGGGGAAAAACAGAATAAAGCTCCATTTTGTGCCATATACATGATCATGAAGTTGATTATTAGCTGATTTATATGATGTTCAAATCATTGGCTGGTAAAAGTGCTGAATCAGTATTTTATCTGTATACACATACCTGCACAGCTCCTCCACTGCACCTTTTTCACATGTTTTTATTCTATTATATATATTTTTAAATTGCTTCTGCGTCGAGCACTTCTGTTTTTATAGCTTCTTACTATCTTTGCTTATTGTTTGGCACCAAAACACCAAGTCAGATTCCTCGTGTGTGTAAATGTAGTTGGCAAGAAAAAAAAGATTCTGATTCTGATCTTTGAATTGTTATTTGTTATTTTAAAAAAACACATTTTAACACATTTGTCTCTAAAATTCTGCAACACAGGCGACAGTACCTACACACATCAGCCCAAGACATTAAACAGTATTCGGCGGATCTTGTTGGACTACTTTCCCACATTGCAGGTGCTGCTGGTTTTCACCGCATAACAAACTTCACATCTTCTCTTGTTGTTTACAGGATTGTCTCTTGGTTGTCATGCAGCTGCAAGCACTCATTGATTTCAACATCTGGATTGCATTACTGCGTCACCTTTGACACAAACAAACTGCTCATGACCTCTCTCAGATGAGGGTGAGTCTTTTAAAGGGTTGTCAGGTGTATCACAATCTGAAGCTTGTGTTTTTGAAAGTGTCTGTTTAGTGAAAATGGGCTAAAACATGCAAAAACAAGTAATCTGTCCTTTCCAGAGGAAACAGGCTGGTTTCTGTTAGTAGAGCATCTTGTGTGAAACCAGGTGAGTACTAACCTGGCTGGCTGGACGAGCGTCAAGTCAACCATAAAATAAGATATCATGAGCTTTCTAGGGGAAGTTTAAAAAATAAAATAAAATCGTACTCTTGTTGTCCTGTTAGTACATTTTATTGACCAGTGTATTGGCTGATGTTCTTATTGTAGCGGTTGTTTTTTCTTTATTATTGCACCATGTAGCTTCATTATTGAGACAGTATTTCATTTCGACTCTGAACTCATGGGCTTTCATTTTGAAGTCAAATTCACATCAGTGCTGGGGACATTTTTGCGCACTACATCCGACTTGACGTACCTTAGTACCAAAGGATGCGGTAACTGCGGTGCGCGCGCATAACGTCAGAGCTGGAGATGTGTTGTGAAGCTATCAATGTTAAGTGCGCGAGATATGATGTTTGTCAATTAGGCCTTCAAAATAAAATGAAATAAATAAACATGCCGTGGTGAGCTTTTCTGTTAAGATCTTTCTTTTTTTTATTTAAGCTCCCTAAAATGTAATTGTGTTATTGAAAACACAGAAACAATTACTTTCATTCTGCTATATTTCACCAGCAAGGCAATTTTGTTCATTACTACATCCTTATGCTTTTAAAGCTGGGCTCCTTTTTCCTTTTTTAAATATTTAAAAGAACTATAAAACATACATTTGCTACAAACCAATGAAGAGCCTTGACCCTGGTATTGGTAGATCAGTGATTCCTAACATTTCTCTAGCTATTAAAACTTCAACATAAAACCAAAGTATGACACATATGTGGTTAATTTGCTGATAAACTGTGATAGGGGTCAGACTAGACACACATCCAACAGAAGTTTGGAACCACTTGTCTAATTGTGTGTGACAAAAATATGCAGGAGCTAAGGGTAAAAGTCAGCAGGTAACCTTTATTCTGAATCAACATTCCGGAAATGCTGCTGTTTATTGCTGCTACCTTGACGCAGCTTCCTGCAAACACACACCGTCTCTTGGCGAACATGGCGGCAACTTGACAACGGCAGCGAGATGAAGACGGTGAGGGCTTGAAAAAGAAAAGAGGTTTGTTACAGGCTGCAGGCCCATCCGCCGACACAAATACAGACAGCTTCGCCATGTTGGAAGAGGATAGCGCCCTTGTCCCTGCACGACCGAGGCCGGGCAACACGTAAACGCGTCGGTGAGTGTTTCTAAAAACGGAGTCGAGGCTACGCAGAGGAGCGGAGCGGCGCGGCGGCGGAGCTCAGGGCGGACGGGAGGACACAGGCTTCACCGGTCAGCCATGGAGGATGCGGCCCGTGGTCGCCAGCGTCTAATTTGCCACCCGGCCCACGCTCATTTTGATGGGAATTACCGCTGAACGCAAAGGCAAGCCGGGAGAACCCACCACCTGACAATTGAGGGGAGGAAAACGCGAAGCGGACCCCCACGTCAATGACTGTTGCGGCAGAGGAGCCCCCACGGTGGAGTCGGACGGTTCCCAAAATATGACCAGGGGTGCTGGGACGTGTTGGCAGCAAGAAGATGACGACGGCTTCCAAATCTGGCTAGAGCCCCCCCCGCGACAACCAAAAGCCATTCACCGACTCAGAGAGGGCGCAGAGATGGCGACTGTCCTTGGCATCCCTCTTGTTCTTAACCATCCTTCTCTCTGATCACCTGTGGTTCTGCGCCGAGGCCCGAACCCGGGTCAAGTTCGCACCCTCCCAACTCCTGTCACCCCAGACCCACTCAGCACACAGCAGCCTCAGAGGAAACCCAGCTATTTTTATAGGAAACTCTACTAAACATTTGTGGCGGCTTGAAACTTGCCACCAGGATAGTTTATCTAAAGACTGCTTTACTCTCGCGAATGCCGACGATTTGTGCGAGGGCCTTTCCGACAAAGAGGGGACGCGGGCTGTAAATATGAGCGATTTGTACCTTTCCTTTTGTAACTCCTACTCTCTGCTGGATTTGTTTTACGGGTCGACAAGTCCGGACAATTTGAACTGCAGCCTCGAATTGCTAACCGATGACACCAACAGATGCAGCGAGTGCGTCCAGGCGTACCAACGCTACGACCAGCACGCCCAGGAGAAATACGAGGACTTTGAGCTCCTCACTCAGAAATATGAGCCGGGGGCTTATTCAGTGAGGACGTGCATGGAGCAGTGCAAGGTAGGATGCAAAAAAAAAAAGGGGAAGGGGGCGGGGGTTGTGGTGGTGGTGGTGGGGTGTTTGGAGGTGGGGGTGATGTGGTGGCCATCTGTTGATTTGGGCCCGGATAGATGCCAGTTTTTGGTCCTCCTCCTCCTCCTGTCGCCATGGAGACGGATGACAGATTCAAGGAGACTCCCGGCTCCAGGCCTCATGTTCATTCATCTCCTCATTGTGTTTAGGCCCCATGCTAATGTGCAGATGGAGGCCCTGCTTTAGTGTCTTTTCAGCACCACGAGCCTATCTTCTTCTTTACCTCACGTGCTATTCTTTGACATTGCAGACCGCCTCGCGCTCCTTTGGCCAACAGATAGGGCTGTTACAATTGCCACAGCTTTTACAACCGGGCTTTTACAGCGTCTTAATGAGCAGGAAGGAGGCTGCTGCCATATGCAAACAACTCTGGAAGCCTGTGTGTGCTGTCGCAGTCCGCCAGGTGTTCATCATGGCCGCCCACTTAATATCGAGAGCATTTCATTAAAGTCAAGAGGTGGTTTCCCTGCCTAATGTGGCGGAAGGCTCTTTTCGCTTCGACATGTGTTTGCTCATTGGCAGGCCCTCACGTAGGCCTCGTTTCGGCTAGGCCCTGTGTCACTGTTTACCCGCTTTCAACTGAAGAAGGTGGGTCAAAGTGGGCTGTTATGTGTGCCCGGGAAACGCGGACCTGCTGCTTGGAAGCGGAGGCAGAAAAAAAACCAAGCAGCGTTCAGCACCGCGGACAGCTCCACAGCAGCGCGCGGAGCTGTCCGCGGTGCTGAATGGCGCTCCACCGGCTCCATTCACAGAAGCCCTGGCCAATCCCAGATGGCCTCCATTCAACCAGTGGCTGAAACACAAGCAAAGGCGTAAAGAACGCGAATCTAATAAGGCCATCTGCCTGCTTATAAAAAAACAAATTCATTTAGATAGATTTACATTCATGTATACAGAGCCTAGTTTGCACAGCTAGCTTACATGTTCACCTGATAGAACATGGGCAGTGAATCCCTATTCTGTGTTTCTGACACACTCTTTCATTCTCTCCTAGCTTCTGCTCGTCTTAAGCTTAGCAAAGATGGCTCTTTTTAGAAAAGCCAATACCAGGTTGTAGACCTATTCTTGCTCTTCTTACTCACCCAGTGTTTACACTGAAGTGCCTTTGTTTCATTCATCTCATGCTCCTGCATGAAATCAGGTTTCACAGTTTTATGGCTAGTGTTTTTAAAGGAGGTTTGAAGCCATGCTTCTCTGTCACCATGACGGACATATGCAAAGTAACTGTAGCTATTCAGATGTTTGAAACTGTCCTTCTTTATTTGATAATGCTGAAATGATCATTTGATTGAATTTAATAATCAGCGACATTTTAAGTAATCCTTAAATATTTTCTGTCTCCATCTCATGACACCTTTAAATCCAGAGCAGATGTAGACCATACTGTTTGTGGTATTATTTACAAAGAGCCAACTTAAATCCACCAATGAGGAAGCACTTGGCAACAGATGCAATAAAAAAACATCATTTTAACAGGCAGAAACCTCCAGCAGAACCAAGACTCATAGGTAGACACCCATCTGTTGTGACCTGGTGGGCTGAGGAAGTGGGATGGAACAGAGAGATGGATAGAGTCAAACAGACAGAAAGACAGACGGGTAGATTTACAGAACAGGAACAAGAATGATCAGAGTAAAGATGTGTTATTTTTGTTCTCAGTGGTAAGCATTGGCAGCTTCATATCCAGACTTTCTTTCTCCACACACTTAGTACGCCTAATGTATGGGTAAAGCTTTAGCTGGGCAACCTGCAAGACTTTCTTCAAGGTTGGTCGGTTGGTGGATCGTGTAAATACAAGCGTTTATACAGGAAATGAAAGGTGGTGGCAGTGGCCAACATTGAATCAAAGAAATGCCAGAATCCAGCCAAGCCTTCCAGCTTCAGCCGGTGAAGAGCATTACATTCATATAGACTAAAGAAGCCTTGGCGCTGCTCTTTACATTCTGCTTAACAGAAGCCCTGCACATTCATGTTTTACCCGCTGCCAGTCTCAGGCCGACATTCACCCGTTCTCAGCGCTAACCTCTTGGCACTTCAAGAGAAAACAGTAATTTAGTCAAGCTGCTAATTCCTTTAACAATGACCCTTCTCTATCCCTTTCTTGATTATAGGTTTGCTGCAGTCTTGTATATGTTGTTTGCATGGGTACAGAAAGAGCAGTGTGACTCAAGCGATAATGTCACACTCTTGTTGAGTTAATGGCTACCTGCCTTGGAGAAGCTTGGAAGTGCCTGTTTTAAGCCAGCTGAGATGGATGTGTATGTGTGAATATGGCCTTTATTGTTCAGTGTGGTAGCAAGAGTGAAAACATTAACCAAATAGATTGTCATTGTCTTGTTTCAACATCCAGGTGTAGCGAGTGTTGTTTTTTTCTGCAGCTAAAGGAAGATGTGTGACATTTGAAGTGGAGTTTTTTGACATGGAGAGTAGTGTTTGTTGTGCAGGAGTGGCTCTTGCTGTCCGCAGGTGGTGCTTTGATTCTCGTAGCCTAAGGTGAAACATCACACGGCAAACACGGCCGCTGTGCTGTTCCTCACGATGGGATTCTCCATCACCTGACGCGACGAAAACCCTCCATTCATCTTGACAGTGGGGGCCGGGCTCGAAACATTTAAGCCTGCGTCGAGGCGCTTAGGCTGACTTGAAAGCAGTAGTCAGTGTGAACCCAAATGTCAAACTCACCAGTAGTTTCACAGGAAACAAAGAAGCCATAAGCAACTGCCTGCTTTGAGGACTATAGCCTACGTGGGGCGCGACCTAACCGCTAGGCCATCAGTTCCCCACATGAACTTCTTTTCGTCCAACAAGCAGTGCAACGTATGAAAACATTAAGTTAAAGGCAGGGTTGGTAATTTTCAAAAACTAGCATGATTTTGAAAGTAGCATTGCCCTCAGTGCTCCGTCTGCACCCACCCCCTCCCCTCTGTGCTCCCTTATATATATACTCCCATGCACCAGTCAGGATTTACCAACATTTGAATCAGAATCTGATGCCATTTGTTTGACTGGTGAATAAATCTAATAATATATGTGCATATCTGCAAAAAAATGATCCGATACCGATAGTCACTGGATACGCTAATATCATCCGATAATATCGGCTGGCTGATTAATCAGTCGGGTGGAAACTTAAAGTAACAGAGGATTATATCAACTAAGTATTCCAGAAAGCAGCCATGTTTCCTTTCAAAGCAACTGCTCAAATACCCCAGATTGATACTGCCTTCATTAGAGCATTAATTTAACACAGAGCATGTAGACAAAACCAGCAGTTTGTTGGTATTTCCCAACATAAATGATGACTTCAAGTGCTCTTCATTTTGTGATCTTTCACAGCAGAAAACAATCGAGTTCCCAGCTGACATTATCGCAGCTTGAGACAAAAACATCTACAAAAACACTGAACCTCGACCAGAATAATAAATCAGAAGCACAGGTGTCAACGGCATCTTTCCTTCTTAGTAACTTCACTAATTTGTGAATTTTAAAACTGAAACGTTCTACACCTAAAAGCCTAATACTGAGCTACTCTATCTGCTTCTACTCATACTGTTCTCACTTCTACTTCTATGACCCTCTATGACCTCTAATCCAAGAGTGACAACTGCCAATCCCGCGTCTTCTTTTCTGCCTTTTCCACCAGTGCTGTGATGCAAAATCATTTCAAAACACAATCACTGATAAGTCTGCGCACAAATCTGTCTCCTCCCCCACCCTCCAGGTCCAATTGAAAGTCTAATCTTAGCCGGTGTTGTGTGCGAGTGGAAAAGAGGACAGCGTCCACAGTGTGCTCCCTCTTTAGATCCTTGTCGACCGCACACATCTGCATTGATCTGAGCTCTTTTTGAGCCAGAGGGACGGGTGGCAGCAATACCAAGAGGTTGATCCCTATTGATTTGCACCGAGCCCTCCGCGTTAAATCGTCCTTCATTTGATAGTGGGCAGCTCCTCTGAACCGAAATAGGCCAGCGGCTGAGCTCAGTGAAGATATCATGTTTCAATCGTAACCTGTTTGATTGTAGCGCCAGACCGGGGAATATGCATGTTTGTGTTTTCAGATTCAATTTAGAAAGACAAGTGTTAAAGTTGCGTTCTCTTCATCTGTTATCTTCGTTTCCTACAATAATGACGGTTATGCAATCCTGCAGTAAATGATGTGTAACCACGAGGATATCAGCTGTCAGATGGGGGGCCTGAAACAGAATCCTAACACAGATGGAGCCTTGTGAAGAAATGCATTTTAGGGTTTGGAAGAGGCTGGAGGTGCTCGCTTGGAACAACAAATCTGTCTTTTAAACAAATCCCCCCATAATGTCCATAATGTGTAACGAGTTCACATGCTCTCAAACCCTGTGTAAAGTCTGTTATTTGTAAGTATGGCAGAACTGGAAATATCAAAACAACTAAAAGGGGCGTTTCTACACCTAACCTGTTTGATTCAGTTCAAACAAACTCACGTCTCTCTGCCAAGTTAGTATGGTTCATTTGTGCTGGTGTGAACGCTGTCAATGGACCAAACCACCGTACAGACACCGCTTGAAAAGGTGGGTCTCCATCCGCTTTGTTTGGGACTCTGGTGCGGTTTGTTTGTTTTAAGGTCCAACCTCAATCCGACCTAGCTGCAGGAAGCATTGTGCTTTTTTTGGATTTAGCCAGCTACCGTAGTCTATTCATCATCGCTGAACATGTGTTAAAGACCACAGGCATACCTGATGGATCTTTGGAAACAATTTATCTGGATCAGCAGGTCATTGTTCAGGAGGATTAATGCGTGCATCTCCTGAACTGTCTTGATAAGCTCTCAGCATTGTTTTTCGAGCTGCAGTTGCCCCTCATTTTCAAACTGTATCGTTTGCCTACAGTTATAAATGCAAACAGTTTACAAACAGATGACCAGAGACAACGTCAATATGTGTCGTTGTGTGTCCATTTTGAAATTTGGAAAGTGGCTTTAGAGCAGGGACAGCCAGGCAGTGCTCAACTAGTGTTTGTTTACTTCCTGGATTTTTCCCACAAGAAACTCTGATCAATTAGAGAGCGTTTTCCTGACACATCACACATGTTGGTCCACTTGTAAATATCAGGGTGTGAACCAAAACTGAGGTAATTATGCAACAATTTAACAAACTGGTCAAAGATTTGGAGCAGAGCAAAAGACCTGTGAAATCTGGTACAAGCATCAGGATGTATTTGAAAAACAGCTTACAGCATTGTATTCTTTGCTAACTGTATAAAAGTTTAAAGACACAGAATAACGTCAATATATCAGAAACACAGAGATTAAAGCGAGTCCTGCGAGTTTTGACATCAGCTACTAGAGCCGAGTGAGAGTCCGTGGCTGCAGCCCCGGGAAGCCAAGAGCTAGTGCTAGCTCTGGGGCTAATGCGCTCCAGCTCCAGGCAGCTGTTTTACCTATTTGCAGCGCGTTTGTGTCTTTGCAGCGCGTTTCAGCCGCTGCATTTCTTTTGGGAGTTTGCATTTGCTTTTGAATGTTAAGCTTTTTTCTAAATGTTTGTCATTTCATCAGTTGCCGAGCGTGTGACCCCTACCGGCCACCGTACTACGTACTTGTACTTTATGCAACACAAATATTTATTGCTAAAACGCAAAGCTGAACTTCAAAGACGGTGAGTCGACCTCGTTATCACGATTAGCATGTGTGCATGCTAACTACTGTTGGCGATTCAGAATTAAACTCAAAGCAATCCAGAGTTCACAGCATGGTTTTCCACAATATTCCACGTCCTGAACAGTCGGCCAGTAATTTTTAAAAATATTGACAAAGAGATGAGTTCCAGCCCAATGACCAGTCTTTTATAACAGTCACCCTGAGAGCTTGTTAGCAGTCTGAACACTCTCCTTGTGTCTGCTGTTATTGAAAAAAGTTATTACTTCAACAGTTTTTGTTGAAAGTTGCAGCAACCTTAATCATTATATTGGGTGTGCTTCAAGTATAATGGAATTCTGTTTTACTGTTTAATTGCAAGTGGTGGGTATTGTAGGGTTGGGGGTTATGACACTGTATGAGATTCTGCTTTCATTAATATGTTTCTATTATGAATTGATTGGATTCCTTGTATCACGACAAACACGATAATAATCATCTGATTTTGAAGTTTTAGCTCCTTTCAGCTCGTTGTTTTGATTTCAAGGCCTTCAATTTTTCTGTTTTGGTTCACCTTCAGCGCTCTCATCTACGTTATTCTTGGCTTCAGCAGGATTCTTTTTTAAAGCTAATGCACAAAAGAAAACACCAAATTACATACAAGCAAAGTTAGAAAACAAGCAAGAGAGCGCAGTGGAGCATGTAGCAACTACAGAACAATGTTCCCCAAAAGACAAGTACAGAGGTAAATGTTCGGGAAAATGGGACTAGGACCAGAAACACATGCTTCAAGTACATTCTGATGTCACTCCTGCGACTGTGTAAGTTATTAAGGGACTTATAAAGGCCCTCATTTGATCAAAATGTGGTACTAAAATGAATGTAGAGTTTCACACACGGTGCAGATCTCATTGACAAGTAATCAATCATATCTGTTATGTCAGACGGCCATTATCTGATATCTTGTCATGACATTATTGGCCAATGATGACACACAGATCCATACTTTGTGTATCAGTGTAGGTGGTTTGTATTCCAGTGACAACAAGACGTGGATACACAGACTCTCTCATCCCCAAATCCTTCAGTTTTGATCTCATCTGCATGAATATCCTGTGATCAAGCTTTTTAAATTGCTGCCTTTGTTAGTCTATTATCCATTATTCATATTACCCCAAACACCGTGTGTGTGCTCTTGTGCATTAATGAGCTACAGATTGTTGCAGAGCATTGCACTGTTCACTCATCCAGGTTGCACGAAAGGCGCAAACGGAAGTGCTCGCGCGGGACTTCCGCCATTGTGTCTTCCTGCGGCAGTTGTGAACGCTGACCTTGGAGAGGGTTTTGTCTCTTCCAGAAGCCTGGCCCACTCCATGGCAGCCCTTTTATGAATGGGCAGATCCGTGAGCCGCATGCTAATGAGGCGGAAAGGAGATAGAGAGAAGGGGCTAGCTGCTGCAGTGCACAGCAGCACTTCCGTATGGTTTCTAACAGTGAACTGCTGCACTTAGAGCACACCAGATCGGAAGATAACACACAGCTCGAGGAGGAAGGGAATAGCTGCAGGGAACAGGGGATTAAAGTGGGTTACCCAGTTAAAAGGCCTCATTTAACCTCTGGTGCATTTACATCACAGGTGCCATGTGCAGAAATTACTCTAACATGCTGTAATGTTGTTTATGAAGGCAGAAGAGTTACACTGTCAGTCGATTAAGGAGAATAGTTATTCTTTTGCTTCCTATACACCATCTGGTCATAATGGCTTTGTAGTTTTTGTCATCATATTCTAATTAGCAACCACATAGCTAGTATGTTAAACTGAGATTGTGACGTTGGCAAACAAGCTGAATATTAGCATAGCATTAGCTTAAGGCAGTTGTAGGCATAAGAACAGTCTAACAATTTTGAGCATGGCTATAATTTCTCAGTCTTATTGTAACTACAAGCTTGCTTACAGTTTTCAGGGTCTGTCGAACAATAGCCGTTTTCATATATGCACTCCTGAACATTTCTACAGAATTACAGAACGGACAGTTGCGTGTTCAAATATGCACCTCACAGCGGGAGACTTTCCCTGTTGGACAGGAGGGTAGAGGTTTTAAGAAGGTAAGACATGATGTAAAAGGAATGACGCAGAAGTGGCAGATGAGGCAACAGAGTCTGGTATACAGTGCTAGAATAATAATGTTTGCCTTGATGCTACATGCAGTTTGACACTTTTATAAAATCAACAAAAGAGCGGAGAGGAACATACTGCCGAAACATAATGCAGCAGTTTTCGTCACGGAGATTGCAGGAGTCGTGCTGTTCTATGTTTATACGCTGGTCGCAGGATATGAACCTCACCACCCCCTCCTGCTCACTCAGTCGTATTTTTCCTTAATATTTCCGGCTGCGTTCTCACATCAGCTCACCGGAAAAATTTACCACAGGGGCTGGCAGGAAAAACTCCAGGGAAAAGTCGGGGTGGAAAATTCAGATCTTTGTGTTCACACATGCAGCCTATGCCGAAGACTTCAGTAAGTTTTCAGGAGTTTTGTGCATGTGTGAAAGCACCAAATGTGTAGATTCAGGCTGCCCATGTTTGTATTTGTTTGATTCATACATTTAGAGAGGAAGGTCGAGCTGTGTGTTCTCTCAAACGATTCTATCTTCATTTAAAGACAAACATTATCAGGTTACACAAACTGAATCTGAACAAACTGCTTCTATATCTTCTTTAAACGCACAGTATTTCAATTCGGCCACCAGGGGGCTCTCAATGAAAACCCTGACAAAAAATGACTTCAAGGCTGGCGGGGAATCATCGGAGTGATCCCCTCCCCGATGTAAATGAAGTCCGAGTTGACCGTAGTCAAGACGAACGGGTGACACAGACCTGAGGAAGAGAATATGTTTACAGGCGATGTATCTGAGTATAATTTACATGACGATTTTATCACAGCAGCACATTATGGCAGCTTTCAGAAGCAATTCCCGCTTCCTTATGCAGCGTTCTTTGACTTACCCTGGCCATGCTCCCCTGAAATCAGATTGGCCTTTCCAGATGCAACACCAAAACTAAAACTAAACCAAGATTTGCTATTTGTCCAATCAGAAGCAAGACTGATGTTCAAACCACACACACTTTTGACGTCTGTGTGATGGCTGATCAACTAATGTAAGTAGTTAAAGAGGGATTGATAACTGGAGACAGATCGGATAAATAAATGCCATTTAGGCGTGTTCCTCAGCAGCCTAGTTGGGCCACCCCACTCAAAAAATTCTAGACACGCCCCTGTTTAACATGATGACGTCATCAGGGTTATTGTAAATTGGTTTTAACAGACTAATCTTTTTTGAGACTTTACAAATCCCCCTTTAAACCCGGGAAGCATATTGTGACATACTACTAATGACAAATACAGTGATCAGAGTGTTACCCACACACACACACACACACACACACACACACACACACACACACACACACACACACACACACACACACACACACACACAAACACGTGTTAAAATAACATTCTTAAAAATCCTCCTCCCTGGAGATAAATTGTATTTAGTTGCCAAGCTGGTTTCATGTTTGCAATAATGGAACAATCAGAATTTAATTAGAGTAAAAACATCCATTACTTTGGCTTTATAATTGTGAGAAAATGAAGTTGTTGCAAGCAGGATGTTTTTTTCTTCTTCCTGTGAAACACCTAAGGGTCAGACTAATACCTTCATTCATTTATGGGCTTGACATCAATTAGTCTAACAGTCCTTTTGTCTGCATAGGTATTTGAATGGATTATCTTTACAGGGGCAGCCTGAATGCATATCCCAGCTGTTGTGTGCTTTATTGAGTTTAAGTATTTAACTAATGCAGAAAAAGCAGGAGCAGGGTGAAGGTTTCGTCGTCTTGTTTATGGGGGTACTAGCAGTATTGTCCATAGCAAAACTGATGACCTAGTACCTCAAATATCCTTTGTGCATCCTCCAGATGGTCACATGTAAATTCCACCACAATTTGGCACAAATGGGATTATCTGACTCCTCCTTTAGCCCGCAGTGAGGTACCCCTCTCTCTCCAAGTGCCCTTTTTAAAGGCTCTTTTTTTTTCAAACCAGGTCTGCATGTATACAGTGGACTAGGTAAAAGGTTACGTTTGAGTCCCTGTTAAGCTCTGTGCGGCCCATTAGGATGATTGAGGATGATGTTTGTCCTCGTAAATGAATTTCAGTCACTGGACATGAGTTTTGTTTATGAAAGCGCAGTATGAAGGTTTTCCTTACAGTACTGTCGTCAAGAATAAAGGTGCTCTACACTTTGAGTGCCATTAAATTGCTCACTACAGATTGTACACATCTATCTTACGCAGTGAGTTGAAATACAGTGCGAGTCTACCTCACTGCCAACATGACATTTTTAAGATTGTTTAATGTTTTTAGCCTGCTAAAATTGGACCACCTCTGGATACTATATAATCAAATGAACCTATTTCCTACCATAAGCAGCGTAACATTGTAAAATTGAAAGAAATGGGGCGCCAACGGCCTAGCGGTTAGGTCGCGCCCCATGTACAGAGGCTACAGTTCTCCAAGCAGGCAGCCTGGGTTTGGATCTGATCTGTTGCTCCTTCCCTGCATGTAATTCCCCACTCTCCTTCACAATTTCCTTATCTATCCACTGTCCTATCTACTGTAAATAAAGACATAAAGAGAACAACTTTTTTGTGTGTGAAAGCAATCAAGCAGAGGCAGATGGCTGACCGCCAAGAGCCTGGTTCTGCTCTGGATCTCTCCCTCTTAAAGGAGAGTTTTTCCTTGCCACTGATGCTAAGTGCTTGTAGCTCATGTTTAGCTTGTATTGCTCATGATGGGAAATGTTGGGTCACAATAACTAATAGTAAACTGACTTGACCATTCATATTTACATGCTGCTTCTCTCACAAGTATTCTTGATTGACAGTGGTGGACCAAATGGTCAACAAGCTATAGTCTCAGAGTTACGGTCAATAAAGATCAGAAAGTGGGGAAATTCATCAGCACATTTTTGAAAGACCGCAGTGCTAGAGGCTTGTGATAGAATGACTACTTTCTAGGTGGTGTCTAATGTAGGTACGATGGTAGCTTGCATGCTAGCAAGCCAGGAACATGCAAGTGCTAGCCAATGGAAAAAGCTAACCAGGCTTCTTTCTATATTGCCAATACTTGGTTGTTTGGGCAGTGCATGGGGTGTGTAGCATAAAGAATACTTGCTAGTTATCCTCTAACCAACATGGCAGCCTACAAGCTAGCAAGTCAAAACCATGCTAGTGTCAATAACAATAGCTCCCAGAGCTTCTTTCTATGTTGTCAATACTGTGCTTTAGGGTAGTTAATGAGGGCTTAACAATACTTGCTAGTTGCTATCTTCTGTGGCTAACATGTTAGCCTACAAGCTAGCAAGCCAGGAACATGCTAGTGCTAGCCAATAAAAAAATAGCTGTTCAGACTTATTTCTAGTATATCTGTACTGTGTTGTTTAGCCCCTTTATCTGATTTCTGTACTACTGTAATTGAATTCACTAAAAGCTTTTTTGTTTACTCTCTCATTCATGAGCAGCCAGCTAGCTTATTCATTAATGGGATAATAAGTGAAGTGCACAAAGCGCTCCTGTCTGCAAACCGTGCCTCTTTTAGCACCTTTCGAGAGTGTAGCACTTTAAGTTTCCTTCAGTTACTTCTAACCTGTTTTACCTCAAAGGTCGGTCCTGTTAACTCTGTTGTTATTGGTTCCAACATGTCAATATTCAGCAAAGGTGATCGTATTGAAAGGGATTTCTTTCATCAGTGTCGATATTAAAACGATGCTGTTTTGAATCACACTTTGACAAAGCATATTCAGTGTTGTTGAAGTTGTCATTCTCAATCAGCTAGTCCAACTTAAAAGGTTTGGAAGATGTTTTAGAAGGCACAATTTGTAAAACAGAAACAAACAAGAAGTGTTTCCTTTCAGGTAACCTACTCGATGCTTTCTGTTTTGATGCCAATGAATGTTATTGTGCTCCTCCGGCTCAGCCTGGCTGACTGCTGGTGCCAGAAATCTGTAGTCAATAGAGCTTTTGGAAGACTTTTAACAAATATTGAACCTATGTGATTCAGACATTTCAAAGGAAGTTTTGAATGTTGTGATGCTCTGGAATTTTGTTGTTGTTGTGAATCACTCTTTTGTGTAGATAAATGGCATGCGTTGGTATTCCTTCCAATACTTTGACTACATCATTGCTGTTGCACTCAGTTCTAAGCCAGCCAGTCCCTACAGAGGATGCACTTTTGTGTTTCCATTTTATAGACGACTATGTAAGTCCTTAAACAGCTGGTCAATGAAGTTTTTAAGATCCATTTCTCAGAGAGGAAATGATAGTGCATTTGTTTGGGACTATTTTTAGTTGCTGATGAATCCCCATTAATCCCCATTGGTGCTCTAGTTAGTATTGCTGGCAGCATGGCGGCATACGTGGAACTGAGTCGAAACAAAGAAGAGTGTGTGTTCATCATAAGGACCATATTTCCTCATGCAACAGTGTGGCTCATTGACAACAATGGGGCTCAATGGAGCAAAGGAATAGATGTGCAGGCTTAGGATACACTTCACCTCTCCCTTCTCAGTAAAAGCAACATGTTGATTTGACCCATACTATCATTCTTTAGTCAGTCAGTATGAATCTGAAAGTACTCAATAGCAAGCTGGTGTAAGTTAGGATGTTTAAACAGAGAAAAAAGGCAACAGAGAGAACAAGTAATAACACCCCATGATACGAAGAAGAGAGGCGTACAGAAATGGCGGAAGCAAGTAAATAATTTTGGGTTTAAAAAGCGTCTTGTTTTAAAGCCCAGTTGTAAAAGCAAGGTATGAAGAGAAACAGAATACGATTGCAATGACTGGAGAAGAAGGTGTAAGAATCCTATGTTAGGATGTATCAGATGCATTTTTTTTCTGGAATCAGAAGAGGAACAGCTCAACTTTATGAAGCATGAAAGTCTCAGACGATTGTTTTCTTTTTACAGTAGTTGCTAGTGTTGTAGTCAAGACATACCAGAGTGCTCCGAGACCAAGACAAAGACCAAGACATTTAGGGATCGAGACCTAGTCAAGACCATGACCAAGGCAGGGCGAGACTGAGACAAGACCAAGGCCATACATATCAATGAAAAATCAGCGGGCGTGTCACTCACTTAGACTTAAAAACTTTCAGCGGTGGTCGGGAGTCCGCCCAGTCTGAGACCGATGCAAGACAGAGTAAAAATGCTTTCGTTTCTGAAACGAGACCGAGGCCTCTAAAAAGTGGTCTTGAGGCTGGTCCTTACATACAGTTTATTTTCCATGTCTTTAATTGTTTGTTTTATTATTTCCATGAGAACATGTTATAAAAACCGGAAGAGTCATCTGCAAAGAATGGAAAAAACTGTCATTAAATGTGTTGAATGTTACAAAATGGTTCAATATAAACGTTAATTTAGGTCTTAAGATTTCTATGCTCAGCAGCAATCCGCCTGAGAGAGCGGCTCAGTTTAGCAGAAGTGACAGAGGATGTTGAGCAATTGTCAGAGCCACCTGGTCCACCCACAATCCTGATGCTGCTCCTGCCTGACCTCTCCTCCAAATCCTCACATCTGATCTGCCAAGTGGCCACCTGAGTTGAGAGCTGCTCTGCTGCGCTCTGAGGAGCTGCACCGCTGTCACCCCGAGGGCCCGTCTCCTCTTCAGTGTGCAGCTCTGTTTGAACAGTACATGTTAGCCGTACATAATGTATCATGTTTGCTCTTTGACACTCGCAAACAGCCCTAATATGCCGCTGAGATATCAGAAAAGTTGCCTCACAATGACTGGAGGAGTTTGGTTTTCAAGGCTGAGATGTTGATTTGAGAGATGGGGTGGGGGGGATGTATCATCGCAGGGCTTGTGGGCGGAAAAAGAGGCCTCTTGGCTGTTTAACTTCAATTTTGTCCTTGTATATTAATCACACATTCCTGGACAGCTTTAGTTAGCAGATATCTGTTTTTAATTTACCAGAGCTCTAAATAGCAGCAGCTTTTGTTTTAGGTCTATGTTTGACACACTGCTTTTCAAGCTACTAATTTAGTTTAGCTTGACTAATGGTGCAGTTGCTAACAGCGTAACTTGTGCAGGAAGCTATAGCTTGACTCTGTTTTTTCTTTCATCCCTTGGTAGAAAAAGATTTGATAACATCATTCTGACTACAGTGTGACATAGCTTGTTTCTGAAATAGCTCTCAGAAAAGGGAAGACCCTGTTAGCAAGCCGCTAACTCTTGAAGCAACAAGTTGGAAAGCAAATAACTTCAGGCAAGGCAGGTTAATGAATACAAACTTCCAACACTGATTTACCCTCAGCTCCCTTTGTAGGGGTTGTTGTTAGCCCCTGCTAGTTAGCAAGCTAGCATGTTAAAGTGAAATGCTATTTGGTCCCAAAATTCTACATATATTTCACTAAAAGAAAAGTTGTCAACAAATTATGGTTGTATAGTTGTCTAAATAGACAGCCCCTGTTTCGTAAAGCTAGCTGAGAAACTGCATGGAAGCTAAGCTATACGGTTGCAGACTGGACCACAGGTACTATGTTCCATAGCAGCTTAAAGAGGACATATGATCCTCCTTTTCCACCTTTTCAAACAGTCCCCTGTGGTCTAAATGAAACATCTGTGCTGTGCTTTGGTCCAAATATAACATGAATCAAGCACCAGAGGAGGTTTGTGACCCTGTAGAAACCAGCTCTATCAGAACGCTCTGTTTTGGTGTGTGTGTCTCTTTAAATATAATGAGCCCCCCCTGAGTTTTCCCAGTAGACATCACTCCACTGTAAGCAAATGTTAGCCAGCTTGCTAATCTAAAATGGTAAACATATAACCTACCCGGATACCAACCAAATGTGAGCATGAAAGTATTATCAATGTGAGTATGTTGCCATGCAGTGTTAGCATTTAGCTGGATACACAGAACTGCTAACATGGTGCACTCTTTTCAGAGTACCTTGTTCTTGTTTCCTGTGTGACTGTTGATGACGGTGTCAATCTTTCTTAGGGAGTGACTGAGGTGGCTGTTCACAGTGGCAGTGTTACATAAGGACAGCAGAGTCCACCACAGCTATCTGCCCTCCATCACTCACACAGTGACCTCTCACATTAGCCCTCTGTGTCAGGCTAATAAATCTATATGCTAAGTGCTCTCCTCCCTCAGGCTGGTCATTCCTCGCCATTCTCTCACTGCCATTACAGCCAACACTTGGCTGATAATGATTGTCATTTACCTTAAATAGGGATCATGCATGACGTCATTACGGCCAGCTGTTTGCCCCTGCTTCCCCGCTTAACCTACAGGTGTTCTTACATATACTTTGAGTTTGGAAATGTGCAAAGCTACAGTTGCTGGAATATATCTGAGGTCACAATTTACTTACATGAATGGTAATATTTTCCACTATGGCTAGGCAAAAGTGGCAAGGAAATTTTCAATTTTAAAATGCCAGATGTACTTTGTGGCACCTTCATGAAACCAGGAATTTATTTTTGACGGCTTTAAGCCTCTACCGGTGAAACCTCTTACATAAGCCCCGTTTCCACCAAGCAGTCCGGTTTGGTTCAGTACAGTTTGGTACAGTTGGGTACCAGCCGTGCCCTTATTTGGTAAGCGGAGTGTAAGCCAGATGGACATAGCCGCGGCAGCTATGTAATAGTGTGCCATCATAGCAGCCCAACACAGTGTAGCCAGCTATTTATTAAGTTCAACGAAGAAGAAGAACGGGACACAGTTGGGAATGGTACCAAAATAAGGGCTCTGTACCGTCCTACTTTTTTGGTACCCTTCTGTTGGGGTGCCAAGGGTACCGATCCATCCCTAAAGGGTCCCTTTTGTTTATTGTGTCCCGTTCTTCTTCTTTGTTAAACTTGACTAATAGCGGGCTACACTGTGTTGGGCTGATATGATGCCACACTATTAAATAGCTGACACGGCTATCTCCATCTGGCTTACGCACCGCTTACAAAATAAGGGTACAGAAGGCTGTGGAAACTCAAGCAAGTTCAGGGTTTACCGTACCAAACTGAACCCAACTGTACTGAACCAAACCGGACCGCTTGGTGGAAACGGGGCTCTTGGCACCCCAACAGAAGGGTACCAAAAAAGTAGGACAGTAAGGATCCTTTATTTTGGTTGCTATTCCCAACTTTTTTGGGGTAATGCTTATTTATTATCACTTTTTTTGCCTTTGAAGGGCTTATCATATTTCACATCATTATTATTACTAAGTTGACCATGGATCCCTGCATGCTAAACTGAAGCTAGAGCTAGAGTGGTATTTAGATCATCCAGGGCCACAGATGAAGCTATTTCATGAGGTTGGAGTGAGAAATATTTATGTGAGTATTTGGTGATTAATACAAAAGAGTCCGTTTCTATGAATGGTTTCCTAAAACAGTATTTTTTTACACTAAAGAATAACTAGTAACATGAACAGCACAGCCAAGCTAAGTTCGGTTTGTTTTGGTTGTTGTGTAAAAGTCCAGACTCAGCATTTATCCGGCTTATTTTTTTATCGTGGAGCGACATCTCAGAGGGGGATGGTTCAGTCAATATGTCCTGAGCTCAGGTCGGGCCTCCTGCAGTCAGCAGCCTCTGCATCAATAGAGAAAGCAGAGCCACCCTGACCTATACAGCAACCTCCCAGAGCTTTGAGCCGAAAATGAATTCTTTAAACCTTTGAAAAAGAGAGCTGCAGAGCTGGAACTCAGCCAAGCAGGATCCTGCGACCAAAGAAGAGCTTAATCTACTAAACATGAAACCAAAACCCTAGAAAAAAAACCATGAAATTTATATTGAAATTGTTTTTTTTCTAGAGCAGATTGAAAGCTGATTCCTAGATCTACCTGTTTTGTAACCAACTCAATTCTGCGCCTGCATGCTAAACCGGGCTGAAAACAAATCCGGCCATACACATTCATGACCATGTTTTCTCAGAACTGATCTACAAAACATGGTTCAGGGAAATGGATGCCATCTTTGTCTCCATGTCCTGATAGGTGGATTCACTTGGTCAGCCAGACCTTGATACTCTGGCGCCCCACAATGCTGTGTGCTCAACAGGGCATTTCCAGTGAAAAGGTTCAGGGTTTCTGGAAGCCTCTGGAAGCCTGTCGATACTATTGATGGATCGCTAATGTGTCAGGATGCGAATGTGCAACTTCATGCCGTGTGGATAAAAACAAACCTCTTTGAATATAGATGTATGACAATAATTTAAGACAACAAACATTCACACGTGTAGTTGTTGACTGTTTTCGGAGTTCATACGATTTTGTGGTTAACAAAAGAAGCAGGTGGGCCAGTTTGATTTAATTGTTTTCTTCTGTATGTGTAACTGTAAAGCAGCTACTGTGACCACATAAAAGCGGTAACATGATGTAACAGCAGCGTGCTTACTGGAAGACAATCACTCTAATCAATGCAATCGATTGATCACTAATCAGTTCCTCTATTTTCTGTCTCCACCTTTAGTCCTTTTGACTTGTTTCCTTCTGAGAAACTGACACGTCTTCACTGGCCGAATTAGATTTTTGATGTTTATTTATTTACGACATTACCTCACCTGCACGTTGACTCTGTGTCTCTGTTCTCGAGTCGTAATAGTTGAATACGAATGATGCACAGATGCTTCCTTTTACGTGGAGAGCGTGAAACTGTCAATTTGTCAACACTTTTCTGCGTCTTTTCTACAGACTCTGATTGAAAACTTTGCAGAATTAAAATACTCATTTAGACACTTATTTAGATGCAAGTCAAGTTTAATAACATAGCCAAAACTCACGAGTGTATCCCAAAGGAAATTATGCTGATTACATGCGGCATCATTTCCTGTGAATCCCCTGTGTATGTAGAAGTGGCGAACCCCGCCACAAACAATGACAACTACTACATAGAAGGTTAATTACAGAATGTAAATACATGAAGTGTTTTGCATGAACAATGCAGGGCCTAGATTGTTTTAAAAAAAATGGGTTTGAAGCATTTGGATGATTCATTTTAGACAACGTAGGAAAACTAAAATGAATAATCAATTAGCTAAAGATCAGAAAAAAACATGGCATAGATTTGTAATTTTTGCGACAAAGTTACGTTGATGATTTTTGCAACTTTTGCGGCGCTTACGTCTTCTCAAATGCTATTTTATCCTTAGCACAGCGCTGTTTCCTGTTTCTTTTTGTGTGTGTTGTGGCATGTCAGTTAGCCTGATTGTTTCAGAGATGTCATTCCTCTTAGTAGGTATGAAAGCTTTGGATTGAGCTCCCCCTCCAGTTTCGAACCCTCAGGCCATCGCTTTCCAATGTGTCAAACAGAAAAGAAACTGACACCTGACACTATTTCTAAGCTCAGTTAAATGTGTAGTCCTTCACCGCAGCTCCCTGTTTTCTTAAGAGAGTACTCCCTGGTAAGAGATGACAGAGAACGTACAAACAAAGGTTGCACTGAAATTGCAAACCCATCTAATTTGATGAGAATGCTCTGCCTGTGAGTGTCATTTTCCAGACGTGCGCACACACAGCACCTGGATCCCTTACATCACCAGGGAATGGGATGTAATAAGTACGGACATCAATGCAGGAAGACAGACACCAGTACGCGTCCCTGTCCTGCTGGATTATGCGAGGATTGCGTCATTGACCTGAGGCCTCCACTGAGATTTAAGTTGTGAGTGCATCAAAGTCCCGTCAACATTTTGTCAGGATTGACAGTATTTCTCTTAAATTGTGTGTGTAGTTACAACATCTCTTTTTCTGGACCCCCTATAACAAAAACAAGCCACTTCCAACTGAGAAATCTCTGCTGTCATTCGCAGCAGCCGGGTTTAATATGCTACACAATTAGTAAATTACAGTGCAATAAAATACCCAAAACAAAGAAACACATCTGGAAATAGTCTGAGTAGTGTAAGAGTGGCTTCCTCTTCTACCCCCAGCCATGATTTGTGTTAGTGGTAATGATCTGTGTCATTCAGCTTCTACTCGGGATCTCACTCTGCAGCTGACTCATACGCTTTTTATAGTCGTCTCTGTCATTCCACTTTAAAGCAGCTGTGTGTGTGCTAGGTGTGTGTGTGTGTGTGCTCCTGCGTTTACACCTTTC
Source organism: Tautogolabrus adspersus (assembly GCA_020745685.1). Lineage (NCBI taxonomy): Eukaryota > Metazoa > Chordata > Actinopteri > Labriformes > Labridae > Tautogolabrus > Tautogolabrus adspersus. The sequence continues at coordinate 2,301,240 of CM036557.1, forward strand.
GGCTCAGATGAAAGAGTGTTGATACTTTCTTTTTTCTTACATACCTTGGAGTTTAAACCAACAGGAGTACAGTTAACTTTACACCTGACTGGGAAGAACAGTTCAGAAATAGATTCACAACTCGCATGTCTTCAGCGTAAGAGGAAGCTAGTGCTAGCATGCTGATAGCAAACAGGCAGAAACCAGTTACTGTTGACCTAGCTTTGCTGTAAAGTCAAAATATCCATCTTAGGCCTGTTGTTACGCAGGGGCATGTCCAGAGGGGGTAACCTGGGGGGCATGGGCCTTCCTTGATTCCTGGGGCCACCCCAAAATCCTGAACTATAATTGGTTATTTCCCTCTAAGAGGCGGGATTTGTGTGCAACAGGATGCGTGTTGTTTAATCTGCTTTTTAACATGTGCACATTATTTTGTGAGTACATTTAATTGTACTGTTGTTGAACATCTACACACGAAAAGTCTGCAGGAGAGGAATGAGTCCGTAAAAAATTGCAATCAAACTCCTGCACACTTTCAAATTTGTGAAAATACTGGCAACGTTTTCATACCAGAAGAAAGCCTTTTCTAGTTAGACAGTTTGGAGGAGTTTCAGTATTATAAATGATGACTTTGAATATACATCTTCTTTTTGAATCCTTAAATAATTAACCTTAGAAGATTAAGTTATTGACACTTTATTTAGTAATTTATACTAAAGCCTGACAGATTAATCGGACAGCCAATAAACTCGGCTGATATTAGCATATCCAGTGACTTTCGGTATTGGCTCATTTTATCGCAGATATGCGCCGATATTACGACATTTATTCACCAGACGAAAAGCATTTCATTTGAGTGTCATTGTATTACACTAGCAGTTCTCTTTCACCAGCAGAGGGCGCTATATGGACTACAACAAGCACTATCACTCTCCAGATTTTCGAGCTGTGACATTGGCGTTCAAATTTGGCCATAAAACGTGTATGACATCACAGCGTATCGTATTGTATCGTATGGACTGACTTACGTGATGACGTTGAATCTTGTGTATTTTCTGCATCTTTTTTTAGCTTGAACAACATAACCGGTTTCTTCTATTTGTTTAATGTCCACATTGTGAAGCATGCGTGCCAGACTACAAATACTTTCCCAGTTTCTTTGTTGCTCTAAAGAAGAAACCAAATTTAAGAAGCAGCTGTTTTAATTGGTGTGAATTATTCAGTAACAGATGACGTCCTACTTAAAAGAACATTAGGAAAGTTGTGGTTAATATTGTTCTTGATTTTATTCTACAGCTGCTGTATGGGAATAAATTCAGCTTGCCGTTTCCTCAGGGTGCTGTGTTTACGCTACTGAATGAACGCCGTATATTTCTTTGCAGCTCAGTGGTTCCTCTTGTCTGCAGGCGAGCTCTCCCACAGTCCTCTCTGTGTCAGGCGACTGGCATGTGAATGGGAACGGTGAGGGGAAGCCCTGCGCCAGGGCGAAGCAGAATGGGGGAAGAGCCTTCTTAGCATGTCAGATTTATTTACAGGAGCTGTCAGCCTGAGACAGCCGGAGCTGCTGGCTACTGGTGGAATGACCAAAAATGACCCGATTTTACAAGAGAGAAGTCTCTGCGGGATGCGTTAACCATCTGAGCTTTTCTGTGCATCAACATGAAGCCAAGCAGAGCACATTCTCTGTCGTATTAAACAAGGGTCATCTGATTACATCATAAACATGAGATTTCTCTCTCTGCGGCTGCTAATTTAAATTACATCCAGCACCGAAATAGCTCTGTAATGCTTTTCATCCTTTTAGTTGTATTGCTGCTCGCTACCTGCTGCTTGCAACATCAGTACATTATGAAATAGTGTGACCGCCCCACACACACACACTCCCCGTGGAGACATGCTCGGTCCACTATTTGATTTGAGAATGTTTTCGCTCTCAGATTGATTGATGACAGCATGACAGCACACAGGCAGAAACACCCCCCTTGAAGGCATCAGATGCTCTTTTTTTTCCAAAACTGGTCGATGATTTTATTTGCCAGGCAGAAACACAAGCTAAATAATTTCAATGGACCTAAAATGAAAGAAATATTTGAAAAGAAATCGGCATGCAAATGAATTAATCGATCATTTTGTCCAGAATCACAGCAAAAGTTATCTCATGATACTTCATAATGGTAATCAGGTACGGATTGCACCGCCATCTTTCTCAACCCAACACCATTTGTGTTTGTTGTTATTTGGTTAAAGTATTACCTTTCAGATTCTTTTTTGCTCTTACTTGGACAGGGCAGCTGGACAGGAAAAAGACAGAATGTGTGCGTGATCTCCGTTCATGTAATGAAGCCGCTTCATCACGTTTTATGTTATTCCCTGCAGGTTTGTTGTTACAGTGAAAATGTCGGAGTACATGTAGTAGTTTGACAAACATGGAAATTACAAAAATTGTCTTTGCACACGTGAACAATCAGGTCAGGAAGATTTCAGGGGGCAGCATGCCTGAATTTTTCTAGAAATGTTCAGAGTACATGAGTGAAAATGGCTTAATTTTTGCATTCTGGTTAGCCGAACGTTGCTATTACTTAGCCCCATTCATGATGCCAGCACTCCCTATGTGTCCCCTTTGTTTCTGTGTTTCTATACATAACTTGAATTTTAGATAAACACCAGATACTTGTGTTCAGTGATTTTTGAGTCTTATCCATACTGACACACCTGGAACCATTAAAGAAAGGCAGCTAACGCTAGCTACGGCATTCTAGCTTCTAGAAAGTTTGACAAATACAATACTGAGAGTGGGAGCTGTGGAAACTGTTTGATAACATTGAACATATCCATTCAGTCTTAGTGCTTGCATTGCAAAGGAAGGCTAACTAGCTTAGAATGTTCTAAGCAGCAGTACTTCCAGCTAGTTTAGCTAGCTTTCTACTAGCACAATTGGTTGTCATATTTTTGCATCTTGCAGAGGGGCTGATGTTGCAAATTTCTAACATTACAATAACATAATGTGGGCTTTATGAGATCCAGTGGCTGCAGTATGTTCCCATGAGCAAAAAGTGAGAAAAATTCAAACCTTTAGTTTCGATTTAGAGGTATAAAAAACACCTGAAGCACCCATCTGCTCACTTGCAGGTTAAATTCTGCAGCAAGGTCTGAGGTTTTTGTGTTACTTGGGGGAAAAAAGTCAAGGTTGAGCTTCATTAACAAAGTGTTAAAAGGAAAATATACAAACCGCAAACCAGGAGTGAAATACCTTTAAAAGTTCTGAACAGTGCGTTCTGACTGCGGTGGCCCCAGAGCACGAGGACTGCATGCTACAGAAAAAGAAAGAGCAGTCCATCACTTGCTCTACAGACTGCGTCTTATATAATAGTAATCACTGTGGTGAAATTCAGATGCCAGCACTGCTGACACTTATCTGCCAAAGCGTCAGCGTTTGAATCTTAATTTTTCAAATGTTATTTTTAGGCTTCCAAAGATGTGCATGTAAGCACTGGCAGAAAACGTCTTGTTGGCATGTTTTACATCACCTCCGCGTTAATGTAAATGTCTCAAAGCTTAACTTATATTTGATTTTATCTTCACATGAAGTGCCCCCCAATGTAACCCTTAAAGTGCTTTGTTTAACAAGCCTGGTTGTGAGCTTGTCTCTGGGCCTCAGTGCATTGTTTGAAGCAGACCTAAGCTGCATGGCGACGTAGGGTTTTTGAGTGCCAGGTATCCATTCACACTGATCACACATTAGACTGATCAAATCAGACTCCAGACCTGCTTCCTGACTAACTCGATTTGCTCTCATATGCTTCCTTTTTCACGCTGATCACACGCAAGCACACATTTACACACACACACACACACAGACCTGTATGCACACTTAAACGTGTGCACACAAAAAAACCAACAGAGAGCGGGGCAGTACCCATTGAGCTCTAATGAAAAGCAGAAAAAGCTGTTTCCTTGGCAACTGCCTGCATATAGTGCATCTTCAGGAGGACCCAGATTTCCTGTCTGACTGCGATCGTATTGTTTTGGTTCTCTTTTGATAGCCGCAGCATCCCCAGACAGATTATCTCACCGCTGGCAGGCATTTATGCTAAATCATCGCAGCCATTTACGCAGACAGGAAGCCACCACGCTGAAAATCCCAAATCAGGATGACAGAATACTTTTAACTCCTAAATTTAATCAATGAACTGGCCGATTTTATCTTGGCCTTTAGCCAGTTTCTTGTCTGCACATCCAGCTGTAGAGCCCTGCAGAACACTGCTGCCTAAAGCAGAGGATCATGGGAATAAACGTGACGAAGTGATTCATCCAAATAACCCTCTAACAAACAGGAGTACAGTGTAAATGAACATGTTTGTTACAAGACAGAAGCATTCTTTACCCTGTGGCATAACCTGGACTGAAATGGAGACAGATCTCCCGTCAAAGCACCAAAACCACAGTGTTGACCTTTTTTTACTTTTGAAGGATGAGTGTATTTCTTGGGAGGCCTGGTATGAGGATTTAACCCTTGCACTCTCAGTGAACTCCACACACAAACAGTACCAACATGATGTCATACGTGTCTGGAATATATTTGATTTCACACAGCATTCAGATCCAAGCTGTCCTCGTCATTATCATTCCCATCACCATAATCAGATTATTATAATTATTATAATTGCTTGTGCACGGTTTGTTATCTTTGTATGTTTAAGCAGGAAACAAATCAGCCCCCCCCCCCTTTCCCCGTTTGATTTCTCAGCAGTTGAAAATGCTGGCGACTTTAGAAGAGGCGGCAGGAGTCTACCTTTTTTATCTCTGTGGCATTCCCCGGTGTAATTTAACCAAACAGGCACGGCACTTTAAAACCACAATGACACGTCTGAGCCATAGATGCTCCTCTGTGGTTAAACAACACAGGGGATAATTAACTGGACGTGCAGTGTGTACTCCACTTTCTCCCTGGGATCTATGTTTGCAAAGTTTCTTACAGATGCTAAGCTTTAGTAAAAACTGAAATATGTTACTTCAGAGATCTTATATCAATGATAAAGTCTCCTATGTTTACTTTAAAGCTCCTGTGTGTACATCTTCAGGTCATTTTTTTCTCTTAACGGTTGAATATATCACTCATCAAAAATGCTCGCTGTGGAAAATGTAAAAACGGGCTGTTTTGGCAGCATGCAGCTAAACCCCTTGTCTGACACCTACCCCCCCCCTGGCAGCAATTTCAGGCATTAAAAATGAATATATAGAAACAATCAATCTTGTGGCTGACGGCCTCCTTTTGATTTTGTAGGTCAAAAAGAGAAAACTGTATGAACTTCAGCCTGTTTCATACTCAGCTAAAGCTCCCCATGTTAGCTTTAAAGGCCCAAATATGACATTTTCTTGATTGTCTTCTGAGAATAATGAGGGAAAACATTTAAACAACATTTTTTGTTCAAACATTTACCCATTTAATGGATAACACATGACAGATGTTTGGTATTTTGTCATTTTTTCTCAATTAAAAATGAGCACAGCTAGGTTATTTTGTTAAATGAAAGCGAACAGTTTTGCGGACATTTGCATAATAAGGGGTGTGGCTAAGTCGGGAGAAAGGCGGGCACGTTGTAGCTGTTATTCAGGAGGTTTAAGGACCGCCTCAGTTCCACCTTCTTCGCCTGTTTCAAGACTGATCGAAAGTAAGGTGGCGACAGCTTCTCCAATATGGCGACTGATTTATTGTAACTCTTCAGAAACCAATGGGTGACGCCACTGGGACAATCTCCATCTTTTACAGGTTTCGGTGTTGAGGATTTTGTTAATTTCCCAATAAGAGTAGGCAGCTCTAGACTGGAAGAAGGTGGTGTAGTATCGTTAAATGTTGTGATCCAGGTGTGCTAAGTTTTAATTGTACTCATTATGTTTGATTGTTGCTTCTTTATACGGGATGGGGGTTTACCTGTGAAGAATAGCTTCTAAGGATTTCAAAAGTAAATTTTCAAAGGCTTTTAACGAGACATTTTCTCTCCTCATGCTGAATATTTAATAATCCTACAACCTGGTAATTACCTGATTGCTGCTAACGGCTTGTTTTCATCAGAGCAGTTGTAGAATGGCTCTTTAAAAGGCTTTTGTTTCTGCACAGCAGGACGTTCCTTACATTATTTAAAGAACAGACCCTTCACTTGCATGTCTTGCTGACTTCTTTGAGACAATAGGTGACGTACTGTGTTTCCATCCGGTTCCTGGAGACACAATCTCTTCTGCTGTGACGTACGCCGTCCAAGTTGCTGATGCTGACAATAGAGTAACCTTGTGTGGGCTTCACATGCTGAGGCAGGGCTTTGCTTTTCACAGGATTTGCCCAGCAGCTGATGGAGGTTCATACTGTATGGGTTTGCTTTTTCATGTGGGTGAAACCACGAAAACATCCGTCCCTAGCCTTGCTAACATGAGACAAAACATGTGATTTCTAACAAATAATTGAGTACTGGAGCTTCTTTTATTACTAGCTTTAAGCTATACATCAGTAAGTGACCTCAAACATGAATATTGGTAAAAAAAGAATTGAAGTTTAAATATGAAGTAGTCACTGGCGGCTTTTTAACCATGTTACAGGTGTAGCTTTCATGAATATGCCAGACAAGAACAGAGCTACGTTTGATAATTAGCAGCTTCGTCTGTCCTAAACCAGTTGCTAAATAGCCGATTTCAGCTAGCTAATATGCCAAACTAGTTTGGTGATTATGTAAAACATTATAGCGGCAAACAGAGAACATTATTAAAATGAACCTTTTCTTCTGAAACTCACCTATGGTGTTACAATGCTGGATGCCCATACTCAACATGGGCACATTTTCAGTTCATGAGGAAAACATTTACTGGAGTTATCCCAAAATAAGTCTGCAGAGGGCGCTAAACGGCGTGGACAGCGAATCACGCGTTAGTTCCCTGATATGAAACAGAGAATTTCACGAGACAGCTTCAAGCCTCTAAGTAGGCAGATGGAGGCGTTTACATAATGCTGTTGTCCCAGCACCTGAGTGCCACCCTCCCCTGGCAGCCCTGCAGCTTTTGCCCCTGGAAGACTTCCAGAGAGCTGGCCAATCAGAAGAAAGTGGGCACGTGGGGAGGGGGGCCTTAAAGAGACAGCAGCTGAAACAAAACCAGGGTTTTTTACTGAGATAAATAAGGAGTTTTTAAGCTGCAAATCATGCAAAGCTACTCTATAGGTTTCAACGACTGACAATACGAAAGGTGAAAGCGAGTATAATACGAGATCTTAAAATGCTTTTAACATTTTAGTGATTGATTAAAGTTGAGATTTCTATATGCTCTAATGACAGTATTTTTCTCATATCTATTTTAGCATAATATATTTTATGTCAACGAAAATAAATTGTTATTAGTACACTGTTAGCCTTTGCTAACCATACTTGTAGGCTGTTTGAGACACACACACACACACGCACACGCACACACACACACGCACACGCACACGCACACACACACACACACACACACACACACACACACACACACATGATTTTGACAGCAGGAGGGGTTCTGAACTAATCTGTTAACAGCCTCAGTGGACTCTCTGGGATCTTTGCTGTAATTTCTCCTTTCTGATGTTAATCAGAACAAGCGAAAAAATGAGCATGAATGCAGATTGGGGTTTGCTTAAGGTTCATTTAGTTTTGCTAAGCTTTGCAAGCCTGAGGCCTTTGCTATTACATGTCACCATCTGTCTCCTTATACACTCACGTCTGTGCATTTTGTATTACGTTCAGCCTCAAATTTAACTTGGAAAGGCGACAGAAACTTCAATGAGACACAGGGATGTGTGCCCCTTGATTATGAATTGCAATGTTTTACCTGGAAACTATACCAAACCTAATCATGAGACACCAACGCTGTAGAGTTTAGAGAGTAGAATTTTAGAGATTGTCTAATGAAGAAGTACGTTTTCAAGCCAAGTCATCTTTTTTTTGGTTTGGACAATCATCTTTTCGTATTTTTTTGACATTTGATGACTTCAGCTAGACCTCTGGGAAATGTTGATTGGTATTTCCACCACTGTCTGACAATATTCCAACCAGACATTGAGTTATTTGAGTAAAAAATTCAGCACATGAATGAATAGAGAGGTTAATAATTAACTGTAGCTCTTCTTTGCTGTTTAAATGCTTTTGACCTTTATCATTGTCAAGGTTTTTGTACAAAAAAGAACATCTTCTGCCTGCTTCAGCAGCCTCTCATAATCCATGTCCCTTAATTCAGCCAATCATTTGACTGTATTTGGCGTGAGTTTCGTCCTGTGAGCTCTGAAGTAAGACTGACCCAGTCTCCCTGTGGCTCTGCTACCAGACTAGCCTTGGCTAATATCTCATGAGCTATTATGAGTTTAAAAAGTTCTGTTTACTCTTATACTGTTTGGGCTGCAAACAACAAATGGAGTCTTCATTTATGTCATTTTCTCTTCTTCTCCTGTTTCCTCCTCCTCAGACGGCGTATAAGCCCTGGCTGTGCGCTCAGTATTTCCCCACCACCCCGCATTTCTGTGAGAAGAGGGTACCGTGCCACCAGTACTGCCTGGAGGTCCAGCAGAGCTGTCCATTCATCCTGCCCGATAACGACGACCTGATTCACGGTGGCAGCCCAAGCTTTATCTGCACAGGTAAACGCCTCACTGTCAAATCAAGCATCCTGTTTACATCAGCGTGGACTTTAAGCACATGCAGGCGTTTTTGTGGCCTCGTAGTCTCTTCTGCCTCCGAGAAAAGCCCCCAATTCAATTTACGTGAGTGAAAAAGAGCATTTTATAAAAGGATGCTCAGTGTTAATTCATGCTGTCTCCACATTTACTGGATGGTGTTCCTGCAGGAAAACAGAGAGATGTTTCTCAAGGCTTTCTGATGACACCTAGTGACGTGTTTGAGCATAACCGAGCTAAGACAAGGACATTTACACAATGCATTGATAAATTGAATTTGGCCTGTCTCTCAATATTTACAGCAGTTTATACAGTAGTACTCACCAAGGACTCTGCCTCAGAGGAGCAGACGCTGGATGGATGCAGACTAACAACAAACAAATAAACCCCTAAGAGCCGAGCAACACAGCAGAAAGGCCCTGCACAAACACCAGTGCCTTTGTTGGTCAACAACATTTAATGAGCCACTGAGCTGACAAAAAAAAGGCAAGTGTGGAAAGGGAAGTCAGAAAGACATTTTTAAAATCATTTTCTGAATGAATGAAGTGGTAAATGTGTATTAAAGGCGTGCTTAATCTTAATCATCAGCAGGGGAAAACTACTTTGTGTTTATTTTTCTCCTCATATTCAAGAGGATTTTAGGCTCAATTAGTCAGCTCTGAGAACAACTCTACTTATGAACAACTTTGGAAACGTTAATGCCTTTTCCCCCTTTACTTATTATTCATTTTCATGTCTGCGAGCTGTTCCCTATTGTTGTTTCTGAACTCTCAAAGTTCGTAAAGGATATTTCTTAAGCCAGCTTCTGCATGGCTTTCCTCGTCATTTGGATAAGAGCTCGGAGAGTTACTTTGGCTGCTTTGCCTCACTTCAGGGTCGTTTTCTATCACATTCGTTGTCGTTCCACTTCTAGCAGTAACCCCTTTCTCCATTATTAATCAAAAATATTCACATTTTGACTGACTGCTCTCTTTGTTCTTCCACGAGTCCCTTGCTCTACTTTTGCCTGATGAGAACTTTTCCCTTGAAGAAGCAGGGTGGGATTTTCCGGCACAACTTCCCCAACTACTTTTCCCTTAGCAGTCTAGTTGTCACTGTGCAGATGAGTGCATGGCAGCTCCTTTTACACCCCTGCAAGTTTCGACTTCCAGAGTCATCATGTGACGCAGCGGTGCGTCACCCTCTGTGTGGTCTTGGACTTTAATTTGAGTTCAGCTGGGGGTCACTGTGTCTGGTCCTCCGCGTCGTGATTAGAGCTACAAACCGAGGTCAAGTGGTCTTGATCCTTCTACAGCTGAAGCTGAAGGATTCTCTAAATGTTGATGAGATAACCTTCACTGTACAAGCAAAGTGTTGCATTCAAATTAGATTGTTGTTCTGAATAGATGCTGTTTTAAACGGAACTGGAGCAGATTTAATCCCAAATTAATTTTGAAATATCTATCGTCATCTCTGTTGCTGACAATTTAGAGAGCAGTGAATTGACTACGGTTTTTATGATTTACAAAGCTGGAACAGAAAGCAACACAGTTATAACAACATGAGGCCTGAGCAATATCTCAGAGGAAAATGACTGTAGTGTTTATATGGTGAATTTTGAAAACCAATCTCTGACTTTAATACGTTGTTTTTACAATACATGTTAGGACTGGATCTTTAAATGTGATCTTTCTCGGATAAAGTTGAACTTCTTTTGCTAAAGGAACTCTGAAGTGAGACGTGACAGGCGCTGACATATTGCTCTTTTGGGGCCAGAGTCTGTGCAGTGGAGATCAGCTGTGAGAGCGGCTGCATTGACGTCACACGCTGTCCACTAGCCAAAACACACATTTAACTTGTTAAAATGTAAAAGATCCCTCAGATCGGTACAGTCCTTACTAGAACAGATTCTTAAAGCATCTTCTTATACAGTTAATGTGCAGCTGTGGCTCAGTTGGTAGAGTCGGTGATCCTCTCAACCGTAAGGTCAGGGGTTCGATCTCCAGCTCCTGCAGCCACATGTCCGATGTGTCCTTCAGCAAGACACTTAACCTCAAGTTGCTCCTGCTGCTTCGTCAGCGGCACGAATAGGATTAGTTACTTCTGATGGTCTCACTGCATAGCAACCTCTACCATCAGTGTGTAAATGTGCAGGTGTGACCTGCGGTGTAAAAGAGCTTTGAGTAGTCAGAAGACTAGAAAAGCGCTACACAAGCTCAAGTCCATTAACCAAAAGTTTTTTTATTGTGAAAATCGCATTGATTTATTTTTCTGTAAAGACAAAATATTGAGAAAGAAAAAACAACATAATAGAAGTTAAGAGAGAGGGACAATGAATAGACTACACACAATGACAATAACAGTAATGTATGGGTGGAGATACTTGAAAAGAAAAATGATAATAATAGTAATAATTTTAACAAAAACTGTACATATAGAGGTCTCTGTAGGGAGAATAAAAATGGCGGACTTGCGCAAAAGTTTTGCTCTAGGCTGGGGGTGGAGTTCATGGGTGGAGATACCAGGGGAGGTTTTTTTTTTTTTACCAGAATCCCACTGTGACATCACAAGGAGAGCAGATTTGAAACAGAGCATTTTTCTCTGTGTTGTAAGACTTATGCAGACCACAAACAAAGGACTGGATGGATTTATTTCACTTATTGTGGGTCAGTAGACACTCAGGTTACCCAAATAAATGTTCAAAAACACTGTCAAAGTGGATTTTTTTTTACAATATGTCCCGTTTAATAACCATTATGATAATTATTAATTAGTATGATGGCTGATATTATACATTTTTGACAGAACTGAAACTAGATGTATGTCATGTGGTGTATGGTGTTAAAAGAAACAGTACAACTATATCAGTATATCTCAAAGGTCCATATCGGCCTGATGATATCGGCCTACTAATATATCGGTCAGGCTCTAATTAATAGATTTGTATTCCAGGAAAAAGACTGAATATTTCCCCTTTGTCGTCTCTTTTTCAGGGCTCTTGGGAGAATATCTATCAGACAGTGAAGCGGAGTGCTGCGACGTCCGATGGGACTCCAAAATGGACAACCCTTCAGGCGAGACACTAAAAAGGACTGCATCTTCCTGCCAGCCCGAGGGGGCCTCAGTCACCTCAGCTGCCACCTCGAGACTGTGCAGCGGGCGACTGAAGATCTGCCTGCTGGCCCTTGTCCTCCTACACACTGTCATCATCATTTCAGCCTCCCATAATTCCACGTTGGTGGGCGTGGCTGCCATTTTCTCACCTGAGGAGAGCGCTTCTAATGAGGAGTGAACCTTGGGGATGAATTTGGTGCTTGTAAAGAGTGATGTCGTCCAGAGGATTATGGCTTTTACAATGGCATGGCTGCCAGGGACACATCTGGCGAGACATGCAGAATATGCCTCTACAATCTTACGCAGATGAACCAACAACCACAGGAAGTGGGAAGGTTTTAACTGGAGCTAAGGGCGCTGGGATTGGACATCGACCAACCGAGATGTTTGAAAACCACCCCCCTAAAGAACTGACCTCTTGCCACTTGAAACCTGCTCATTGTTTCTATTCCATCCAAATGTTTTTGAGCATATTGTCCCTCCTCTTCTTCTCTTCCTCCCGCCTTTCCGTCCTTCCCTCCTTCCCACCCCTTCCCCTCCCTAACGTTTTCAAAGTGTGTATGGATGGCAGAGGGGAAACATATGGACATTGATGAAGTGTGCACTCTCACTCGTCATTACCTTTAGATTTTTGCTGCATTTATTTCAGGTGCCAGAATGTTTTGACATATCAACTGTATTCCACTTCCTGCTCTTCATAGCCTTTGAGGCATCTTCTTACAACCTTGTATGTGTTGCTTGAGGGCCTGCCAGGACCATCTGATCCATCATCATTCATATGGGTCTTGTTTCTCTGAAAACAAAATGTATGTTCTTCAATATTCTAATGTTCTGCTTGTATTTTGTCCCACTAGAACTTATTTTCAACCCCTTTTTGGCGGTACATGCCTACACATTTTAGGACCTTAAGTGCTCTGAGACTGGCTCACTTTCTCTTCTAACTTGTTGGGCCATTGAGCAAGTTGGGAGTGACGAAGTGGCTAACGTAGTGAAGGTTCAGCTAATGGTTACAAGGTGTTACAGGAGCTGATGATGTACTCCTAAACAGGAAGTGGTGTTCTCTAGGTTCTGAAGTGTTCAGTTTACCTCATACGGTAGTGTCGGTGCTGCAGATAGGCAGCCCGGTGGCTCGTCTGAACGCCGCAGTATTTAGAGAAGTCGTACATAAGACTGCAGGGACAACCCAGGGATACTAGAGAACAGTTGCATGATGCCAAAACACAGAGGACCTCATTTATCAACCATGTGTATACTTGTTTCTACACACAGAATTCGATTTTAACATGCTTGAGAATCTCTGAAAATTAAGAACCGTGCATGCATCACCTGTAGTTCAATTAAACCATGCAAACCAACTCCATTGTGAACGATGTTAGCATACTGTAAGAGCTAAACTAAACTTCCAGGGGGCTGTCTTTAGCGTCAGCTCAGCTGTAACTTAGTTCTGGGATGGATTAAAGTCAAATTGTAGAGATATGGTTCGCTCACAAGTGATTTAGCAAATATTGCTAAATGGAGCTAGCTTTGGTTGGCGTTTGCTCACACCTCCCTTAACCTTGTTGTTAGAAAAAAAGTAATAAAAAGGTGGAATTGTTAGATAGTTCTTTTAGACCTCAACAACACTCTTTGAAAATGTAATCACATTGTTACAGCTGAAATCCAAAGCATACCTCTGCATTTAGATCTTAGCTGGCTACTGTTAGCTAGTGGGACGCTCTTCCAGTAAACCACTAGCTAACAGTCAACTAGACTGATATGACAGCCAAATGAACAACTGAAGAGACAGTTAGTTGTGGAAATCTGGAGGGACATGAAGGCAAATTTATCTGTAAAAAAAACACATTTGCTAACCAATTAGCTACTGTTAGACAACAGCTAATGTCCTCATTAGATAGGCTATCTTTCTAGCTAACATTACATCAGTTAGGAAGTAATTCCTTGCAAGCACATAAGCTAAGATTTTACGTCTTTCTTATCAAATTGTGTAACACCACAACAACACTATAGTATAAGCTCTCAGTCACTTCCTAGCTAACTCAAATATTATCTAGCAAGTAGCTGAATGCTAACCTTAGCTGTTGTCTGAACCTAGCTAGTAGCTATTAAGATATGTTGTTTAACCTTGAAATATGGTCCAATTTCCTGCCAGAATTCCACTACTCATTGTCTTTTCTGTTGCTCCTCAAGTGAAAAGCAATTATTTATCAGATACTTTACGTTTACATTACTTCCAACTTGGATTTCTACAATAACAGAGCAAAATGGCTGCCAATAGCCAGTGCAGGAACACAGATCTATGCCTACTTTTATCCGACTTTATCTTCCTCCTTTTCTACTTTTGATCTAAATTAATGATACATTAAGGCGACTATAGGACTTTCAATACAATGTGGTCGACCATATATGACATTTCGGGGGCTGTTTATGTCAATGAGCTCTCAGCTGCACAGGCTGATTGATGGCTACTTCACCTTTTTCTATCAAGAACTCCTGGGAACACATTGACAACTTGTTGGAACACTTGGTTTGATAAATGAGGTCCCAGATCTTTGAGTGCCTCTCTGCTGTGTACACCCAGTGAGGCAGATTCTGGCAATGGAGCAATATAGAAAAACAGCCAGCATTAGTGTCATCTTCACTGGCTCTTTCTGCTACTTGGAAGTGGAGCGAGTGACCAGCAGACCAATCAATCAATCAATCAATCAATCAATCAATCAATCAATCTGTCGACTCTTAAATACCCTTAGACGAGCTGATCAACTGCTATCTTTCACAGACTAGCAAAGGGCTGTGTTAGCATCAGCATACGAGGAGTGTGAGGAGTTTCCAAGGGCTGATCCATCACATTTTTTTCTGTTTTTATCCCCTGCATAGCTGTTACCATATACAGTAAGTGCACATTCAGACGAGGAACGTTCACACAGGGATTAGGATGACTTAAAACTCCCCTTTTTAGCTATAGGGACACACAGAGATTAGAAACAAAAGAGAAGTTTAAATCTGATACCACGAGCAACAATTGATATAGATAGATGTTCACCTCTTTATTGGAGCAACTTTTTGTTTAAAATCTTGGTAAATAATCAGTTTAAGACAGATTGGAGTTTTAACTCCAAATTGTTCTTAGCTTTGAAAACGTGCACTCCTACCTCCCCCTACCACATTAAATCTTGCCCTTACCTCACTTCACATCATGTAAAGGCCGTCACTTTGCTCTTCACACACTCATCATAGGAGTGGGATGTCACATGAAAAGTCAAGTCTACACCCGCTTCATAGACTAAAGCCCAAAATCTCTCCACCCAGTTTACGCCCTGATCCCTTTTTGCTTGATATTCTCCTGTGACGTGTTGTTTCGTTACTTTGTTTTTCTTGGCAAACTGTGATGATGAAAAACTACATTCCCTTGAAGACAGCAGCGGATGTAACAGGCTCACTCTTTGTGCTCCGTCCCCTTCGATCTCTAGCTGTTCATGATTTGAGTCCTGTGGATCTATGCAGAAGAACCCCACCACAAACTAACTTCCGCCTTCTCTCCACGACCACTGTCACCACCACCACCAATCCCCCCTTGTCCTTTCTGTTGTAAATATGTCCTTAGGATGTGGAATCCAAAAATGGCCGCCCACCACCCACACCTTCCCGTTCCCTTTCTTCCCGTGCCTATCCCCCACTGTTGGAATCTCACTGTGTTTTCTGTTCGCCTCCTTGGTTTTTGTCTGTTTTTTGAGATTTTTGCCGCATTTTCTGTTGTCTAAAGCAGTGGTGTGAGTTGATGAGTAGGACTAAGTTGGATGTTTAAAAGATGAGATGAAGAGGTCTTGAGAAAAATATACAAAAAAATGAAGCTTGAATTGAGAAAAGGGTTCAAATATAGAGAAAAAATTATGATAAAGTTGTCATATTGTCATACTAGAGATGCTTTAGTTTGCTAATTTACTTTCTTTTTTTTCTACAAAAGACTTGGATGAAATTATTTATAAAATGCGTCCCACGAGTCATGATCTTTTTTGGACGTAAAACAAATACATTTATTAACATTTTGTTCAAAAGAAAATAAATATAAATTATGTTAAACATTACTGGTGTTTGTGGTCATTTCACTAAGTGTCTGATAATACTCAACCCAAAGTATATTTTCATCATTTTTCTTCAATAACTTCCATGTTTTATGACCGACAGTCCTCAAATCAATATTTTAAATTAGTACTCACTTGGAGGAAAGAGACACACCAACTTTTGTCTGATATTTGTGGTTGTATCTTTTTTTTATTAATATCAAATTGTTAATAATGTACAAATGTGTAATAGTAATTTTGAGTGTTTATTGCAAAGCATTGCCTGGGCTAGGGGGGATGCGTCCCCCCTGGTGTTTCGTGAGCAACATAAGTAGGGGGTTATGTTACACACAATCAAGTGTGTCTCAAATTTTATAAAGATGTGTTGAAGTGGTTTAAGTTACTCGTTCCTCCAAGTGAGTACTAATTTAAAATATTGATCTGAGGACTGTCGGTCATAAAACATGGAAGTTATTGAAGAAAAATGATTAAATATTGATCTATTATTAGCTAAATATTAACTTCAACTCCTACATGTGGTCATGCACATATGAGTCTTTTTTCAAATAGAATTATCCTGATAATTCACAGTGAATTTTAAAGGTCTCAGTCCAAAGGAGAGCCTCAAAAGGTCTGACAAACATAGCTAAAACCCTGTCTCTGTGGCTCAAAAGATAGAGGATGGACTAGGAGTCTGGAGGTCGTGGGTTCGAACCTTATCGGGACAACATGAATTTTAAAGGTCTGAGTCCAAGGGAAAGACTGAAAAGGTCTGGGAAACGTGATCAAGCACCTGTCTCTGTGGCTCAGGAGATAGAGGATGGACTTTGAGTCTGGAGGTCATGGGTTCGAACCTTATCGAGACACAGAGAATTTTAAAGGTCTCAGTCCAAGGGAAAGAGTCAAAAGGTCTGACAAACACTGCTAAGACCCTGTCTCCGTGGCTCAGGAGATAGAGGATGGACTTAGAGTCCGGAGGTCGTGGGTTCGAACCTTATCGGACAACATGAATTTTAAAGGTCCGAGTCCAAGGGAAAGACTGAAAAGGTCTGGGAAACTTGATCAAGCACCTGTCCCTGTGGCTCAGGAGATAGAGGATGGACTTTGAGTCCGGAGGTCATGGATTCGAACCTTATCGAGACACAGAGAATTTTAAAGGTCTCAGTCCAATGGAAAGAGTCAAAAGGTCTGACAAACACTGCTAAGACCCTGTCTCCGTGGCTCAGGAGATAGAGGATGGACTCTGAGTCCGGAGGTCGTGGGTTCGAACCCTTTCGGACAACATGAATTTTAAAGGTCTGAGTCCAAGGGAAAGACTGAAAAGGTCTGGGAAACTTGATCAAGCACCTGTCCCTGTGGCTCAGGAGATAGAGGATGGACTCGGAGTCCGGAGGTCGTGAGTTCGAACCTTATCGGGACACAGTGAATTTTAAAGGTCTGAGTCCAAAGGAAAGAGTCAAAAGGTCTGACAAACACTGTTAAGTAACTGTCTCTGTGGCTCAGGAGATATAGGATGGACTTGGAGTCCGGAGGTCGTGGGTTCGAACCTTATCGGACAACATACATTTTAAAGGTCCGAGTCCAAGGGAAAGACTGAAAAGGTCTGGGAAACATGATCAAGCACCTGTCCCTGTGGCTCAGGAGATAGAGGATGGACTCGGAGTCCGGAGGTCGTGAGTTCGAACCTTATCGGGACACAGTGAATTTTAAAGGTCTGAGTCCAAAGGAAAGAGTCAAAAGGTCTGACAAACACTGTTAAGTAACTGTCTCTGTGGCTCAGGAGATATAGGATGGACTTGGAGTCCGGAGGTTGTGGGTTCGAACCTTATCGGACAACATACATTTTAAAGGTCCGAGTCCAAGGGAAAGACTGAAAAGGTCTGGGAAACATGATCAAGCACCTGTCCATGTGGCTCAGGAGATAGAGGACGGACTTTGACTCCGGAGGTCATGGGTTCGAACCTTATCGAGACACAGAGAATTTTTAAAGGTCTCAGTCCAAGGGAAAGAGTCAAAAGGTCTGACAAACACTGTTAAGTAACTGTCTCTGTGGCTCAGGAGTTAGAGGATGGACTCGGAGTCCGGAGGTCGGTGGTTCGAACCTTATCGGGACACAGTCAATTTTAAAGGTCCGAGTCCAAAGGAAAGACTGAAAACGTCTGGGAAACATGATCAAGCACCTGTCTCTATGGCTCAGGAGTTAGAGGATGGACTCGGAGTCCGGAGGTCGGTGGTTCGAACCTTATCGGGACACAGTCAATTTTAAAGGTCCGAGTCCAAAGGAAAGACTGAAAACGTCTGGGAAACATGATCAAGCACCTGTCTCTATGGCTCAGGAGTTAGAGGATGGACTCGGAGTCCGGAGGTCGTGGGTTCGAACCTTATCGGGACACAGTCAATTTTAAAGGTCTCAGTCCAAAGGAAAGACTGAAAACGTCTGGGAAACATGATCAAGCACCTGTCTCTATGGCTCAGGAGTTAGAGGATGGACTCAGAGTCGGGAGGTCGGTGGTTCGAACCTTATCGGGACACTGTGAGTTTTAAAGGGTTCAATCCAAGGGAAAGACTGAAAACGTCGGGGAAACATGATCCAGCACCTGACTCTGTGGCTCAGGAGATAGAGGATGGACTCGGAGTCCGGAGGTCGGTGGTTCGAACCTTATTGGGACACAGTGAATTTTAAAGGTCCGAGTCCAAAGGAAAGACTCAAAAGGTCTGACAAACACTGTTAAGTAACTGTCTCTGTGGCTCAGGAGTTAGAGGATGGACTCGGAGTCCGGAGGTCGGTGGTTCGAACCTTATCGGGACACTGTGAGTTTTAAAGGTTTCAATCCAAAGGAAAGACTTAAAAGGTCTGGGAAACGTGATCAAGCACCTGTCTCTGTGGCTCAGGAGTTGGCAAAGCGCCAGGCTGTGCATTTTATTTGGGATGACTTACTTAATATATTTGCGACAACTTTTATTAGCGACTTTTATTTGGGACGACTTACTTAATTACTTTATTTGCGACGACTTAATTAAGTTACGTTAAGAAAGTTTACTAGTTTTCTTAGTTGAGTTAGTTACTTAGGAAAGTACTAAGAAAACTAGTCAACTTTCTTAACGTAACTTAATTAAGTAAGTCGTCGCAAATAAAAGTCGCAAATAAAAGTCGTCGCAAATAAAATGCACAGCCTGGCGCGAAGCCAGGCTGTGCATTTTATTTGCTCAATCTTCCTTAAATAACCACTTTCTTAAATAACATAACTTAACTAAAGTAACTAACTTAACTAACTTACACTTAAACATATCTGTACAAAATTCCAGCCACATTTGATTGTCTGTAGCATAACCCCCTACTTATGTTGCTCACGAAACACTAGCCCTGGATTTGCCAGGTAGGATCCAGGCACCGACAACACAGTGGGATTCGAACTGAGACTGCTACTCACCACGAGGAACTGGCGCTCAAGCCCGAGACTAATCCACTACGCCACCAATACCCTTCACACTTGGAGATTTCCACCGGGCGTATTTATCTTCGTCATTTAGGATGTTGGACTTTAAAACTCACAGTGTCCCGATAAGGTTCGAACCCACGACCTCCGGACTCAGACTCCATCCTTTATCTCCTGAGCCACAGAGACAGTTACTTAACAGTGTTTGTCAGACCTTTTGACTCTTTCCTTTGGACTCAGACCTTTAAAATTCACAGTGTCCCGATAAGGTTCAAACCCACGACCTCCGGACTCCGAGTCCATCCTCTAACTCCTGAGCCACAGAGACAGGAGCTTGATCACGTTTCCCAGACCTTTTGAGTCTTTCCTTTGGACTCAGACCTTTAAAATTCACTGTGTCCCGATAAGGTTCGAACTCACGACCTCTGGACTCCGAGTCCATCCTCTAACTCCTGAACCACAGAGACAGTTACTAAACAGTGTTTGTCAGACCTTTTCACTCTTTCCTTTGGACTCAGACCTTTAAAACTCACAGTTTCTCGATAAGGTTCGAACTCACAACCTCCAGACTCCGAGTCCATCCTCTAACTCCTGAGCCACAGAGACAGGTGCTTGATCACCTTTTCCAGACCTTTTGAGTCTTTCCTTTGGACTCAGACCTTTAAAATTGACTGTGTCCCGATAAGGTTCGAACTCACGACCTCCAGACTCAGAGTCCATCCTCTAACTCCTGAGCCATAGAGACAGGTGCTTGATCATGTTTCCCAGACGTTTTCAGTCTTTCCTTTGGACTCAGACCTTTAAAATTCACTGTGTCTCGATAAGGTTCGAACCCACCATCTCCGGACTCAAAGTCCATCCTTTATCTCCTGAGCCACAGAGACAGGTGCTTGATTATGTTTCCCAGACCTTTTGAATCTTTCCTTTGGACTCAGACCTTTAAAACTCACGATGTCCCGATAAGGTTCGAAACCACGACCTCCGGACTCCAAGTCCATCCTCTATCTCCTGAGCCACAGAGACAGGTGCTTGATCAGGCCTGGGCCTTTTCGCTGTGGCTGGCTCTGACTCTTTTATTTTTTTAACCAGAAGCTCTGAATATCTCTGCTTCTCTTCGTGGCAAGTCTCTAAATATCCTTGGGGGAAATGTAATTCAATCGGTCAGTCCATTCACTTTTAAGTAATAGTTATAACTACAAACATCAGGTGTTTGTGGGGCTCTGCGACCCCTTAAATAACAGCTTTGACTCCATTAAAAAGTCAAAAACAAAGGAGGTGTCGACAATGGGCCTAATAATGTCTATTTACAGTATCTACAAAGGTTTAGTTTTACCTAACTATCGACATCTTCGATCACTTTTAGTAACACATATTGTATCTCAAGCATTTGCTGGTTCTGCGGTTATTGTGGTCCTTTGTGGTTATTTCAGATGGAGGCCAGGGGTGAACCAGGGGGCTGAGTGTGTGAATGAAACAGTTTTAAACTCCCTATTTAACACCTGAGCGGGTTGCGTCACGCCTTGAGGATGCTAATGTTTGTAGCGTCTAAGCTACCTAACGTTAGCAAACATTAGCTTCAACTCGGAGAACAATATTGGCAGGAACTCGAGTTAACCTGAGCGAAACGTTTAACCACAACATCAAATCGTTATATTTAACAACAAAACCGTCGACGATTGCTCACCAAATGTTGAAAGAGAAGGGGAATTTCGGGAGGCGGCTTACGACTCTTCCGAGTTGACTGTGGACGTGCATCTGATCTGTGAGGCCTACCCATACTCGGGTGTTCCAGCTATTTTAAACTCTCGCGGGAGGTGGAGACTTCCGGGGCGCAAACGAGCCGGCGGAAGTCGCATTGCGGGAAAAAATTCTTAGCGACTGCGGCTTGTTAGGTGAGATTAAAATTATATGTTTGACCCACAGACTGTAAATAATCTATTTTATATACGGTTTGGGTTTGACATGATTGAATCGCGTATTTCAATAAAGTTTGTTTCTTTATTTTCTTTGCCGAAAATAAACGACTCGGTTTAAGTAGCCTGAGTGTGAGTGTACAGTATACCTGTTGTGCACAGTAGTTTATACCTGTTATGTTCAGTCTATGGTGTTTACAGATGGACAGTATCTCTGGGTTGATGTCAGCTTATGAAGTTACTAGAAGTGTTTTTTAAATAGTTTTAGAGACACAAAAGATGTTGTAAACTCAAACATATTTGTTTAATCTATATACCCTATGTATGTATGTGTATGTGTAAAAAATCAATGTATGAATGATTGTATGTATGAAGTGTTTCCCCATTTTTTGTATGTAAAAGGTAAAATGCTATTGTCGAAGAGTAAATTAATTAAAATTGTTTAAACTAAAAAAAATACAACTTTAATGAAAATGTGATCAAAGAAATTGCATTTGAGTTGAAAGAGGTGAGTTAAAATAATGTATTTTATTGTGACATGTTTTATTGATAGGTATTTCTTTTATATGGATCACTCCTTCAGAGATGGAAAGTAACTTCAAGAGGAGGCAGTGCATTTTTAGTAGCTTATATTCTCCACAAGAGGGCAGTATTGCACCACATTTCAAGTTTCAGAAAACAATGAATATTCTCATTTTCTTGAACAGCTACTGTATGCTTTGTCACACCTCAACCACTCAGTCATGTCTCATTTCCTCTCCTGTTTGCTTCCCATCAGACGGGGTTATGCAACAGAAACCAACTTTGTACAAAATTTAAATCTATCTTATTCATTGTTGTTGTTATTGCTCTGTTTGTCTCTATCCTTCTTCTTCCTGCATCTCCCTCTATCTCACTTTCCAAGCACCAGCACAGTTTCGGCTGATGGCTGTTGATCATGAGTCTGGTTTTGCTCGAGGTTTCTGCCTCTTAAAGGAAGTTTTTCCTTACCACTGTAACTTTCATCTTCATATAACTTTGAGTCTGATTATACAACACATATGTCACTTGTGATCAATTAAATCGCAGTGTGTTATGGCTGTTTGCGATGTTATAAGGCATACATTTAAATGACTCTAAACTAAATCTTTGGAGTTAAAGACATTCACTTTACTGTGCCAAAGTCAAGGACCCTTTTGTGTTAATTGACGTCATTTTAGTGGCCAATCAATCCATGTGTGTTCTGTGTTTTAGCTCTCAGTGTCAGCCAAAAGTCCAGTCGGTGCTGAGACACAGAAGCCATCTAAAATGTCTGTAGAAATAGCCTTTTATTAGGAATTAGTCTAACAATTTATTTGAAAAGTGCAATATAAATAAAGTATATTACTATTCTTATAAGTAATAGGCCTACTTCCTCACCAATTACGAGTATTTCTCTCCTCTCAAAAAGAAGCAATATCTCACCTATGCCACAAGGTGGCAGCATATAACAGGTACAGATCCAAGACTGAGCACTTCTGCTGGCTGCAGCGCCAAATGCTCAGGACAACACATTTCATTCATTTACAATATTATCAATTAGAAGTTTTAATCTCAATGTATGTCTGGCACACACAACAAGCTTGAAGCATTTCAATAAATATGTGATGCATAAATAAAGTGTAAACATGGCTGCATACTTGCTATAGCATCCCAACGAGATCCAAGTGGGGAATGTGGAAAAATGTCAAATTTAATTATGTGTGTTGTGCCATATTATCATGATGTATACAGTCTGATTCATATCACTGTGCTTTATGTGAATGTCTAGAAAGGGCAGAATTTCTCCACATAATATATCCTGTATAAAACAAATACATCAAAATAAAATGCACTAAAGTATCACTGTAAGCACCTTTGTGTCCCAATTCTGAACCTGTAGTGTAACATTCTCATATGCA
Organism: Tautogolabrus adspersus; assembly: GCA_020745685.1. Taxonomy (NCBI): domain Eukaryota; kingdom Metazoa; phylum Chordata; class Actinopteri; order Labriformes; family Labridae; genus Tautogolabrus; species Tautogolabrus adspersus. The sequence continues at coordinate 2,324,328 of CM036557.1, forward strand.
CCAGAGGTTCAAAAAAACCAGTTTGTTTATATTTGCGAACATGTTTTTTTAGGGTCAAAATAGTCAAATGGATCTCGCTGTAAAAATGATTTGAGTGCATTTTCCTCCCCATGCCTTAGCCATTTCATTCATCCTCTCCCACAGCCGAGCTCACACATCTCCCACTCATTCTCCCCTCTTTTTATCCTTTGAACCACGTGTCAACTGACCTGACATTTCAACATCTCATGGGCTCTTTTTTACTGTACAAGGCTGTCAGTAGTTTGTACCAGAGCTGGGGAAAGAATGAGAGACTTTCTGAACTCTGCAATTAAGATAGTCCTAACTGTGTCTTCACTTCCTTCCTGAGGCTTTCTGGGTACTGACGTCTTTTGATGCCATTTAGACATGCAAGAAATCCTCAATAAAACACTTTCAAATTGAGTTGAGTTGGAAATGATCCATGAATTATGTTGTTTGGTATCAAGTGTATGAGAATCTTTTCAGCTGCAGTGTTTTACTTTTCCCACTGATGTTACAGATTAAGGAAGAACCAGAAAGAAGCACAGAAAAGGGGTTTAAACCAACCTGAAAAGGTCTGAAATGCAGGATTAATAAAACTTGTGGCTTTCATCTTCAGATCTTAATACAACAATGCTGATGGGCTTTTTATTCAGGCAGAGGAAACACGCAGACATATGCAGAGACTTTATGCATGAGACACACAATCCAGTGAAAACACTGTAAAATTCTTACTTTGTCTTTTCTTTCTCAGTCAAAAATACAAAACATACGTGAACACATACAGCGTTTGTCTTTTAAAGAAACCATCCGCCACCAACAAACATCAAAAAGCCCAGTCTGTCTTCTAGTTGTCACAAGCTCTAAATTAATTGGCGTCGCCCAGCATCCCACCCACATCTTGTCGTCTTGCTGCCCACTTTCCTCCCTAGTCGCAGTTTATTTATTGAACAAACTGGCGTCTGACTCGCCTGAAACGCCTCAGTGAGTTGACACCTCAGCTTCCATCCCCAAACGATGCCCGGGTTTGTCCGCATCAAAGGCCCCAACGCAGCAGCAACAGCAGCAGCATCCAGTTGGAGGGGTGACAGAAAACTCCTGACAGGGTGCATTTGTTGCTGCTGCAGTCTGAGAAGGAACAGCTGGGGTTACTATACTGTACATGCAGCCCTGAGGAGTTAGTCAGTTTGACATGAGGGTGAAGGAGAATAATGTGTTTACATGACTCTTTTTTTCTAAAAGGAAGTGCAGGACCAAGAATGTGCTGCACAAACTATAACACACAAACACAAACATGCAGTCCAGTGACTCTGCAGTCTCACATTGTGCCCTCTGGACACACGTCACTTCCCATCAGTCTTGTGTGCTCTGTCGAACGAGCTCCTGGAGCAGCGGTGTTTTCGATATAGAAGTAATGAACAACATTAAATTTTTATGCTTCAATATAAGATTCTTTATGTTGCCCCTGTGTTTGAAAAACATAGTTTTTCATACTGGGACATGTAAGGAATAAGAGCTAACGTAATTAGCTATCAGCAGCTAGAAAGCTAATTGAGCTATTAGGGTAGAACCTTATTAGCTAGCTGTGAAACATAACAAGTAGTGAATACTTGTTCTGTTTACAGATTGTGTATTAAGATGGACAGAGAAACAGACACCTGGGAGTGAAGCCAAATTATTAGAGCTCCCCCTGCTGACTGGTTACAGTATTCGTCATAAACCGCACCTCCTCCATGTAAACAGATGGAGTATGGGTCAAACTCTAAAGTCAAAATACACGTCAATTTCATATCTTTTAAGCCCAGATTCTTTTGTCATCATTATTTGTTTAAATGCTAATTTAAGCCCAAGTGTTCACGTTTTCTGAGTAGTTTTGTCTGTATCAGTTATTTGATGCAAAACAGAGCATATGTACGTATACCTAATATATCCCCACATTAGTAAATGAGAAGTTAAACCAGTTATGAATGCTTAATGTTAGTGACCCAATTGATATAGTGCTAAGTTTTCACAATGTGTGGCAAGTTCAGATAATATGGTCCAAGTTACAAATAAAATATTGAACTAGCTCAAAGTAGTTATGAAAATACAGCCAAGCTATAGTTTTAAGAGGCTCTACTGCAGTACTGCTGTCCTTTGAGCTAGAGCCAACGTCAACATGCTAACATGCTGATGTCAAGCATTTACAATGTTTGCCAAGTTCACCTGTTTACTTACGTGTGTTGGAATAACTATCGTGCTAATATACAGAGCTCGGTGTGTTTAAGCTACACTGGTGCAGAAGGGTGTATGTGCAGAGTTTATGATTGGAAAGCTATCTTCACATTAATATACTGAATATCTAGTTAAATGTCATTTCTAATCGTATGCAGATGATGATGTGATGTTACATATTTTCTGTCCACTCGTTAAACCTTTTTATTACACAATATGAACATAGTCATACATTGTGACTTGCTTAAACATTTAGCTGATAATTAAAGCTGCATATTAGGTTATCAGGCTTTCAGTTCTGGTGGCAACACCTGCAGCCAAGGTGGTTTTTTAACGGATTCATTCATTTAAAGCTCCTGTTAGGAGTTTTTAGCTGGTTATGAAACAGACTGAAATTAATACTGATGCCTCTTTATGAGCTACAAAAGCAAACAGGTCCATCAACATTAAGCTTCACTACTTCTATATAGCGATTTTAAATGCCTGAAAGTGCTGCCGCAGGGTAGGTGTCAGATGAGCTTGTTCGCAGCATACAACAGAACCAGCCTTTTCTTTACATTTTGCTTGGCAAAGATTTTCAGTGAGTGACTGCAAAAAACGTACTTTCATGTCCAGGACAAGATAAGCAAAGAGGTCAGAGTTACCACTTTGTCTACAGGGGTCGCCAAAATCAACAATATTTGCCTTTTTCAAATCATTTTATTATCTAATGAATTCAGTTGCTCCAGGAAAGTATTCAAAGTACTCAGATGTGTTGACACACTGTTCACATCCACTAGGCACAAATGATGCACTCCCCTTGAGCTACTGCTGTTCCTTGTATTTGTAATGCAGCTACAGTCAGTCTCTCAGTAGGTAGAGGTCATGTTGTTGAGAAAAACACTGAAGATGATGTGTTTTTCTGCCTGTACACAGGTGTCTCGGTTTTGTAGCCTTAGGTTTTCCCCAGGTCCATACATTGCAGCATATTACATTTCTCACATGTTTCGCAGTCAGAGCAGTGTTTCGTTGTCAGTCTGTCTTTAACTTTGAATGCTGTGAGAGTCACATTACATCCGGATTTCAAGGCAGAAATTACAGGGCACATGATGATTGTCGTTCTGGTTTTTGTACAGTATGATTGTATGGCTGTTTCTTTCATTTAGTAGGAGTTAAAGAAGAAGACATAGATATAAACACTCTACAAGAACTGACTGCAATGAAATCTGGCAAGCTAGCCTCACTGATCTCCAGTAAACCGTCTCTCTGTGATATGAGCAATGCAGGGAGGACATAAAGTCATCTCTTTTTTTTCCTGTTTCCAAGAATCTGTAAAAAAAAGAAAAAACTCACAATTGCCAGATGGCTTGTGAGACGCTCTCGGCTGCTCCAGACATTTAGCAGATATCAGTCTTCACGTATCTCCTCCTCTAGCGTCTTGACACTTTTTGCCTCTGTATTTCTAAAGCGTTTCACTGCATGAATCATTCATGCATGCATGCCTTTATAGCTGAGCGATAACGATTAAATATCACAGGACAGTTTTACTAAAATGCACTGTCAGCGTATTGTTTAACAGCTTTTTACATAAGAAAGCCTGCTTCTTAAATTTGCCATCAATTTCTTCCTTTTTTCTCTTCCAATTTATCAATGATTTTAAGGTCAACATGGGTTGCCAGAGAGACAACAAGACAACTTCATCCTCACTAGCAGGAGAGACAAGAGTGAAGAATACCAACACACAACCATAGCTGTTAATCAGTCTGATCTATAGGACAGGCTGACATTACCACTCCAGATGAATAATTAAGCCCTTTGCCATTTTATTTAATTAGAGCTGGTATTATCATCATCTTACTTCTACTTGTGCATTTACAAGAAGGAGAAGAAGAAGACGAGCATAATCACAATCAAGACACTCAGCGAGACATGCAATAGAAAGGTCAGGGATGAGATTGCTTGGCTTAATAGCACATACTTCTTTTATTTCATTTTCAGAATCAAGAGTGCAACATTAGTGCCAAGTGCACGAAGGTTTGCTTCAAATTGTTTGCACCTTCTTTTATTTTCTACGAGCAATATATTACAATTTCAATACTCTAGCACATTGGTTCTCAAGATGGAACAAAAAAAATGCATCATAGACAAATTTGCGACCGGCTGAAAATGGCTCCGCGACCCACCAGTTGAGAACCACGGCTCTAGCACAGTGGTTCCCAAAGTAAGGGGCGCAAGACACTGGGAGGGGGGTCGCAAGATTCCATCCAAAAACATGTACAAATGTCGTCTAATTGCATATTTTTACCCATTATTGTGAAATAATACACAAAAAAAGTAGTTCCAGAGATGACTGTTTTTTTTTTTTACAATAAATGACTCAAATGACATCACAGTGTTTAGGCAACGTTAAATGTGTTAACCACCTCTAGGGACAGTAGGGGTCCCCAGTCTCTCGCACCTTATTTCTGGGGGTCGCGGGCCGAAAAGTTTGGGAACCCCTGCTCTAGCACACTTCATACTAACATTCGGTTACATGCATTATGGCCAGTTCTGTATTTACATGCACAAGTACATGCACCACTCCTGCACAAACCATATTCTATGTGCAAGACAACAAAACAGCCAAGCATCCCCCTGAGCAGCATATTGCAAATAGATACAACAAAACTATTTTACTAGATAAAAACAGGGTATCATCAGGGAATCAGAGACGCACTGAATTAGAATAAAAACAAGATAAATGGTCATAAATAAACAGTAATAATTACAACCAGCACGCAACGAGTTTACACTTGTGACAGACGTCTGTAGCTGAACTAGCTTATTGTCCTGTAATGCAAAATGCTCCTTTTTATTGCAAAGTATGATCAATCAGTTCAGTTGTCTGTGGTATGTCTGTGCATTTGTAAAAGGCAGCGAGGTGGGGGGGGGGGGACAGGGTGGAAGGGTGAGGACTGAGAGAGGGTTATTTAACAGCCTGACTGCTTGGGGGAGAAAAGTGCTCATCACTCAGGCGCTCTTTGCTCTGATGGACCTGTATCTTCTGCCTGAGGGGCTGGAGTTCAAGCAGGTGATGAGCCCGGTGTGATTGGTCACTGATGATGCTGTGTGACCGGTGAAGGCAGCAGGAGGTGTAGGTGGTGGTGATGACAGGTTGTTGTGGTGTGCTCGCATGCAAGGTTAATATAAGCACCAAATTTGCCCCAGGAAACACAAATTGACACAAATGCATAGAAATATTGGAGCACCTAGATTTAGAGCCCACATAGCTAACTCCCTGCTCTCTCTTAAAAAATAAAAAGACTTGTAAAAGTAATGTGACTCAGTCACCTCTTGTGTGGTGATGTGATGGTCCTCTGCCGGTATTTTGATTGATTTCAATGGTTTGGTTGGCGCGGGACATTTCTGAGTATTGCCCCAAGCCAATGACAATGCGCAGGGGAGTTTGGGAGTGGATACAATTCAGTGATTGGACGCCATTCAAATAAATGAAAGTTGCAGCCGAGATGCGGCACGTAGAGGCAAAGACGAGGTGAAACGCCACGCGGATAAAGCTTGTTCCAAAACTCAGTAAATATGGACAGACATGGAGGAGACATCTCCTCATAGTCTCCATCGTTTCATCTACTCGACACAAGTAAGAAACACAAGTGTGTTTCTCAAAATGTCAAGCATGTTTTACCAATGTGTGGTGCTAGATATAAGAGTACAGTGATGAGCAAAATGTCAAGTAAGACTTCAATTAGAGTAGTTTCCATTACTACACACACACAAACCGTTTCTTTTTTCTCGACATCTTCAGAACAAGACCACCATTGGAAAGATCCCCCCTGGTGTAAGCTGTGTCTTTGAATAGTTTATCAAAGCTTCTTAGTGTCGAATCTGAAGGACTTCTTTCTGAGAATGATGAGAAAATGAAAAAGAAAAATTAGCAACATCAGTATTCCTCATCACCCTGCATTGGTTTGGGGGCATGACATGTTCTGAATTGACTTCACATTCAGGCTCGGCTCAATCACATGCAAATGAGTATTGGCTATTACTGAAGGGCATTAATGCAGATCCTCAGGAGGAGCTGTAGAAAAACAAGATGAAAGAATAAATATACTTCTCAGGGAAAAAAGTGAAAAAAAGCATAAATGAGGAATAGATCATGATTGTGTGATTTAGCACAAGAACACACACATCGGCCGTTTTAAATCAATATGTTCCTCCCACACGGTGCGTTGAGGTGCGCTGGACACCGTGAAATCTGCCCCCCAAGGCGAGTCGATGTTGTCAGCTACATGATTACCTGGTGGCAGAGGAGAAATTAGGGGGTGCAAACACATTCGGCCCTTTCCCGTCACCCACACACATTGATCATAATCAGAGAGCTCCTTTCTGTGTCTGTGAGTCAAGTAGCTCTTGAAAATCACAGCCAGTCCAGATGTGTGTGTGTGTGTATTTACAAAAATGTAAAACAAACTGAATTAGCCTCCGTTGTAAAACTCACCAACCAGTCTAGTTGTACATTACATCAGATAATAAATCAGGGAGGTAAAGACATCCAAAAAGGGAGCAGGCAAAAAAGGCTGTGGTCAGAAATCAGGCAATGGTCATACACTATAAAACTCAGTAATGCAATGCAACATGAGGGAACACACGACGAACTCGCAACACAAGGGAGGACCATAGACTGTGAATACAAATGGACGAGGCCTGATTGACGCCACCCATCTGTTTCGGCAGGAGACTCATCGGCAGCATCCGCCATGCTGAAAATGCTGTCTCAGCCTAACTTTCAGTCAACCTATAACGACAGGCTGAGAGCTGGAGCTGAGGCGGGTTTTAAGCCTCCTGACAAACCGTTACATAGCGCCCGCCTGTCAGTCAGGTCAAGGCCAACATTTAATACAAGTTGTAGTTTAAGTGTACAGGATGTCCCTGTTGGTCCCATCATCAATCTAAACTAAACGCCATTGGCTCCAACTTGACCTCTTCTGATTAGACAGTAGATCGAAATCCACTTCAGATCTTGAGAAAGTGATAAAGAGTAATTCCCAACAGCTTGCCTGTGCTAATGGATCATTTTAAGCACCTTCTAGAAAGTTCTCCAGAATTTAAAGTGGCCAAGTCACTCAGGTCCAACAGCTCTTCTTGGAGGAGGATCTCTTCACAAGCAGGCTGGATTTGAGTGCTCTTGCATTGAGTGTACAACTTAAGCAGGCGGTAGACGGTGAGTAACTGAGGGAGAGTCACCCCTTACATGAACCACACATGCTTAACCCAGACGGATGTATTTCACAGTTACGTTTAAAAGATTTTTCCAGTTAAGTGATCAGTGGGAAGATATTGGCAGTCCGGCTGCTCAGAAAGCTGCAGTCCGTGTCATGCGAGGTATACGATTCCCTGCAAAAGAGCTCTCATACATAAAGAACCAGAAAGGAGTTAGATGAAATCGTCACTCAACAGTGCCAAACTGGGAGTTTATTATGTTTCTGATGAGTCTCTGTGAATTCCTCAAAGAAAATCCCCAGAGAATAAATCACCTTTATTTCTAGGATATGGAAAAATCTCACGAAATAGCTGAAAACAGGAGCAGCTTGTAAAAAGACAATCTGCAGGATGAATAAAAAAGTATTTTTCAGACGGCAAGCTATGTCAGTAAAACATCTACATTCTGTTTCTTTCTATAAAAGATGAATGTTGTAAACAGGGGAACAAAGTTGATAGAGTTGTGAGGCTTAAGACATGTTGAGTTGAATGCATTAACTCCGAGACAGGAGTAATTCATTCAGGCTCCACTCCCAGACCAGAATATTTCACGGCTAGCTGAAATGACGGAGCAAAAAAAACAACCTAATTTCCATAAACAGGCTATTCTTTGGAGCCAAGCAGTGAGACTACATTTTGGAAAAAGCCACTTCCTTCTCGGATGATTGAACTTCTGTTGTGTCCATGTTGAAGCAGCAATAAGTTCCTTTAAACACTGTTGAGTGCCAAAGAAAATTCACTGCAACAACCCAACGTAAAAATAAGCAGTCATTACTGAGGTCGAGCCAAAGAAAGTGAGAGATCTGACGGCAAGAACATCAGCATGATTCCTCAGCCTGGAAAAAGACTCTGATAAACAGACTCTTCTGATAATAGAGATGAAATTGCAGGTGAAATGGTGCCTGACCAGTCTGCCATTACTATGATGGTTATGCTGTTTGAAGAGAATTATCTTTATGACAAACCGGCAGCTCTTTGAGAATACTTGCATACGTTTGTAGGTGTAAGGATTCAGAATATGCCTGTTTCTTTTCATGTGTGTACGTCTTTGCTTTATTGCAGTAAGTAAGTGAAGGAGATGGACCAAAATGTTTACCGTAATGGATGCTAACAGCTAGCCACATTTAGCTTGCCCATCATGTTTCTTTTCCATCACTGTGACTACAGGGAGACACTGCAGAGGCTTATCCACGGTGTGCCTAAAGGGACAAAATAGCATGCGATTAATCAGGATAAAAAATAATGAATGCCTTCATTTCAAACCTTAATTAATCGCAATTAACTGATTAATACTGACAGACTCAATTGAGACCTTAATGCATTAATTATTTTTAACGCACACGACTTTCACGCTTCATATGCAAATGAATATGGAGCCTTATTAACCTTAATTATATTTTTCAAAAGAAGTAATGATGTTAACAAACTGTGATGCAGACTCTGCACACCTACCGAGCAGCTATCCAGCGTGCAGGTCATTGCAGACTGAAATGATAACTTCATATGAAACCATGTTTGAGCATGAAGCCTCTCCGGTCATGCTCCTGTGCAGTTCTGCAGCTTATTGCTGAAATACAAGAACTGCACTGCAGACTGCAGTCTATTTTTACCGTTAAAAACATACAAATAATCAGCTTCCTTAACACACAAGTCCCTGCTCTGAAACATGTCTCTTCGTCGTGCTGCATTATCGTAAACTCCTGGGTTAACTTGCATCTCACGTTGGAGTCGCTCACAGCATGTGAAGCCTGTAGATGCTAAAAGCTGTCACTGCAGAAAGATGCTCCTTCTGTTACCTCTTCACTGAGTGAGGCACTTATTGTCTTTAGTAGGAAGTTGAACATACTCTCATGTGTCATGATGGGGTGTTTGGGATCATCTGGCTTAAATTGTGCAAACATAACTGAGTGAGTATTCCTGTGTCGCATCAATAACTTTGCGTAATAGGCGGCGGGATGGTATTTTTTTGGTTGGGTTACGGTGGGGCTAATAATCCATGCAGTGGTAGGGCTCAAGTCGATGTCAGAATTTTAATACAAATAGGCTAAATAGTACACAATGTACTAGCCAACCCCTCTCAACAGCTCATTAAACACACTGACTCTTTTTAATGCTAGCAGATGTTGAATCCACTGCTGCTGAGTTTTTACAATATAGCAATAGTATAAGTACTTGTTCGTTGTCGGGCATGCACAGCTGCCTGCTACATCATGTGTCACAGTCCTTACACACAAACACACACACAAAGTGATGGAGGGAGGAGGAGAGAGAGAGGGAGAATAAAACGTCAGCACAGTTATCAATTCCACCCTATTATTAAAAATATGTTCAAACTCACCGCTGTTGTTTTCAAAGGAGCTCAATCTGATGTTTTTTGTGGTTGGAGGGGAAACAAATCAATGATGTGGTGTACATCCAAAGCCTTTGTTCTGTGTTTGTTGTTGACAGCCAGCAAAGCCAGATTGCCGTTTCCGTAGATCATTCTTGATGCGACAGAGTCTGTGTGTAAATCGTTAAAAGCATCCTGTTCGCAGGGTCGCATTAAAGCCGGAAACTCCACTCATTCACTACTACTCCCTGTTTTTGCTTCCTTTCCAGCAGGCGCTTGACCTGGTGCAGCTCTGCAGTCAGGTTCTCTATAAAACAGGGCCATGGGGCTGCAGACTTATTTTGCCAAAAAGAAAAGATGTTTGGGGCTGAGAGCTGAAACCACCTATCAGCCACGGAGGGTCATTTTTATTGACCGGGTGGCGGGTTACATCCCCAGGTTTTTGGCTAATGTCACTTGTAGCACTAGACTGCAGCATGATTAGTGACCTCAGTCGCCAACGGTGGCTTGTGATGCAAGTCCCTCTTCAGCTCAATCTCTGTGTCCTCTTGCTCTAACTCCTCTTTCCCTTGCTCGTCTTCTTGGCAGGTGGAAGAAGCGGGCTCCTGTTTATTCTCTCCACCCTGAAAGATAAGTTGCTAGTTTTCATTGGTACGGCTGGCACCTCTTCTGTCCGAGGACGTTTGACAATAAATCTGTCCATATCTTGTTTCAATTTCACGAACAATAAACTACTCCGGCGGTCGGGTAGCTAGCTGTTAGCAAACTAACAAGGCATGCTCAGGTGAATGAAGCTTGACAACCACTGATCTCTGGACCGTGACAGGTGTTGAATACCAATGTGAATACTGAATGACAGATCTTCTGAACTCAGATCAGTGTCAGGTATGATGCTGTATTACTCCCCATCACTGCACTTGGCTGAATCAGGGCTGATGGGATGTGGAGGTGCTGACAATGTCAGAAGTATAGCGTTCAAATGTAAATGAAAGTGGAATTTGTTGACTTATTTTAATCCTACATTTTTTTGGGTTGTCCAAAGGTGGGGCAACATAATTCTCGGTATGGCTGTAGCCCAACGCTGCTAAGAGGCACCTCAGTATGTGCAGTAGTGAGCGCAGTTAGCTAGGTTGGCTCTGGTAATGTAAGCTGGGTAGCAGGGGCAGATCTAGGGGGGTGGCCAGAGCCAAACTTGAAATGTGATGTGCCACCCCCAAGAGTCTGCTAGTAGCTTTGTTATATACTCAAACATCCTTTGCATACATGACGCACAGGCTGAGGGTAGAACCAAAACGTAAGAATCAATTAAAAACATTTGGGACAGATACGTAATTATGTGCAGATGGCATTAAGTGTAATTACACCTGACATCTTTGTATGTCTTTGTTTTTCACAGCCTGATGATTGGAAAGTAAATGTAAGGTGTTAGAAATGTGTGTGATCAACACACAAAGGAAGCCCCCACTTGCTGTTTGCAACCTTTATCACAAAGGGTTCGTCATGTTTCAGGGCACAAACAGGGAAATCAAATATAGCATGTTTACAGAAAGGTCAACATGTTTTAATGAGATTTTATGGGATTATTTTAGTGTTAACTCAACCGAGGTGTGAAAAATGAGCAGAACGGTATAAATCTAGGCCAGGATACGAAAGAAAATGTAAGACGACTTCAAGTTTTGGACAGCTGTTCCTTGGAAATGACTTTTTCCTTATAAGAAACTCATGCTAGTGTTGGGAAGGGTTCCCCTCTGAAACTGTTTGTGTAGCCTGTCTATCAGCCACATTCTCCCTCTCTTCTGTCAGACTCTTTGAAGCGTCCAGATGGATTTTATCTCCGGCATTTACACTTCTCAGACTCTGTTTCCTGACTTCTCACGGTGTTGACTAGGGTTGGGTTGTGCTAGAACATAACTGGTTGGTGTAAATGTAGTTCCACCTCATTGGGAAAAAGAAAAATGTCACAGCCACATTCAAAGGCGAGGTGAAGGGTTGGTGACACACTTTCATAGAGATTGAAGTGATATTTTTGCAGCAAACAATGTGCCATATTTGGGCAACAGGGTGGCTACACATAGCTATGGCTAAATCCCAATCTCCACCATACAGCGTTAGCACTTAACCCTCATGGACTCATGTGGACAGTGGGTGTGTGAGCGTGAATAACATATGTTGGTAAGTATTAGTCCTATGATATTATACGACCTGCACTTTGTTTACAAAAATGGCTAATAAAGATATTGCATATTGTGTGGATGTGTGATAAAGTTGGTGTTAGCTAGAATCAATAGGCTCCGGCTATGACTCACTCAAAGTTCCCTGCACTGCTTCATGTCCACAGTTGTCTCATTCTTGCCTGAAGTCTTTTCAGTGAAATGCTGCCGTAAAAAAAGCCAGCTCCTTGGGAAATGTTCCCTAAAGGAAGGAGAAAGAACGAATAAAATGAAAAAGTTTAACGTTAAATGAGTAATGATGGCAGTTACTACAAGTGTGACTTCTATGAAAAAGTATGGCTTCTCTTTGTGATCAATACACAATAAAAAAATGATGCATCTCTTGACTCTTTCGTCTTTATTTCAGCTCACCGAGTGATTGTAATGCATTTCATCAAAGGCCCCAAGAAAACGAGCCAAGCTGACAATGAGATGCTGTACAGTGGGAAAAAAGAAAGCAGGAGAAAGAAGCAGCTCTGCTTCGTGTTCAGGCGACTCTGCTGAAGAGCATTTAAAGTGTGAACGCTCGTTACTAAGGCTGTCAGAAGTCCCATACAGCCTGTCTATCTAGCCGTCTTTTCTTTTCCAAGAAAACGGTGTAAACATTTCAACCAGAGCCATTGTGTGTTCTTTGAAATACCAGGAAATTATCATATTTCTGTGAACTTTGAAAGGAATGAGTCATTTACCGCATTGTACCTCTGCAGTGGTGGAAATTGGGGTTGTAGTTTTGGGTCTGTGCTTAGCTGGAAAAACGTCACATACAAAGTAGCTCCTGTACATATGGTGTGTCCATCTGGAGGCCTGATCTTGTGAACAGCTTTTCACAGACAGTATGCAAATGTGGACATTATGTGCATATAAAATGGAGAGGCCAAACATGCATGTTTAGCCCCGAGATGCCTGTTTTTCATGCTGAAAATCCCGTTACAAAAACACATTTTCTCCCTTTTTTTCTCCTGTATCTCATTTATATCTTTGTGTTCTATACTGTTTTTATCTTTTACAGTTTTAAAATACAGGCTGTGTTTATCTCCCGTGTAATTTTAATGTCCCTTTTGCCCTTTCTTTACCATTTTATTTCTTTTTTCGCTGTATTCTATCACTAAAAGCCCAATTTTCCTCCAGGGAACATTGAGCCTCATGCATGAATCATGCAGATCTCCCTCTAAAAGTAACATTATATAACCATTTCACCTTAAAATTACAGCTTCAAGGTACACTGACTTGTAATTGTGAGAATGGAGCCTGCTTCTTTTTCACTCTGTGCCCAAAATGCATGAAATGTGCTATGTAACTTTGGTTGATGGGGTACAATCATCCCGGAGAATTAAGAGGCATATTTCTCAAATTGCCAGTCTTGCATTGTATTATCAGTGAGAGCATAATGACAGAGAAGAAGAAACCTGGGAAGGAAATGACTGAAAAGAATAAAGTTACATATTTAAAGGAGTGTCCATTGCCCTCCAAACCTGTAGGGGCACCAAATCCAAACAAGTTCATATTTGCCTGCCATGATGCTGGTTATACTTGAGCCAAAAGTTACAGAATTCGGACAAGAGAGCGAAGCTGGAGAGTAGTGAGGGGTTTGAAAACGCCAAGTTAACACATGGGTTCATTTACATGAGGTGGAGTGTTTACAGTATTTACTTTACTGTAAATAGAATGATATCAGATGAGGATGGTAAAACAGTAAGGTTTGGTTTATTTTGTCTTAGACATTTTGTTCTAAGTGCAAGTAAGAAAAGTAAGAAAAAAAGTATTACAACCCGTATTACATGCTCTTTTATTGCCCAATTGAGCTCCCAGTCTGAATCTGTGAAGTGGTCGGACCACAATTCATCCAAAATGACTAAAAAGCTCATTATAAAAACACAGGCTCATTTTAACTGTGACCTTAACTGCACTGGTGTTACCCAATCGTATGAAAGGAAATCATGATGTGCTCATCAAAGACAGAAGCGTATTTGGAGCTGGGATTGGGCGAGAAGTTCAAGAGTCAGTATTTGCATGAAGTGGCTTCATCTCTTTGGATAAAGAATTCAAAGTAAGCTGTTACAAAAGATTGACTTTCCCTTTCTTTTCTCAACAGTAATCAAATAGACATGCGTCAGGTATGGACTACATGTATTTGGATTGAAGGAGAAACAGAAACATTGCAACCTGCCATGCTTGTTCTAGAAAAAACATATGATATAGGCAAACTGCACGACAAAGACAACCTGTGAAGCAAATCCCTTAAGCAAACCAGGCTTATTGATTTAAGACATTTGCATACCGTGTGACTTGTTGAATAATCAAGCAAGTCAAATGTTTGTAGGTTCACACCTAAACCTGTGGCATGATAGGTCTTCAAGTTTAAAACCACAAAAATATTTGCACTATGAAGCAAGACTCTGACATGTGACTCCTTAGGTGTGGAAAGCCGATACTGCTGCTTCACATGTTGAAAAGACTTTCTGAGAAACAAGCTAATCCAGTGGACTGACAGTAGTGAAAGGTTAATTTTTTTAAGGAGATAATTTGAGAAATATGCGTAGGGTTAGGTAAACACAGAGTGTGGCTAACGTAAGAAGTGCTAGCACACTTAGGTTGCGTTGTTTTTTGTCATAAGTCCAGACAACAATTTAAAGAACCACTGAAACTGGCAAAGAAGTAGTCCCGTATTAGAACATGGTAACCTCAGAGGGGTAGTTAGTTAGGTATGATTAGATAAAGCCTGGCTAGCTGTTCCCCTATTTCCAATTTTAATGCTAAGAAAAAGCCAACCACTTTTGTCCTTGGGTCTCCGAGGACAAAAACCTTTTTTAATTAAGGAATCTTTTCAAAATCATTATTTTGTTGAAGACATTGATTTCTTTAAGTAAGCCATTTAATGAGTGGGACTAGACCAGACACTGTGCATGACATATTACACGTTTAACAGGAATAAATGAGAGCAGTGTCACATGTTTTGTTTAAGTAAGATCAGATAAGAAAGAAATGTTCTACTAAATGGTTAAACTGTATCTTGATAGAGCTGCTATTTCAGCTACACTTCAGGACCCTCGAAATCACGGGCCTTTGTTTGATGATGAGGTTTCAGCCTTCAGCTGCTCGGCTTTGTCGAACCTCAGAGGATGTTTTCATGACTGTTGCCAAAACTGAGTTTTAGCTGCCCTATGCTGATTGACTCCCACCTACGATAAATAAACTCCTGTGTCATTTTCAACCGACTCTCTCTCTCTCTCTCTCTCTGTGTGTGGGCGGGCGCTGACCACTTATTTTACTGGAAAGAACAAAAAAGGGACCAGGGGGATATGGAGCATTATGTTGAGGGATTATTCTAGTATTCTATTTGTTTAGCTGTAAATAGGAGGTGAGGAAAAATCCAAAGGTGGATAGGGGGGGAAAGCTGCCTCTTTTGCATATTGATGTTTTAGGTACGATGAACCCAGTTAAGAGTCATGTTGCTCCTCCTTCCCATCAGTCCCTCGGGCCCGCTGCCTGTCAAGATGATTGGCAGCATCCCGCAAGGTAACTCAAGTCTAAACCTCTCTACTGGTTCAGTCACAATATTATGTTTCTCCTCGGTGAATTGAATTACGTTTCAAGTATCAAGTGTCATCCTAAGTCAGTGAAAAATGTCTTACTCCATCAGACAGATGGACATATTTATGACACTTGACTAAAACAGTGAGCAATGAAGGTGGGAAAACGTTCTGTGTTACTTTAGCAGGCTTTGTCTCATTTTAACCATGCATGAAAATAAGGAGAGGAACATAGCTACAGTAGTTTGTTATTGCAGTAACTTCAATGCCCTGCAAAGATTGTAAAGCAACTTGAGGCACAAACCTGTTTTCTGAGGTCATCGTGACCATCAAGTTCAAATCCGTTCATCTTGTGTCCAAGTCTCTAATTCATGCTAGCAGTGGGGACGATAAAGACATATTCAAGTTTTTTTTTTTGTAGTACCCAACAAACTATTCAAGTCATTTTCTAATGGCTTTAAGTTGACACGCCACACAACATATATTGCTGCAGCTGCCATTTCAGACTTATTAAGTGTTTGTGAGGTGGTTGTTGTAAATGAGACACTTGTTATACCAGCTGGCGCCCAAAAGAGCTAAGTGCTAAAGGCAATAAATCTCATTAGCTGTAGCTCTTCCAAAGGATACCTGCTGCCAGAAAAACTCAATCGGATTCCTTTAATTTCTCACACAAGGATTCACTCCTGTAAGGGTTTTTTTTAGGGTGTTGTTTGGTATCATTTATCAAAGTATTGTAAGGGTGCTTCATTGACTGAAAGGTATCTCAGAACAACACAGTCAGTCACGTCATTCAGCACTTATAAACACGTTTGTTAAACTTCCTTATCTTAGAGCATGCGGGTCAGAAATGTAATGGTAACACAAACTGCTAGTTCAAAAGTAGATCAAGTGAATCCATTCAATGACTTTGACACGTCTCTTGTGTGCCCCCATTTCTGATTTGTGAATATGAATGTATTGTGTTAATACTGTAAGTGTAAAATGCAACCTTGATCCAAGGTCATTGTCTTAAACTGAATAGTTCAACTCAGCAAAAATAAAGAGGACATTTGCAGAGTTGAAAGTAAAGTAGAGCAATATCCTACCAGTTGAGTGAAAGTTTGGACATTCTCAAAGACCTTTGTGGATGTTGCTCTTTGTATATACAGAGCAACATACAAACCAATAAAGTACAAATATGTAAACTGGATCAAAGTTAACGCAACTGGAAGCGTAATATCAAAGTTCTACATTTCATTTACCAAATTTGCTGTTTTTTCAGAAATGATTCAATGAATTCTGCAAACCAATCAAGAAATATTTACAAAGCCGCTGAATTGCTAGCATTGTTCATGCTAGTCTTTCGATACCCACCGAGAAATATTACAGCTGCACGCACACTTAGCGTTGATTGTAGTGGCCCATTTGTTTTCTACAGGAGACTAGAATGTGCCAAAGATGCTCTACAGTGCAACCATTTAGCATTGCATTTAAAACTCTGAGAACAGGAACGGGAACGGCTGTGGCTCAGTTGGTAGAGTCGTCGAGTCTCAAACAGAAGGTCGAGGGTTCGATCCCCAGCTGAGCAACATATCCGCTGTGTCCTTGGGCAAGACACTTAACCCTGCATTGCTCCCGCTGCTTCGGTAATGGTGTATGAATGGATTAGTGTTGTACTAACTCTCTGATGTACGTCGCTTTGGATAAAAGCGTCTGCTAAGTGAATTGTAGCTATTGTAGCTAACAGACAGGGACAGACCGGCTAATGTTATATATACAGTATGTATGCTCACTGCTAACTTTATACTCCTCATTGCTTATTTAAAATGAATAATATCCCCATGGCAAGGCCCCTGCTTCCACCTCTGATTCTGACTCAGACGACTGAAAAATAGAAAAACACAACTAGATTGTCACAGCTGTTGCTTTGAGTGTAGTCAGTGTGATGTCAATCAAACAATGTTGTACACAGTCTATAAAGAACAACATTCACTGGGTTTTCTCATAGTTATGAATGATTATTTGCTTCGATATTTGTTTGAGCTTAGTAAGGCTGTCAACTTTGAGTGAGGTATCAGAGAAAGTAAGATGTACTCACAGTGTGGCCTTTTTCTGTGTTTATGTCGACTTTAATCAACACCTAATCTGTCAAGTTTAGATGTCACACTAAAGGGCATCTTCATTTCCAGGAAAGACGACGCTATCAGGGCCCTAGGGGATGCAATAGTCTTGATCTGAGAAATCCTTTGGAAGCTGAGAGAGATGTGTGATATTTTCTGCCTCTGTTCTGTCCGTACGTGTTTGTAGGTAGCAACAAAAACGCAAAATATCAGTTGGATTTATAGCTATATGTAGTATTTTCTCCTTTATTGTTCTATCTTTCTTCTGTCTGTCATCCCACACATTCCCACATGTCACTGAGGCAGCATCCTCTGACCGCCCCTGGTGGCTTACGGACTCTCAGTCAGCCATCTGAGCCAGCAACAGGCGGCCTGATGCCACCGTGCCATGTGGCAAGGCTTTGGAGATTACCATTTTCATAATGAAGTGTCAGCAAGGATGACGGATGATGCCTCCCCTCCTCAGTTTGGACTCTGAGGTGCAGGGACTTGGCAAACAGGGCCAGAAGGAAGGAAGTCAGAGAGCAGAGGAGATGTGGGCAGAGTGACTGTGTCGCACGTTTTCCACTGTGACGCAAGCGAGTGCCAAAGTCCCAGATATTACTGCCAGGATTAGTCTGATCTCCTTTCTCGCTTTCATTGCTATTGATAATGTGATTCCCCCTGAGTCACAGGAGTTAATCAATTCCTTTGTGCTGTGGGCAGGTGAATTATATTTACTGCCACTGTGGTTTCCTAACCTTTCTTTGCAGCTATGCGTGGTCTCTAAACATACTTAACACATGCTACAGTGGCATGTTGCATACACAAAGCCCTGTTTATGAAACAATCCCCTTTAACCTGGAGCTTGGAAGTAGGTCAATGAAAGTGCATGATTCCTAAAAAAACTTAACGAGAGAAACGTTGCAATAATTGAGGCATTTATAGGTGCTAACAGACAGTTAGCTTTTAGTGGACAATCATGATTTAGCAGTTTTATCACCAGATAAAATGTGTGAAAAATTGCTTAAAGGGGAATAGTGTTTGAAAAGAAAGCAAAGCAAATCACAACTTTGTCATTTTGCAGGATTTTTACCACTGGACTTTGGTAAACGCACTGAAACTTTGGCCCAAATAGTCAGGATACGATTACGAACATTGCTAACTAGCTAACCAAAGACGTACGGACCGCGTGCAAGTGTTTGCGTATGTTCAGCTGATCTGTCTTAAACTGATAGAAACTCAAGATCTTCTCTGATTTCTTCATCTCCTTTCTGATTCTAAGCTAACATTCTCATAATGTAATGACCAAGCTAACATAGGCTACTCATGTATGGCAGGTAGCTAACATTTATTATCTACAAAATTCAAAATTAGCCACTGGACACAGTATCTTTAGAGCTTCAAATCTATGTTGATACTGTTGAATTCGGTCCTTTAGAAATGTTAATTGTCTCTTAATAGAAACACATTGACCACATGAATAATCAGCTAAAGCTACTCCTTCACATGCTGGTCAAAAACTCAACATCATTAAAACAAAATATAACTTAAATGGCTGTGTTTACATGGCCAGATAAATGAAGAGTTTAATCCCAGCTTTGCTCCCAACTCTAATTTTGACCTTATTTTTGTTGCGAAAATCAAAATGCATGTAGTCAAAATCAAATTAGCAACCAATTACCAGTATGCATGTAAACCAGAGGTGTTCAGAGTGTGAACTGTGCCTGAATGTTGTTGTTTGATGCTCACTCATTCTCTCAGGCAGAGAGTAGAGTTTGGTGTGCAGCTGTGCTCAGTAATTATTTTATCCGTTCGGGTATTCCTAATTAGAAAATCATCCTGATGTCAGGAAATTAAATTTTGTTTCACTAATAATGCTGTAAAAAGGCTTCATTTCGTTTCCTGAGCCACGTACATGTCACGTCTGCACCTTACGCATGGAGTATTCTTACGAACAAATTAGTCAGGAGATCATTTTAAACACGAGGCCCCTGAGTGCTCCCTGTTGTCACTGGAAAGATAACTGGAGCTGTAATGATCATGTAAATGAAGGCCCTGAAGAAAGCTCTCATTACTGAAACAGTTATTGGGAAAATAACCCAGTGATGTGGTGCGGTTGCTTTTAGATAATATGAGTTTATGGCTCATCATGGATATTGATTTATTCGTCAAGGCTTGAGAAATTTTCCTCGAGGGTGTTGCACTGAGATTTCTTTCCTCTTGCTTTATCTGTTCTTATTTTATTTACTCTGTCCTCAGTGAGTGTGGTTTGCATTAAAAATAAATTGCATTTGGCCAACATACACATTTCTCATAACAGGGTTGGTGATAAAGTGATTATAGTGATGTAATTCGAAAAATATGGTTT
Organism: Tautogolabrus adspersus; assembly: GCA_020745685.1. Taxonomy (NCBI): domain Eukaryota; kingdom Metazoa; phylum Chordata; class Actinopteri; order Labriformes; family Labridae; genus Tautogolabrus; species Tautogolabrus adspersus. The sequence continues at coordinate 2,344,295 of CM036557.1, forward strand.
GTGATTTAAAAGTAAATCAGATAAAAAATAATAAAAACAATTAGAAAGATGAAAGGTTAGCAAAAATACAGATGAAAGTTTGCAGTTTTGTATAGCTCCCTCAGACACCTGCTGTGGGGGATGACATACAGCAAAGGGCAGAGGTTGGATTTGAACCCACGACCGCTGTGACAAGGACCAGCGTCTGTACATGGGGCACGCGACATAATGGCTAGGCCATCAGGCACCCTGGCCATCTAGATTTTAAACCCTAGCACTTCTGTTGTTGTGAATCTTTTCTGTTGAAATGGCCAACAAAGGCTGTTTCTAGTGCTTTTAATCACGAATGTGTACGGAGGCGGGTCAACCCAAAGTCCATTTACTCCTATGGGAAGCTGTGTGATATCCAATGAGCCTGCAAAACTCCTCCTCTTCATTTCATTTTGTTTGGAATTTACCTAAAGTACATTTAAAAAAATACATTCGTGGCGGATTTTGAGTGCTAGCTAAGCTAACACTCTGCTAACTAGCTAACAGGCTGTTTCCTTCGATTCAGTTGCCGACGTTGACTGTCTAGTGACTTTGTATGATTAAAAAGGACTAGTTTATCTACTTTAAACACATTGTGAATCTGAGACTGTCACAGTTAGCATATTAAATAGCTACAGGTAGGCTAGTTTCTAACAGGTTTCTATCCATCTGGGGAGGGAGAGTCCTCTTTTCATACACTATGAGTGTTAAAAATCTTTGAACGCCAGTCACACATGTAAGTGGAAACAATGGTCATCTGACATTGACCTTGTGGCCGCAGAAACAGACATTAAAAAAGATATGTAGAAAGTCAATCTTGCTTCTAGCTAATAAAGAGGCACTGGTATTTTAAGTCTGTTAACTCTTTAACTTGAATCTTCTTTTTCTTTTATGTCCAAACATTTCTTGAAGTGGTTGAGTACTTATAGTTAATGAACTGACATATCTGGTAAGCTGAAGTGGACATGTATCTGTTTTCTCCTTGTGAACAAATCTTGGGGAAATTTTCAGATGCTAGGTTGATATCCATCCAGAGCGTTGGACATGTTTCTATGTTTGCATGTAATACTCCCATGCTTTGTTGCTGTAGACTCACCAAATGCTGCTAATTTACAGCCTAGTCAAAACAACACATGAGGCATTAAAAATAACCCAACAGCCTTCTCTTTGGATCCATTGTTGCCATATTGCACTAAGAAACTAGTTTTTTTATCACTGCTCGTAGATCATAAACATGCAATGTGTCCTGGGTATAAAGAGCCGTTTTAATAAGACATCAGAATGATTTGTCTTACAGCAAAGTCAGGCCGACAGCAGGGGGGATATTACACACCCTTAGCACTCCTCACATGAAGTATTTTATATAATTTATTCCTAATTTTGCCCCACAGTGAGGCACTTGAATCCATTTTCCTCCTGAGTAAAACTTCAAAGTCCCTTTAAGGCTGCATATGCTAAACGTGTGAGAGCATCTTACATGGAAAATACTAAATGTTCTTGAAAGAAACAGTCAAGTGCTTAAAGAACATATGAGTTAAGACAGTTATTTTCCCTCATATTGAATTAAAAAATGTTGGTTCCCATGCCTGTAACTGATATAAGAACCAAGCTGGAAGCATCAATCTCAGAAATAGATTTTCTCAGGAGGACTCCCCTCCATCTGTTAGGCTCAGATTGATTGTGGTTATAGTGAGATCCTGTAAGAAACAGTGAAAGGTTGAACTGTCTTTCGCTGGTCGGCTTGAACAAACAACATCTTGAACCAACACAGAAATGAGAAAAAACTGCACCAAAGATTGGAGAATAAAACTGTTATACATCACTCCTCTTCACACTAATGATGGAAATTAATGCACAACATTTGCCAAGCACGGCCAGGACACGTCACCAATGCCAAATAAGGAAGGTGAAATCCAAACCCATTTCTGTTTGCTCCCTCGGTAGAGGCTGAGCGATTACTTCCTGCAATAATACAACTATGTGCCAATCCCATCAGCAAGCAGAAAATCACTAGGAGAGGACGTTCCCACAAGTTGTCACATTTGAAGTTCTTAGATTGTCTGGAGGCCATGACACAGAAATTAAGGGAGATATATTTATATGTATAATGCAGGGTCTCATTCCCATGCACTCAAAACCACATGCTCTGAATTTAAACTTTAAATGTGACCACCCCCTTACTGCACCCATATGACAGATAGTCTACCCTGTCAGCTGTTCTTTAACTCCAGTTTCATAGCAACTCAATGACATATGTCCAAAATAAAAACCTAAACCCTGAATGGTGAGAAAACGTCAAAAGGACATTGTGATGGTTGCAATAAATCGGTTTCCTTCCGTTTGACTTGTTCAATGTTTTCCTCATAATGGAGCTCTATGGCTGTTAGCACATTCTAATCTATTAATGGGAGTCATTAAAGACCTCAGAGCTCTGAATGGCAGGACAAGAAGGACATCTAGGTTATAATAGCTTCAATTTAATCTTTGAATGCCATTCATCAAGCTGCATGTTTTGTGTCAGCGAAAGCCTGACTCCCTGAAGGTTAATTCAGTCAACTGGAGTGAAGGAAAGGTTGGTTTTCTTGTAACAAACCCCCACGGGCTGTGTTTGATATCTCTCACACTGGGAACACATTAGAAGAATTAGCAGGTTTCTGAAAAGTGATGAATGCATACAAACTGTGTAAAGAGCGAACATTTAGCTTTAATTAAAGGCAGGGTAGGTAATTTTCTCCAGATACACTTTTTAAGATTTTGGTTGAAATTGTCTTTAGGTCCTGACAGACATTAATAACTCAGGTGCTCTGAAAAAGGAATGAAGAAAATCCGTCATCTGTAGCAGTTGTAAACCTGTAAAAACTTCGACCAATGTCTGCACTCGGTTCCATTTTTATGAACCAATCACGCCTCCCTGTCTCCCTGCTCGTTCTCTACCTCATGCGTGCACGAGCCCACACTCAAAGCACGAGTTGAGGTCCGCTTCTGGACCAAATGCGCTTGTGCATGTAAGTGAGGGGCGTGGCTTTTGAGGTTAGCACAAAGGGGAGAGGGTGGGTGCAGACGGAGCACGGAGGGAGTGCTACTTTCAAAATCATGCTAGTTTTCGAAAATTACCATCCCTGCCTTTAAGTCTATAAAGTGACATCTTAGTGCAACTTCACAACCTGTCCACTCAACAACCAGACCCTCCGACATCTGTGTGCGCAGCGTTCTGTCCGTTCCACTCACCCCTAAATGGATGCTGCCCTTTCTAGTCAGTGTTCATGTTTCCAGAAGCACCACTCCACTTGAAATACACGCTGAGTCTATTTTAGACAACAATGCTTCCAGCACGCGTCTGAAAGCAGATCAAGGTAAACAGGAAGTCAGACACGGGAATGGACAGAGCATCTGGTCAATTTCAAAATAAAACACCATGTACAGACTGCCAAGCGATATCTCATCCACTAAAGTATATCAACATCACGTCAAAAACAGGTGCAACATGAACAGTAAATCAACCTCTAAAAGGCCAAACAACCTGTTGTTTGTGTGTTGTTCTCCGTAGTTTCTGTGTGATTTTGCCAACTCTGAATCCAGCTACTCCGCGCTTCAGGAACAGTTCCAGTGGGTTAGCGCGCTTGCTGTCAGACGGAGCAAAACCGCAGCCCAGATGGAACGTGGCCCCCTCAGATGCTGTACGGCCTTGGAGCTAGATTTGATCAACTCCGACTTCAAAGTGATGCCAACCACTTGCCACACCTGAAGTCCGAAAAAGTTGGCCATGGCTTCCAGAGGCTATAATGTTGTCAGACAAGGCCAAAATATTCCAGGATTGGCCTTGGTCGAGCTTAAAATGACAACATAGAATCTACAAATCAACAATAGAAAAAGCAAAATTGCAGCTACTGTACTATCAACAACAGTATTGAGGGTGACCCCCAGTATTTGACAGCTGTGAGGGATTTTTGGTGGCCACAGATGTTAAGTATCAAGTGCAAATCTTTACTTTACTTTAGCTTTCAGTAGTTCAGTCATTCAGAAATGCAGTCACAGTTTAATGGACAAACAGCAGCATTAAGTCTCACTGGTGACACTGATATGGATGAATAGTGTTCACCATTCTGGGACTCATTGACTAGAACATTTTCTGCTACCTCCTCATATTCTGTCTCAGGCGACTCAAACATTTCAAGCTGCAGTGGATTACAGCTCTGTTGATGTGGGGAGCCAGGGAGCTGTCAATCAAACAGTGTTGAGAAATGGTCTAAATGGCAAAATGCAATGTTTTAAAATTAGGATTGCTCATAGATTTAAATGTTAATTTCACTCATTTTAGTGGATACTGAAGGGACAAAATTGCCTTTATTCTATTACAAGCCACATTTTCAGAGGCCTTAAGGGTTAATATTCAACCTCTGTACAATGTAGTAGAGTTCAGAACTCATTGAGAGAATTGACACAAACGGCCCCAATTCTTTCCCACATTTGGTAGGACATAAAAGGTATTTGTGGTGGATATTTTAAGCCAACCGGGGTTGAACGTTTCACCACCTTAAAAAAACAACAAAAGTCTCCCGTTTCACTTTCTCTCTGCCTTTGAAAGCTGACCTTTCAAAAAGCACCCTTTGCCCTTTGGATCCATAAAACTCTAAAGGTACATTGAAAAGCTCTCATTATATCTGAATGAGCCTCACAGGACACTAGCTTGATATCATTGGTGCACCATGGTTTGGCTCATACTGGAATTGCACAGAAGGAAAAAAGGAGAATAATTCATGTCCTGAAGGCTTTATAGCTCCTACTGGCTTCCTTTATAACATCGCTCTATGTGTCGAGCTAAAAACCATCTACAGCATGCCCTGGCTCACGGTTACTTAAATGATGCATTGAACCAGGTACCAGCTACAAATGGAATGATTATACAAAGGGACGTTTTATATTCCTTCAGGCTCTTTAGATGCAGGGGATCATGCTGCTGTATTTTCTTTTGGTTCCTGTTGAAACCACCCAGCCTACATAGATAAAAAAGACAGGGCACATCATTGCCTGCTAAATAGAAAAGACAGTGTTCCCTCTGTTTTGTATAACAAATCAACATAGGAAGAGGGACATCATGGAGCATCGAAGAGGAAGTGCCGTAGGTGGGGTTAGGCTAAGGAATACCTGATAGAGGGTTGCAAAGAAGATAAATGTGCTGTCCATGTTGCTCATGTGGGGGTTGGAGGCTGGAGCGAGGTGCAACAAGAGACGACGCGTCCATTTACTCGACGCTCCACTGCTGACGTCCATTACTGAACCCTGTGGCAGGAAGGCAGCCGTGACAAATAGTGCAGAAATCAGCGGGCTAATGGCACACAGAACACAGTACGTGTCAGCACCTGAAGCACCGAGGGACAGGGGAACACATTGTTGGCTGGAATTACAAATAGTGTAACAGCAGCGTACAGTTGTGGAAAGGCGGAATTACATTGATTTTTAAACGCATTAGGATGCAGCGTCAGTGTACCGGCGCTTTCTTGCGGTCTGTGACATTGTCGATCCCACTTTGTAGTCAGAAAGCTGTTTTGGGAAAACAAAGCAGGGTGTTTCAAAGGACTGCAAATCAGTTAATTTGCACGTCTCTGGCCTAGAGAGACTGTCATAATTCGAGGACAACAGCGAAGTTACTTCTGCTGCAGGTGTTGCAGTGACTTGCAGGTACAGTGCACATACATTAGCCAGGCCAGAGAAACAACTCTGAATGCTAATGTACAGTATTTCCTGGATGTGTTATGAGCAACTATTTTCTTACCTAATGTTAAACTCTCGCTCACTGTCTAACTTGCGTTGCCAATAAATGTTCGTTTGGAAGTTAGTCAGTGTTCAGGAGTTTACCTTTACGTTTCTAATGGACACATTGCTCTCCTACGCACCTGTCTTATGAAACAGATGTGCAAAGGTTTGATTCTACTTTATCGTATTTTCGTAAGCTTGTAGAACCAAAGGTGGCATTTCTATATTTCCAAAATGAAGAAGAGGTCAGTTTTTTGAACATTTTCAGCATAACATATCGACAATTCATGACTTAGCGCAATTCCTCTCGCTCCTCCAAATCCTCGTGCCTCGATCATGTATCAAATGAATACAGCTTTCATACATCTTTGAGGAAACCCTCAGTAAGGCCTCACCCTGCTCCCCGACACACACCCGATCATCCTGCTATCTGCCTGGCAGTGCCGCTTGCACGCGTCTCCACCTGTGGCTTTATGACAGTGAAAGCTGCAGTAGCAGACCGTGCTTCAGGGACTATGGCATGTAGCTTAAATTAATATCTCAGAACTTTTTTATTCCAAAACTTAACAACGCTCTTGTACGACTCGAAATGTGAAAATTAAATTCTTACAACTAAGGTGTTGTGATTCCTCTAAGCCATTTAAGGTTTTCCGAGCAGAGACGTCAGTTACTACGAAAGCACAGAGCCGTCATTCATTTTTAGTTTACGGGGCATACTTCACTGTGTGCTTTTAGACTGAGGAGAACCATTTTTTGTTTTTTTCACAGGGCACGATCCTCGTCTCTGAAGGATGACTTGAGAAAAAAAGTCTTTTCTCAGTTTCCTGGTCCGAGACGAGAGATTAAAGTTGTGGCAGGGAGCGTTGCTATGGCAGGGAACCCTGAGCCTTCAGCCTCTGCCTCATCCCCAGTGCATGAAATGTGAGTTTGAACCTCCTCTGGGCTTTTCATCCCTTGAGAACTTTGATTCATGCCAGAATGTATTCGCAGGGGGAAGCTGGCTCGCCATTGTTTGCTGCTACTTTATTATTCATCTTCCTTTTTCATGTTTCGGAGCTGAATACTCATTTACAGTCCAGCTTTTCTCTGCTCGAGACGTGTTTCAAACATCAGTGTAGAAGAACTTACTCAGAGGCAGATCCCGTTTATTCTCTCGATTTTTTACCAGAAAACAGTTTTATTGGAGTAATTATACATATAACATAAAGACATTACCATGTTTTCCCCATGTTTTTTTTTTTGGTTAAATAATACACCTCTTGCATGATAAATACCCAATCTGTAGCCAGTTACCATGTACCATGAGAAACAAGACTGCATCGTAATAATGAGATCATACTGGAGATACAGCTAAAGCAAAACATCACAAACATCAATAACCTCACATTGAAATTCTCCCGCACACGAGAGGAACAGACGTTTGACACATTTTAAAGTATTACAATGAAGCACAGGCAGGCACCAGATGTGGCAGAAAGAACTGAGCAGACTGCTTTAGTAAACGTTTACTGCATAAAGACGCACAAACACAGACGGCTTCATCACCTCGTATCTTTGCTAGCTCGCCACCTCAGCTTTTCTTACTGTGTTTCACTCCTGATTCTTTTTTCCCCCTTTGAAACTTGACGTACATTTTTACACTTGACGGTGCGGCCCCACTGCATACGACAAGTCACGACATTTCACGTAAGGCCTCACTTGTCGCCTTGTCTCCCCGCTGCTTGTGGGCGTGAGCCATGGCGCGAACAAGCAGCTGTCAATCACAGCAGAGCATACACCACGGAGGTCAAACAACCTTTTTGTTCAGACCAAATGGGTCAAGATTCAGAAACTACATTACACATTTCTGGCACCAAATCAGTCAGAATAACATTTCACTGCACTGTATATGTATAAAAAGGTATTTTTATGTGATGAAAAAGCCGCCATGTTGTTTCCGGTTTGAATGCAGGGGTAAAAAGTATTTCCTGTCAATCACGGGAGAACCCAAATCCAATCAAATTGTGCAGCTCGTTTGAATATTGTTCACTGAAGTTCAACTTTTGTCCCACCACCTTTCTCGCGTCTCGTGTCGAGTGCTCGCCAAACATCCTTCAATCCTTCGCCCTACTCTTGTGTCGAGTCCAATACAAAGTGAATGGGACGTGAGAATAGTCGCGTACAGCGGGGCCGGCTCGTAGGATGCTCCCTCTAAAGCTGTCTTAAATGAACTTTGTCTGCTCGAGCGAAGAAGAAACAAAACACAACAGACACATTTTTCCTCTTTACAAGAACATATTCTGTAAGGCTGAGTAAAGAAAAAAATGAACATGAAGACGAACAAATAGACACATATTCATGGACGACTCCCATTAAATATGTTTCTTGGTACCACCCTGTAGGCCAAAACTGAATATTTCTTCCTGCGCCTGAGGCGAAGCTACTAATTAATTATTCTGCAGAAAAACAAAATTAAAACAAATTCAGCAGAGGCACATTTTACTCACAGCTACTCCTCCAGGAGGCCATTATAAATAATTGAGAAACGACTTTTTCTAGTGTACTTATTGTCAGCCTTTGCTGCCGGCTGAAAATCCAGCGCTCACAATTTTGTGAGCTTTGTTTGGAGCTTTTTTAAGTAAGGATTAAGTAAACCGAAGGTCAGGGAGTTTCCTCGGGATGAGTAATCCTTCAATTAAAGGGAAATACTCAAAATCCTCATAATAAGCTCCTAACTAAAAGCAAAATCAGAATGAGCAGCTTGAAGAACACATGATTTAACTACCGAATGAGCAGGAATGAATTGATTTAATCATGACCCGGATGACACGCCCGCCTGCCCGGGTCTTTTAGCGCACTCATGAATCATCACGAATATGAGGGGGTTACTATTTTGTTGCCAGGAAAAGTGACATGGACAAAAGGTGACACTGCAGTTTCCGTTTGGTGCTGTCACTTCTTTCATGTCCCAGAGTTGATCAAACTGTGCTCCTCGTGTTGTGTGTGTGAGCTAAAGAGGCAAATGAGGTTTGCCGTTTTTTTTTCTACTTGTCTGACGCCTGAAGCGCCTAATGGGATTCTTGTTGGTTGGGGGGAGAGAGAGATAAGGGAGAAACCGACTATGCGTGCGGTCCTCTGCCTCTGTCTCATTTCAGTTTCAATTTGCATCAGGCATTATTTCTGGGGAAAGGGTAAGTTAGATTTCTCACCCCTGGAGGGGTCTTTTACCTTGTTTCTTTGGAGACTCAAAAGTTCCCAAGTCGTTTTTTTATTCAGGAGACATTCAAAGTTACTGAAAAGTGGCTTACAGTTTTCTACGTGCTTGTAGATATACCTTTAAACGTTTCACGAGTACTCGTGCGATAATGAGAAGATTGATAACACATTCTTAGTCCACCAATAAAGCAGCTGCACACTAGGCTATTTTCGGCCTGATTTGCCCCTTCAAACTTCAGTGATCAGGGGAGCATGGTCCGATTCGCGACATGTCACAACCAATTATTTTTCCGAATAATGCTCAAGTGTATGGCGTCAATGTAATTATTTTACTGCTCCCAGTCGAGGAGGAGCCTCACCGATCTGGAAATCGAAAAAGAACCGGTCAGATTGCCTCCAACGGACTACCAGTAGCAGCCAATGAGAGCGAGCAGAAGTCACTCTCAGCTCGCACTGCACATTGTATAAAGCTGCACATAATCCGTTTTCTCACGCAGGATTTCATCCGTATTGATTTCCCCGTTTACTGTTTTCGCTGCAACAGAACACACACAGCCACGTTGATCGTCCTCCATATTGGTTTTCCTTTTGAGGTCACGTTGGTTCACGCGAGTTGCCTGCTCTACCAAGTGAGCTAAACTAGCGCCCCCCCTACAGAGGATGCTATGCTTAAATAAGAGAATTATCCACAGTATAAAAGAGGATGTTATATCCGTAAACTAGAAGGTGGAAAACTGGCCAAATTACGTCTAATACATTCCTGTTTCTCCAAATCTTAACGTTTAAATCCGGCTTGTGCTCACTAGTTTTTAATACATTTAAATGCAGATGAGCTTCCTTTAGTCTCTGTTAAGGTAAGATAACTGCCTGCTGACATTGGCTGCACTTTGAGTTTTTTTAGCTGTCAAACGCTGCCCATATTTTGAGCTTGTTATGAACATTGAACTCGGATGATGTGTTGTGATTGTCTGGAGTACGTGCCAACACGTTTTTCTTAATGGATATTCCTGAAACAAGAAAACAAGTTGAACTTTAAGTTTGCTACGTTCTCCTTGTTTGCTCCGTTAAAGCAGTGGCTAAAAGGGAATTAGGAAGTAGACTGGTTGTTTTCCTGGTATAAATAATGCATGTGCACACCTGCAGGCGTGCTAGGTGGAACAGCAAAACAGATATACGAAGCAGAACATTTTCACAGTTTAAAGATCCTCTGACAGGCTTCATTTTTTAGGAAGCAAACTAAGCCACACGTTTCGTTCTTTTAAAATGCAGATGAGATTAATTTTGGAAAACAGAAACCTACCTCTGGATTAAGAGGCTTACATTCATTATCCCTACTAAGCTCTGCTTATTACTAAATCAAAAATACTTAAAACTGTTTGCATTTTAATAAATAATCCGCTCGACTTCCTTCCTACGAAGGAGGTGAAAGGTGCACAGAGTTAAATACATTCTCACTGACTCCTCAAGCTTTCCTGTGCAGATATGGAAATCACTCATCGTCTCCTGCCGGAATGACCAAGCAGAGGCCACCGGACGTTGTGTTTTTACGAGTGAGACTGTTAGGGATTTTTTGTGTGCCAATTGTCTGTCTGCAAGTCAAACTCACTGCCACCGGCTGTAAGCTGCTCTCGGTCAGTGCTTGTCACAAATCTCAGCTGTCACCCACACACCATTGTCATTCATGTATTCCTACGCCTGCATTGAAAAATGAGACAAAGGAGGGTGGTGGATGTGTGGGGGGAACTGAAGGGACAGGCAGTGCTGGGAGACGGGAGAACATGAAAAAGTGTACCGAACGTGAAAGCGATAGGAAATGTCAGCACTAAGATGTCAACGTACCAATATGTAGGACAAACGTGTTACAGCTCAACCACAGATGTTGTGCGAAGGAGGCCGTCCGAATCCCAGGGTTTACTTTCTGTATCCATCCAGTGTTAAACTGTTTAATGTTAATAATTTGGCACGACTGAATGAATTCATGACATTCATTTCTCAAGGAATTCAGAATTTGTTAATGACCATTTCATCCTGACACTGAAGAATTAAATTATGGTCGCAGAGCAAGTAGATCTTTATGCAGTTAGCTCCTAAAATAAGCGGTTCACATCCGCCAGAGTATTTATGTTGAAGTGATACGAAAAAGGCTTTTACATGTAGAGCTACTTGCTCCTATATGTTTTGTTTTGTGCAAATAAAGAAAGAGCTGAGAACTTGTTCAAACTATTTGTAGCCTTACCTGCTGATGTCTAGCTTCATTTTTAACGGACCTATATGCGAGAGGTATCATTCTTCTCGCCCACATCTCTGACAGAAAGACAGTAAGCATATCCAACAACATTTGACTCGAAAAACACAATCCCTAAACGATGCATCAAAGTAGATGGAGCCGAGCTAGCAGTCTCCCCCTGTGTTTTCACTCCAAGCTAAGCTAATCCTCTCCGTCTTCTAGATTCATAATTAGCATAGAGCGTGGTATCAATCTTCTCATCTTACTTTGCCAGGATGTCTGGCTTTCCTTTTGAAGTTGCTCGTATTCAAATTGAATATCTGACTTCTACGATTACGTTGACTTTTTAAAAATGTTTAGTCTAATTTTCTTGACGCTCCTTTTTGTAGTACACTTACTTGAGCTCGTGTTTCTTGCATGAAAGATGTAATTTAAAAAATGTTTGTTGTTACCATTAGTATTGCAGAATCGAAGGGCTCAGATGTGGCGCGTCAGAGGAGCAATTTGTCTTCACTTTTACAAAGGCAAAGCCCTGAGGTTTGCCGTTGCAGGCGAGGGTCCTCGAGAAACACCTCGTTAGTGCGAGCCTGGAAAACGGGGTCTTTGTACTTAGGTAGTGCTCAGAGTAATTGGCGGCGCTGAAGCAGAAGGCAGAGCGAGTACAATCAAGACACCACAGAGATAATTGAACAGAAAAGGTGAGTTTGACTGAAGCACTTTTTCTGTGTGGTTTGTGGACGGGGCAGACTGGAGCACGGAGCAGATATGCATTCAGCCTTTCACGGATTGACTATCTGCACTTCTCCTGTTAATCCACATCCTGTTGTAAATGTCTGAATCAGTATTCTACGTACATATACGGTGGAAACAGGAGATTTATGTTCCATGACCGAGCCTGTTTGATCCTGGTTTGTGATACTGCAGCGCGGCTACACCAGGCGTTCTTCTCTGTTTGCAAATCAAACAGTACGGGCAAAATGTCCATCTCAAGTTGTTATCTTTAAGATGTTTATGTAAACATGCAGCTGCCTAATCAGCTTGCATCGCTAAGTGTTGCTGCAAAAGGGACGAAAACATCCATGTAATACTAAGACACTGACAAAAATCCTCAAAACGTACATTTCAGTGTTTGGATAGTTGCTGCTTTAAATATAAGAAGTGATGAAACATAAGTCAATAAGACCAAAACATTAAGTCAGAGCTGGTCCAGTAAAAAACTGGACTTACTCTGTTCCCTTTGATATCTTTTTGGTGTAAACACGCTGACTACTTGGCATTCAGCTATTTCAGAATTTGGGAGTCGACAATGTGCAAGTTATTCAGGAGAATAATTCTGAAAAGAGAGAGAGAGAGAGAGAGAGAGAGAGATGCCCTGAATGAATGAACATGAAACAACATGAAATAAAAAAAGAGTGAAATCCATACTGATTCATTACTGAGTCCTCATTGGTTGACAGTATGTCTCATAATTTACCTTTGGCACAGTAAGTATTTACAACGTAGTTTTTCACTAAAATGTCAATCAACCAGTGAACGAACTACCAGAACAAACAAAGCCACACAAAGAGCACAGGCACTTGATGTTCTTTTCAGGATGCAACAAAGCGGATGCTGCCAATAAAAGAGAGAGAGAGGAGGAGGAGGAGGAGGAGGAGGAGGGGGGGGGGGTCACCAAACTGAAACGGTGTTTTCTCCGCCTCACATTCTGCAGCCATGCACACATATTTGAAGGAGACCTTTTATAAAGGCTTCGTAAATGAGGACAGGGGTATTACTCAGCTCGTGACTCATGGCACATTAAGATGAAGAGTGAAAATCAGGAAATTGGTCAAACAGATGGTGCAGGGAGTCTCCGCCGCCCTGACAGCCACTGATGCGACCGCCGTGGTTTCCCCCTCCAGGCTCAGCAAGTGCCGGTGGTGCTGACCGTGGTGTAGCTGAACTTGGACATGGAGGTGGCCATGGATGTAGCCATGGAGACAGCGGTGATGCCGTCTTCTCCCCCCTCCCTCCTCCTGCACCAACAGCACTGACGACAGAGCCAGTTGCGGCAGCAGCAAGCGAAGGTGGAGATCAGGGCCTTGCGGAAGCGCATGTTCATGAAGCAGTAAATGATGGGGTTGACGCAGGCGGAGGTGTAGGACAGCAGGTGGATGAAGGAGATAGGCGCTCCTGAGAGAGCTTTAGAGGCTGACTTCAGGTCAAAGGCCTTCCAGGTGTTGGCGGTGTACAGCGGCATCCAGCAGATGAAGAAGAGCGCCACGATCACCATCAACATGCGGATGACTCGGCGCTTGGCCTGCAGCTTGGCCTCGGAGGTGTTGCTGCGAGCGCGCTCAGTCTTGGCTTGGTTGGCTGCAGCCGAGGCAGAGAGGGTGGGGAGCTCCACGGCAGAGGAGGGTTTTTTAGACACCTGGATGTAGCAACCATCATCGTCATCATTGGACCCTGTGAGAGGCTTCACGACGCCGTTCTTCTGACCTGTGGACCGTCACAAAGTTCAGATTTAAAAGAAGTTGGGAAATGTAGTTCATTAAATAAGTGATTGTTTTATCAATTTAAGCCTATGTATAGTCTGATGCTGCCACTCTTAGAGCTTGTCAAGATCCGAAAACAAGAGGTGACGAGGCCTTTTCTATCTTTGCTCTAAGATGACCAGCAAGAGATCAGGCATGCCTCATCTATTTCTTCTTGAATTCCTTCCCTCTCTATTTTCCACTTTCCTGGCAGATCAAGTCATGGCAGATGACTTTCCACCAATAAGTCCGGTTCTGCTCCCGATTTCTGTCCGTTAAAAGAAGCTGTTTCTTGCCACTTTTGCCAAATATTGCTCTTTGGTTGACAATCAATCAATTGAGACAATGTTATCTCGAGACACTCAATAAAAAAAGCAGGTCTAGGCCGTACTCTTTGTTACCCCCAATTCACAAATACTCTGTGCGCGCCGCGGTCCAACAGCACCGCGCACTACGCCGTAGTTAGCCTCCACTCTAGTCAATCATTCGTTCACACAGCTGGTGCTCTGGAGCGTGCCACCAGCGCCACTACGCTCTGCTCCGTTTCAAATACGCAGCGAGTCTATTTTCGACGGAGTGCGCTGCAGGCACGTATCAAGCTGGTCAGAATATGACAACCCGGACAGGAAGTCAGACGAGGAAACGCACAGAGCATCCGGTCAATAAAAACAAAAAAACAGAATATACGGACTCGCGATCGTATTTATCACTTCACTTTATCAACATTACGTCAAAACAGGCACCGAATGAACATCATCATCCTCAGAAAGACAAAGACACATGTTGTTTGCACGATTTTCTCTTTATTCTCGCGTGATCTTGTAGTTCTCCTGTGATGTGTGTACAGCTGATCATGGGTGCGCTACGCTGCACTGACGTTCCAGAAACGGACCCAGTGTGAATGGGCGGGCGCCGTCCGACGGAGCAGAACCGTGGCGCTGACAGACCGCAGCGTGCACAGTGTATGTGTGAATTGGGTGTTAGAGAGTAAAAACGTCTTTTAAAGAGGCAGAAACCTCGAGCAGAACCAGACTCATGAGCTGTGTCTGACCACGCCCCTCTCTGGAAGGGGATGAGGCGTGGGCTTTCTTGCACCATGCCCTGTTGTTTACGGTGAGAATGCAGAACAAACACCTAGCTGTGGGAGTGTCACCCACCTGGGGGAGGGGTTACTGCCCTTTGTGATGTCATAAAGGGAAAATCTCCAAACAGCCTGTTTGAGCACACATTTTCTGAAAAGTGGAGCAGGCAAAAGACGGAGAGGATGGACTTTTCTCATAATTTGGGGGTTTGTAGACAGACTAGAGACACATATTACTGTTAGAGAAACATGGTGAAGTGGATTTGGCAAAATATGTGACCTTTAAAGCCTCAATTTAGCTTCAGATGATGTGTTTTTGCACTGAGCAAAGACTGAGGCTTTTGTTCCCTATTACTTCAACATAAGAAGGGGATCTTATTATGAGCAGTGTGGAAAAAAAAAAAGGTTTAAATCTCAGAAAGCCTGTTTTAAAGTTCACACAGACACAACATGATGCACAATACAATATTGATGCCTAAGGGGGGGAAACTAGGTAGCAGGAGTGGTAATAGGAAAAAGCTGGATACATCTGTAGGCGATGGGAGGAAAAGGTAGAGCACGGCATCTTAATAAACAACATGAAAATACATTTTTTATGACTACAAGATCTCTTGCTACATCCTGAAGAAATAACACCGTGTTCATGTATTTACAGCTGCTTCTGACGGTTATTTCAGATCGTCTCAGCCCTTGATGAATCACACACAAGACTGGACTCCATGGAAACTGGAGCACCTCATGCACACAGTTACGACAGCAGTTAAAATTCACCTGAATGGACTTTTCAGAATGTTTCCTCTTCTTTGAAAAAAAAAACATAAGGTAGAGGTTTATGGAGAAACTCCAAACAGGCCTGAAAACAAGCTGAGAGAAAGACTATTTGTGGAGGTAACAGGTGCAGACCCTGTGGGGAGCGACAAAATATGTCATTGTTTGCTTGAGGCAAAACAAACTAATTTCTATTTGCAAACTTGTTGCATTATTAATCCGGCTGTTTATGCCTCAGAAAAGTCATTTGCAGCTTTTAGAGAGTACATTGCATTAACTTTAACGCTTTAAAATCTCATTGTTTTTGATATTTTACAGGATTTTTTAATCAATCATGCCCTTTCCTTTCTTCTTAATGTGATTCTCTGTCGTTTCATACAGGCCTACGAGATTAAACAGACCTTTTCATCTCCGGTTTGAGTGTAATCAACAATAACAAAAAGCTGTTTGCAGTTTTCGAATGCATTTATGATTGAGCTCACCGGTGGTCTCTTTCTTGTGGCCAAACTCGAACTGAATGCCTCGGTAGAGCTCTCTGGAGATCAGACCGTAGGCTATAATCATCACCACTCCCGGGACGAAGAACAAGGTGAACAGAAGCAGCACATACCTGAAAAACAGCCAGAATGGAAAGAGAGGGAGATCAAAAAACAACTCTCACACACACAGAACAAAGTCAGTGCATCAGCCCTCAGGACCAGCCCAAAGAGTCAGATTCGGCAGCTACAGATTAAATAAATTGCTCTTGAGCCCTGCAGATGGTTGAACCCCTCCAAACAGCCCTCTTCACCCTCATGGTGTCCAGTTAAAGTTGCTGAAGCAGCTCAGCTTTGCAGCTTCTCCCTGCTGGCTAATTAACAACTGGCAGTGTTATGCTGACGCAATGTTCGCTTATGTCCAAGAGTATTATCCCTGCTGCAAGTTCACTTCTTTTCTGATAGTTGATACCTCAGCGTGAAGTTTTCCTCACATTTCTCTTCACGATGGGCTAGAGGTGGGGAAACTTTTGATTTATGTAAAAATCGAGCTTCTAATCTTGAGATTTTAAATAGATTCATAGCTTTTGGGCTAATCAGTCACTCCCTGCTAAATGCTAAAGCTAGCTCTTTAACTCAGAAAATGCCAGATAGAGCAGCGAGAAATTCAGCCAGTCTCACAGATGACTAGAGAAGATCCTGAAGTATGAACACATTTATAAATGGATTTAAATCCATGGATCCATGAATCCAGAATCAAAAATGGATTCTGAATCGAATCGTAACCCCAAAAATCGAAACGAATCGAATTGGGAGACACCCAAAGATTCCCAGCCCTACTACGGGCTGCACTTCAATATTCTTGTCTTGTGGTGCCCCAACCAAACATCTAGTAGAGCGATCTGGGTGTTCTTCATTTCATAAAATAAAGTTGAGTTGAGTTGAGTTGGTCAAGTTTTATGCTGCGTCCCAGTTGATCTTGGAAGTCGGTAATTCCGTGTTGCCAGTCTGATACGTCATCAGGAACGCCCCCTGAAGTCGGAATTCCGACTGGGAAACTCTGAGAATCTTCAGTAGCCCGAGTTCAAATCCAATATGGCTGCTACGTGCATCGTCAGGGCTGTTTAAGCTGTAACTGTTTATTAGCAGCTTACTCGTCTTTTTGTGTAATTAAACCGATCACACCGATGGTATCGTGCCAGAGTGTTGTTATCGTCTGGTATTAGCTAACAAAACAAAGGTACTCCCGGAGGCGTCCATGTTGCTTGTCCGACTTGCAACTGGAACGCAGTTCACTCAGGTGCGACGTCATTCCCAGCTCCGACATCCGAGCTCCGAGGTAAATGGAACGCAGCATTAGTCCCGAGTTGACCTTCAAAAGGTCACATTTAAAGGAAAGTTAATGGTTTGGCAAAAACAATCATCTATTGCTCTACTGCATTAACATAAATGTTGCTGAATCTGAGTAGGGCTGGGAATCGCAGGGTGACTCCCGTTATGATACGATACAGTATGATACAACACATGGCCCACGATAGCAAAAAAACATCACAATACGTAGATTAAGTGCAGAATCATCAGATTTATTCACTGCATTTTCCTGTCAGTTTTACCTCTCGTCATGCTTCATCCTTAAAACGTCTTATCACTGCTGTCCGACATTATCCCCTCTTCTTCTTCTTCTTCTTTCTCTTTGGACAATTCTGTTCACGTTACCCTCGCTCGTGTCAAAAAGCGCCAACGCGAAGAGTCACGAAGAAGTGACGTGGTGAGTCTGAGGTAAATCTACAGTATTAAGAGCGCCTTTTTTAAATTGCATATCCGTGTTGAGACGAGCACTACGATCATTCACGAGTCAGGACCACGATTTATTGTTGTATCGATATTGCCACACAGCTCTCAACATAAAGAAGAGTTTAAACTTTACAGTCTGCAGAGTGCTGTGAGCCAGTAGGACCAGTTAGACCAGTAAGCTTCTGCAGGTTTATTTCTGACAACTGTTTGGTCTAGGAAGGTAGCATCCATCCTTTTTAACCTATGTAAGGTTGTCAACATGACCTTATTAAAGCGCTGTGTTGACATATTGACAGTTTACACATGTATAGCGCATATTTACACAGGACACAGAGAAAATGGAAACAACTAGACATTCTATGGACACTCCACAACAAACAAGACAACCCTCAGGGCTATACATTACCCAACAGACAGTTTTTTTCCAAAATGAAATTACATTTGGACAAGTAAATATGGTTAAATATGACAATTGCAAGACATTTTCTGCTCCCTCAGGCTGTGTACTCGGCTGTTTTTTGATCATAAAAAGATCCATTTTCCTCGCAAAGAAAGAACAACGATAATGGCTCTTGCTTGCCGGAGTGCCTGGAGTGATGACACCTCCAAGAAGAAAGCAGCGAAATGAATAAAGTGCAAAAAAAAAAAAATGAATAAAACATCGTAAGGGGGATGTTTGAAAAGTGTACAAAATTCAAAGTGCTCTGGGACTCTTGGAATCTGAGTCAGACTGCAGAAAAGCACTTTGCATATAGTCTCTTTAAGACTTTGAATCTGTTTTAAAAGAAGATGAATGTTGAACCACTTGGGATTGTCAAGTGTAGAGTGCATTAAACGAATCAAACTTTCAGTGAAATAAACTCAAAAGAGAATACAGAGAGAAGGTTACAGGAAATTACTTTGGAAAAGAAAACTAGAAAGAGAAATCCATGAATGAATAGGATTTAAAAAAAAACTGCAGATGTCACTTTGATTGTAATAAATCTTTACAATCTGCACGACGTCGCCCTTTTTATCTGATCTGAGAACGCTCTTCTCAACTACCGACGTCCACCGGGCACATCAGTCACATGAAAGTGACAGCAGCTAGGAAGAGGTCAGGGTTTCATTCATTCTCTGATATTCTAATGTCTTCCTGGGTAATCCTCTGAACTCCGCACAAGCTCGCTTTCCTGTCACTTGTTTTAAAAAAGAAAGGCTTCAGTCAAAGCCTCTCATCAGCCGGCCGTTTGATACCGTGGAAAATCAGTTCAACAAAAGCTGTCAGGAAGTGAACATCAGAGTGCGGGAACACTTGGGAGTGCTGGTAGATATCTGCGCCTGTTTTGTCTCGAGGGGGAAACCCAGATGGAGCAGAGGCAGGAGGACACATGATGTAAAAAAAAAATCATGAATATTCATACATTGCTCGCTCTTTTGACTGTTCAAACATCACCTGAATGCTTCATGATTATCAAGCAGGAAATACGCTATTCATCCGAGGAAATGAGATGCACTTGTTGCACGTTTCTGCGTTACAAACATCATAGCAAATTGATTTCCTCTTGTTTGTGTTTTGAGCAACCCCTGGGGATGGAACTGAAGCGAAGGCAAAATTAAGACCAAAAAAAAAAGGAGTTCCCTAAATGCCACTCGAGGCTGGATCGAAAGTGAGTCACTCCCCATTACACATTTACAGCCTATGGGATAATATGCAGGAAGGATTTCTCCTTTGTATTCCTCGCGTTCCTGTTGTCCACACTTCCTTCCCGCTGAGGTGGAGGTCGGAGCAGGCCGTCGGGTGTTGGTTGGGACCTCACATGGCATGGCGGTTTTGTGCCCGTGCATGAAGCCCGTGCCGAAGCACACCAGCTACATAGCTTAACCACGCTATGAAAACAACTAGCAGCTAGACAACGATGTCATGCAGGTGAGGTCAGAAAGCCAATAATTAATCATGCACACTCGCAACCAACTGGATTGGGAGGTCTGCTGCAGGTGCTTTACATGGATGTGTAACGTAGGACAGAATGAAATATTAATGTCCACAAATGTCAACATGGTTTGAATGTTCATAACACAAACTTACGTCTACTTCTATCTGCACTTGAGAACAAATAAAACAAGCTTCCTGTGGAGGAGTCGGTTTAAAACAGTCAATTCCACTGAGAATAATTCTAAAAAACAACAAATAAATTCTTTCACTTCACAAAAATGGTCCATTAAGGTCTTTATGGCTCTTTCTTGTCTTCCACATCATCTGCTTCAATAACTCTATGCACCGCTTCATTAGTTGCAGAAAAGGGTCCCACTTTCCTTTTGTCCCCGCTAGATGAAAAAAAGTGTTTTAACCCTTAACCCAGGTGTAATCTGAAAGATGGCCATGATGGGCGAAGATGAAACTGGGGAATTAAAACATAAAAGGACCTCACACTTCATGACACATGTGGACTTTTGACATTTGAGCCCCGACTTTCCCCTCCTCCTCCTTCTCCCCCTCGCTGAGCAGACTAATTACCTGCTCTCCCACTGCCTCGTCTTTCCCAGAGAAGCTTTACAGTTTGATAGACAGTCAGAGGAAAGCGAATTCTTCAGAGTGTTAACCACAAAAGGCTGTCAAGTCGAGAAATGTACAAGGTTTAGCCATGTTCAGCTTCGTATTTATTTTAATTGCGCTATCCTGCAGGATCCAAAGTTGTTTACAGAAAAATCCCTGAGTAGTGTATCCCACGATGCCCTAACACACAGTATCTTGGCTGCTCATACACCTACTTTGGTTGCTTTCTAACAACAAAGTAGCATTTATTGGTCCTAAGAGAGCATGGAGATGGATGGATAACTTTCCTAACATGAAGCAGACTACAGTGGCAATCGTTCTTGACCTTTCTAAGCTCCACTCTTCTATCTTTCAGCGTGCAGTCAGGAGCAGAGAAACTATCATGTTAATTGGAAATGATGGCAAAAATGGTACAATGCATCCTTGAACGCAGCAATACAAAGGGCAGACACATTATCAAGTATCTGCATCTAATGATGTCGTCCCAGTTCTGGGTTTTGGTACGACCCCTGCGCTGCTATGCGAGAAAGCGATCCCATTTCAAACTGTCTGTAATAATGCAGCAACAAGAGCTGCCTGGGCACCTTTTAAAACCTGTCTCCAATTTAATGATTTCATTATTTTTCTAGACATTGCCTCTGTAACCACCTTTATGGTTTCAGCCCAAAGGTTCAACGGAAATGACAAGACTTTTAGAAGAGTTCTTTCTATCATTAGCTACTTTTTTACCCCTCTCCTAGAACTTCCTACAGGAAACGCCCAGCTCTGCCAGAAGCTCAACTATGACAGAATCAAATACCTTTCACTTGCAAGCTATTCCAGTCCACATTACCCGGTCTTCTTGTCCACCAGGCCCCCTTCTTCTTTGCTCCGTGGTCCATTTCTAATGCTCACCTGCCCATTACAATGGGCGCCCTGACAAAGGAAACGTTCTATTGAACGGACCGCACTGACAAGCCTTTGCTCCCCACATTCTTCAGTCAGCTTTGGCCACCTATGACCTCGTTGCCACTTCATCAGTTTGGAAGGTTACGACCACTGCAAATCAGAAACACTCCACAAGAGTTGCAGTTTTCAGAGATGCTGTGACCTTGTCGTTGAGTCATTACAATTGGCCCTTGTCATACTCTAACACGTCCTTAGCCTTGCCCATTTTCCTGCTTCCAGCACATCAACTTCAAGGACACAATGTTCCCTTGCTAAGCTACTTCATCTATATCTGAGCCAACGAAAATGCTGCAAAAGTTTAGTTTTAAGAAAAAAAATGTTCCAGGGGTGGAATTTTTCAGTTTTATAGTAAATTAATGTATTCATATTTCCGGGCTGGAGGAGTTTGATTCCAGTTAAAGGAGATGATGGTTAGGGATTCACTTTGAGCTGTGCTTCTGCCGTTCACCGAGCTCCTACGTTCCCTTTGCCTTTCAACTTAACAGTGTGGACCGGGTTCGTGTACACTGTTTTGCTCATGTATAAAATAGTAGCGGTACAACGGGGCTTTTTAAGGTCGATGTGTATTGTGGAGCACTGTGGAAACCCCAGACATGTGTGGTTGTGCACTTTTGGCTAACTTTACGGTCTCCAATGTTCTCCAGGACACAGTTAACCAAGAGGCACAGACCTAAACCATTACACCAGTGGTTGGGTTGGGATGTAAGGTAGTTAGGAAAGATGGTGTGCAAATCATGATCAGATATACTGCTCTGGGAACAGTGAAGGAGCTGGAGTTTTATGCAGGAATTTTGAGCTATATAAAACAAGACTAAATCAAATTGTAATCAATGTTCAAACAGTGAGTAATAATTAGAAAGAAGTCTGATTGCACTACTCAAATAACAACGTTTGTCCTGCGTATCATCATATGACAATGATTAAACTTCCCTGAATGCAAATCAGGACTTATAAACATTTCGAACCAACGACAAGCAGGCTGCATTCAGTTCACAAACCTCAGTCTATTTATCTTTTTATACCTTTGTGTTGGGGAATTGGAGGCGTATCCTTCCATGAAGGGGTACCTACCAGGTCTGCTCAGCTTGGTGGCTGGGCCAATCAAGACGACACATGTGGCCAACAGTGCCGTTTGTCTTGGGGAAAGTCTTCAGGGCACTAAACACCGGATAGGGCACCATGATGAGCAACGACACCACCCATGTGGCAGCGATGACACGGTAGGCGTGGGATCTCGTCTGCCACGACCGGGACTTCAGCGGGTTACAGATGGCGCTGTATCTCTCGATTGCAATGGCCACGAGGCTGAAGGTGGAGATGCTGACAGAGATCCCTGAAGGACAGAAAAAGACAGAAGACGTTGAGCTGATCTATTAGTAGGAGAGAATGTTCATCCAACACTTTTGTCACAGGCCAGAGATTTCAACACGGATAGTCACGATTGCCATGAAACCCATCACCCATAGGACAAATTACACTCTATCCTAAGAAGTGTACAACCAAGCACTATTCAAACCTTTCAACATATACTTCACCTGTAACTACATGTGCCCCTAAACTGTTCTCTGTTATCACTCTGCGGTTTCAGGCCATTTCTGACCAGATGTTTGAGTTGCATTCCATCATACAGTGTATTTCCCGCATTAGGTACCTCAATAGGAAGGTCTCCATTTAACACGGTGGAATGGAGTGGTACTATTCATACCTGCTAACCTTTACAGATTAAAATGCCAATAGTCAGTGCAAAAACAAAATGAGTTGTCTCTCACGTAAAAGTTGTAGTCAGGGCACTAATCACCAACTCTCGGTAAACATGACTTCCATTCATAAAAATAGCTGCTTCATCGTCTATGAAGACATACCTGCATAAAATAACCTTTATGCCTAGCCAAGGACACTGTCTCTGAAGGGCTTCCAACGCCAAAGCTGCATTTGCATGTATGAATATGCAAATTCAAAAGAGAGGGGGGCAAGCTCAGTCACTGCATAGCATAGCATGAGATCTAAGAGTTAGCAGGGTGAGACAAATAGCATTAATAAACCCAGAAAGAAGAAGCCCCGTAGGAATTCATCCATCACGCTGATCCTGCAACGCTACAAGATGGAACAACCTCAATTCACCACATTAATCCCCTTTCATTGTTCCTCTACAAAAGGAAGAACATATCCTGACTAAACAATAGCTTTCGTTATCATTCATAGGAAGACGTCATTCTGCATTCACATATAACCAATGCAACTCAATCTACAGGAACCACACTGACTGCTGGACGGCTCCATGGCTTTGTCGAGAACAATTTGTCCTCTCTGGAAACCGATGATAAAATCTGTGTTTCTTTGTATTTTGAAAAGCTTTGTTATCAGGAGCTCAGGATTTAGTGGATATTGTCACGGGCAGAATTTAGTGGTTTGTAACATTGAGAAGAAAAAGGAGCCGCGTAGATCTTCCTTGTGGGATTTGATATGGAGTATGATAGGAGCAAGGGAACGGCTTTATCCTGTTCCTGCGCTTACAGAGCAAAGGAGGTGACTTAAAGGGAAACTCCAGAACAAAGAGAACATCATCGCAGCAAAGATATCTAAATGCCTTTTTCCTCAGAGAGCAGCTGGAGAGACTCTGTTGGGCATTATTCAAATCATTTCATACTCCTTGAGAAAATGGTAATTCCTCTGATTACTGACATAAAACCTGACAGGTCACTACATTCAACTACACATTTAGTCGATTGAGAGAGAGAGAGAGAGGTACATATTGTAGCTCCAGCTCTTTGTTCATTATCACCGTTTCTCAAACTCAGCTTATTAGCGTAGCACGGGGGCTTTCAAACAGTGAGGCACACCCCCTCAGGGTGTGAAAAAGAGAAATGTGAGGCATACATAATGCATATCTGATTTACTACATTCACAAGTACAGCGACAGCCACTTTTTCAAGCTTGACGTCTCTCTCTTTTTTAACCAAATTTGCCTCGAAATCGTGCAACTCAATGGCTTATTTCAATCAAATCTGAATGAACAGAGATGCTCCTCCTTTCTAATTATCTCCAATCCACCATCAATAATCAGAAGTCCTTAAATCCAATCGTACAAAAAACATCGAAAACCCAGACTCCCTCTCCCTAGAAATGTTTCTATGCTCCTCCTTTGGGGATTCCAAGCCGTCCTCTGGCCAGATGGGATATATAATCCCTCTAGCAAGCTCTGGGTCTACCCCCCAGCTACCTCCCAATGTCTGAGCTCCTTACCCCCTGGTATTGGCAATCTCATTCCTTCAGTCACGACCCCAAAGTTCATGACCATACGTGAGGGTTAGAACATAGATCGACTGCTAAGTGGAAAGCTTTGCCTTCCAGCTCAGCTCCCTCTTCACCATGACAGTGCGATACAACGCACCAGTACTGCAGATGCTGTACCAACCCGCTTGTCTCAAGACCCCAAAGATACTTGAAGATTTCACTTGGGGCACATTAGGATCTACTCGTAATCAAACAACGAACTGATGCATGACATTGAGTCTGTATGGCAAGACTGACTTTGTACAAGGGATGCCAGTCTAACATCTGTTTACCTTCGGCCAACTTGATGTAATGTTAAAAATAGTAATGTTAATGAGCCTTTGTCATGAAGCACATTCATCATAAGAACAGTATTAAAATACTACTTGCAGCTTTAACTTTAAGGCCCTTGCTTAGCATGACTTTGCTTCATTAAGAGTTATTTCTGGGCGTGCAGAAAGGAAAGTTTAGCTCATTAGCACGCTCCAGCTGACTTTATAGAGCCAGTGTGACAATATCCATTATTTTTTTAATCAAAGAGCCTTTAACATCTCAGGCTCAGAGAGGAGCGGCCACCAAGCTCGTTCAATGGAACAATCCTGATTCACTGTCGACCTTGGTACACTACCACTCACCGAGAATGTCCACCCAAAGCTCCGGCGAAGCAGAAGGAGCTGGATGGGTGGTACAGACGACGCATGCAATTTTAACAGTACACCGGACTCTGCAAGAGTCTGGCACAATAAGTTTCTCACACCCACACAGCTCTTTCAAGTTCTAGGACACAGACACAGAGAATGACTGAAAAAGCATCGGAGAAGGGGGGCTTCGGGGGAACTGTTGACGCTTGGGGGTGTTCATGCCCAACCACAGCTCTGATTGAGTGAATGAGAAACACAGAATGCAGGAAGGTAGTAGGTTTGATTTTTTTGTCTTATCCTTCAAGGAGACAAAATCATCAAAAAGAACAAAAGCAATGACTAGAAGAACTGCTTTACAACGCAAACCAAAAACAGGATTAAAAGATCAAGGGCGTTTGAAAGAGAGCAATGAACAACCTGTAAATTGCAGACAATTATTAATTTAGGGGAAGATTTTGCATAGGATTCAATTCTGCAATAAATGCTGGACATTTTGGAAAACTCCCTGAGTTGCTTTCTTTCAGGGAGCAGAGAGTTACGTAAGAAAATCAGTACCACTTATATCTCTCTGTTCAATATGAGACTGTAGCCTCATTACGGTTAGCTTAGCTTAGCATAGCATACTGACTTAACACGGGTAAACAGCTAGCCTTGTTTGGAGTCCTCTGTATCTGATAGTTCGCTTTGTTTTGGTGTTGGTCACTTCTAGACGAGCTACAACCCTACGTCCAATAGAAAATTGTCAAACAGTTGATTTTTTTATATTTTGTGATGATCAGCTAACGTTAATATGGCCAAAATGTTGTTAGACTTTCTGCAGATTTTCAAGTAACTACTAGTCAAGTAGTTTTTAGCACAGTCAGTCAGACTGTTCTAAAATCTTCAATTGATCTGTATGGCATTCACATACGCTGCCGACGAAGCAGCGGGAGCAATTCGGGGTTAAGTGTCTTGCCCAAGGACACATCGGACGTGTTGCTGCACGACCTGGGGATCAAACCCCCAACCTTCTGGTTGAGAGAGGACCGACTGTACCAACTGAGCCACAGCTGCCTGTTTCAAATGAGTGATGTTTTTAAACCTTCACTTACAAAGACTGATAACAGGCATACTGAAACTAATTGCACTTCCAGGTGATGTATTGCACTTCTACTCCAGTGATTTAAATTGATCACAGAGTTGTAGAAACAGTTCAAAGAAATTCAAAGAGGACTAATGTGCTTCTTGTCAGAGATATCAGATTCATGTTTGAGAGCGAAAGGCCCTCATTTATCATCTCATTCAACATATCAGTCCAGGTCCACTTGACCACCTGTCTCATTACAGGAAAAGCCGACACTGACACTAGGACCAATTTGTTTAAAGGTTTTATCGAACAGAGCAGGAAATCTTGGTGAAGTAAAAGGAACTTTTAAGAAAGGGAGCTCACGTAATGAGCATTCAGTTTCGTAGTTCACGTCTTTAAAACATCAGCTGTTATCCACAAAAGTTGGTCGCGGTGTTTGGATGCGGGGAACTGCGAGTATTTGTTTCAGGTTAGTGAAAGTGTTTGTAGCATAAAGCTTCTGGATCATTGATTAATGTTGGACAGCTAGTGTTAGCAGCAGTTAGCTTGCACGTTACGTAAGTCTGTTTAACTTTTTGCAGAGCTGATCCCAATGAAAAACTGGCACAGGTTGGATTCGAACCTGGGCTGCCCGTTTGAGGGACTACAGCCTCCATACATGGAGCACTAATCACTGCACCATCAGCGCCTCTACATTTTTACTTGTTGACAGGAAAGGTTTAAATTGACTTGTTTAGGGTCATTTTAACTAACTTACAGCTAATGTAAGCTAGGAATTAATGCTTACATTAGCCTCTTTGACTTAGCAGTCAGTAGCTAATGGATTTTCTTTTTCCCCAGGTTTTTCTACATTTCTATGATTTTGCCTTCAGTGTGTGAATGATTAGGTGTGACCTGCGGTGTAAAAGCACTTTGCGTAGTCAAAAGACTAAAAATGCGCTATACAAGCTCAAGTCCATTTACCATTTACCAATGTGTCTCAGTTATTGCTTCCTATTCATTCCAGCTGAGATTGTAGACAACAGAGCAGACCAAGGCTCCACTCCCTGACCTGACATTTTCCAGTACTAGCGGCTAATGTTTGAGCTGAGGAGATTCTGCTGCGACTCTGGCCAAGGTGCTGCCAAGCTAATTACCAGTCAACTAACCAACTAAATGCTCACGTCTCCCCCCTGTGCTTTATCCTCTCTTCTGGGGATAGAAAAGAAGCTCTAATCCCTTTTCTTGTTCATTACTGCCGAGTCAGGCGAAACACTCGCAGTAGGCTGCTTGATAACTGGCTTGAGAGCAAAAACCTGAAGTGTGGAGTCGAGGGTTTCTCAGTGCAACTCTTCCTTGGAGAGGAGATTTACATTCCAGTGCTGAATCTGTGCCTGTTCATTCTAGCTCACACCTAATTCTTCAAGTGTTCAGTTGAATGTTGCCCTGCAGGAACCTAAAGGGATAAAAGTTTCAAAGGTACCAGATGCCCTTGCAGCTAGTTTTGAACACGTTTTCTAATCGCAAAGAAAACACAAACTCTTATACATTATTCAAACTGCACCGTGGGGTGATGTGTAGGGCTGGTACTAGTTGGTTTGTAATTGCATCATATGACAAGCAACAAAAACATGGATACATGAATGTGAGAATATTACAACACTGATCTCAACGGTGCTGCTGAAACAGTGCAGGGGCGATGATTCTTGATTATCTGCTGCGTGTATGAATATGAGGATGGACTGTGTACTTTATGGCTAACGGGTGTGGGCTAATAGATGAGTTTGCAGAGAGGGTTTGACACAATCAATGAGTGTAGATAGTCATAATGATCCTGTGTAATGATTGATTTTGGTTCATGGAGGGTCTTGTTAATAGGAAGAGCGCAAATCAGACACTTGGCGGAGGGTTTATTAATATGGATTTGATTTGCAGATGCTGATTTACTTATATTACATTTTCCAGCAAACAATTACATTCTTACATTTTCCCATGAAGAAGAACAATGATCTTGTGTTCCCTCTGAAGGCAGCCCCAGGCCGGATTTCTCTCATGGGCTATAGTCAAGGCTTACTGACTTGTTGGTGGAGCTACAGTCTAGGCACGTAAGCCTGGCAATTAAGAGTCGTGTACCGTGGCTGATAAGGGCAAATCGGCTTCATCACAATTTTAACGAGGAGGAAAAGGCTCTAAATTCAAAACACACAAACCCAGAAAACAAATGTAAAAAAGAAACGCTGCAAATCCAGTCATGGTGACAGGAGTTAAGAGGATACAGAGACCAGGATGTATTGATTATCACACATAACAACTGCAACCTCCTAATGGAGAATTTTCTAAGAGCCCTACGTCTTTGACTGCTCTAAGAAAAAAACCCTCTAACATGTAGAGAACACGACTTTGGGAAGTACTTCCCCCTGAGCAGGGTCTTTTTGAGGGGTAGATCTTTAACACATAACTACATTTAAAACCTGGTTCCTGCGGTCAAAGGAATCAGGTCCCTAGTCCTGGGGGAAAGTTCCTGCAGTCGATTGAAGCTTTAGATTTGAGTGAAACTGGCTCATATTTCATGGAGAATGAATTGGTGATGGAGAGAGCTTTGCAGAAGTCCCTGCAGCTAAGTAAGGCTTCTGTTAGCTGTGTATCTCAGTTAACCATGATGCGTGTTGATTATCTGTCTTGTAGTTTTTTTTGCATTTAACCCTTTAGAAACTTTATATTTCATTTACTCTCCGTTTCGTAAATCTTATTTCGGTCTGAAAGGTATTGAGCAGTCTGGCACTAGAATTTCCCTGGGGGTAAATTGAGTTAGTTTCTTCCAACGAACAAGAGAGATGGATGTGAAAAAGAGAGCATTAGGTGAGACTCAGGTAGCGTGGTAAAAAGCAACAACGTTTGTACAGAATGCAAGACAATGTTGACTACATTTAGCCAATTCATTGCTTAAGTTAAGGCTACAGGAAATAATGAATTTCCTTCATCATACTTTACAACATTACGGGAAAAAAAAGAAGGTAAAAATTCCAATGCATTCATATGTACATATTGTGCAGAGAAGATTAAATGTTATGGCAGTCGGTACAAAACAGAGGCTGGAAGAATAATCTGCATCGAAGGACATCCTCGGCATATTATTCAGGGTGACAAAAGGCCAGTATTCACAGTGTATTGATTCATTCCCTTGAGAGTGAAATTGCTTGCATATATGACAAAATCGACAAAATAAAGAAAAAAAAGATTTTCAGTCGGAGGCAGCTGGCCCTGCTGCCCTCTCGCTCCTTATCAGCTCAGAAAGCTCAGTAATTGAAAAGGAGATTCAGTCCTGCCTGTTCTCACAGAAGGTGCATAGCATTTCCGAGACAATAATAGGATTGTGGAGCTGACCATTCAATGGCTCTTCTCAACCATTCAAAGCTCAAAGGGAGGTGAAGGAGACAGAAGTATTGCAGCGGATCTTGGTTTCTCTTCCGTCTCTTGTGCTGGGGTCTGACTCAGGCCTCACGTGGCACCTTGAGTCTGGCCTGATGGGAGCCAGCTCATCGCTAAGTCACACTCCTGGAGATGTGTGACTGTTCGAGCACTTTCAGCGTGATGGTTACCTTCTGACAGGCAGATCAAGCCCAGAGAAAAGCAGTTCGAAAAGACAGGTTTTTATTCAGATGTAGAGCAATTTTCAGGCAACAATTGATGACGCAATAGGTCTCCTGATGAGCCACAGGA
This sequence comes from Tautogolabrus adspersus, assembly GCA_020745685.1. Lineage (NCBI taxonomy): Eukaryota > Metazoa > Chordata > Actinopteri > Labriformes > Labridae > Tautogolabrus > Tautogolabrus adspersus. The sequence continues at coordinate 2,374,278 of CM036557.1, forward strand.
GAGGCCAGATTTCTCTGTTGTAAAAAATACAGCGTTCAAACAAGTCTATGAATGAGCCGCATGAAATATAAAATCAATTCAAACTCCTTTCTTCTCCCCGTCAGCTCTGTTTAGCATAATTACTGTGAATTAGTCTTTGACAATGAATGGGCCTTTTCTCTCTAGCTTTTCATTTGAATAAAACTGGAGAAGAAATGACCCCTTACAGGTAAGATTCAAGGTATTTGACTCCAAATGTCACATTTATTATTCATTTTTTTCCCCACATTTGTCACCTTAATGTTGGCTGTTATTGAAAGTATTTTTCTCTCTCTTTACAATAGAAATACGAAAAGATACGATACGATACAAGTGTCCGCTTGAGGCTGGCTGCAGGAACACCGGAAGTCACATACACACAACAGGAAAAAGGGCAGTTTTTACAGCATATACGATACGTGTTATCCATATTTAGCGTGTAGCTGACCTGATTGACAGGTGGGCGCGATGTAACGCTTCGTCAAGAGACTTAAAACCCGCCTCAGCTCCAGCTCTCAGCCTGTTGTTAGGTTGACTGAAAGTTAGGCTGAAGGCAAATCAATGTCTGCAACAAATCCCTCACTAGCATTCACATCCAACAGGAAGTACATAGATATGTGGAATCTGCTCACCGGGGCCGACGAGACGAGACGAGAGACGATACGAAGTGATAGGATGTAATGCGCAACACCTGGCCCATAAAAAAGATCATATCACCATACAATGATTCTGGGATGATTGATTGACTGATATATCGCCATATCAATATTCTGTCCGACCCCTAGTGGCACATACTGGTATTTTGTCTTATCAGTCAGAGCTGTTTCGCACTCTCTCCAGTCTAAATGGCGGCTAAGCTAACAGGCTGCCATGGCAACAGTTTTATTACCTGGAGAGACAGGAGAGTGGAATCTGATTTTTGACAGGCTAATGACTATAACTCCATATTTAGCACACAGACATGCTCTATGAGGTAATAGCTTAATGCTGTTTATTGCACGCATTGGTCACAAACAGGAGTGACAGATGCATTTTCTTACTACCATGGTAAGGATGTTTGAAGATAACATCAAGCAGCAGAAGTACTGAAATATATGTTTGATGCTACAGGTTGTCCTGAAACAAATCAAAGATGATATTTGGCATCAGCATGTCTTGTGACGGCTGAGAAGTTACTCAATAATGAGGCCATAAAGATGATCTTCAGCGCTCTGGACAACCAAAGTGTTTTATTGATCAGTACAAAGTGCTTAGTGATTACTTTGCCAGCTGGGGAGATTTATGGCTTCATCAATTTCTGCCCACTTCTAAAGCAAAATGTCTCCACACCACCTCACACCTTACTTCAAATCAAATGTTGCAACTCAAATTTGAGAAACAGTTCATCCTCACCCATCAAGTAAGTGACGGTCTTGCACATGGCACCTCCGAAGATAAAGTCCTCCAGGATGTTGGGGATGAGGGTGAACGGCATGCAGAAGACGGCCATCATGAGGTCGCTGACCGCCAGCGACAGCAGGAAGGAGTTGGTGACCGTCCGCATGCGCTTGTTCAGCATCAGGACCACAATGATGAGCAGGTTGCCGAAGGCGCTCAGCAGGAAGATGAGCGTGTAGAGAAGGATGCGAAAGGAGTCCATCTCTGGCAGAGAAAGAGAGAGGACATCAGTAATTCAATTTCTGATCTGTTTTTTTAAAGATATTGATCAGTTAATGGAAAGCATCTTTAGGCGTTCAGGATTATTTCGTAGTTCTAGGAACTGTTGGAACCTCCCCCTTTTTTATTGATTACACACTGCAGGAGCGTTGAACTATTTTGGTTCCTATAGACCCCGTTTAGAGGAACCTTTACCGCTCCTGCTTTAGAGTTGGGTCTCTCGCATCACAGGAGGGACTTTGAGTGACGTAACTGCACAGTGATTGGTCAGTGCATCTTGATTGATCCAACACAGGAGCCAATCCAGTACCACCACCTGACATTTTTAAATTCCACTGTAAACATCAGGTAACAACTCTTGCAATCATTAAAAATGATGAAAAAGGACTGAAGGTCTGAAGCTACTAAAAAATAAATCACGACAAAATAAATCACTGTGGGCCGGCTTACGTCACTTCAAGGTTTTTTTTTAGCCAACACCATGGCGGTGGAAATGCAGAAAGGACAAAATTCCCCATGGTGAGTAGCTCTCACTAGACGAATGTTCCTCTTCAAAAAATCCCCAGAACTGTTTGGTCTGAAAACCCCCGTTGACAGAAAGACTTCCCCCAGATTAAAAACACATTTTCATCTGTGTGCCTCCTTTTTTTTAATCATTTATTCAAACCTCTTATTAAATTACTCATGAAGTAATAACACAAGATGACATCGAGAGAAAAAAAAGTGGAAATGAACAAAGTGTATCACGATGTTCACCGGGGAAATAAGACTGCGGGCGCATCAACAACACCACAGCCTATTACGAGACAGAATAACTTCGCATAATCAACATCTTCAATTGAGCAAGTGTCAATATTTGTCTTCTCACCCTGTGAGCCAAGCGATAATTGAAATGATAATATTGACAGGAGAAGATGAAGACAAACATCATCAGTGCTGAGCAGACTGTGCAACGAGGTGAGCGGAGGAATAGAACTCAAACTGGAAAAGCAAGGTTGAAATTCAATTCTTTTATGTATCATCATTATCAACATCATGGTCATCGTCCTCTTGTATACCAGATACAAAACAATCACTCTGAGACAGATGACAACAACGAGATTCATAGAATTTCAAAGAGACTTTAAACCAGTGTTTCTCAACTGGTGGGTCGGGACCCAGAGGTGGGTCGTGGAGCCATCTTCAGTGGGTCGCAAATGCGTACCTGGAAAAAAACGTGTGTAAAAAAAAGTCTGAAGCGCTTTTTAAACTGTTTTGTTGAGTTTCTTGCTTCTGTCACGTTTTGTACCGACTGAGTTTGTCATTGGTGGTGGGTCCTGAGGCTAGACAAGTTGAGAAGCACTCCTTTAAACAACAATGCTGAGGTACAGACAGAATAACAATGATAGGATACAAAAAAACTCACAAAGGGAACACATCTTTATCAAAGGGTCCACAGACTTAAACCTGTAAATGGTCTTCAGCTACGTGGTTACAAGTTGTGGCTTTTTTAAAGATTTTTTTTCTGCCTTTATTGGAGAGATAGGACAGTAGATAGAGTCTGAAATCAGGGAGAGAGAGAGAGAGTGGGGAATGACATGCGGGAAAGAAGCCGCAGGTCGGATTTGAAAGCTTCACGCTTTGAGGACTCCAGCCTCCGAATAAAATATCGTCTGTGCAGTTCTATTAGAAAGGCTAATAAAACTAAGAATGAAACAGGGTTATGAAATGGTTTACTTCTTTCAGCACAGACATACAGCTGAGCATCAGGGAGACCAGGACAGTCCAGCTAGGGGCCTTTTGGGATGCTCTCTTCACTCACACCGGCCTGTCACAGTGAATCTGTTTCCAGAATGAGAGTATGTAAGAGGACAAGGTCGGGGCAGGCCATGTGCTGCGCTGACTGAGTCCTCAGATTAAAGACAGCGACATGGGACAAGTCTGCAGCAGGGCCTGGATCACCTTGAAGGCACACACGCACACCCCTCATGACGAGTCGAAATCAGGACACAAACAGCACTATCACTTTAGTACCAAGTGTTGAAGTTGGGGTTTTTAAAAGGTTTTTTTGGGGGACAATTTGAGAAGAACCCAAAAGACAAAGCCTGTAAATTCATATTTATGTCTCCCTCTTGGAGGCATTACCCCAAATCTCACCGGCTTCAAAATTGAACAAACACCCAAAACATTCTCCTCTGTTGCTTTATATTACTTGGCAATGAGAGTTGAACTCAGTGGTTCTCAAACTTTTTCTTTCCTGCCCCCTATTGGTGGAAGCGTAGTCCGAAGTCACAATTTAAAGTTCTAACAAAAGGAAAACACAAAGAGAGCTACAGCCTGTTGCAACCCAGCCCAAATATGTAGGCTACTTTTAACATAAACTCATCTCAGACAACGTAAATAGCCAATCATAATTTAGGACTTTGGCTTGGCACCTGGGGTGGCCAATCAGATTTCAAGGGGCCTCAGGCTCCCCATGCTACGCCCTTGTCTGGGCCATGTTGGACATGGAAGCACTGGATCAACTTAAAAGTGGGAGTTGATTTGCATCAATGTTTTGCTCCTTTAAGTTGCTCTGCAGGATTCATGCAGACAGCGGGAAATGCTCATTTTATTGTAAACGTTGTGATTTCGTTGTCTCAAACGGTCTCGTTTTTGTAATCATTGTGTAAGTTCATCTTGAAATAGCTAACTGGATAACACTGGCACATTTACAAAATGTTAAATAACAATCAATTTGTTCCCAATGATTAATTCAATTTGTAAAGCGCTTTCACACCTGAAGTGCCGGTTACAGACTGTTACCAAAGAAAAACATTTGGCATCAAATCGACAGAACAGACAGTGGCAGACTACCAAACTCCTGACAGATGTTGTCAAAATAAAAAAAGATGTTCAATTAAAGATGTTACATTTCTGTTTTGCACACTTTTGAGAAGCCCATTTCACTGGAAAGATTCTCATGTTGCACCAAATATTACTAATTAAAGAAACAAACAACAGCAGTCAACGGATTGTTGGACAAATCTAAGAGGCAACAGCCAATATTAGATTGCATTAAACAGACAATCCACTGAGTTACTAGATATCTAACATAAGCTGTTTTCACATATGCACTCTGGATAATATCTAGATAATTACGGGAGGACCGCTCCGGAGATTCTCCTGACCTGGCTGTTCACATTAGCTCCTCACAGCTGGAGACTATCCCTGTCAGACGGGAGGGGGAGCGGGGGTCTCCTGAAGTAAGATGTGACGTAAAAAAACAACGCGGAAGTAGCGGACGAAGCAACAGAGTCCGCTACACAACGCCATAATGACAATATTTGCCTTTATATCAATGCTATGTGTAGTCCAACAGAATAACAACATCAACAAAAGAGCGGAGAACAACATGCTGACGAACAGAAAAGCAGTTTAATTACGTGCACGGACGAAGAACGTAGTGGTCACGTGCAGACACTCTATGCACCGTGCAGCAGTCACAGTATAGAAACATCACTCCCCCCTCCTATTGGCTACAAATACATCCAAAAGAACTAAATGGTATAAGTGCAGCACACGTGACAAGTTGGATAAGAGTTTGACTAACACAACAGCATAATTTGACATATGCATAATCAGCACTAACTCATGAGACTTCCTACATAAACACAAAGCAGGCAGCCCAGACTGGCTCAGCAGCTCCTATTGTGTAAGATTCTTGTGCGACGCAGCCGAGTGAAAATGGAATTATCTATTCATTGAGCAGCAGAGGTATGCATGCTCCCCTGAGTGTCTGCAGGACAATTCACTTTGGCTCCTTTGACTCCCTCAAGCATGACAGCTGAGTTCAAAAAACCCAAAGCATCTATAAATACATCACAGGTAAGGGAGCGGCGTTCGTCTCAGAGATGCTCACATGCAGCACGAGTCGTTGACGTGGAACACTTTAGCCATGACCCTGAGCTGATAGACGAAGTCTGCAGCTTCTGTTAGGGTTATGTCTGTTTATTTAACCTCCATTTTCTCTTTGTGGACTGGGATGGTAGGTGGAAACTGTTTAGTAGCAATGATCATTTACATTCGTAACTTTTTCCTCTTCTTTTTTTGAGAGCGTATTAAAGGCAGGGTTGGTCATTTTCTCCAGATACACTTCTTAAGATTTTGGTTGAAATTGTCTTTAGGTCCTGACAGACATTAATAACTCAGGTGCTCTGAAAAAGGAATGAAGAAAATCCGTCATCTGTAGCAGTTGTAAACGTGTAAAAACTTCAACCAATGTCTGCACTCGGTTCCATTTTTATGAACCAATCACGCCTCCCTGTCTCCCTGCTCGTTCTCTACCCCATGCATGCACGAGCCCACACTCAAAGCATGAGCTGAGGTCCGCTTCTGGACCAATGGCGCTTGTGCATGTAAGTGAGGGGCGTGGCTTTTGAGGGAGCGGAGAGGGGAGGGGGTGGGTGCAGACAGAGCATGGAGGGAGTGCTACTTTCAAAATCATGCTAGTTTTTCGAAAATTACCAACCCTGCCTTTAAGCAGTACTTTGCAGGAACAGGAGGTAATTTGAAAGCTTGGCCAATTATAGGTGGTTATGGAGTAAGTTTAATGAAGCAGGATGTAATCTGGGTAAATGATTAAAGGTGACTGACATGCAAGAGCCAAAGTTCTGAGAAATCATTTTAATAACAACCTGGCTTTGAGGCTGTATTTCAGTCCAAGCACCAGTGAGATGATCAAATGCTCCAATTTGAAATAAATCAGCCCAGTCCAAATGTGATGTTGTTGCTAATTATAAGGGAGCAGAGAGTCCTTTCCAATGAACCTGTGAAGCAATAAACATAAGTCAGAAAGGACGTACGGATCTTGTGGGAGTGAGCGGCTAATTCCCTTTTTTCAAGTAAAGTTTGGATTAGAACTAATGTCATACTTTTCCTCTGCAACACTTAGACTCAGTCCCATTTCACCCCTTACCCTTACCACTTAGCCCTTCCCCTACGTGCTGCGCGTTCACGTGTAGCGGTAGGGTGAAGTGTTAGGGCTACTTGGCCCTTTAAAAAAAGATCCGTCGGAGGCACACTTCAAACAGAGTCATCTCCCAGAATGCATTGCGCATCACCGGCAAAAAATGACAGCGTAAGTATTTCCTTCGTTTATGAGATCTGAAAATGATGACAACATTAACATTATCTTAGTTTAATGATGTTCCAATGCACTATGGTCTGTTTCTTCAGAAAAGGCATGAAGAAAATTGTTCCTACTTTCGGCATTTTGGGAAAGACTGCAGTAACATCGTCACATCCTTTTACGTCATTGCAGTTGACGACTACTGATGACGTATCAGGCTCTTGAAGCGTTGGGGAAAGATTTCACCACTAGCCCTTGCAGCTCTGTTCAAAGGGGCACTCGAAAACAGGGGGTAGGGCTAGTGGTAGGGGTAAAGGGTGAAATGGGACTGAGCCTTAGACTAGCAAAGCAATAAAAAAAATGCATAGGAGGTATAGCCAAAAATCTGTTTCAGTTATGTTTAGATGAATGAATTGATCATTATTTCTGCACTAATATCCAGTACTCTGAGATTTTGCACTGTAGAGTCTGACTCCTTCTGTTTCCTATATTGAAATACTATTTGAGCTACGGCACAATGCCTTTCAGAGTGAATCCCATGTTTTATGTGCATGGTGCACAAGAAGAAGTTTGCTCCTGGAACTAAAGTGTGGTTTATATCTGGACCTGTTCACATGATAAGAGAAATCACACGTTAATTCAAGTATAAATGTGTTGTGATCACAATGTAAATCTGCCTGAACGCGTCTGGAGGTGATTGTGGTCACATCTCTTGTGATACATTCTGTGCATTCATCAACATCATCAACTACGAGAGACCGGGCTGGGAGTCTTTGGGTCGATTCAAATCGATTCTCTCTATTTATGATTTAGTACATACTTCAGGATCTACTCCAGTCGTCTGTGAGACTGTCTGAATTTCTTGCTGCTCTACTTGGCATTCTACTAAGTTTAAGAGCTAGCTTTAGCACTTAGCAGGGAGTGACTGATTAGCCCCCCCCCAAAAAAAAAACGATTTTTAGAAGTTATGAATCGATTTTAAATCTTAGAAGAGAAGTATCTCGATTTTTACATAAGTCTCGATACACATTGCATTTTAATAACTAGAGTAGATGGGGTTCAGGTGTACAGTAGGATTCAGATCCTGCCATTGGTTTCACACTTTCATACAGATCAACAGTTGGTTGCACCAATGCAACAACAAACTGCATAATATGCCAATTAAGTGGATTGCAATCACCGCCTGCTAGCAGGTAGACGTACAGTAAATAATGCATTGTACAGCCTTGCAAGTCCAAGGCACAGTTGAGATTGTAAATAAAACTGTCTTCATGAAAAACCTCCATGCTACCTTTTTGGCCACCAGCTCAACTATCTGGTATCTTGTACACTTGTGTCCTAGTGCATGCAACAGGCTTTCTCACTCCAACTCTCTTGCTGTCCCGCTGATGTGAAACACTGCAACTAGAAATATATACGAAAAATATGCGATGTAAAGTATTACCGTTGAGCAAATAAGAATGTTAGCAAGGCAGGTTAGAAACATTATTGTCATGTTTACCCCTGCAGATGTTCAGGAAGATGTACAGATACACAAAAACATGCTGTCTAGTACCAGAACACACCACAGTGTAGCTTCAGTATACACAGAATGTGACGGCTGTAATATTGTAGGAATCAGATAAGTTTCTTTACATTTACAAAAGTACACTTCTGTTGAGACATTTCAGATTGTTCCTTGAGGGCGAAAACTATCAAAAACACATTTTAACTTTTATGAACTGCTGGAAAATGTCTCAAGATTCTGTGAAATAAGATTTGATGATGGTCTTTGGCACACGTACACCTGATCTGATGACTTTCGCTGTTAGAAATAAAAACAAATCAATCTTTAAATGAAACACGTGTCGTCCCTTTGCCATGGTTTACCTTCTACGGTGTCTGTCAGCAGATTTATTTTTGTGTAAGCGGCTTTGCGAGCACTAACAGGTTATTTACACATAAACATTTCTCCCTCATCACCATTAATGGCCGTATTTTGGAGTTGCTCCATTCGAAACTAGTAAACACTTCAATTGTGAATAAACTTCTGCCGACATGCTTCCTATGAATGTTTTTCTCAGAGTGGATGCGTGTGTCAACAAAGCCGATTAATAACTATTTCACTTCTCAGAGAACTTAATAGCGCCGGCTTTAAATCCCTTTTATTCTTTTTCTGGTTGAAACAGAAAATCTGTTGCTGCTGCTTTTCAAAATGCACCGCTAACCCCGCAGACTTGACTTCATTTCTGCTTTCCTAACAGATCCAATCAAAAGATAGAGATCAGGGGAGTGTTTGTTTGACATCTTCTTCATGCTCGGACCAATCACAAAAGGAAAGTAAGTGAAAGCCACGACTGAATTCACCTCGTGTCAGATATGTGGATCCCTTTTAGACTCCTCTGAAAGGATAGTACTGGACCTGTGGGCTTTGTCAAAAGAAACCTAGTTTGGTTTTTTACTATATCTTGATTGTATGAATTTACACAAGGGGTTAACCTGACTCAACTCAACCTTCTTTTCAGCGCTGTACTCCACACATGACCGCACTGCATTAACAGACCTCAACTAGGGATGGCAAATGAATCCTCTGACAGCGATTTAGTACAGCAGGAGCTCCTCTCTGTATTGCATTTGATCAATGTAATGAGGCGAGTTACTGTTACAGTCAGCACAATTACACCCTGCTGCCTCATGAGAGGAGACTATTGATTGCATGTTACTTTGGGAATTTAGTTGGAGAGACCTTGATTGTTCTATACCGACCAGCTCAGCACATATTCGATTACCCACGAGGGTTTGACATGTTCGTTAGCTATTCCATTTATTCTTCCTTTCCCTGCTTCATTAATAGTGTTGTTCATATACTGATACCACTATCGAAAATTACTCTGCTACCCTCTAAAAAGGTAGGATTGGGTATCAGTGAGAAAACCAAACAGAAAGATGTTATTAGGGAACTTATAACATGACGTAAGGAAACAACAATGGAGTGCATTGTATAAAAACTGTGTTTTTCTGATGCTTTGGTGACAGAGCATGTCCAGGAGTCTGCTTGCTAGGGTGCTGCTAATAATAGCTGAGTTTGTATAAAGCAAGAAGGACAAACCTCGACCACATCTCTGAGCAAATATGTTCACATAAAACCATTTCTCAAATTCATTCCAAGGACACTTGAGAAGATAGCAGGCAGCATGGGGCAATAAGCTCGATTGCAGATAGCTCATGTACAGTAGGTGTGAGCTCATTTCTATTTAAAGTAAAGCATTTGGCACACAAACAGAGTCACTGCGCTGCAGCTTCTCCTACGGGTGACAAATTCAGTAAATCCCTCGTCCATTCTGCTGTCTCTGCAAACACAACGAACGGAGGCCGGATTCCTGCCAATCGCCTGTTCGACTGACAGCGTGCATGCAAAAACTGTAAATGATATTCTCATGGAGCCTTTGTCCCTCAGAAGAGTGCTCACCACATTACTATGGAAGGACATGTGGAGATGCCTCAATGTCGGAAAAGTAATGGCAGCATTCAGTGTAAGTCACATTAAGGACAACGAACAAGCTTTAATTTAGGAGCAAAATTAAACCTTTACTTCAAATCGAAAATCTTTTTCAATATGGCTGTGCATGGCAACTACCAAATGGCTACTGTAAGGAAAATAGCTTGTTAAAGACGTATAGAGTCATGGTAAGGAGGAGGCAACTCATTTCCTAGTCGGTTAAACAGAAATGTTCATCCAGAGGTCGGAAAACGGTCAAAAATTGAGCAGATTTATCTGAAATTGTCGGCAGGTAAAGGACGTAGTTTGGTTTGCAGAGTGTGGCTAATGTAAGCAGTTTTAGCAACGCCGGCCTTCGGTCCTCCCTGCAGGTTAACAACCACATTACTGTGCTGAATTGGTTACACATTGCCACTTTAACTTGACAAATACCTCCATTTTCTAGAGCAAAATATCATCTCACTTCCCTTCTATTCTCTTATTTGCACACACACACAAGCACACACACACACACATTCACACACGCACACATTTCTTGTCTTTTTTTTGTGCTTACTGAACCAATTAAAAAAATGTGCTGACTAAGACTCTTTGCATGCATAGCCGACAAAAGACAATACTACAAATGTGACAACCATCTTAACATACCATCTCTAAAGGAAAGCCAATCAGAGCAATTTCAGTTATAACAAATAAATCCTTTAAAATAAATGATTTGTTTTCCTTGTTTTTGTCCGCTCTCCTTTGTACTCTCCTTTTTCTTCTTCCTTTAAAATCGATTGTTTGAATGCAGTTACCTTTCAGCTCCTTCATATAATCTGAAAAAACTAAACATCTTGATTTACATTAAGAAAAAGCAATCTACACTGCTGTAATCTCAATCAGATACTCATTAAATACCTGTCATTGAGTGTTCTGACCCCCACTTGTTGTAATTGATTAAACAAGACTTTCCTCATTTGCTTCGGATGTAATCTAACTGTGCCGAGCACCCTGGCAATCTATTAAAAGAGCAGCACCTTTAGGAATCGCCCTCTCCAATTTAACATTCAGCAGAGGCGCCACTTGATTCCAATAAATCGCCACGTAAACAAGCTAACGCGGAGGTAGCGATGTAGCCAAAGGGGAAACAAAGCATTGCAATTGGGTTTCCCAGGACTATGGTGGCTTCAAACTTTGCAAACTTTACGAGACAAGATTACAGCTCATAGATTTTAGGACGGTTTAATTTCCTCCCTTCGTATGGCTGCACAGGGGTTCAAAGCACTATAAAACAGGGCTGTTCCTGCTTGTATTATACTGGGGAGTCACAAGACTGAGGATTAACCGGGAGTGAAATGAGTCCCTCATCGTATGCATTGAGTCAAACTGATAACAAACCCCCTCACTCAAGCCTGGCCTCCCTTCAGTCCTCTTCTATAGCCTGTTAATAAAGCTGGTGTGCAGACAGCTCAATACTGCTATTGCATGGTTGAGAGAGTGCTGCACACGTTTAAGGGGGTCTTTATTTGTGCTGTCACACACCTCTTTACCGACCCTCGTAAATATTCTATTTAGTGAACCGATGATTATAAAAGCTGTAACCTCACATTGATTTAATTTATGTGAACACAGGCCACTTGTAAAGTTCTGGGATGTTTGTTGTGCACGTGAGGCAGCGGCTCGTTATTATGAAGCATGCTCAAAGTATTTTGTACATTCTGTGCTTGCGTGTGCGTGCTGCTCGTTCCGACTCACCAGGTCGCTTCAAATGTTTCTTATTATTTGATCTGATTACCATGATCATGTTATGACAGTCTACATCACAGTGCACGTACCCAAGGGAACGACATGCTAATTTCTTCAACAAGACATCCCTGATGTAGAAACTGGTTAGATATTAGAAACTCCCAATCTCTGCCCCCTGCAGTGATGGGCCTTTTCTTTTCTCCTACCCAGAGTACAAGGTGACTGGTTGGTGTTGTTCATTTCATGCTTATGAGAGCCACTTCATGATAACTTATCTCACACGCACTCAAAAAGGACGGGGTGAGCTCAGCAAAGTGTCACTTTGAATCAGCGGGGGGACGCCGAGTGTCCTGGCCGAGCCAAGGTGCAGCTACAGATGTTGCTCTGCGTAAGCAGGGCCCCCGTCTGAACTCCACTGCTCTCTGGAGTCCTGAAAGATTACTGTAATGTGATGCATGTCAGATGTTGTTTTGTTTTTCGAGCTGTAGGAGTTTCACAGCTGCTCCTTCAAATTGTAGCAGGAAGAAAAGGCCGACAACAGATGGAAGAAAACAGTCTGTGTCTCCGGTATTAACATGTAAATACAGGTCCCCAAGGATAGGATTGTATCTCTGCGCATATAAATCAAGCAGTTATTTAAATGTCTATATTGGGATTACATTTTTGCAAATTGGCACCATCTATTGTTTGCAGAATAAGCCATTAGAAGTTCATGCTGCAATGAACCAACGGATAAATAAACAACTACCACTGGATTAATTAGACGCTGAACAAACATGAACATTCGAAGGCAAGTTCTGAATATCTTTTTTTTTAAATGGTTGTTAAAGATGTTTGCTTTAAAGCACATCAGAGATAGAGTTATTCTCTGAAAATATTCGTCACACTGAATCTAAAAATATGTGCATCATGCCTGTGTGTTCATATTTGACAGAGTTATGCCTCTAACAAAGGGTCCCCATGTTTGACAACTCAACGATGAACTCACTACCAAGCCAACCAAATCCCTGAGCAAAACTACAACACCAAACTTTGTGTTCTTTTTCCAAACATGTGTATCCCATCCTGTTGACCTAACACAGTATCTGAACATCTTTCCTTCCACCCCTCACAACAACTCCCAGGAGCAGAAAGCCACACAGTTCCTGTACAATCTAAACTGAAAAGGGGGAAATAATTCACATAGGAGGGGGCAAACTGAGTATAGAGCGTATGCATTGATGTCACTTTTCCTCCTGACCACACCCCCTCCGACGGAGTGGCGAAAGATTCAAAGACAACGATGTGAGATGACAAAAACGTGAGTGAAACATACAGATATCTGCTTACCTTTAGGACATTTGGACTCCACAGAGATCTTAACTATTTACGGTGGTCCGTGGCGTTTACATTTGGTCAGAAAACAGCTTTCCTGACTTTTAAATGTACCTATTTTCAAAGCCACGACATTATCCTTACACAAAGCAGAGCATGAAGACACACATGAGCCAGGTTCAATCACTGATGGATGAATAAACGTCGTCGTCAGAGTGTAGGGCTTCAAACAAACAAAGAGGAGGGAGCATGAAGGGGGTTCAGATTATATTCATCACTATCTGAATGAACGTGGCTTCTTACTGTTTACAGTTTGTGCTACAGTAACTGCACCTGCTTCCTCCTGTGGCTTTATGACCGTTATGAATCCAAAAGCTTCCATAACAAACGTACATCAGCGTAGGATCCATAGTGCTCACAGAAAACATGGTCAATGAGTATCTGATTTAAAGCAGTTTACTGCTTACTTCTTATTGATCCCTGACAACAGTACAAGCTTTCTGCCACTCACTGGCTCTAAGTGCAGTGACTCCGCCCACCATGACATCATGTGCATACCCTCTATCGGAGCAGCCTATAGTGCAGAGTAATTGTTCGAAATTTGATCAGCAGTCTTAAAGGCAGGGTTGGTAATGTTCTCCAGATCCACTTTTTAAGATTCTGGTTGAAATTGTCTTTAGGTCCTGACAGAAATTAATAACTCAGGTGCTCTGAAAATCCGTCATCTGTAGCGGTTGTAAGCCTGTAAAAACTTCGACCAATGTCTGCCACGAGGTTCCAATCTGATGAACCAATCACACGCCTCCCTGTCTCCCTGCTCGTTCTCTACCCCCTTGCGTGCACGAGCCCAAACTCAAAGTGCGTCACAGATGACGGAGTTTGTACTGTGAGTTTGTCGTTGGCTGTGTTGGGTAGTAAAATAGTCACGTTTTTTTAAACATGTATGATGATAAAGTTTAGTGTTTAATTACCGCTGAATGAGACATGAGATGACGCAGTCTCTACACAATGGTAGAGACTGCTGGTTTTACCTGAAGCACCCGTTCTGTATTTAATCCTCTCTCTGGTTGCTGATGTTTACAATTCAGCACCCAGAAACGAACCTGCTTCGACTAAGATGCACTCTGTTAAGTTGCCTTTTTTTTTCATTTACTAAAACCACACAAACAAACGCTCGTTCCAGCTTCTAAAATCTGATTATGTTCTGGCTTTCTAGTGCAAAAAATTGGATCTCAGACTGTTGGTTAGACAAAAACAAGCCATGTGAAGATGAAGCCATGGGAACTCAGAGTCTGTCTTAAAGACCAAACAACAGTACAAAGTAAGAGATTGCTTGTTACACGTAGAAAATCTAGAGAGGACATTCTCATTATTTTCCATTGAACACTCAGAACTTGTCCCCTTTTTGTGCTCAGAGCTGTGGGCACATGATAACATACATACAGTAGTTCTTGTTTGTTTTAGGCAGGCTGCTTTTTTCCTGCACATAACATCTGAAAAAGCTCGATACGTTTATGTTTTAACGAGTACGTTACGCAAAAAGAAACATTCGATGTCAAGACGCTAGTCTGAGGAACTGTTCACTGTGCTACGTTTATTTTCTTTAGAATAAAACATCAAACTAAAGAATTCATTGGGAGGAGCAATCACTAAAAGAAGCGATAAGTTGTAAATTAGTAGTAAAATTTGAGGTCTATTGCCTAAAATATTTATTGAATGCACCTTTCTCAAATACAATCAACAAATTAAACAAAATGTGAAAGTATTTTTCAGTGCATCAGACGCTCAAGCGAAGGATGAAATCTTAAATTCAATGAATCTGGCAAAGATCAATCCACAAGTGGAAGGTGGGGGTTTGGCTTTAATACCCCCCCAGAGTGAAACATCAACACAGCTGCATAGTGAGGCTTCACTGCAGAGAAGGAATGGCTCCTTGATTGAGGTAAATAAAATGAAGGCAGTTTATGTTTGTCACCTCTGCAGCGTGTTAGGGAGGGAATGAAATCTGTCGACAGGACATTTCTCTTGTTCAAACACTGAACACGCCCAACAGTGTTTAATTGCTCTGCAGGTATATGAGCTTACTGATGATGTTTTTAACACATGCCTGTTTGAGGTCATTCAAAGTAATGCAGCACAGATTCAGGGATTGCTGTGAATTATTTAGCAAGGGGGGAAGACTTGAAATTTTCTCCATACTGCAGCAGTGGCAAAAACTATTAAATAAGAAGTCTCGCCCACGCTCAGACTTCATTACCCCATCAGCCCTTATTTTTCCACCGCTGTCCTGATAGCAGGGAAAGCTCGGAGGGGCCTTATCTCCTCTGATGTGGAGTTTAATCTCCTCAGCTGCAAGCCAGCAATTTGGGAATTTGCAAGAAAGATGCAGAAATTGACTGCAAGTGGAAAACACTGCTGCTCGTCCTGGATGTGGCATTATTGATAGGAAGAGATGCAGCAGTAAACTGGGCAGCTTGGTGATTGATTGCTCACATTGAGGCTGAGTTACTTGATTTAAACTGAACTCCTTATCATTTTATGCTAAATGCAAGCCAATGAGGTAGAAAAATGAGGAAACCATGTGATGGTTAGGAGGCATCCAGTGAATCCAATTACATTTTAAAGCAGGTTATCAGTCATAGCTGGCAGTTTGTAATTAGTGGTAAACAACATTATGAAGCTAAAGTCAGAGCTGGCATCTTTTCCACCAAGAGGCCAGCTGTTTATTCAGTGTTAGTTTAACCTAAAGAGACATTCAATCATTTAAGACATATATAAAATAGTTTAACACGGTAGGCTATATAACACCTCTTCTGAACGGGGTTTCCCTTTAGGCTGACACCACTTTGCATGCATTTAAAGAAACGTAAACCCCAGCATGGATGACTTATGAGACATAAGGAGGGGAAAAAGATGAATTCTTACCCTTGACTCTGGCTGACGGTCTGGAGACGACTGAGCTGTTCGTGCAGCTGATATTAAAGTCGGTCACTTCCATGCTGAGGTTCCCCTGCTCCACGCAGCCCACCGACACCTCCGCAGCACTCACATTCACCGTCTGCAGAGCCATCCCTCTCTCGCGCCAAAAAAAAAACAATCAGGCGTATATTATCACACCTGCACGCGCTGTTTCAAACTGGAGCCGCGCTGGAATCAATTTGCAACCGTGACGCTTTTCTTCATAACAGCAGGGAAGGGGGAGTTGTGAAACTTGGGAGAAAAAGCCCAAGTAGGAGTTTAGTAGTTAAAAGCCCAAACACCGACTGGAGAATAACCAGAGTGTGGCAGGTTAATGAACTAAGTAGTGAGAGGAAACCCCGTGAAGCGCAGTGCTGCGTTCACTGCACTGGATTGGAGCCTGAGTGTGAAGGAATGAAGCCGCGCTGCTAAGGCAACTGAGATCTCTCTCTCTCTCTCTCTCTCTCTCTCTCTCTCCCTCTCTTTTTTCATTCAACTCACGACTGCCACTATACAACTTAGTCAAAGCAACTCATTAGGCATTTTATATCTGCCTTCAAAGTGGTGTATGAAAAATGTGTGTTGGATGTACTATGACAAACTCAGAGTGAATTATGACTGCTGCTCAACCTGGTGTGTTTGAACATCTTTCAGCTTATTGTAGGCTTTTGGTCTGACAATGCACCTTTGCTGTGTTGTTCACTTGTATTTCATTTAAAGAGCTATTAAAACCCACTGTGCATTACTTTGCATTTAGCAACAAGCGACTAACTGCAAGCAGGTGGAATATTTAGCATCTAAAAAGCAGCAGACCAAAAAGATGTGCTTATTGGAGAACACAGTTTTGGCTAAGCCTACATTCATAAAGAAGCTACCTGGTAAATTAAATGCATCTTGTGCATGTGTTACATTTACATTATCATATCATATTCAATAACATAAGTGACATTCATCAATATGTGCTTAAAAATGTTATTCTAGGTACACTCTGTACTAATGGCCTGTTCTGAGGGGCAGCTGTGGCCCACTGGTGGAGTCGTCGTCCCTCAACCAGAAGGTCAGGGGTTCGATCCCCAGCTCCTGCAGCCACGCGTCAAGACACTGGGTAAGACACTTGACCCCAAATTGCTCAGGTTGCTGCCACCAGTGGCATGAATGGATAAGTTAATACTGATGAACACTGATGAAAGCAGCGTTTACCATCAGTTTGTGAATGGGTCTGCAGAATAATAACAGCTTTGCCATTCTGCATATTTTCTCTCCTGAGAGTTGAAATACTGGACAATTTTGACCTTTTATAAAACTCTGCCCTTGTGTAAGCTGAGTGTTCTTTGCTTTCAGAGACACTTGGACTGCCAATATGCTCTTGTAACACTTAGAAATATACAGCAAATTGTGTTTTTTAATTCTCATGATAAGCGTGTGATCTCAGTGAAGATGTAGAAAAGGGGGCCTTGGGGCGGCTCTATCAGCTCAGACCATGAAAAAGCTTAGGCCACCCCTGATCATCTGCCCTTTTTACCATCAAGTTCTCCATAGTCTTCATCTCCTTATTCAATATTCAGTGTCACTTGTTTTGTTATTACTCTTTCACTATGTACTATTTTGGCAAATACAATCCCAGAACAATCTTGTTTTCTCAAGGAATGGATGTTGTTGTTTGCTTTGCTCTTGTGAAAAACCTTCAGGTCTCATAGGCTGTCAGAGGGTATCATCAGTGCGACAAAGAACCTCAATTCTGCAAGCTCTAGAGGAGAAAGTGGGCCATTTTTTCCTGAATTGTCTAGTGATCTAAGACGGTTCTGTGGTTGCCATTGTTCCTCTGGACATGAATAAACATTGATCATTTTTGAATGCCTCTGTCTTGTTTGCACTTGTTGTTTCAAATGACTTGTTTCAAACTGTAAAATGTTTTGGAGACTTACTCAGAGGAACAACTGTAAAATGTTCCATTTGGCTATTTGGCCAACCCACAGGATGTGGTGAGAGTTTCATGGACTCCTGATGTGCAGCAGGATGGCTTTGTTCATGGGGAACGATTTGAAAAGGCCTTTGGGTAAGTTTTATAACTTGAGAAATTACGCTGATACTTTAGAAAATGTCTGGATGCTGCGGGGGAGGAGGGGGAGTTAGGTTGCACTGTGGGGGAGGAGAGTTAAGCTATTTGTGTTTGTCATATGTTCGGCGGTTGCTGTCAGTCCTTTAGATGGTTTTACAAGTGTTGCTGCCGCTGTTGTTTCTGCTTTTTAAATGCTTTTGTGTGGGAGGTATGTGTTGTGTGTGTGTGTGTGTGTGTGTTGCTCTAGCTTGGCTAACATGTTCTGGTGTTTCTTCCACATTTTTAAGATAAAAGACTTCAAAGTAGAGACAAAAGTTTCTCCCTTCAGCCCTCTTTCAAACATCCAGTGCTGTGATTTCAGCGGCTGCTCCATATTGATTTTCACTGTATCAAGGTCTTCACACAGGTCAAGACCAGCATGACTGATGAGAGGGGGAACTCGAATTCAGATGCTCCAGGGTGTCAGAACATCAGGCTCCAGTAGAGACATTGTGTGAGCATTTTGCTTTAGTATGACTTAAAGTCCTTTTGCAAAACATGCTGAAGCAAAGGCAACATAAGTTGAAAAACAAGTATACATTAAAGGAAATGTCAGTGTACCCATTTACAAAATTCATGGGAGACCCAGGAAAGCTCTGTGAATGCTAATGAACCTACAACATTGGTTCTTGCAATAGCACTGCATGGAAATATTGTGTCAACCAACTTGGATATAAAAGTTTCTCACATTAATTCATTAAAGGAGTGGATTTTTCTGACGACACATGAAGGATTTCATAGGAGTCAGATGATGGATTTCACTCTTACCACTTACAGCCCCGTGAAAGATCAACTTCTTAAAAGGGACTCAGTATGAATAAATAAGAATTAATCAATAAGATTGAATTAATAGCTATTTCTAAAACTAAAATTGCAATTACTGGTTAAAATCTAAAGTAAATGTGTTAGGTATGTAGACATACAAGTTATCGTATAAGGTCCAAAGAGGTCAAAAGTGGCGTTCCACAGGGATCAATGCTAGGGCCTTTACCTTTATCTTCCTAATAGATACAAGTGATATCTAAATAATGTGTTGCTTTTTTAAAAATCCTCCCACAATGTAAGGAACTCCTCACATGATCAAATAAATGTTGGAAATGAGTTTTAGAGGGGGGGGGGGGGGGGGTTTAAAAGAAGGAAATGGACAAGTAGTTATGACATGCACTGAAGGTTTTATTTTTAACATCATCGCTTATCAACTTAATTACAATTATCCTTAGCTCAGTTATCTCAAGAAGGACCAGGACAGTTGTATGCACAGCGGTACTGAACACTTTTGGTGCTGCAGATTGATTGCCGTGCGTAATGTGAGCACAATTTGCCTTTTTGTCCTTTACGCCCTCTTATCACCCGCTTGTCTCCTGCAACACCAACTTGTCTGCTTCGCAAGGTTTTTACATGCGAATCAGCCTCCTGCCACAGGCAATGAATGAGTGTGAATTTTCTCTCCACTCAGAATGCGTGCAGCGGGCCTGATCCATCATCTAGAGATAAGACATGGCCAATTAATTCCACACAAACTGCACGGTTCTTCGAAAAAACTGTGAAAATGATCCTTTGTTAATCCTAAAAAAAAATACACTTGCAACATTGCACCTCTCACACCAGTTTGAATGGATCGCAAACATGTCACAAGCATCACTTCCATTTACAACTGGACACAGGCTTCTGTTTTTAACCTTTGAATGAACAGAGACATTATATTACTAATGGCCGTGTCGGACACAAACAGGGCAGGTAGTAGCAGCAGCACTGCATCACAAAATACACCCCACCTATACAAGCTCCAGCAGATAATGAAAGCCACCCCACACAGGTAGAGAAAGGATTTCTGCAACTGACACACTCTGCTCTGGCATGCTGTGAGGCTCCCTGGCATGAAGACATTTCAACCTTGTAATAGATGTACATAAATGCATCATTAGCATTTGTCTTGCATTGGAAAGGAGTGATTGGTGCAAGGCCATGCTGTGCTCAAGCTTTAGAGTATCGTTTACACATTTTCAGGGTGATTTTTATACAACATAACTTTTTGGTTGGGTTTAGAAAAGATTTTGGTTCAAATCAGTCCGCCACTTATGTTACGTACAGCAGTGACAGTCTATGCTTGCTTTTAAACTGGGCCTCCTGCCACCTTCCGCTGACCAAAATGGACTTCTTGCACTTTAAACTACATCACCTTATTTACATCTTTGCTGAACTACTCTAACTACTAGAGGCCGACACATAAATCATAAAAATGGGTCATAAAAAGGCGAGTGAAGATATGAAAATATGGGACATATATCCATAGTAATAAAGCTATGAGGTACAAACACATTTAAAGCAACAATATGTGAAGGCTGGTGTGTGAAGCCGTACGCACTTCTCGCAAGATGACCTCAGCCCTCTGCCAAAGTCATATTACAGGCAAACGGGCCGTGCACTGGGCATCGGAGAGACTCCATTCTACCTTTTGTAAGTTATTGTGCTATTTAATCAATCTTTGAAACTACTATTTTAAGGTGGAAAAGTTACATATTGGTCCGTCTCATGTCATTGTATCACCAGCTGAAAGTCCACTTAAAACCCACCGTCCTGCAAGAACCCAAAGGCCCCTCAGGAATGTGTCCACCAAAAACCTGCCAGTAACCCTCAGCTTTGCAGACTGTCCAGATGTTGACACAGCTTTTCATCACACCATGCACTCTCCATGTCAACTGCACCTCGTGAAACAACGGGTCAATGCTCAAATAAGCTGCAGGAGTCAACATAAAATGTTGGATTAAAATTGTCATATAATGCAATGCTTGGCTGTTTGTGTGTATCTCTATGAGTCCCAGATCAAAAATAAGAGAAAGTTTGCCTAAAAGTATACTAAATTCTGTTCCAATCTTAAAGAAAAATAATTCCTCTCAGCAGTGCATGTTCCTTAAATCAAACTTGAATAAGTTTTCTGTGGTGTTTAGGATATATTATGCTACGCACACATACAGACAGTTTTTAAGATGTTGTAAGCTTGTGTCTGAGTGCAACACAGCGGCCTGTCTCTCTCATCCAAAAGCATTAGTCCTTTCATCTATCACAATGAAGAAATAGCCCGTGATGCTGTTTTACACACACACATCCCTGGTTTATGCACACAGGGCAGAAGCAGAGACAGCTCTTGTCTTTGTATCTTATGAGCAGCTAATAAGTAGACATGATGCACATGTCAGCAAAGGACCGGGAACAAAGACTTGAGGTGCTGAGGCTTCGTTAGCATGCAAGAGTTGAACTGTCAGGGTGTGACCACAGAGAGAAATACACTTCTTCGCTAATTAATCTCAGTGGGCAAAGACGTTGAATTCAAAGCACTTTGTTGACATAAATGTGATATCATGTACAAGTCCCTCATGCAATATATTTAGAGTTAATAGCAAAATGCTAATTTACAACACTTGTGGACAGGACACTTTTTCAGGAAGTAAAAATAGAAAGCAGATAGCAGGTGTTATAAATAACAGATATTGTCCCCTCCTGAACTTTGTGACATGATTTACTCCCAGTAATGGATGTAGTGTTTTCATAAAGCTGTCATCTTATGCCTCTGAAGTGCACCTCTGCATCTGCACACATCCATTTCTGGTTATACTGTTTCTCTACAGGTTTCTTTTAAAGTAAGCACTGTACTGACATCTGCTGGTCAGGTATTACATGAAAGATTTTTTTTAAATCATTGTCTGTACACACACACAAGCAGACTTCACTTTAGATGCCTTAGATATTTGCAGTGTTACCGCATAAATGAAACAAACAGTCGTCAGTACAGTACAGAAGATAACTTAATGCAATGATTCACCATCATAATACAATGATCACTTTGTATGACTGTAGGTTTGATGGTTGTGTAAAGTCAGACTCTCATTATATTCAATTAATAAAGTTAGAGTTGTTAAAGTCACTCATTCGCAGCATTGTTTCAATACCGACTCCCTTTTCTCTTTGCTATTACTACCATCTTAAAGAATGGATGACTGGAGGATCTTCTTTGCCGTGTAATGTTTTAGGACCAATATGAGAAGTTTAACAGTTTTTATTTAGAATATTGTAAATCAAAACTTCAGTCACACAGCAATTACAAACAACTGAGATGTCCAAAGGAAGATTGTAGCAACGATTTAAAGATTTTTAACCTTCCACTGCAGAACTTTTGTTGATTGGTCCTTCTTGGGTACAAACCCTCTTAACACACAGGAAGCATGCAATAATTATCAGGGTAACGTGCATGACTTTGAAGAGCATTAAGCAACGTCGCAGCTCTGTGAGGCTTTACCACATTTGCTGTTTAAAAAAATCAAGCTGATGAAGAAGTGCAAAAGCCTACAGTTCCATGACTGTCCACTTGAGGCAGGCTGCAACAGCCCTGAAAGTCCCATTAACACCCATGTTATGATAAGCATTTTGAAAGCAGAGATAAACATGTTTACAGCCTGGTTCAAAAAACGGTTTTGTTCTGAATAGCTTATGTCTTTATTTGTACACACTGTACAGGGGTTGATTGTGTAAAAAGTCATCCAATTTGTTCATATTAAGGCTAAAAGTTATGAATAACTAGCGTTGTGACTGGGTTGACCAACAGGTGGGCGCTGTTGTAGCTGTTAGCCAGGCGGCTTCAGGCGCCGTCTCTTTGTCTGTTGCTAGGTTGACCTGAAGTTAGTTTGTGACAGCATTTCCAAATAGCCCATGGTCGGGCTTCAAAACTCATGTCCACGTTTTATACAGTCTATGTGGCTGTACACTACAGTCGTATTTTGAAATAATGCTTCTGTTAGTGTGCTGTGTGTACAGTGAGAATGCTAACACTTAGCAGTGTTAGCATGGTTTGGTTTGGAGTGTTAGTATTCTAGTGTTTACTTATCTTCACTAAAAAGTGCAGTTATGTGGTCAAGGAAGATTTAACATAATTGACATCCAAGTTGAACTGAACATTGTAAAAAAAATTTGGAGGCCACACTAAAAATTAGCATACATTTTGAAAAATGCAAACTCACTCCTTTGGTTACACGTGCACAACCTGCATTTATGAACCAGCACATGTGACTTTGCTCGCTGTCAAGCCACATTGTTTACTTTCATGTCTGTGGCAACCTTATCTAATCAATATTCCTGTCATAAAAAATGTGTCCTTTTCAGCTCTGCATTATGCTAGCAAGGCTAGGCATAATGAGCTAGGATTCAGACAGATGGACAGCATTCCTCGTCACTTCTCCACTATTTTCAGAGCTGGAGTCAAAGCCGTTCGCTTAACATTTAAAGGCATGTTGTAAAACCTTCGAGAAAACAATAAGCTTGACTTGAAAAAGGTCACACCAGAGTGGAAAAGGTCAGATAACAGCTGTCAAGAAAAAAGCTTACAATCTTGAGTTATAAAACATTAACCAACGCCATGATAAGGCATGTACCGACAAGTCAGTGACTAAGGCAAACGTGTCTCTTTATCTGATGGACGTCTTTAAAAAAGGCTTGTAACATCCTGAAGTAACTGTTAGCTGTGAAGTCAGACGCATACAAGGACTATACTCCGAAAAAGTGAGGATGCTTACCGTGCTGAGCTTTGTAGCATTGCTGTCAGTGGTTGGAGCAGCCACTGTGGAGAGGTGAGTTTGTAAAATGTCCTACTGGTGGCTTTTGTCAAAAATGACTAACAATGAAGAAACCTTTCAAGGTCTCTTTATGACCTACAAAAGCAAACAAGACCATCAGCATTAAGAACAACTATTTCTACAGTGTGATTTTTAATGCCTGAAACCACTGCCACAGGGTAGGTGTCAGATTTAGACATGACATGATTTACGGCATGCTGCTGAAACCACCACTTTTTAATTTTCCATAGCAAAGATAAATGATGAGTATTATACATTTTACTAAAAAATGAAGTAGAATGAGAAAATTACAAAATCTGCAAACAATTGGAGGTACCACTTTGTCCAAAGGGGGCGCCAAAATCGCCGCAGACGAAAAGTTAAAGCTACTGTGATACATTTACAGATACCATGTAGCACAACTCATAATTATGTTAATTTACTTTCCTTTTTTTAGAATATTGAGAAGATAGGTACCTATCTAAATTTTGTATCTGTATTTGAATGTGAAGCTAAAATTAGTAGCCTGTTAGCTTAACTTAGCATAATCGCAACAACAACAAAACTAAGCGAAAAAAGCTGCGAAAAGCAGCTAGTTTAGGTCGGTCATTAAATGTGTTCGACGTTCTCTCTATAGCTTACTTATTTCGACAAAAGATTTGCAATGGGCTAAAATGTTAGCAATTTATTTTTACCTTCCTTCTTCTTCCATTTGAGGTTAGCAGCTTGAGGCTACTCTGGCCTTGCTAGCATAACACACCCGATTCCTGTGTTTGCTGTTGGATTTTCAAACTCAAACTTACTGTTTCTTCAACAATCTTGTAACTTTAGAATCTATCTCCACAACATTTAATAGATGTGAAATGTGCTTTAGGCTACGGTATGAATGTCGTCCTTGTGATTTTAACTACACTGCAGATCTCAAATTAGATGCAGAATTGATTTCTCCCAAAAGAGGCAATGAGTATGGCTTTTTGACGAAGAGGAATGTTTTTTGCAAAGTACTCAGGTTTCGCTTCTCATGCGTCTCATGTTTTTTGGTTCTGTTACAGAGCGGAGCATGACTACTTCAAATACCATCCCATGGCAGAGGTGAGAAAGCCCGTTCACTGTTCTCAAACACTTTACTTTGACATGACACAACATAACTTCTGATGTCTAAAAATGCAACTCTTTACAGATCACTGACTGGATGTCTCAGATTGCAAAGGATTACCCTGAAATTGTGACCATCATGGAATACGGAAAAACCTATGAGAAGAGGACTATCAGCCTGCTGAAGGTTAACCTTTTTTTTTTAGTTAGCAGATACCAAAAGGATACTTGAGTATTGTTATTTAGTGTGCTTTTATGTTATATAGAAGCTTAAAAAGATTCAATTTAAACATGTCTACCAGATTGGCGTTGATACTGGAGAAAAGAAGAAAGCTATCTGGATGGACTGTGGTATTCACGCCAGGGAATGGATCGCCCCAGCCTTCTGTCAGTACTTTGTCAAACAGGTAAGAGACGTGCAATCTTTTCAAAAACACTTTGTCTGACTGGTTGACACATTTTAACTTCTTACATTATCCTCCATCATACATCCTGACCTGCTGTTTTTCTCCTCTTATAAAATTAGATCCTGGATGCATCCAAGAAAGACCCAAAAATGGAAGAGATGATGAAGAACATGGACTTCTACGTCACCCCTGTTCTGAACATGGACGGCTACATCTACTCCTGGTTTAACGAATCAGTCAGTGCTTGATTTAAGAAGATATTTAACAAATTACTTTTCTAGGTTTCTGATTGGTGCCTGGAAGAGACACAGGTGCATAGGAAATGCAATATTATGAAGTAATGAAGGTTCAAATAAGCTACAGTATAACAAGTGAACAGATTGGTTTCTGATGCTCAACATGACCGCGATCCAAGGCAGCATTTAAGTAAACACAGAAATGATAAGCTGCTGTTTCATTATTTACTAAATTGATAAAAGGATGAGAACCAGCTGATGTAACAACCACTGACTGAAAACTTTGGACCGTTTAGACTCGACTGTGGAGGAAGAACAGATCACCAGGACCCGTCGACTGTGGATGTTACGGCACCGATCTCAACCGTAACTTTGATGCCAACTGGGGAAGTGAGTCTCACTGTGATTCTCCATCTTACTTATTCTGCCTTTAGCTTTCATTTGAAGAAATTACCACACAACAAAAAAGACAAATATTCTTTCCTCAAGATGTGAAACATTCTCACTGAAGAAGCAGCGCGGGATTTATCTGGCACAACTTCACCAACTAACAAGGTGCATGAAGAGTGAAAGGCTAGAAGAGGTCAAAAATGCTCCAGCAACACTTGGGTCACCCATGCTGGGGCGACCCTTATGAAGACCACAAGCCCAAACGCGCCGATCTAATTTGTTAATAAAGTTGATCTTTGTTGCTGGAGCATTTTGAAAGTGAAGACATCCTGACATTTCATTCTTAAAATCCGTTAAGATCCCATCCCATCCCGTCTCTCAGCTCCACAATGACTTTACTGTCTTTCAGCTTATTGTTTTGGTTTCACTGTTTCTGGTTCACTCTCAATAAGCTCAGCATTGTTGCCAGATGCACATTCATGTTTCTAATATAACAACAACAAAGCGCAGCATAGTGAACGTTTATGTTGGACTTAAGATTGTCAGCCCCGATAAAATATCTTTCTAATGAATGCTAATGTGTTGCTGCCACTTTCAACTGTATGCTTGCAAGCTCACCTGTTCACTGCTGTGTGTACAGCTCATTTCTGCTGCCCCCAAGTGGCCAAAAACAATTACTGCAGCTCTTAACGTGTCTACTTAAATTCATTTACATGATGTTAAATATGTTTATGTCGTATCTGCATTTACAGCAATCGGAGTATCAAACAACTGCTGCAACCAGACCTACTGCGGCAGCCAAGCTTTGTCTGAGCCCGAGGCCCAGGCCGTCACTTATTTTGTAGGAACCCGGAAGGAAGACTTCCTGTGTTTCCTCACCATCCACTCCTACGGCCAGCTGCTGCTGCTTCCTTATGGACACCCCAACTTCACCGCACCCAACTACGCTGAGCTGGTATTTACTTCTACTGACATAGTGACGCATGTGTACACATTTCTGAGAATAAACATGCACAAATCAAATTTTAAAAAATATCTATTGCCAGAGAAACTACGCTAGACGGGTTACAAACAAAAATGATGTAAAATAAGAACATCTGTGGGAAAAATCGGATTCTCGTGAACATTTATTAATTAATTGCCCTGAATTTAGTTTTAATGGCGCATTTGAAAAAATACTGGGGATTTCGCAAAGCATTTAGAAACCCTACAAGACAGTTCAGTTTGTAATAATCAGAATCAGAATCGTTTTCTAATGCCAAGTACATTTACAAAAACAAGTTGACTTGGTGTTTTGTTGAAAATGTACAAAAGGTGCAATGGAGGTGCTGTGCAGGTATGTGCATGAGTTACACTGCAAATGACTTCCAGTATAAATTCCAACACTCTGTCCTCCAAACAGTTCCTGTCTCTCTTCAGCTGTCCTATCCAATAAAGGAAATCAAGCCCCCCCAAAAAAACCTTTAAAAAACAACACTAGTATTTGTCAGGAAGTAGTCTTGGTGCAAAAAGATCCAGTCATCCGTGAAACTCCTGGATGTGATTTGCAGTTCAAATAGCAGCTAGCTAGAAGGAAAGCAGAAATCCAATCCTAAATATTCACAGAAATGTTATAGGATGCAAATTATAGTAAACTGAGTCAGATGTCTCCATCAATCACATCCAAATGTTCTGAGTGGTTTCAAAAGGTTACCACACTCTGCACAGAGCATATGCACCATATCAAAAACACCATCATATGCCTTCACTGACATTCTCATGAGTCAATGTGTCAATATCTGTCATGATACCAATGAACCTTTTTAAAATTGAAATCTGCATATCCTCCCTCGCCTCCAAGACACCTTGGTGTGTTTTTAAAATATCACTGGATATAGTACCGGTAATAGAGAAAGGATATGGTGTTGTATGCACATAAAGTGTTGGAGGTGCTAAAGATTAGTATTCACAGCCTCAAATAACGTACAAAAAAAGGTACATTTGATTTTGTGTTCGGTGTCAAATAAGTAACTTCCCAAACATGATGCTTTTACTTTACTACAACCAATACTCAGGTCAAGGTATTGGAATTAGAACCAATAAAGGGAAGGAACAAATGGTTTTGAAATGTCTGTAATTGTATTACTGTACTTCAAGCCATTGTCTTGATCCTCAGATGGAGGTGGGTTTGGCTGCAGCAGACGCCATCAGGAAGGTCCACGGGATGAACTACACTGTTGGAACCTCACCAGATGTATTGTGTAAGTACTCACAGCACATCTGGTCAAGGAGTCATTAGCTTTAACCATGCTAGAAGCGCAACTCTTACAGTAGGATGACCACCAATTTCTGTACATGCTAAAATACTGTAGTTTAAATGGCTGATTGTTGGCGCCAATATTTGGAAGACTTTGATGATCTCTTGGCTTTTCCTCACTTGGTATTTGATGGATTGCAGTTTGATTTAATTCTGCAAATGTACGCCCCTCCTGAGAGTTAACTTGTCATCCTTTATATCAAGGTTTATGTGATTGGATGTATTCACATTATCAACGAACGGATGGTGAAGAACATGCTAGAAAAAGGAAAAGAGTGTGAAGCACTATCATTACGTGTCCAGTAGCCGCACTGATTGTATGATATACACACAATAAACCCTGAATGCTGGTGGTGATTTTTCCTCAATATTTCCTGCTGCATTCTCAGATCTGCTAACCCCAACTTCATGTGATCATTTAACTAGGAAGCTGGCAGGAGAAGTCCAGTTGGGGTGAAAAATGTGTCCGTTTGCCTTCACTCATGAAGCTCAATGCGAACATTTCTGGAAATTTTCAGGAATTTCGTGCATGTGTGAAACATCATTGCTTTGTTTAACTGACAATAAATTGGTTGTTTGAGGGAAACTAAATAACCGGTATATGATTCAACCATAAATGTAATAGGCTCTTCATAAGCAAAGTACGTGGAAAAGGTCACGTATGATACAGTAACGTCGCTTTCTTTCTTCCTACAGACCCAAACTCTGGTTCATCCAGAGACTGGTCTCGGATGCAGGGGATCCCCTACGCCTTCACCTTTGAGCTCAGAGATAACGGGACGTACGGCTTCAAACTTCCAGAAAATCAGATCAAGCCGACCTGCGAGGAGGCCTACGAGGGAGCCCTGCACATCATCACCTACGCCCACGACAAGACGTTTAACAGCGCTGTGGCGACCGCTGCTGCAACCTTGTGGACATTACTGTTAGCTGCTGGTGTCACCAGCACCAACCTCATGTGAGGGGAACTGACCAAATCTTTAACTTTCAGTCATCTTGAATACATGGCACTAGTATTTAGCCAATTAAGTAGGTTTCAAAAAAAAGTTCTATTCAGATATTGTGTTTGTAAGATGTTCACATATAAGGAGGAGTTTTTGTGTTGATAAATGTTGATAATTATTGTATTCATGTATTTGAGTCTGAAAAATATTCAGATTTTGTACAAATGATCATGAAACTGTTGTGAGGAGTGTTTGGATGATGTAAATAAATGTCCTTTAATAACTGGTGCAAAGCAAACACAACAGAGCCAAAGAGAATTAAATTCTTGTCCAAAAAAAATTCTGATTTTTTCTTTGAGCATATTTGTTTGGCAAGCTCAAACTTTAAATTGCATTTTATTTGTTGCATAATTTTCTTAAAACTCAATGAATGCAACCCTTAAAATCTATTAAGGAAAAATAACAGTGGTAAGATGTTGTAAACAATCCTCTGTGAGTTTTGATGAGTTGGTTTATTAAATAAAATGCTTCTTTGTAGCTGTACAACGTGCTAGCATGCTAAAACTGGCAAGGGAGTCAGCATACTGTAAATAAACACGGACAAGCATGAGTGACATCACCATTTGGTCACTAAAGGGGTCTTTGGAGGCTCATCGAAGGCTGTCGGCATTCCTGAAAATGCTGTCCCAACCTACCAACCTTAAGGTCTAAGAGCTGGAGCTGGGGCGTGTTTTACGCTCCTGACAAACTGCTACCACGTGCCCGCCCGTCACTCAGGTCAGCCAAGTAAGTAATAAAAAGAATTCCTCTCCATTGCAGAGTGTGTCAATAAAGACAAGAGCTATTCAGACCAATTTTGTTTTTGAACCCGGCTGTAAACATCTTTATTTCTGCTGTAAAAACGGGCATTTTTCAATGGGTGTGTATGTGACTTCTGCAGTCAGCCTCAGGTGGACACTCGAAAACTGCAGCCTTTTGCACTTCTGCATTGGCCTCAATTTTCCGCTTAAGTGTGACATACATTTCATATATAAGTTACCAGAAACTAGGGATGTGAGTGTTCAACTGAACGATTAAACCGTATAACCCTAGCTAGGCAGCACCAAAATGGTAATTAGTCGGTTTTTACATGTTCGACCTCAATGTATGTACAAGCAGTATCGCAGTCACCCAACACTAGCTGGGGCTGTAGCCAAAGACTGGCTGAAGCTCCTGTTATTGGGCTCCTCACTCTACTACCCGGATGTAAACAAGCACAGTGGATGGATAGCATCTCGTCACATCAGTTTAGCAATATTTTAATCTCACAAATGAAGATAAAAGTTGTATGTAGGCTGTGTCAGCCTATATCAACCGGAGCATTAAGTGACAACATTCAGCACAGGGATGTGGATGTTAACCTGCAAGGAAGGGCGAAGGCTGGCTATGCTAACATTAGCCACACTCGGCAAACCAATCATTGTTTCCCCAGAGAAACTACGATCCCCTGTTTAGCCTTGTTCAACTTTCTGAGAGTTTTCTTAACGTAGCGTAGTCGGTGAGTCTGAATTTAAATTTGCTGAATTTGAGTTTAATTTGACTTTGAAATTAGTTGTCTGGGAACATCCCCAGCAGGGACCCTTAAAAAAGCCCCTAAAGATTTCTTGACTGGACCGAAAAAGGGAATAACAGTCGTGAAAAAAAAAAGCTTACACAGCCATCTAGTGTAGTCAAAGTCTATTTTTATGGCCATACACGTGAAAGAGATTATCTGCAAAAATGATATAGAATAATAATCAATCACTGGCTGTTCATATTCTATTTTAAAGTACAGAGTAATAAAGGCTGTCAGCTGAGATTAAACATTAACACACAAATTGATAAGGCATGCAATGACTAGTCTGTGACTAAGGCAAAGGTGTAATAAAGGCTCGTGACATCCCGAAGTCACACTTTTAAAAAGGGACGATGCTTGACTCTGTAGGACTGAGCTTTGTGGCGTTGCTGTCAGCGGTCGGAGCAGCCACAGTAGAGAGGTAAGTGTTCTTAAAACGTCATACTGGTGGCTTTCTTTGAATGATAATACGTGCACCACAAGCTGACAGGAAGCGGATACTTACAGCTCCTGTAAGGACTTTTTAGCTGATTCTGAAACAAAGTTAAACAAGGGATTCAAGCAGCACCGCACAGGCTCTGGCACCTTGTGTTACTTAAAAGTCAAGGTGATAATGCAGAAGGGGTAAATGCATGTTCTTCATTCAGCTGTGTGCACAAAAACTTCAGGCCACGCCTGCACAAGTCAGTGCCCCAGTTGGGCCACCCCAGTCCAAAAAGTCTGGAGACGCCCCTGGCTGTAGGCTCTCCTCTGTGATCTTACAGTCTGCAGGTCTCAATTTAGTTGCAGAAATGGTTTCTCTCAAGAGAGGCAATGATTACTATTTTTTGAGTTAGAGGAATGTGTTTTTGTGTGCAAAGTACAACTTAAACTGGACACAAACACTCTTTCTCTTGCCTCATGTGTTTGACAGAGTGGAGTATGACTACTTCAGATACCATCCCATGGCAGAGGTCAGCAAGCCCTAATCATTGTTCCAAAAGTACTCTTCTGTGACAGGCAACTACACATACAAAATGTCTGACAATGCAACTTCTTACAGATCACTGACTGGATGTCTCAGATTGCAAAGGATTACCCTGAAATTGTGACCATCATGGAATACGGAAAAACCTATGAGAAGAGGACTATTAGCCTGCTGAAGGTTAACCTTTTTTTTTAGTTAGCAGATACCAAAAGGATACTTGAGTATTTTTATTTAGTGTGCTTTTATGTTATATAGAAGCTTAAAAAGATTCAATTTAAACATGTCTACCAGATTGGCGTTGATACTGGAGAAAAGAAGAAAGCTATCTGGATGGACTGTGGTATTCACGCCAGGGAATGGATCGCCCCAGCCTTCTGTCAGTACTTTGTCAAACAGGTAAGAGACGGGCGATCTTTTCAAAAACACTTTGTCTGACTGGTTGACACATTTTAACTTCTTACATTATCCTCCATCTTACTGCCTGACCTGCTGTTTTTCTCCTCTTATAAAATAAGATCCTGGATGCATCCAAGAAAGACCCAAAAATGGAAGAGATGATGAAGAACATGGACTTCTACGTCACCCCTGTTCTGAACATGGACGGCTACATCTACTCCTGGATAAACGATACAGTCAGTGCTGGAATTTGGATATTTACCAATCGGTGTAGGAAAAAGACCCTAAGCCATTTTATGTAATACTTTATTGATTTTAAAAAAGCAACCATATTCATTCACTGAATATTATGACCTGTTTAGACTCGACTGTGGAGGAAGAACAGATCACCAGGACCCGTCGGCTGTGGATGTTATGGCACCGATCTCAACCGCAACTTTGATGCCAACTGGGGAAGTGAGTCTCACTGTGATTCTCCATCTCCTAAGTTATACTTGTTTATTTCATGCAAAAGGAAACTGTTTCCCTTAGACGTTTTATTACACAGTCTCACTACCATTTTTGGCTTTTCCATTCTAACTGTACAGCTATGGAAATTTGACACCACTTAGGTTTCACCGGACTAACTTAATCCCAAGGTCTTCGGCTTCTGACACTTGAAAAAGATTGTGCAACTCTAAAGACGACAAATTTCAAACCCAGGTTCAATTAAAGCTGCAGGCCGTAAACAACAGGGCCTGTTTTGGACCTGTAATATTTTTCTGCTAGTTGCAACTGTCTGCTGACATGTTCACCAGTTCACTGTTGTGCTTACAGCTTGTTTCTGCTGCCCCCTAGTGGCCAAAAATCACTTACTGCAGCTCTAGTATTCTAAAATGATTCACGAAGGATTTCTTTAAAAGTTGTTGAAGATTTGCAGAGGTGAAGCTGTAAAAAAAATTCATTTATTTCAGGTTATGATCATTCAGATTTTTGGCCATATCTGCATTCACAGCTGTGGGAGTATCACACGACTGCTGCAACATTTTCTACTGCGGCAGCCAAAACCTTTCTGAGCCCGAGGCCCAGGCCGTCACTTATTTTGTAGGAACCCGGAAGGAAGACTTCCTGGTTTTCCTCAACATCCACTCCTACGGCCAGCAGCTGCTGCTTCCTTATGGACACCCCAACTTCACCGCCGACAACTACAAAGAGCTGGTATCTACTTCTACTGACACAGTGATGCATGCTCAGTGCTCACACATGTCTGAAAACAAACATGCATGTACACAAATTAAAAAAAATATCACGTACGTTATATAAACGTGTTTTTAAATAGAACTGAAAAAATATGGATTTGTGGCTCCACATCTGATTGATTGTATGTTGTTTTTTCAGTATCAGTCTCTGTATTGGGCCCATGCCTGTCTCTATCTTACACTGCCTAAAATGCAAAGGTATTAGAACCTATGACTCAAACCTATTGTCTCGACCCTCAGATGGAGGTGGGTGTGGCTGCAGCAGACGCCATCAGGAAGGTCCACGGGATGAACTACACTGTTGGAGCCTCAGCAGATGTACTGTGTAAGTCCTTCACCGCACATCTGCAGCGAGCAGCACAGCTCTGGGGGTGACCACCAATTTTTGTACACGCTTGAAAATCTAAAATATCTCAAATGTTCGATCATTGGAACGAGAGTTTTGAAGACTTTTATGGTCTTTCACGGACACTGGTTACCTCTTTGCTTTTCCTCTGGAGCTAGTTTTCTAAATGTATGAAAATTTAACTTGAATATGAATCAGCTGTGTGAATAATTGGTATAAAGGATTCATCCACAAATTGAATAGTGTCTTTATAAGCTACGTTTGTGGAAATGTGTACAATAGATGAAGTATCGATGCTTTTGTCGTTCTACAGATCCGATGTCTGGTTCTTCTATAGACTGGTCTGGGATGCAGGGGATCCCCTACGCCTTCATCTTTGAGCTGAGAGATAACGGGACGTACGGCTTCAAACTTCCAGAAGATCAGATCAAGCCGACCTGCGAGGAGGCCTACGAGGGAGCCCTGCACATCATCACCTACGCCCACGACAAGACGTTTAACAGCGCTGTGGCGACCGCTGCTGCAACCTTGTGGACATTACTGTTAGCTGCTGCTGTCACCAGCACCAACCTCTTGTGAGGGGAAAAACAATATAGCACATGGGAAGAAGCTGGTCACATTTTTAAGGCTTTAAGTTCCAGTCATTCTGTCTGTTTGATACAAGTGTTAAGCCTCGACGTTAAGCAGGAGTTCCAGTTATTAAGATATTGTGTTTGCAAGATGTTTTATCCTCTTTGAGAGTGGAATTTGTGGGCTGTGGCCCAATTCACAGATGTAAAACAAGAGGTTGAGTTTTGATGAGGTGTGTCTGGTTTATCCTTTGAGCATTGATAAAAGATTCCCAGTTTCAGTGTTGAGTTTCAGTGTTTGTTACTTTGTCACTGAACGGCCGGAAGCCTTGAAGTCTCAGCCCGGCTAGCGGCAAGAAGAGCTGCTCCTCAGGAGGAAACTGGTCCCACCGTGTCCATGTCCAACCTGGGAGGCGGAGGAAAACCACACATTCTTTATCGTTTACTTCTGGGGTTTTTGTTAAGTGTTTTTTTTGTTTTTCTTTGACTTTGCGTACCTTCATTCTTCTCTGGCTCCAGGTTCTCGGGCTCTCCTGACTGCTCCCGGTCCAGTTCTCCTTGCATGATTATGGTGACGTAGTGGTACTGCTCCTCCAGTATGATGGAGTTCACCACTGATGCAAAGTGGACGTTCACCAAACGCACCCCTGCTTCCTCCAGCACCTCTCTGTGAGCGCACTCCTCCCACGTCTCTCTTAATAGTGACATAGAAATGAGTGTCACATGCAGTGGAGGTCATCACATTAAACAACATTTACATTTTAGTGAATGTTTCCCAATTTTATGGGGGGCAGTTTTTTAGTTGCCAATGTATTTAACAAAATGTGTGCATTAAGACAGTGTGCAGGAGTTTGCTTGCAACTTTTGGTCACTAAAAACAACAAACTAAGCAATATTTGGTGTCTAGATATTCTATTTTTGTTGCTGTAGTATTTAAAACATGAATATTTTGAAGGAGATATCGGAATAATTAAAGCAGACCAAGAAGTGTTTATTTCATTGCAGCCTCATGTGTATCTTCACAACAACACAAACACGTCACAGTGAAGGGAGAAATAATAAGACATGTTAGCCGAATTTTTTAGACATTCATTATTGACATTGCATGCTACCAGGCGGTGTCAGTTTTGTGAATGAGCTTTGAATGTGGGTTTGCTAACTGGCTGGTTACGTACCCAAACTCCAAGTGGCCACCGGGGAGCTGGTACGTCCCTCTGCCCATTACGCTTTTCCGTTTTCCCAGGAGAACACAGCCTGGGTGGGCTGAGTCTGTAACCAGCACCCCTACCCCAACTCCTGGACGTTCCACAACTTTATTTGACATTTTTTAAAAACAATTCCTACATGTGACAAAGTTAGCTTAACAGACCGCAAACGCGGCGGACTAGCAGGAGGTACAAGAGAGTGCCCTGCTTTGTACTTCCGTTTTCGCTTTCTAAAACATATATAGCAGGTCCTGGACTTTTTGTCTTAAACAAACCACATCATAATTAAAACTGTTTTAATTAAATTGGTAGGCTATTTTTGGACCCTCTTGTCAACTAAAACTCTTTTTTTAAAAGATAAAATTATGCTTTAACTGTCTTTTCCCAACAAACTCTTTTACATAAATGATTTAAAAGCTCCTGCACCAGTAAGGGTGCAACAGTGCCACCCAGTGATAAGTTGTGTTCAGTATGCAGTCTAGCAAAAGGCCTACAGTGAATATAATCATGAATGGTCATTTAAACAGTCTCTGAAAGCTATTATAAAAAGGCCTACTAGAACAAGAAGAGCTTAAGAGAGGAAAACTTCACGTGTATTTTTTCTGAGAAATAGAAATAAAGGAAATATTGTGGTCTGCGTCATGTCAGTCAACTCGTGGATGGATTTTTCTTTTAAATCCTTTGTTACATTTCTAGATTTGATGATGTATGTGGGTTGTTAGCAGTTCCACCGAAGTTACATTTACCCTCCAAAGTTCACATTCATTAACTTTCAAGCACATCCTCCTGATAATTCCTCCGAACTATGATGCTGATTGTAAGATTTTAAATGGACTTTACATTACAGTTTGAGCACATTTTCAAAAACAATTGATTGCAAGTCATTTTTTGCTACCGGTTCGATGAAATGATAAAATGGTTAGTCCATTCACACCTTTTCTCTCGTGGCATTAAGCAGTTTCCCACCGACACCCGTTTTCCCCGCTAGACCTGCCTGGTGGCTCTGGCCCCACCCTGTTCACCTCTCCCTGCTCTCACCTGAGAGGAGACAGCATTTTCCTCCTGTGAGTTCCAGCAAAACCTTCCTCTGGATCTTTCTCTTCTCCACTCTTCTATTTTGGATTCCAATTTACCATCTCTCTCCACCTTTGGTTTCCTCTTGCTGTTGTGTCTGAAAGTGCCACCATGAGTTCTAAGATGTGGACAGAGGAGCAGTTCAACTGCCCTGTGTGTTTGGATCTCCCCAATGATCCAGTCACCATCCCCTGTGGGCACAGCTACTGCATGGCATGCATCAAGGATTACTGGAGCAAGGATGACCCAAAAGGGATCTACAGCTGCCCCCAATGCCGCAAAACCTTCAGCCCCAAGCCCTCCCTGTCCAGGAACACCATGCTGGCTGAGGCTGTGGAGCAGCTCCGCAAAGGGGCACTCAAAAGTGAAGTGCGTGAGTCAATGCGAAATGCCCATGGGGTTGCCTCTTCATCTAAATCAAAACCCAAGCTCTCCTCTTCCGCAGTCCTATGTGACATTTGCAAAGGAGAAGAGCGAGCGGCAGTCAAGAGCTGCCTGTCGTGTATGAGCTCCTTCTGCCAAGCCCACCTGAAGCCCCACCAGACCAAGAAGAGCCTGAAGCAGCATGAGCTCATCGGACCTACTAGCAATCTAGCTGAGAAGATCTGCACCCAGCACAAGTACTTGCAGGAGTTCTACTGTCGCCAGTGTAAGATATTTGTCTGCTGGCTGTGTACCAGTGACATTCACAAAGGCCATGAGTGTGTGTCCGCCAAGGCTGAACGCTTGGATAAACAGGTAGGCAAGAAATGATGCTGCCCTGGTTTCTGGTATCATATGAAAGGCTCCTGAAATGATGGCATCCAAGATGTACCCTCATTACCAGTGTATACTGATAAAAGATCCAATGTCATATCACATGTTGTGGTTTGAGTGATAGGAAAGATCCCCTTTTCAATAAGTGACAAAACAAAGTCTTATATGGTTATTATTTAATACTAAACAAGGAACAAAAGGGATAGGCTTATATGCCCATTAACAGCTTTCCCATGGGGTCTATTCTTACTCTGATCTTATCGTGTGCACATGCTTATAATCAAATCAGACAAGTCTTGAATATTCCCAGTATCCTGGTTAATTAGCAATTTAAAAAAATGGAGAAAATCTAGAGTGATATCTGTTTATGATAAATGCAAAAGAACACACTCAGTTGATATCCCATTTTCACTGCAAACATTAGCATTAGCAACTTCTTTGCTGCGATTACCTTAAAACACTTGAAAATATATTCGATTTTACAATTAAGTTTTGGACAAATAGTAGACAAGATCAACAAATGTGGCATTGCATATTGATTATATCTATCTTTAAATTTATTCTAGATTAAAACAAAATTTCCTAAAATGATTTACGCATTTCCTGTCCTAATATATCACTATCAAACGGTTACGTTAGCTAAAAAATGGTTTAAAGCTAATGCTAGCTCATCCTTAATGGTAGCTAACGTATGGTAGTCAAGGTCTTTTCAGTTGCTGATCAGTCCAAAAGTGGGGCAATGATAGCTTTGTGTCAGAATATTAACTGTTAACTATTTTGCATGACAAGTTACATAAAGGATAAAGCAAGTAACAGGTGCCCTAACCAGTTTCAAACGGTTTAACCTGAGCTAAAAATAACTACAATGGATCTTTTGAACAACCAAAGTAGAGAGAAGGAATATGAAAAAGACCTGATAGAACTAAAGACCTGGAGTTTCTTGCAAGTTTTGTGTTGAGTAAGAGATTGAACTGAACCCCAACTCAAACAGAAGCCATCCAGTGGGGTTGTGCGTGCACTGCTAGCTAGCTTTCTAGCTAACGTACAGCTGGAACCATGGGGAAATAAACATTTCAAATGGTTTCATTCCATTGTGTTTTCTGTCTAGACATACAATACTAATACCTGACAACTAGTTAAATCCAGCATGAATTGTTTAAATCAGATAATGTATTGAGAATTGGCGACAATCATGAACAGTATAACACCCGTTCTGCTAACTGTTCAATGTTCTGTGTGATGGATTTCTATTTAACGTTTCGTCCTCTCTTCTTTTGTGTCTAACACCGGCTCCAGCCAGGTTGAGGACATTCCTTACCACATTCCTTTCCATTCAAATGCTCCACCCACTGATGTTGTCTTCCCGGTCACATGTACAGCTGTTTCCTTGTGCTTTTGTTTATCTGAGACAGTTTTTGTTGACGCTGTGTCTTCCTTTATAGAAATTGCTGTCAGAGATGCAATCAGAGAATCAACAGAGGCTGAAAGACAGAGAGCAGGAGTTTAAAGACCTGAAGAAGGTGATGGATGTGATGAAGGTTGGTTGGCATTTTTTCATTCATTTGCACCAAAGTTTGTAAAATAATAAACAGATGTCCTGCATTTATATCAGGTATTTCAAATCAATTCAAGAATGCCTTGCATGTGTATTTTTGCATACCGGGACATGACCATCAAAATGTCTTTTCACATCCTTGCAAAGAGTTCTACACTAAGGGTACATGGAGACATGGAGCAGGCTCTGTCCGAGCTGCAGCATTCAGTGGAGCGTCTGCAGGAGCTGCTGGAGGAGGTGCTGGATCAGGCCGGCCAGGAGAAGATGGGCCAGGCTCAGGAGGTTTCCGACAGCCTGGAGGCTGAGATCAAGGAGCTGAGGAGGAGGGACACGGAGATGAAGGACCTGGCCCGCTGCGAGGACCACATCCATTACTTGCAGGTATGGAAATCTCAGCATGGGCTTGAGCTGGCTGGAACTGCAGGCAGGGCTTTGCTAAAGACATGATAGTTCTTACATGAAGCAGCAGAAATAATTCACATTAATGCAATGTCTGGCGCTTGTGTGTGGGGTAGTCTTTTTTCCCCCCCAGGTCTCCGCAAGTGTTTCAAATTACAGCAACTGACTGAACACATAAAAAGGATTGTTGCCTACAGATGATGACATTTCCAAAATTAAAAGAAAAATAGACTAAACTGATGTTCAGATAGGGAAACAGTCAAAAGACAGAGCCGGTGAGAAAAGCTGGTGTTACATGCAGTTACTACTTATCACCATAGGGGGCGCCAAAGAGGAAAGCACCTGCTGTTTCTCCTAAAAAGTCTGACTAACAAGCAACTTTTTCCTCCAGACTTGTGATTCCATGTGCAGTCCCCTGGAGTCGGGAGACCTACCTGCTGTGGTGGTCAATCCAGAAGCTTCCTTTGAGCCTGTACGAGACACCATCTTGGACCTCAGGGAGAAAATTGAGGACATGTGCAACCACGAACTGGGCAAGATCACGAAACAAGGTCTCTAACCACTCTTGTGCCATCTTGTTTTATGCTGCTTTTGAGGAATTTTATCTTCATTTATTGTATTTTCTGTTCTCTTCCAGTCAATGACACGACACTGTTCACTTTGGGTGACTGTAAGTTGCTAACATTTCTTCTCTTTTGAAACATAAGCATGGAAAAGTTTTACTTTCTTTTAATATTCTTCAATAACTTTCACTGCATTTTTTCTTATTTAGCCAACCGGTCAGGACACAAAGGAGGGATTTTTAAATGTGAGTTATTTTATTTTTAATGTAACTGTACTAGAAGACTACAAGTACCATGATTCTAAAACTCATTAAAAAACTCATTCCTGATTTACCGCTTTCCTACAGTGTTTTCTGGTCTGGGATCTCGCAACACAAACAGCCGTTCTACAGGTACGTTGTGATTTATCAACGTACCTCTACATCTTTTCTCTTGATTAGCTTTTAGATAAATAGTGTAATTAAAAATGATTTATTTCACAGCTGCCATACCCAGTTTCTCAGTTGGAGCACGAAGCACGGACAGACGAGGACTTGGTATTGTGCATTAGCGTTCATTATTACATGAAAAAAAGAAAGAACACAATTCATATGCAGCCCTTGTAACAAAAATAAACCTCATATTCACTTTTTCATTTTTAGGTATAGGCCACAAAAGTGCGGACGTGAGGAGTCGAGACTCACCAAGAGGTGAGACTTTTTTGTGTGTGCATTTGAAACCCCCCCTTAAGCTAACTTCTAATCTGTAGGGTCGTGAGTCCTTATCATAGATGCAGAAGTAAAACATGTGACAATTAAACTTCTTCCTTGTTGCAGATGGAAATACAAACTCGCCTAGACTTCGAGACAGACTAAGAACAGAGGAAAGAGATACTGGTAGGTATTTTTTGCTTTGACTATAGCTCCAATTTCGTAACCCATACTTCCTGGTAATGAGGTGGCTGCTGCTTCCTACTGCAAGAAAGCTTTCCGCGTTACTGTCAGCACCTCATATACTAAAAGTGTAACGAAGGATAAGAATTTTTTAGATGCTCATCTCACAGCTTCCCTACTTGCACTAGCTGCAGTAGAGCCACAGTACGCTAGGTAATTTGTTGGTGTCTCTTGGTCAGCACTGGAGGGTTCTATAAACATTACTGATGCTTAGTCTAACTTACATTTTGTTATACACATTGGTCACAACCCCAACATTGATTGAACATCTAACATGTCTTCTGTTATAGCAAGGGAGAGCAACCACAGACTCAGCCCCAGACCTAGTCCCAGACCCAGCCCCACTCCCAGCCGCAGAGAGTCTCAGTCCCTCTGGAGCAGGTCCAGTCAGAGCCAGGCTGCCTCTCATGCACCAACTCCGACTCCAATCCCTGTTAACCCGACTCCTGCCCCGGCTCCAACTCCAGCTCCGGCAGCTGCACCAGCATCAACTGGAGGTACAATATTCACCGTTAGAAAACAAGAACTCAAAAGGTTTGCTGCCACCACCTGGCAAAACTCCATCCATCCTTTGTCCTTTTCTTCTAATAGGATCGGGTTTCAGTCGGATGGCGTCCATTAGCAGTATCTTCCGCTCTCATCGGCGTGGCACCAACCCGGCCACACCAGTTGCACCTGCCAATAACCCACCGTCTGTCGGAGGAAACCCATGTAAGAGCTGATTCTATTCTAACTACCTCACTCTTTTCTCCAATTGGAGTACTTTTAGTATCAAGGGAAACAATTGTCTTGGCTCCTATTATAAGTTGTCTAAGTGTGTGACTTGTGTTCACTCAACAGGGGGGATGTCTTCTCTGCCGGAAACACCGACAGTTGGTAAGAGAGCTGTTTTAATATCAAATTTAACAAGCATCTATTGGCTAATTTCCACATTAAAGCTCCTGTGAAGAACTTTGGTTTGTGCCCCCCCTGAGGACAAAGTGATACTACGGAACCTCTTTTCTAATTTTAGCCAATAAATGTTTACGTATTTTTAAATCATCCTGCTTCCTTTTTACAGTCAAATGTATCACTCATTGAGAATATTTGCCATGGAAATTAAAAAAGACACCTAACCTGCTGCAGCATTTTCAGCCATCAAACATGACCATAAAAAAATAGTCGCTGATGTTCTCGTTCGCTTTGCTGGGTCATAAAGAGGCATCAGTATTAATTCCAGTCCGTTTCATAACCAAATAAAAACTCCTTACAAAAGCTTTAAGTCCTGTAACTTGAACATAGACATACTGATGGTTCTAACATTGTTTCCTCTCTTGACAGTTAACACCAGTCTTTTCTTAGACTCACCTAGTCCTGACACCATGATCCAATCTCCTCTTTTCCCTGCATGTAAGTAAATGTAACTTTATCCTCACTGTTTTGTTTATTACGGGCGTTAAAATCACTGAAAAAAGATGTTTGTTTGATTTTATATTCTCCTAACGTAAATAAAGTAACTGAATTGAATTTTGTCAAGTTACAAATTCTACATTTGTATGCATTAAATGAGATATTGTTTGGTTTTCCAGTGAGAGAAATCAGCATTACCAGCATCCAGGCCCCAGAGCCGAGGGCCAGAGAGGAGTTTCTACAGTGTGAGTGTCAACGTTTATCATTTTAGATGTTTAGATAAGTTATCTGTCCACATGTCTGCTACAGGGATTGACGGAAAAATGGTCAGTCACAGTCCACTACCGTCCATGTTTACTCCAAAGACACTGGAACAAATGAAAGGCATAACTACCTGTTACCAGAGGATGTCAGAAGTCAATTTACGAAAAGATAAAGATAAGATAAGATTGCTATGTCAAAACATAGCAATCTTATCTTTAAGTCCAATCTTATGCTTTAGTTTAGCATGCTTTAAGGACTTCTTGCATAATAGCTAATT
The DNA here is from genome assembly GCA_020745685.1 of Tautogolabrus adspersus. NCBI lineage: Eukaryota > Metazoa > Chordata > Actinopteri > Labriformes > Labridae > Tautogolabrus > Tautogolabrus adspersus. Next base: position 2,417,112 of record CM036557.1, read on the forward strand.
CTTCACCTTGAAAGATGCAGTTTAATACAAACAACTTAAGGTCCAATTACTCCTTTTGTTTATTTTCTGGAGCTTTCAACTAAATTCTAATTGTTTTAACTAACCTGTTAATTCTGATGAAATGCTGGGAACGCCACAAGTGAAACCAAAACAGCAGTTAAGCGAGAATAAACTGAGCCATGTGATGTGTGACCTAGAATATGTATTCTTTAAGCAGGCTTGTATTTAGTACTACATCTACAATGAACTGTAATTTTGATTATTCATTTCAAAACCACTCCAGTCATTTTAATTCAACCCTCTCTTTCCTAGACTCTGTGAACTTGACCCTTGACCCCAACACAGCCCACAGGCGTCTGGTTCTCTCTGAAGGCGACACAAAAGCCACTCTTCAGGGGGCAGCGCAACCTTACCTCGACACCCCCCAGCGTTTTGACGGCTGGACCCAGGTGATGTGCCCAAGCCCACTGTACGACCAGCGCTGTTACTGGGAGGTGGAGTGGAGAGGGCGGGGCTCTTCCATAGGTGTAGCATACGGGGCGTTGAGCAGGAAGGGCTCAGATGCAAGATCCGGGCTCGGTTACAACGCCCAGTCCTGGACCCTGGAGCTGTCGGACACCTGCTGCTCAGCCATGCACGACAACGAGAAGAAGGACATACCGGTCACCTACTCCCCCCGCGTGGGTATCTACCTGGACCTGTCTGTGGGGACGCTGGAGTTCTACAGCGTGGCGGAAAACATGACACACCTACACACATTCCGCGCTAACTTCACCCAGCCGCTTTATGCTGCATTCGGGGTCGGCAGTGGAGTTGGTGTAGGTCTGGATTTTGCCCTCGGCCAGTTCAGCTCCAGCTCTGACAGCATCAAGATCTGTCCAATGTGAGGGTTTAAGTCATCTAATTAACGCAGCAACATGAAAGTGCACAAGATGATCAAACTCATTGGACGCACAATGACTGAATGTTTGGAATCAGTTTGGTTGCACCTGGTCTCTTTTTTCATATTTGAAATGCACTTAGTGAAATTAGTTTCTGTTCCATAAAAAAAGCAAACATTGCATTGTTTACAGCCATGCTAGCTGCATGGCTCAATGCGTGGAAATGTCAGTCTGTTAGTGGGTTGACCACTCCTGTCCAGATTAAATTAAAATAAAAGAGTGACCCTGAAGAGTGACATGCGGATGAAATAGATGCACCAAGTTTTTATTTATTTAATTCAAATTACAAAAAAAATAAAATATGCTTCATTGATACGTAAATAAATGCAAACAAATACCTAATAGTTGGTTTAAACATAAGCCCCGCCTCTGACAGGGCAAATGGCCAAACAAAGTTTCGAATTTTTAGGGTGGCCAATCAGATTTCTAGGGGGCCATGCCACCCCTCTGGATACACCCCTGCCCATAGTATGTGCAGCTCAGAGAATATATCAGTGAGTTTATTATTCAGTTAACACACAGCTGTATCAAGACGACTCAGTTGTTTTGTTTCCATTGATTTATTTAAAAAAAAGAGGCAACTGAATAATAGCCATGAGTAGTTTACAGAGAATCATGATATTGAAAGGGAGGCACGAAGCAATTACAGGAAAGAAAGACAAGCCTGAAACTCCTGCTTTACTAGAGGTGAGGGTAATGACAACTACAAGAAATCTAAAAAGACATGAGCAGTGTGTGTGTGTGCCTTCTTTCCTCACTACTAACCTACTAGCACACTAAACAAAAAAAGATTCTCTTACTTTGTTCAATATGGCATAGGTAATTAGCAAAGAAGCATCACACATACACGTGTAAACCAGAGTATTACATTTCTCCTTTAAAGAACATTTGGCTGATTTGAATTCCCTTGTGAAGCAAAAAAAAAAAAGTGCTAAATATATTAAAATCTTATGTCAAAATGTTAGCGGGCATTATTACAACAGGCACACGTATGCTAATTTTCTCTAAAATGTTAGCATTATTATACTTCAAACAGTGGTGTCAGTAAAACAAACGTAGTAATAATAATAATAATAATAATAAAAACTGTAAAAGTGCATTAGCTGTTTAGGAGGCAATGGTTGGACAGGTTAGCGTTGGGTATGTTAGCGCTGAAGGTTTGACGATAGGGTCAGGCGTATCTCTTTTAACACTTCCTCCTATTTAAACATGGTACTATGATACATTAGTATGCAGGATGCACGCTGCTTCTTACCTTTCTTTGGGAATACTCCCACCTGCTGGCCAATGTCTGAACTATATATATTTCCTTGAGATAACAGAGACGCATATTAAACACAGAAACAACCATTTATAAAAACAACAGATGTGAGCTATGCGATAAAAATGATGCATTGATGGATTTCCCTCCTTATTTTTAGGTTCCACTGGCCTCAAATTAGTATGGAGGCTAAGCACTGTCACAATACAATTCCTGTTTGTCCTCTTAAGGGCATAGGGCCGTGCTGAAATGCTCCCGAGCAAGCAGTGAGTGACCCTCGAATTACCACAACCTTCAAATCCTGTGTAAGTGTGAGTGCAACAAATAAATACTAACATGGCTTTACAGGAAGTCAAATCATAACAGTGCTGGCTTCTACTTAAGGCCTCATACAATAATAAAACACATGGACCAGACCTTCTATACCTGTGATCTGATTTTGCCTTCAGCCTGCTGACAGGTGCATGCTGGGACCTGTAGGCGAGGTTGCTTTTGACGTGTTACGCACACGCGAGCGAGAAGGGGAAAAGGCGCACGGCACATGGACGGTTACCAGACATCCTCGTGTTGTTCACTACTATAAAATCATGATGATGTTAATAGCAAGGTCTGACAATGATTTGAGTCTGGCTCGCAGTATACTGTTAAGCCAGCTAGCACTTATTCCTAGAGATGTACAAGCATGTAGAATCCATTTTTCTTCTGTCGGAGATTTTCTTTGCAGATGATACTGTTCTATTTCCGTCTAAAGCTTTTCCAACCCATACAGAACAAGCCCTTGAAAGCAAAACCCTGGATGCTCAGTCACTCTTCGCCTTTTACTTTCTTTTTCTTTTGACATGAATGAACATACCAAGACCTTTTATACCCTTACGTTAAACTCAAATTCATTTCTTATCCACATCCACAAACCTTCGTCTACTTACATGTTATCCTTTCCAAACCTTATCTACCTTTTCCAGAGCATCCAGAGTCTCGCAGGAGAAAACAATAACCTAATTAAGATTCATACATGACTCAGAGGGTATCGAGAGCTGAAAAACATGCTCAGAGGCAAACTAAGGCCTAAACAACTACACACATCTACAAACATAGACACTGCAGTATCGCTAAAAACAGTCAGTTTAGTTAAATTGTGCTTAAAAGTTTTAAAAAGGAGGGATTGATCAGCCCACCAGATGCCCCAACCAAAGTTCATGTTCTGGAGTGTGTCCCTTCGAGTCCATCCACCGTTCTCCATCAGCGTTTCGCTGAACTCGACGGGGCATGCGAGACGGAGCCAAGATGCCGCCGTCGTTCTTTGAGGTTCCCCCAGGATGGTGGATGCAGGGCCAGAGTTGTAGGGTGAGGAGGAGGTGTTGGGATACTAGCTGACTTCCCTGCTCGGGCACCAATCATGGCAGGGAGGCTTTGGTTGCGCCTCAAGCCGTCCAATAGGCTTCCCCCACCTGCTGACACAAAAGTTGAAGAATCCTGGCGTGGCACAGAAGCGTCCGACTTCGCACCCTGGAGAACCTTGGTGAAGCCAAGTCGTCGCAGCCTCTCCACTAGGCCGACATTGCCTGGGTCAGGCTTAGCTCGACCTGGCTTAGGGGACGGGACATGGCCTGGGGTTTCCTGGTTAGGGCTTGGTAGGTCAGGGTGTGGAGCACGACCAAGATTTAACCCATAAACGTCCTGGAGGAAAAGCTCAGCAGGCCGCGAAGCTAAGAAATTATCAGCTGAGTGCTGGCGGGACTCTGTGGGCACCGGGGAGGGAGCGGGCGAGTGGGAGGGTGAGTTAGGGGGCGTGCTTGGGAGGAGGCGGAAGAGAGGCTGTCGTGCTGTGGGTTTGGGGGATGGAGGAGGGGTGTCGGTGGAGATTTGTGCAGAAATGCCCCTCTCCAGGACCAGCTTGGCCAGGCCACACGTGGGAGCAGGAGAGCGACGAGGGGGGAAGGAGTCACCCAGGCTCAGTCTGCAAGGCGTCACAGGGGTGCTGGGACCTGTTCTCATAGAGCTGGGTGTGTTGGCCATGATGGATGAGTGAGAACTAAAGAATAAAAAGACAGAGACAAATTGAGGAAAGAGAGCTTTGTGCCAGCATTCCAACAGTGTTTTATGAAGACATTGAGTTGTGTGTAAAGAGAAGATTGGAGGGTACTGTCCCTTTAAGGCTTACAGAAACCAAGGACACAGGTTTCGCAGGATGTCATTTTCCCCCTTTCCTCAACATGCCAACATTCATTCCTGCATGCTTTGAAGGGGAACAAGTTCTCGTCAACCTTTGAAAACGTACCTTGTGGTGACTTGTGTGATGTCACTAGGGTGCAGGATGCGACAGGTTGTAAAGGTGTAGGTGGAGAAGGTGGAGCTCTGACTCTTCCCTGGATTTTGGACTGAACACAACAAATCAGGGATGAGAAAATTATAAAGTAGCAATAAAATGCCCTATTTTGCGTATGTCTATTTGAATTTTTTAAGTTGTTTGTACCAGAGGAAGATGCAGTTGTAAATGTTGAGGTGGAAGTTTGTGATTGGACCACGGTTGTGCAGGCTACTGGAATGGGCTGAGCTGATTGGCTGGATTTCTCAGTTATATGACAGGATGCAGGGGTGAGGCAGAGGTCTGATCTGATGGAGGAGGAAGAGGCAGGTGTTCGAGGTGATGTTGTCAGGGTTGGGGAGACAGGCAGGACGGGTAGAGGTGACACTGGCTGCTTCCTGTCTCTCCTCTCCTCCGGCGTTGACGAACAGTGCACCTTAAAGGTGATCCCGCCTTCCTCCTCGTCCTCCTCGTCCTCATCTTCCTTTCCCCGCTCAGCCGCCCCCTTCTCCACATCATTGATCCTTCCGAGCTCCTCATCCTCCTCGTCCTCCTCCATGTCAGACAGGCGGTGGACTGCATCCTGAACCAACGGGCAGAAACCCTTGGTCACCACTCCAGGGTGGGGGTCCAAGATGGTGGCAAGGTGTGGTTTGGCTAGCTGCTGCCAGTGATGAAGCGTCAGTGAACCTGGCACAGAAATGACAACATTTTATGAATTTAAAACGTTGTGGTATTGTTTAAACTAAATGGCTCCATCTAATCAAAAAACGCCTTTAACCTGGTGTGGCATCACTGCCTCTCTAGTTCAAGTGTTTGATTTTTATCTGTGGTTCTACCTTCCATGGGTTTGACGATCTGAAGCTTCTCGGGCAGGAAGGTTTTGAAAATGCTGGAGCCGAATGAGAGCTCCGACAGGTTGGAGAAAGAGGAGTGCACGCTGCCCATCGGCGAGCTGTAACCGCTGCCATCTCCGTCTGCCTCCGCTCCCACCAGCGCCTGCAGCTTCTTCTCGCGCTCCGCCTGGAAGAACTGACGCTCGCACAGGAAGTTCTGTCGCCGCAGGGACAGGCGATGGAGCGCTTTGGTTAGGTCGTTTCCACCTGGACAGCCCGGCTGCCCCAGCCGCACCTCCTCCCTTGCAAACACAGACATGAAAATAAATTAAAAAAGATGAAAAATTGAGTGCACGACGTGAAGCTATGTTGTTTTGAACCTACCCCTGATTGGACTGGAAAGGCTGGGCAGTCATCACCAGGGAGCTCTGACCTGAGCCCGGGATAGGAGGCGTTGCTGAAGCTGGACGTGATGCTGAGGCTGAGGCGTTGATGGAGCGGACTGTTTGGAAAACTCGTTTCTGAGATACTCTGCAGAGAGTAAAGGTCACAATCAAATGTTTTTATTCCCATGAGGTTACTTTTAATCTGTCAAAAAGACTTGAGGTGCAAACAGATACTGATTTCTTGATCTAGTGTTTGAGCTAAAACTTCACGTACAACAGACGGGTTCACTAAATGTACCCAAGAAGTAAAAACCAAACCAGTACATGTGACACATTGCCTACAAATCTAAGTCTACTAGGGGTAATGTGTCTTACCTTTGGTCCTTAAAGGTGATCTCCTCCTCAACACTCAGCTCTCTTCTCATGGTGCCCTCGATCTCCGCAGCTAAGGAGTCCTGTACAAACAGAAACACACACGATTAAAAGGTGCTCTCAGCAGTTTTCTTGCAAATGAACAAAGATACGTTTTCATCCAATGGGCAGGATTTCAGTGAATCGTTGGGTCGAGAGCCGGGTCCGTTTCTCAGGATGTTTTACTTCGTTATCTGCGGCCATCACATCAGTGATAATGTCCACTCCTAACTTGCAGCTGATTGGTTATGGGGATTCAAAATCCCCTTTTTTGAAAATGTACTTTGAAAAGTCAGATCACAATGAAACATAGGGGTGAGAAGCAAAAGGGGATTCTGGTGCTTGCTGCCATCAGAGCGCTTTATAGTCAATATCACTGCTTCTTTAATATGCATGAATAAACCTTCACAATAAAAGCATCACTATGAACCAAAGGTTACCTCTGTGATTTGAATATTACAAATCCCCCCCCCAGCATTCCAGAGGGGGGTTAGCATGCACTGCATTTCACTGTGTGATAATAAGTTCTGCTTCTACTGATCTACCTGACATCTGGAAGGCTAGGGATGTGAGCCATAGTGATGAGACCTGGCTCTCGGACGATTTGAAGTGACTTACATGACAAGTGAAAACCACAGAAGTTAAGTTTGTTTCTATTTGAAAGCCTGATAATCTCTGTTTCTTTGTACTGATCAGGCTTCAGGTTACAGTAATATTTTAATATATTAAGATCAATTGAAAAAAATCGACCTCGTGAGTGAATTTAGAGGCACACATCAGCATGCAGAAACTTGGCTTTCAGTGGATCGTGACTTCATTTAAAGGAATTCATTGTAGGTCTGCGTTTCAGCTCTTAGGTGTCAGTTCTGCTTCGTAAAACTTCAGAGCGTTCTTCTCTCACCATGGGGTAGAGGCCGTAGGAGAGGTGCCTTCGCATCCCGGCAGAGGGAGTGTTTTTATTGCGCAGCTCTCTGATCTCCTCCTGGGATTCATGGAGCATCTCTAAACACTCGGCATTCCTGTCTGCCAACTCGTCCAGCTGCAGCCCAGACACAGATACACACAGACGCACACACACACACAGACAGACAGACACACACACACACACACACACACACACACACACACACACACAGACACAGACACACACACACACACACAGACACACAGACACACAGAAAAAAACAAATAGGCATTATTTACTTGTTCATTTAATCATTTTATTTCAAAAACGTTTTAAATCAAATAACCACATTTAATCTGGATAAGCACAGTTTGTGTCACTTTTACTCAAGGCCTCAGTTTCCAGTGCTTACCGTTGCTAGGTTACGGAAGCTAACTTTCACTTTCCTCAGTAGTGACCCTTAGGTCTGTTTTAGATCGCTCTGTGTGCTAAATATTTGCTTTTATTCAAAGAGAAATATCGACAAGAAAACATGAAAATCATGTAAAGGAATCAAGCAGCTCTAGACCCCTTAAAAAGATGAATCTGTTTAGTTTCTCCCCCGCCATTGTTGTTGGCGAAGCTATCAGAGGACTTCTTGATTTTGATTGGTCGGTAAGGGAGAAGTGACATTGACAAGTGCGGAAGTGCTCCAAAAGTTGAACTGTTTTCAACTGAGAGCAGAGCGACAAAAATTATCTGACGTTTAGGGCGTTTTTGCGGCCAATCTGCTGAAAATGCTGAACTGCATTGTTTTTGTATTGGAAATGGGTGCTGCCAGTGAAAGAAAGCGCCTTAGAGGACACACGCAATGTGATGAGTGTCCATTCATACATAAACTGAGAAGTTTCTGTGAATATGCGAGACCGTACCTCTGCTGTGAGCTGTCTCTGAGCATCTTTGGAGGCCTGAAGGTGGATCCTCAGCTCCTCCTTCTCCAGAGCTAGCTGTGTTCAAACAACACACAATGAAGCATTTCAATTAAATTCTAGCACTGTTTTTTGGGGGCGCAGTCTTCCCACCTCCTACTGCTCTCACCTCTTTCACTCTGTGTTGCAGCTCTACTATCTGGGAGAGCAGCTGAGCGATTTCCTCCTGGTGTTTGAGCAGCTCCTCGTTCTTCTGAGACAATTCTTCCGTCAGAGACACCATTTGGCTGTTGGACTCACCTGAAACCAACACATTCAAAACACACACACACATCAAAGAGTTGAATTTGACATTTCTGGAAAAGAAACCGTGTCTTTTAAGTTTAAACGTATGCAAATGTCACTCACGGAGCTCCTTGACACAGTCGGTTACGAGCTGCTGCTCCTTCTCCTCATAGCAGATGGTGTCTCTCTTGAGTTGACATGCCTGGAGTGTAGATGTAGAGAGGATTCATTCAGCGCTCTCAACATCATAATCATAACAATCCACATACTGTGACCTTGTGTAAAAAGCTTGTGTACCGGGAAAATTACAATACACGCTGGTATGAGCGTATAAAAACTATCCTGAAGGGAAAATCCTTCAACGTCCTTTTTTTGTGTGGCATTCACACTTCTATATGTTCAGGGGAAGAGTCTTTCTGGTTGTTGGTCAGGGTTATTTGATTTGGTCCAACAGATGACTCATACCTCAGACCTCAACAACAGGTTCTCCTCCTCCAGATCCTGCAACTTGCTCTGCAGAGACTCCAACTGGCTGAGTGCTGCGGTGGCGGTGGTTACCCCTGGCAGCAGAGGCTGCCGCAGGGGCGTGGAGACACTGGAGTCAGTCTCGCTCTCCTCCGTGGCGCTGGACACCATCCGCAGTAACTCGTCCTTCTTACTGAGCTCATGCTGCACCTGATGAACCTGAGAGTTGAGAATTTAGTAAGATGGATTACTGTGTGAGACACACATGTTTGAATCTCCTATCATCTTATCTGTAGATTCCAGATATTCATAGAGCCAAGTTCAAAAATGTAAGTCTCTTTGAATGAAAAACTCACAACGTTTACTCTGTACTCTATGGGTGTATGTCAAGCATTATTTTGGTTTGAATCATCTTCATAATACTTATTCGGGGAGCTTCTTTTCAATTCAGCTACTTGAATAAAAGTTTTGCAAAGGGTGTACCACAAGGAACACGTTTAGGGCCATTACTTTTTTGTTCTTTGTACGATTGTATGCAGAAGACACTGTGATATAAATCTAATTCTGATGGAAAATAAACAAACATCTCCCTTCCATTATGAACAAATGACCAGCATGGATAACCTACCTGGTCCAGGGTTTGTGCAAGCTGTTCCTCTAAGGCCTCATTGCGTTCCTGCAGCAGGTGGTTCCTTTGCAGCAGTGACTGACCAATCCTAGCTGCCAGTTCCAAGTCTCTGTCCCGCTGTACAGGAAGAACACAGAGCACCCAAAATCAGCCAATTAGATGCTGCCTTGTTATAGAAAGTTAATCAATTATCACAAATGGGAGGGGGGGGGGGATACCTACCTCAGCCAAAAGGTGTGTGACCACTTCCACGTCATTGTACGTCTTGGTCATCTGCTCCACGCGGTCACCGCTAAGAACTGGGCAGAGGAAAAGTTTGGATTTACTTTTAGGGGACAAATAAAAAAAGTAAATACACACATGCAATCTTTATGCGTACTTTGACATGCTAAATGCTCATCAAATTAGCTCTACACACACCACAAAGAAAATATAAACATTCCACTCTAAACTAATGCACACTCTCCTGAAGCATGCAACTATGACGTTCTATAAGGAATGTTTTGACCACCAACAACACGAGCAGCCACTCGTAAAAAAAATTGCTTAGTTACTGTAGCAGCATTTAAACATAGAGTACCATAAAACATATTTTATTAGCATGCTTCTTAAGTCAGGTATATTGCTGATTCTAATAATCAAATTGCTTACTAATGTCATTGAACTACATAGCTCCACAATGTGGCTTTTCGATTGTTAATGGTCTCAATGTATTTTGTATCATGCTGCAGAACTACAAGCTGTACACAGTGGCAGACAGTAGACCTATACTACACAAATCCCTTGTCTGCTGCATCTACATGCAAAAAATACAGAAAGGGGCTGCAGGTCTTTGGCTACGTATGGGTTCTAGATCCAAGTTCATGTGCAGACTGAAGCCCCTCTCCCACACTGGAGCTAAGTGATAACATTTGCAGAGCAGAACAGGCAGAAAGAGATGGGAAGGATACCTTTGGAGAGGCTCTGAGAGCCAGGGTGGGGATAAGAGGATGGCTCCAAAGCAAAATACGCTAGTGAGAGAGAAAAGAAGGGAGAGTTCAAAAGGTGAACAAGCGTGTTGTGGGATAAAAAGGACAAAAAGAGAGAAAGACAGGAAGCAAGGAGAGGCAGGAGGTAAAGGAGGAGAAGAAGAAGGAAAAAGCAGAGGATACAAGCTACAGCACCAATAAATCAACCTCATTTAGAAACATTAGTTTGTTGAAAATCAGAGCATCTACACATCAGTTAGTTCGGTCCTTTTTGAGCACCTGAGTGGGTGTCACCAGCGCTGCACTGCTCCCACTTGCACCTGTTTAAAGAAAATAGCATCTCTAATCATTGAAACGTTGCTTTAAACCAAGAAGTGTTTACCAGCCTGAGGACGACTCCTAACTCTTCACCCCAATGTACCATTTCTAGCCAATGAGACCTTCATTTGTCATTTCATTTTAGCTGCATAGATTATCCACCTAGGGCTGTCGCGATGAAGGAATTCCCCCTCTCTGATTCAGGGTGGCTCATAGTGTGGTATGCTGTATTATCGACCCACCCCCCTTTTTTATATTTAGCAAATTTGTTTGTGAATTAGGGGTCTGCAGGACCTAAGCTGGCCCGCTGGCAATAATTTCTGGCCCTCAAGATTATTTTGATTGTGACTTTTATTCATATTCTGAACAACAATGCCATGACCATCAGTGACAGACACAAACATTGACGCCATGGAACTGTTTGTGAGCAGCACTGCAGTCAATGGACAGCGCCTGGTGCTGAAACGAAGCACCGTCACGGCAGCAGCAGTTATCACCAGAATCACCTCCTCTTTAGCCTTTGGCTAACGGTAAAAGCGCAAGACAGTTCAATTTTCAGTACGATTTGGCTTCAGAATACATATTTGCTAGACGAGACCTCAAATTGGATGCGTTTCCTCATTTCAAGGGGATCTTGTTGGCACTTTTTTACACATTGCATCGTCTAAATCAGCAGGTTCTTTTTCATTTGGCTGAAAGCGGAGATGTTCCCAAAGGGGGGCGAAGTTACATTCGATTACGGTACCACTGCAGTCGCCATTGTTTCTGTCTGAACATGAGGAGGTGAGGTGACTTCACATGCCTCCATGTTGGCTAATTCAATTTTGGGGTTAACGCGACAACCCTGTATTTACCTTACGTCTTCGATGTTTTATCCCACATAAGAGGCCTTTGTGACACAATTTCAACAACAAAATATTACAAAGACAAACTTTCAAACAACAACAGAATGTATACAGTATGTCAGTGAGTAACTGAATGAGAAATGGAGCTTGTAATGGTAAAGTATTCATTTCCCAACATTGCACATCTGTTACTTTTCCCTCTCTGCTTTTGTATATTGAATCATGAACATTATCTATTTTTTCCTGCAGGAATTAAATGCATCAGTCGGTCAGGACTTGAAAGCAAAGTAAGTGAAGCAGCTGCTCTAATGGATGAGATCAGTCGTCCAGTAATCTGAAGCCCATAGTGACCTCTGGATCTGGACACTGCTCTCCCCTCCAACAAGCGAAGACTAAAAATAACCTCGATCCCAACAGAGCTATCTTTGTTATACGCAGGGAGACAGAGACAGTGCATACACAACGCACTGATTTCTCATGTCACTGTACACACACCTACTGTACACAGATCTGCATATATCTTTACCTACTGGGCAGAGTGTGTTGTCACAGTGGAATATTCCCATGATGCAGTGTGATCATGATCCACTAAAGACTGCGTAAAGCTAAATCAAGCTACATCACACTGCTCAAACATGTAGTAACACACTCCTGTATGTCGGGTTATAGAGGACAGTGACTGACCTCTGACCTCAATAAACTGCACAACCGCAAAGTCCAATAAATGTGTACTTGATGTTATTTGATATGGATTCTTTGCATGGATCATTCACACATTGCATTAGTCAATATATGACCTCATGATCCATGCTTGGTTAGGTCTGGTTGGTCATACTTCTGCATGACGACATTTGTTCACATGGAAGATTGTAAAGCCAATTTTAAAAGCCTAGTGTAAAGCAAAAAAGAAAGAAGTATGACTTAAATGTGTTTTAATCAACCACATGTGGAAGTTAGACACACCACGACAGATACATATACTTCTATGTAAGCTTTTCCAAAGTTCTTACACCTGTTTTCCTGAAGTGGTTTTTGTGAAATTGGATCCTGATGGGTGCTCTGGTTGCTCACCTGGATGATGTAAAGTTGCCGATTCCTCTCCTGCAGAGGCCTCGGGTTCAATTACGACCTTCGGCCGTTTGCTGCAAGTCATCCCCTCATTCTTCCCCTGCATTTACTATCGGTATCTATCTACGGCTATCACTATCCAATAAAGCAAATATGGCACAGAAGATGAGCTTCAATAAAAAAAAAACAGGAGATCGTATCAGGACAGGGCACTTCAGGTTTGAGGTCAGAGAATAAAAAAGTGCTAAAAGCCGGCTTATCCTCCCAAGTAAATGATCTCTTACTGTACTCTGGTAAAAATCCCCGTGCTTTTGCATCACGTTTCTGCTGTTTAAGCAGCACATTTTGCCAAGTGGGTCAAGCATTAGACAGCTCCTTGTTGTGATTTTCACAAAATCCGCAGCTAGGGGGGCTCTCAATCAAAACAATAACAAAGGCTGACGTTGAGGCTCGCGGGGTATCATGGGAGTGGTTCATTCTTATGTGCGTCACTAATTGAGACAACCTCAGAGCAGACAAAGCTAGCTTTAGCTTCATCTCACTGCATCAAAAACATGGCCTTTACACCCAGGCCATAAAAAGAACTCAGACTTTTATCATGTGGTTTTATGTGCAAAATCCTCACATGGCGATATCAAAGAAATTGGGATTGATTGCACGGCCTGAATATTATACGTACACAAGCTGCAAGACCACCAGGGTGCATTCGAATGTTACCATGCCAGGCGTCTGCACGTGCATCACACACTATTTATAGGCTGCTGCATCTATTTATCACTTCATAAGTGGAGCAAATGCTTCACCCGGTACATGACACGTAGACTCCCTTACTGTATCCCTTCTGTCGCATGTGCAGTAAAGTAAAAACGTATTCAAGCAACACAAACTTACCCAGGTGGACAAACTAATGTAATGCTTTTTATTTCACCTTATTTACACAAATGAAAGCCACGTACGACATAGGCATTCAAAGTTGTGCTAAGAAGTGAAAAACACTGACAGGAAGTCGCCTCTTCCCAAATGCTGGTACTGCATACCACAACAACTTGTTTGAATGTAAACACACAAGCTTTCATTCAGACTTCCTGTCTCTCTATGCACACACACACACACACACACTCAATACAGTATACACCGCTTTCCCATGCACTCTGTCACATTCAGCCTGACCTTGCAGACCTTCTGCAGTCACACCGGCTCACATGTCTTCCTCTCTGTAACACACACACACACACACACACACACACACACACACACACACACACGCTTAACTCCCTCGCTCACCTTCAATAGCGAAGTTGTCGTAAACCTCCTCATTGTGGATGTTTAAAACCGGCATGTTCTGATTCGTCTCTTTACTGTCCTCTCTTCATGCTCTGTCTTTCAACTCTGTCCACCCCCTCCTCCTCCTGGACCTCATCACTCTCGGCCCCCGTGACTTCCTGGCTTTGAAATCAGCCACACTTAAACTCTGGCTGGATGACTGGATTCCTCTTGCTCACTGTCTGTCTCCCTCCCTCTCTTACACACACACACACACACTTTCAGTGCGCACAAGCAAACACAGCCTTACACAATGACAACCCTGTGCCAAATAATATCCACGCTAAATCCCTGTCATTTTAATTGAAGGGGATGTGCGCTGTATAACATGAATCCCTCACGTGTTTAATGCCGTGGGACGGGCACACCATCTGCTGTCTGATGCCGACCAATCACAAGAGAGCAGAAAATGACAGAAACAGAAAAGCTAGGAATAGAAACGATTTGTTTACAGATTCAAAGTGGATTCTGAACACACTTACTCATGTAGCGGAAAGTCTCCTCAGCCAGCATGGGGGAGATGGCGGTGTGCTGGCCGAGGGCTTCGTCCGGGGAGCAGCTCGGGGAGACCGCCCAGTCCTGGCTGTCCGACAGGTACACGGAGCAGGCCGAACTGGAGCCCAGCGAGCCGGAGCCATAGTGCCTCCCGCTGCTGCCCAGCCCCTCATCTGTGGGTTACAAGACATAGACTGTCGTACAGGATCCAGCACTAAAAACGTACATTTCTGTAATAAGATCCGGTTTTAATACTGGAAAACAAAGATCAGAATAAAAACATAGTGGTCAAAACACTGCAGGCCTGTGGGAGGAAGAATGTCAGTGTGTACGAGTACGAGAGTACAAGTGCTGGTTGAAGAAGTAATTAAATATGTGCGTTGTGAGTGTGCATGTGTATTCTCAGCCCTGGCACTCTACAAGGCAATGTTCTTCCACTTGAATAAATATGTGGTTTACTGGGACAGACGAGGCTAACTATAGCATCAGGCCCAGAGACGGGGCTTACTGTACTTCAGGGCAGCATGACACTGACTGTCAGAGCATCGTTGAAAAATGACAGATCATTACTTCCATTTCCTCTTTTGTAGCCTTTGAGATATTAGAGATAATATATAACAGCACAGATACACTACCTGTCTCAGTGCTGGACTCCTTCTTCTCCACTGCCCGGGGTTTGGCTTCAAACATGTTCTGTCCTTGGAGAAGGAAGGGGAGGGGATGGGGGGATGGGGGGGTGGAGGATTTCCCCGCTCGCAAACAACAAAGCTGGACAGAAAACAGCAGACGCTATTCCTGTGACATCACATCCTGTTCCAGCACTGATGGGTGGTGCCCGCACACACCTTTACCTGAGGAGAGAGGTGGTACACGTCAAATAGATCCGAAAACTCCACAAAGACTTATCGATTAATCTTTCTCCCTCTCATGTTCGCCATTGTTCGGCTTTTCCTATTTCTGCAATAAAGCATTCATCCCGCCTGCACTGTATGCTTTTTAAACATTTCGTTGTCTGGCACTTTTTCAGGGTTTCATAAATTTAATGTGTCGCTATATCCACTTTAACTTCACGTAAACACTGTAATAAACTCACACAGGTTACAGTAAGGTCAGTTGGCCTTCTCTTGAAGAGAGGCGCGACAAGCATTGGTTTTGATATATTTTCAAGGCCCTTGTCGGATAATAAACATGACCCGTTCTTCTGATTGGTTTGATCCTAAAGTCCCTTGAGCTTTCACTGAACTCATAAATCTGCATTTCCTTTCGATGACCCAAATTCATGGAACGCCCTCCAGCAAACTCTAAAGATTGGAGTTCTTCCCTCTTTTGCAGAGTTTAGGATTTTGATTTCTAGCCAATTTTTTTCAAATTGTAAGTGTTTTAATTGAGGGAAACTTCTATGTCTTTTCGAGAATAAATAAAGGTTTGAATTAGATTGAACTTTACAGACAAGAGCAGGCCGGCTGCTTCAACTCTGATGCGTTTTCCCTTTCCATGTGCCACATGATGTTTGAAAGAAGGGCGGAGGGGTGACACCGAACTCCTCCCACATCCTGTTGCCTTTCTCTGGAGGAATGAGACAGGAAACTCTTAAAGAGCTGAGCTCACAGTGGGTAATTATGACAGTGAAACACCAGCTGTGGACACCATCAGGGCTCCTGGACAGTATGACACTGTCAGCTTCTCTTTTGTCATGGCTCTGAAATCCAATCTGCAGAATGCTCCTTTAATTTAGACTACATGATTTTTGTAATTATTTACTGCGACGTGTTGTCAGTTTCATCTCCCATCGTCCTTCATCTCTTAACTTCTTTTCACAGCTGTCAGACATACCCCGAGGTCAACTTCTTCGTCAACCAGTTTACTTTGCAGTTCACGTTACCCTGATTCATGCCATAAGCGCCACCTTGAGGAGTCATGAAGTGAGGAGTGGAAATCAAATCAGTGAAGAGTGCTGTTTTTCTTTTTTTACATATTTATTTTGCCCCAGCTCCATGTATAGCTTCATTCTCTGAGAGGATATTACCCCAATTCCATCTGCATCACTGACCTCACTGCTAAGCCTGTGCATGCAGACATATCATATGCATTCATATTAGTTTGTGTCTGTGTCTGTTTTGGATGTGGGTGGGTAAATGTGTGCATGCCAGTCCTTAGGCAACATTCATCTTCTGCAGCTTACATAACACTGATGCTGAACCAGTTTGCTCCGTGGAGGAGATTACTGTATTGCACGCAATGCTAACAGCCTAAATGTAGTGACAGTATTAGAGGCCTTGCAGATACAATGTGCTAACCCATTTACTGGCATTGACTGACTGATATTGGGATTATAACATAAATGTTGGGCTGAATTTAAAAGCTACAGGCATACATTTGAACTGTGGAGAGAATTTCTGTTTCCATTAAGAGTCATTCTCAGCAGAGAAACTTCTTTCTGATGCAAGCTTTTTTATTTACCCTGATTTAAAATGGCAAGGCTGTTGTTGACCAGGCGGCTGTGAGTCATCGTGAGCAATAAAGCCAGACAGCTTCTTGTTAAGGACACAGCCCGGCTTGTGTTGAGGTTTAAAGTTGAGAAATAAATGAATAAAGAGATGCTTTTCTAGTCCAAGGCCTTATTTAACTTCCTGACGTCGTTAAACAGAAACCTGCTAAATGCTATTACTGACTACACAATGCACTCAATTTTATCTGGCTTTCAAAAGGCTGGATCGAATTCTGACCACTTACTGAAAACCGCCACTTAATATTGGTCACAGATTATTAAGGTGTAAAATATCACCACAACAGTGGAAAAGCAGCCATGGCAGTGCAGCACAGACAACACAGCAGCATCATACTTAACACTAGTCTGTCACAGCTGTCCCAGAGGATTTGTCTGCTTACATCAGCTCTCTGCAGATTTGTGTGTCCCTTCACGACCGGGCTAAGCATTCAGAGTTGATGCCCCCGATCCAGTGTGACACACAACAAGTGCAGCAGTGGAAGTGTCATCCTGATGTTCCAGCATGAGTTGGGGTCAAACACAACAACAAAGAATTCTTTCCATTCCATCCACACCTAAAAAATTCAACCTGAATTTGTTTTTACTTGACAGATATTTGCATAGTTTAAGTGTTTCCATCACAGCAGCTGCACTCAGCTCATCTTACAATAAACACACTGGACAGAGTCTGAGTGCTTGCTTTAAAAAGGAAAAGGACATTGAACTGTAAAAGCATTTGATGCTGCTGCAACAGGAGACATTCAATCTCATCATGCATCGCTCAAAAGATGAAAAGTGCAATTCAATGCTGCTTATATACATCCCTAAAAAAACTACCCAACAGATCTACCTGGTACAAATCTCTGAATTTTAAAAGTACCAGGATTTAAATGAATCCTTAAAAAGCTACTCTCCAATTTGGCATCACTTACATTCAAACAAATGTTGTCTTTGCCATTTCCTCTGTGGAAAATCTATAAATCCAGGTTGACCACTGTCATCTCCTCCTTCGTGGATCTCCGATGTGCCGAATTTACCAGAAATCCCTACATGTGCAAAATCCTTGTTCAGCTTTAAACCTTCATATAAACGTAACTATAATAGATGGAGGGAGTGACAAGCCATTGATGACATATTTGTGTTACGTTGGCTAATCAAAACAAAAGTGCTAAGCAGGCCATCTTACATTTACAATAACAAGCTAACCCTAATGTAACCTGTCAGTTTGTTTATGATCCTCACTTATAATATCCTCACACTGACTGAATTATTATATTCATAAGGTATTAATCATTAGCCAACACAACGTTAAACATGCTACATGCTATCCTATGATGGGCGAGGGTGACAGCTTCCCTGTTGCTTCACGTAGCGTTAGCTAACAATGCCAACGCGAGCTCAAGCTGGCAGCATACCACGCGGGGGAGAATAATAACATTTAATATATTGAAGAATATGCTCATAAAACTTACCCTATGTCAATGTGAATCCACAGCATGGGATAATCCAGTGGTACACTACACACGGTACCCGTCACCCCTTCAGCAAAACCTCTAACAATAGAGGAGAAGGGAGCGAGGAGGGAGGAAGCCCCAGATGCGCGTCATCATCATGCGACATGACGTTTTTATTGAGCGCCAATTATCTGTGTCAAATTAAAAGTCCTGTAAATATTTTTCGCTTTTGGGATGTTATGCGGTTTCGATAGAGATAATACAGCTTGTAACTTCAAGCCCAATAAGCTGAATCTGAATGAACATAAACATTATAGACCTAGCGACCTTTAGGATATCTCATTCCCTTTTTGTATTTTTAACTTGTTTACGTCGAAGCGCATGAGCCCTGCTACACCGAGGAACATGTAAGTAGCTTCGTTTTATTAGAGGCTCGTTCAAAGTCATCCAATTATGCGTGACCCTTCCTTACGAGAGCTGACAACCTCTTTTCTTGAGCTTTAACGATGCAGATATTTTTACGTTTGTGTGCACACAGTAAATGGGAGTTTTTTTCGGGGGGCGTGTTATTGTTTTGGTCGTGCTCTACCCCCATTTTCTTTGTTCATGTCAGTAAATTAAACGTGACACAAAGTATTGCAATCCATATTTGATAATAAGCTACTACTTGTTAATTGTCATTAGACTGTGTGACATCATTGGTCGCGTGTTTTGATGATGATAAAATGGCTGCATTAAGTCTAACCTTGAGGTGGATTGTGAAATATAATGTTTGGTTTATCATTACCAAACGAAGATTGTGCAACACTTACATAAACTGTTTACAGTACATCAAGACAGCTGATTATACATTTGATCTGGTTTACCAAGAACACGTGCGCCCTACAAAAAACATTGTTTTCCATGTTTCATTCATAATTTTCCTCCTGATGCTTACGCAACTATCGCACAACTGGACGGGGACCCACGATTTCGGATTTCATACCATTTCCCCCCGATCTCCAGATCAGCTGATGCAGCCAGGTAAACTGCAGACGGATGGATGAATGGCTGAGGTTGGATGGCTGCTTTCTAGGGGGATTCGCCACTTGTCTCAAATTACACCGCTTCTCCTCATCTTCCTGTTTCCCTCCAACGCGATCGGTCCCCTTCGGCCTGTGAGCGGATGAATGCCAAAGCCTGGGATTTTACCATCGCCAAAAGGACTCCATGTCTTTCCTGGTAAGAGTTTCACGCTGCATGGTTTGTTTTTTGCTGTATGCCTCCGTGCGTGACAATTGTGACCTAGGTGATAGTCACGAATCTGTGGGCTAGTGCTGATGCCTCTGACGGGATATTGCAAATTCAACCAGTCTTTATATTGTATAAAATATTCTGTCTTTGGGATAGACATTCGCTTTAGTAATAATAAACTGGATCACTATGCATTTTTCTGATTATTTCAGCTTTAAAATACTCCATAGATATATTTTATTCAAAGTGTTACCTCTTTGCATCTGCAATGATATTTATTTATGGGCTTAAATAGATGGGAAATGGTATTCATAAGGTATTTATAAAAGTTACCTGTGCATCCCTCCCATCTTATTACATATGGAGCTATTTTCTTGCTCAATTGGGAGGCATCAGCTGCTTCTTATCATCACTCTGACTCTCTCTCTGCTCACCACTTCCGATAAAAAGCTGTCTAAGTGCCCCCACGGCTCACATTCCCTCATGCTTGCTTCTCTGCCTCATCCCTGCCTCTCCAAATCATCCTCCCCCTGAGGCAGTGTATCACCTTCCACTCCCTCCCATCTCAGTGTTTCCCTCTCCACTCCTCCTTCTCCCATCGGGCATGTCTCACCTGTGTGCTCCTGCCCCCCCTTCCACCAGGACTGTTCCTGCATCTCCCACGCTCAGGTCCAGCCCTTGGACATAGAGGAGCGCTATGAGGACACCAGCCACCAGTTCCTGGTCAGTAGCCAAGACACTGTCAGCATGGAGACAGGCGTCACACTGATGCTCTCCCATCATTTCATCTCTGTTCATTTATCATCTGTCTGAAGGTGCTTAACCCCTGGCTTAGAGCTGTAAAAGTCAGTCATTTACTGAATTGCATTGCAGTAGTCAGAGCTGTTAATAACGTTTAAAGGGGTACTCCGTCAACTTTAAGGGACTCAGAAGAGACAGGTTAAAACAAAGATGTCATTTTTTGTGCAACAGAGGTGAAGGTCTCCTGGTACTTGTTTCTTGTATGTGTCAAGATCTAAAAACAGTGGACGCTAAAACTCCTATCATGCAACTTACGTTTATTTTTCTTTAGATCACATTAAAGTAAGATTTCAAGAATGAAGTCGTATTGTTATGAGACTAAAGTTGTAATTTCATGAGAAAAAAAGTGTTGTTTTACAAAGTATAAATTAATGGTAGTGAGAAAAATATTTTCATCCACCCTAAAAGTTCATATTCGGGCACTTTAGAGTAAATGTTACCTGCTCATATTAAGTAGACGTGCCTTCTGCCGAGTTCACAGAACAATTAACACAATTAACTTACTTGATCTGCACCCACAAATAAGAGTTGTATCACTGTTCCGTGATGCATTTCTCGGGACAACACCTGGATATTTTAACCACATTTGCTGAGAGCCATCTTGCTAGTTTGACACAGTAACCATAGTAGCAGATAAAACCCTCAACATACTGGGATGTCTGCATCATTTGGCAGTTCAATATTGTACTTACTCTAAATGAAAGTATAATTGACATCACGCCATTTTTGGTGTTGTTGTCATTATTTCCACAGAATGCAATATGCCTGTTTATGCCAATAAGTATACTAAAACGTGCATACTGTAATAGTACGCATTTCAAATACTATGAGTGTCATACAAAGGTTCCTGACATACACGAAAACATCTCAAAGCTGTTTGAATGTGTTCTACAGCGTCTTGGAATAGTATTTTAAAAGCAAGTCAAGTCAAGATAACCCTGATGACATCATTATGCCATCATTCATCAAGTTATTTACTCAAAGATCCTCCAGAGCCACAAAATAAATTAAACAGCTGACTGAAAAACACCCTCATATGTAGAATAAGCAGAGTGTCCCTTTAATGAGTCACAAACAAATCAATATGAAAGTTTATTTCCAAGATCGGCCCTCAAAGTTAGCTTGAATTATTTAATCATTTATAAAACTGTAGTTGTTCCTAAAGCAGTACTTTATATTAAGTCAAACTTCTCAGAGCTCATGTCTATGATCATTTCCCCGTTTGTAATGCAGACAAACTGCTGGGACAGTATGGTTTTACTTTAAACAAATAAAACACATTTAAATAGTGTGTTTTAAAAAAAGCTTTATCAGACACAGCTGATAAAGTCTGATGCTGAAAGAGAACCATACACTGCCCTGTCCCGACAACATGTCTGCATCACTACAACTAAAACTGCAAGCCTCCCCTCCCCTCCCTTTGGCATCCATTGTTTCCTCATACATAACTAAAGCATCACAAAACTGGTTATTGTGTTAATAAAGCATCAATAAAGGGGCAGTAAGTATAATTAGCACAGTTGACAGATATTTTTCTGTATTTATCATTGGTGGGTCCAGACGGAAATAACTCCACAACTATGGGTTACATTACTGTGATACTTTTAGGCCATTTCTAATAACTTTGGTGATCTTAAATTACTTAAAATCTGAAGTTATTTCTCCAATTATTTAGTTTTCAACCAAAACAGAAATATAGCGCTGATATCCCCATGCTAGCACACTAAACTAAGGTGATAAACATGGTTAACATTGCACTCTCTATAAACGTTACCATGTTAGCATATTAATTGTGAACTTGTTAGCACCCTGGTGCTAGAATTTAGCCTTTCAATCAATTTACAAGGAGGTTTTTGGCTAAAAGATCTTTGCTCGTAACATACTAGCTCAATTCTAATGTCAGGATGCTAACAGGAGCACACTTAACTAAGGATAAACATGGTTAACATTACACTCTCTAATGGGTACCATGTTTGCACAGTAATTGTGAGCATGTTAGCATCCTGACGTTAGAATTAACTAAACCTGCTAGCACACTAAACTAAGGTTATAAACATGGTTAGCATTAGACTCTCCAAACCAGGGGTCACCAACACAGTGCCCGCGGGCACCATGGCGCCCGCAAGGACCATATGAGGCGCCCACAGGCCTATCCTAAAAAATTAAATTGGGAAAATGGTGTTCCATTCAAAAGAGTATTCATGAAATGTAAAAGATTATTTTGTAAAAATGATCAGTGTCTTCACATAGATGAGTATCATTAATCATTAATAATAATATATAACTAAAGGCAAACAGAGCAAATTTGTTATTTCAGAAGAGTGTATCAAACTGGGTGCCCTTCGTATGACTCAGTACCCATGAAGTAGCCCTCAGGTTCAAAAAGGTTGGTGACCCCTGCTCCAAACGTTACCATGTTAGCATAGTTATTGTAAACATGTTAGCATCCTGAGGTTAAAATTTAGCTGCATACTATATTTATAGGACATTTTTGGTTTAAAGATGTTTGTTTGGAGCATGCTAGCTAAATTCTAACGTCAGTATGCTAACAAGCAAGCACACTACAATATGGTTAACTTTACAATCTCTAAATGTTATCATGTTAGCATTGTAATTGTGAGCATGTTAGCATCCTGACCATAGAATTCAGCTTGCATGCTAGCACACTAAACTAAGGTGATGAACAGGGTTAAAATCACACTCTCTAAAACGTTATCAAGTTAGCATAGTTATTGTGAACATGTTAGCATCCTGACGTTAGAATTTAGCTGCACAATAACTTGAGTGTTTTTGGCGTAAAGATCTTTGTTTGTTAATACATCTGTTTGAAACAGTACGGACCAAGCATTTAGTCAATTCATGTTCCTTTCAGTCAATAAAAGATGTCGATAGAAGTAATAGAATCAAATTTAAATTGACAGCACATCTTTACATGTTCAAGTTTCTCATAATGAACACAGAATTTAATTTATTTGCTGAATAACTTCCCAGCCTTCAAGATAAACTCGTGATATATATGTGTTTTTTAATGTATGTGTGTGCATCCCTGCAGAGCTCTGACGGTTCTGAATACACTCTGCAAGGCCCAGCAGGAGGCGATGACATCACAGGACTCTCAGCTGTGCCGGCCCACTACCAGCTGCTGTCTGAGCTTGGTGAGAGCAAGTTGGATCATTACAGCAATCAAGGCGGTTGCAAACAATTACATTTGCACACAAAAGATCTGTGTATGTAGACAGAAATTAATTAAAGACTTTTTTAACAGGTAGGGGCTTCAATAACCTGAGCCAGGTGAACATGGCACGCCACATCCCTACTGGCCAACTGGTTGCTGTCAAGCAAACCAACCTGGACGAGTGCACCGAGGAGGAGCTGGTGCAGCTCATGGTGAGCTTATTTATACTATAATCTCAGTGTATAAGACACACTTCTGTTGAACCACAATCAACTCATAGCTGCTGTCTCTCTCTCTAGAACGAGGTTCTGCTGTCTCGGCTGTTCCGTCACACCAACCTGCTGACCTCTCGCCTGGTTTTCGGCTCCTGCTGCCAGCTGTGGGTCCTCACACCGCTCATGGCTTATGGTCAGCCACTGCCACACCTCACTAACTTTGTGTTTTGTCCTTAAAATCCATCAAAATAACTACAGCCAAGAGTTTGACGATGGATTGAGTAGTCGGTCAACTGAAAAAAAATCACAGACTATTTTGATAACTGATTAACATATTTTTCAGGATTTTGTTTTTTGTAAATTCCTGCATTAGGAAAGCTCTGAAGTGGCTTTGTCAAACCATTCTTCATACAAAACCCAGAACAAAATACACTCAAAAGTGGCACTTCTGCCTCAAATTTCAAATAAAGCACCCCCAATTTTTTTTTCCTCTCCTTTTGCCTCAAGGCTCTGCAGACACCTTACTAAGAACATACTTCCCAGATGGAATGAGTGAATCCCTGATAGCGTACCTGCTGTATGGTGTACTGAAAGCATTGGAATACCTGCACCAGATGGGCTATGTACACCGGTCAGTGGGAGACAGGAGACATCATAAGATACTGCTAAGATACTATTGCAAGTATTTTGAGTACATAAATATGTCTGTCACTCCCTTTCTTGTCAGTGGGTTGAAGGCCAGTCATATCCTGCTATCTGGGGAGGGGCGCGTCTACCTCTCAGGGCTGCACAGCATTTACAGTATGATGCGTGACGGAAAGAGAATGAGGGCCGTGTTCGACATGCCTCATCACAGCCCTGCACTGTTGCCCTGGCTGAGCCCTGAGCTGCTGCGACAGGTCTGAAATGACCAGATAAAGACTGATACTTAACTTCTCCGTAGTATAAGCTCAACAACTGCATTACTCCCAGCCTTATTCTAATATTTCTGTCTCTCTACCTTCATGGTATTGCTCCCAGTAGGACCTGCATGGATACGGAGTGAAGTCTGATATCTACAGTTTAGGTATTGTGGCCTGTGAGCTGGTCAGTGGCAGAGTGCCGTTCCAGGATATGCCCCCCACTCAGGTTATTAAAAACGCTTTTATCAAATCCACTAATAAGAATTTTTATGTATGCTTTTTTTTGAAAAAATGTTTTGAAATTTCGTCTCCAGATGCTGCTTCAGAAGCTTCGGGGCTCCCACTGCTGCCTCCTGGACGTTGCTCCCTTCCCGCTTGGTGAGCTCGGGGGGCTGAAGGTGTCGCGGTCCGGGGTGGACTCCGGCATCGGGGAGAGCGTGGCCACAGGGAGCCTCACACATAGCGCCACTGCTCCTCCCACAGATCGACCTCAGAGCCCTGCACCCAAAAACCACTCGGTCACCTTGCACAACCTGGTCCAGCTGTGTCTGCAGCAGCAGCCTGAGCGCAGGTACTTACATTAAAGGACCGGCTTTTCTTTTTTTTTGTACAACTGATCTGATTTAAGTTGATGAAAATGTTTTTCCTGCTTTTGTCTTCAACAGACCGTCAGCATCTTCACTTTTGACCCATGCCTTCTTCAAGCCGGTGGGTTTCTAGATGTGATGCCACTTCTCTAACTAGAGCTCTAATGATTCAAGATGAGTTCTTTCATTAGAGGTGCAGCCACGTTTTGTGTTTTTTTACAAGGATCGTATCATATCGTATCGTACAATCATGGATAAATGGCTACTCTTCTGCCAGAGGAGACTGTCCTTATCAGAAGAGTGTGTTAACTTTCCTATACTTTTATACCAGCTATCAATTACAGAGACATTTAATCAAGCTTTAAAATTTGATGATGACAAAGCAGGTTAGTCAGATATGAAATAATACAAATCTGTTAGAGCTGACATTGAAAAATGTATATACAGTTTGTTGAGCAAAGTGTGTTGTGTTGTTCTGTGACAGGTGAAGAGGCACACCAGAGACTCCTTCCTCAGCCTCATGTACCCAGCAGTGCCCCTCACCAGCCCGGAGGACCTCCCGGTATCCTGCCCCCCCCACCCCGTCCTGCCATCCTCTGACGTCCACCCCCACAGATCCCACCGAGGGGGTATGGGACTTCTCCTAACCCCAAAGCTCCATTACTCCAAATACTGACTAGCAAGCCAAACACGAGACAATCAAAACAGAGCAATGAGGCCAAATTCTACTGTGCTTTTATTTTGTATTATTCACTCTCTGAGCCTTTCTTTTTAAAGTAGTTTTTTTAAATCTGTTTGTCTGATACATATGTGGAGTAACGGTGGAGCGGAGCAACTGTCAAAAGTGACATGACTGTGAAGTGCTGGATCAAAAAGCTGCTCTAATCATATTTTTAAAGTCATGATAATAATTTGCTTCAGAATAAAAGCCTGGTTGACAAATAATCAAGCGCTTACGAACAGCAACTACGAGTTAAAGAAAACGTCCACATGGTTAAAAACAACTATTGGCAGTATGACAGTGATGTTTGTGTGTGCCTGTAGTAGCAGTTCTTCTCCTTTAAAAGTATTTACACTACAAAAAGTGAAACCTCAATAGGTACTGACAGACTCATCTCTGAAGAGTAAGAGACTGTGTATGTGTTATGTTGTATTCATACTGTGAATATTGAATACTGTGGTACATAAAAGGATAGTTACGTCACCTATGTGCATATATATTCATTTTTATAATCAAACTAAAGATGCAAAGGGGGGGAAATCGAGAGATATTCAAACATAAAAACCTGCTACACATATTTTGCATTTAGTGTCTTACCTTTTTTTTCTCCGTTAAGATATCCGTTTCTCTTAATGGGAAAAACAACGTACCTTGTGATTACAGAATCTGCCTTAGAATAATAACGTTTTAAATGTTTATTGAGTGTCAAAGTAATCTAGTTATAGTTGTCTGTACATTCATGAATACAGGAAATAAAGGTACAGCTAATCGCTATTTCGGCATACTTTGGATGCAGTTTGCAAAATGTCAACATAAAAAAGGCAGATTTTTTTTACAGCAGCTAACTAGATAGCTGAATTAAAGGTCACATATTATGCAAAATACACTTCACCATGTTTCTTTAACACTAATAAGTGTCCCTAGTCTGTCTACAAACCCCCCAATGATGAGAAAAGTCCATCCTCTCCGTCTTTTCCCTGCTCCACTTTTTAGAAAATGTGTGCTCAAACAGGCCGTTTGGAGATTTCCCTTTATGACATCACAAAGGGCAGTAACCCCTCCCCCAGGTGGGTGACGCTCCCACAGCTAGGTGATCCCTCTGAGTCTTCCTTCTCACCGTTAACATTTGGGCATGGAGTGAGAAAACCCAAGCCAACCCAAACACGTACAGAAAGGGGCGTGGTCAAACACAGCTCATTTGCATTTAAAGCTACAGACACAGAAACAGCCTGGCTTTAGAACAAGAAACTTCACAGACATGTTTTCAGGACCTCTGAGACGTATTTAAACTGGTTGAAAGGGAGGAGAATTTGTGACCTTTAACAACATTATGCTTCTGGTTCACCTTTTCATATTTATGCTAAGTTTTGTAAGAACAAAGCAAGATTTGGCCTTTTGATTAATACATGTATTTACAATGACATACATAATGTATTTCAATTAGATTCAAACTAAACTTTATAATACTGTAAAAAAATCAAACTTACTGTTGATGTGTGTTTTTGAACGTATATGCACATAGTGTTTATGTTTAGACATTTTACAAAGTGTTCTCATATCTTTGCCTCGACACAAAAAAGACAACGTGCAAACTTGACTCTTAAAGAAAGCACATTAGCAATAGAGCATACTCTCTGTGCTCATGTAGGGGTTAGAAACCCTCTGTAGATTAACCCCCCCCCTCCTTAATCGTAAGTTATTCTTCAACAACAACAACAACAACAACAACAACACATTTCTACTGTGCTGTGTGACCACTTCTCCAACAATGCCTTTTTTGTTTGAATGAAACCTGCATTCTGAATTTGGTGATCTATGTGTAACTGTGATTAAGTGTACTGTGTATGAGAACTGTAATCTGCAGTTAATTACAAACATGTTAGCTGTATGAGCCTTATATATATATATATATATATATATATATATATATATACACCTATTATTACAAATGAAATAAATGTACATACACATTTGTATTCCTAAACTTCCTGCTGGTCCTATTGTTTGTTTGTTTTTTAAATAGATTTATTCTGATTGAAAAGTGTTCAGTGTGAGGAGCACTGAGTACACATGACTTTTTCTCCTGTAATTTCATATCCTGGTTGTAGCTCAAGGTTTGCATTTAAATTTAAACAAGTGTGCATACCATGGTGAGTATGAAATAATCCAGGATGAATGCATGGATTGTAAATAGGGCAAACGTATTACAATCCATATTTGCTAAAGTGTGCATACAAATAACTCAAAAGGGCTTTGCTGCTATTTGGAGAATAGTGCAGATTTAAGTATTGTTCCTTTTGTCATTTTAAGTATGATGACTCAAATATCTAATATAAATGTTTTAATCCACCTTTTCATTTTAAATAAAACAATCTGTTACCACAATAACACTCAACACAACCTCAGTGATAAATAACAGTTTTCATCAGCTCCACTAGGTGGCAATAAAATATCAATAGAAACAGATGGAGCTCTGCAACCCAAGCCCAGCCCTAAGCAACCTCCACATCGACAACGTAAAGTGGGAACACTGTCGCAAATATACCGAGTATTGTATTAAATATTCCAAGCCAAATATTTTAAAACAGGTCTACGCATTAAACATGATCAAAAAACACACATATCGTTCCTGCACATCAGTTTAAGACTAAAGAAGTTGCTTGGTTGGTGGTGTTGCGGTAGTCTGCAGTGTATTGTGTATCCTTTCCGCTTACCAAAATAAAGGTTCGTTTTAAAGAACTGGTTGAATAGTTCACATAATACAGATTTGAGTATGGTTCATCAACTCCATGAAATCGCTGTTAGCCTTTTTTTTCCCCTGAATTATACTTTCCAGTTTCCACAGTTTGTAATTATTATTTATTTTCTGTCTGTTTTTTTTTTTTATTAACCTTTGTCCATGTTACATGTTCTGAATAATCAAATCAAATCAAATCAAAATCTAGGTACAATATCATCATCAGTTAAACAACAGAATATGGCTTTCAAAACATTGGATGTTGAAATCGTAGACTGTAAAATATATATCTTTATACAGTCAGAGGCGCTGCAGCAACTGCTTGGGGACCTGTTGGGGGTCCCTGAGGGCTCACAAATTTAAACAAAAAGCAATGTGCAAATTTTGCAATGACAGTAGAAAACCTCCCTAAGGGGACCCCATCTGACAAGCACTCACTCTTGTTTCCCTGCAAAGCGTCGCATGCATTATTGCTGTGAAAAGTCCGTCAATGAAAGTCAACGAAGAAAGATAAAGAGGAATTATCCGTCTATAACAAGAAAAAAAGAGGAAGAGGAGTTAGCATCGGGACAATGGCCCCCAATTGGTTTTTGCCTAGGGCCCCAACAGACTCTAGAATCGCCTCTGTATACAGTCTATGGTTGATAAGCAGTAAAACGTGTCGACTTCTGCAGTGTGAGCTATCTTATTTTGAAATTACATTGACCGGAAGTTGCTTAGTTCGCGCTCTTGGTTTTGTTGTCGGAAACTTGACGCCGTTACAACAACTCTGGAGACGGCGTCAGAGTGACAGTCGGTCGTTGCGTTACACAGGTGAGTGGTCTTCAGTTTGTCGACGGGTACGATACATTTTTATGAGGCATCCCTTGTTGAATATGTGAATATATGAGGATTATGTAGAGGGACAGGCTCGAGGACGAGGCGTTTCTGTCATATGAGGAGGAGGAGGAGGAGGAGAAAAGAGGGCTGAAAACAGAAATAGGCTTCTTTTTTTTGACAGCTAGCTTTTAGCTAGCTTGGTCAGGTAAGGTCGAGTGATAGAGTAATGTTTGCCGAGGATAACCTGAGGTTGTTTAGTGCTGTCGCGTGACGAACGAGCCTGTCTTCGGCTTATTTGTAGAGCACACAAGAGACACCGACGTTATTTCTGGTGTGTGTTTTCTTTGCAGTGTAGTTAACCCACCACTGCCTCAGCCAGCAGGGCAGCTCAAAGTGCACAGGGAGGGTTTCTGGAGGTATTTTAATGCTGTGAGCATGAAATAGTTGCCGCATTCTGTTTTACCGTGACAAAAACATCCGCCTCCGTGACGCGTAATTGTCTGTGTTGTTATCATTGGCAGAGCTGGGACTACCCTCCTGTTCTTCGAGAAGGTGGAAGCACAGGCCCAGCTGCACCGAGCCTCCTCTGGGACTACACATCTCTCCTGTGACATGGAATAATTTCTTTGGACGCTTCTGCCACATTTACTCCCTTTTGCATCTTTTTTTTATTAAGGAGTGTCAGACCTTTCCAGACTCGGACAGTCATGACTTTGAGCACTGGACTCCAGCAGCAGAGGTTTAGCTCATGACTGGAAACCATGAAGCAGTCAGGGAAGTGACCTAGGTGGACACCACAGCCTGAGGGTGCCTCTCACAGGCACCATGGCATCCAAGGAGAGACTGTATGAAGTCTGGATGCTCTACTGCACCAAGGTATGCACACACACTCAAACTGTAGCTGCTTTGTTTCAGGGAAATGTCATCAGGTGAAGCAATGGGCAGTGTGAGGGCATTTCCTCCATGATTAAAAGGTTGCTCTCTCTTGGCATTTAAATGTAGGAAGTCTCGTTTTTGATAACAGACTGAGCATATCAGTACTTGCACACTTTGGTTAGTCAAAGTAAAATGCACTTACATGATGCAAAAGCCTCTGAAACAGCGCTCTTAAAACATTACAGCAACTGAAAACACTCCAGTAAAAGCCAGACTAATGAAATAGCTTGGAGAGGCTGTAGAATTTATTGGCAGGGACCACATTAGGTGTATAAATAAATGATGAATTCACAGATAATTACTGTGACCTGAGATCAGGTGCTTTATTAATTGTATCTGCTTTTGATCAAAAAGTCAACACATTCCCAATTAACTTTGAACACATATGCTACACTTAGTGACAAATGCACAACACTAGTTTGGATGCAATAGTTCAATCATGTCAGGCTGAAAATCAACGTTATACTGCAGTGTACCTGAGAATGGATGTAACTCTAGTAGAGACAGCAACCCTTGAGTCAGCTGTTGGCTACATTTAATTCACTTGGCGATGAAGCATGCACACGTTCTGGCGTCCACTCAAAGCGGCCTCCCTGAGCCGCTCCTCACGTGAGCCTGGCTGCAGTAACACACTTAAATAATCCCTGGCAGTAACACACAAGCTACACATCCCTCTGTGAAGTATTTACCCCCTGAAAACAAAGCTGTTTCCTGCATGTTCAGGACATGATGAATGGCATTGAATAATCCTCATCCTGAGAAGTAGCTATGAAAGCTGGAGTGCTGACACAAACAGAATGCGTGTGCGGTGGGTGTTTTAGGGTTCAAAACAGAAGTCAGACACAGTCTTACCCACACACACTTGTCACAATCACTTGTGAAAATGCCAACAATTGCTGCAAGCGTACACATCACATTTACTCTTGCAGCAGTTTGTGTTTGCATTGACTAAGCATGCATGGAAGGAAGGATCATTTCATTTCAAGCTGGCTACAAGCCAGGGCCCACTGAGGCAATATTTCTCTCTGCATGAGGCAAATGAGACGATGAGAGGAATGCATTTGAATTTATATGTGCAGCGTCCTGCCCTTCTCCCTCAGCAGCAGAAATGTTAGGTATGGCCGACGGGCTGTCCTTGCAATGTATATGTGCGTCGTGCATGTGAGGGTTGCCAGGATATGTTGTCTATAAGGAGAACCTGCAGTCACATGGCTATAATCACACAAGGAATGCTGGTGTGTGAGCTCTGAGACCACCTTGTATCCCACCAAAGGGTTAATTTTTTTCACAAGCAACCTCAAGCCTCAGCTCCCCTTCTCAGCTTCTTATTGTCTCAACACAGCACAACGATTTTCTTATCTAACTCTGTGCAAGGATGTCGATGGGTTAGATACGGTATGTTTGACAGATAGCATGCTCTCACTGTAGAATCAATAATCACCACGCTGGTCGTCTAGTTTACTCTGAGCTT
Organism: Tautogolabrus adspersus; assembly: GCA_020745685.1. NCBI lineage: Eukaryota > Metazoa > Chordata > Actinopteri > Labriformes > Labridae > Tautogolabrus > Tautogolabrus adspersus. The sequence goes on from CM036557.1 coordinate 2,448,998, forward strand.
TAGAACAACCTCAACATCAAGGTGTAATGTGCTGTCTGTGTGATTCTATAAATAGGGTTAGGAAATGTTTCAATTTTATCCTCAGAGTTTTCAATTCTGCTTGCACATTCAGGTTCTTCTTGGTTCCCTGTTTCGATTATGAAGTGGTCAAATTGCAACTCTGGAACGTAGCCTATAAAATCAGTACTTCAGCCCAAATGAAAAACATTGGAGTGCAACGAGCGCTAGCGGATGAAACGGCAGCAGAGCTCCGAATACGCCAGACGTGGATCTGAAAGACTGTGCAGCCTTGCTGCCTTCAAACTGTTCTGACAACTCACGCTTTTGTACCATACGATACGTGACACGGCGGCATAGAGTTGACTTGGCAGAAAGCTACGTAGATTGTTGCAGATGAGTAGCAAGAAAGAGTGTGGTACTGTTTTTATACAGTAGTTCTACATACGACATATTAAACAGTAATAAGACATCACGTCAATATAAATGGTGTATTTATACAACAATAGAGTGTCAACAGTGACAATCTATCGGACAGGCCGTCCATTGTAGTGTAACACCTGAAGTGGAGTGATACTCATATTAAGTAGTCCCAGTTCTGTTATCAGTACTCATGTTGTGCCCCTTGTCCAATCAAATCACTTGGCCTGAACTTACTGTTGTATTTTAATTACTGCAAGCTTTTCACCCAGTACCATTGTAATGCAACTTCAAAGGCAATTTCAGCACAAAAAAACAGCGTAGACAACAAGCAAAGGCTATTAAAGCCGGGTTATATTGTTCAGTTCCGGGGTTGGAAAGTTGTTTGTTTCATACTTCTGCTCATCCCTTGTCCCTCATGTCGTCTGTGTGTTTAATGATTGACAACGCAGCAGAGACATCGCTGCCTTTAGTGTCAGAGGTCAACACTCACACCGCTCTCTGTCGAGGAGTCAGTCAGATGTGTGTTGTTGACAGTAGAAGCAGCCATTAGGAGAACCAGCTCATCCTGCTCCGTCAGCCACACATCAGATGTGTCGTCTGATCTCCGGACGCTATTATTATCCACCTGATCGCCGCCCAGTTCCTGGTTTCTGAAAGGGAAATGGGTTAATATTTAAACAGATGTGTGATGCTTTGACTAATGACTTAGAAATCTGTCATTTGACACAGTAATGAAAAATGCTCGTTTCAGATTTAGTTTCAGATCAAGCACAAGCAGCTGGTCACATATTGATTGTGATGTCAGCAGCTGTGAGATCAAACTCAGTGTTGAGGAGTATGTAGGAGTTGTTCTATTGTACACGGGTGCAGGGATTGTAGGGGAAGTTACTGCAACGTGAGTTTATCCCCTTAATTGTTTTCTCATCTCCCCTTTGAATTTGGTTGATCCTGGTTTCCTAAAAACAGGCTCCGAGAAACAATGTGAGCTAATGCTAGCTGCAGCTCAGCTCCCAGCTCCTTCAGACTTGTTGCCTGGGTTGTAGAACATCATAGAGACGCTTAACCAGCCATCTCTGTTCTCCTCAGACTGGCTAAAATATTATATCCATGGTGACGAATATGGATATTGCGTGACAAAGAAAAAACAATGTTGTGATCTTTTCTTTTTGCTTTATTCATAGTTTTGTTGTTGTAATGAGAATCCTCAGCAGCCAAGGAGGCTGACTCCAGCTTTGCTCCTCAGAGCTGCGGAGGGCTGAGAGGTCACAGACGACACTAAATCTGTTATGTAACTAGCAATCCTTTTAGCTGCCTATCATTGGTTCGTGCCAGAGTGTTTTCCCCCGAGCAACACACCGCCGCTGGTTGCTGCTGGTATTCAGCGGCAACCACACAGCACTGCAGTGGAGCTCCTCTTTCCCTTGTGCATTATCCAGACGGACTTGTATTGTAAGGGAAAGTTGGGGTTTCATCAGACTTCTGAATAATTCCTGTTACTCTCTTAAGGCTTTTGTCTACTGCAGAAAAGCTCTTTTAATTCCCAGCCACAGGGAACATGCCTCAACAGCCAGAGGCATCATTAAACCCGCCAGTGGCTTCAAAGCTGGGTCCGGTATCTTAATTCCAGAGCACAAATCCGTACTCCTTTTTTAATTATATACTAACTAGAGGTTTGGTTTGAGATATACAGAACCGTCATCCTGCCTCCCCTACTGCCTGTTGAGATGCTATGACAGTGATTTGCATGAACCCCTGCACTTATGGGAGTCAGGACGCATTGAAAGGATTGAAGTGAGAGAGAGAGAGAGGAAATAGAGAGAATGAGGAGAGAGAAAAAAGTTGAGCCAGGAGCTATGTGGGAGGAGAAAGTGCCATAGTGTACTCAGGCCTTTTTTTACGGCGTTGCCGCTTGTTTGCTTGTCGCAGTCTAATCTCCGTTGTCGCACTCACACATGTACTCCGTGCCACACAAGCTCACACACCCAGGCTTTAGATTATGTGCGGGTATGCAAAAGTTTGTTCCCTCAGGCTAGCTTTCTATCTCAGCGCTGCTTGTTTCATTCTGTGTTGCTTGTTCTCTTTTCCTCTGTGCTATGAGTATCTCTGGAATAACACTGATGTCACTTACATTGTGTATCCGACGTGCCTCATGCGGTTTTAACCCCTACCACAAGTCTCTCTAAATACCCCCGTTACTGTGACATCACGAGGAAGCGTCAGTGACTGATAGGCGGTGATGTTAGCATGTGATGATGGTGCAGGGGACAGAAAAGACCACAGCCGTCTTATAAACCTAACAGGGAGGGGACCCTTTAAAACATTGTGGTTTCAATGACTCCATGCCACTTCCACCAAACCAGGTCATCCACCCAAACCAAGCAAGCAGCCTCCCTAAGGCGACTGCTGCAGCTGGCAGACCGCGCCTGTCTGGAGGGGCGGGGAAATGCCGAGCTGCACATTGTGTCGCTGTTTTGCAGAGCAGCATTGAACAACGGATAATCGATCAATTGGGGAGATAATTACTTCCTTTAATTATCAGTGTCCTTTTAAAGTAGTAGAACATAAGTAAGCAAAGCCCTAATGGCATCATTTGTCTTAGTTTTTTTTATGTTTGTCATAATTGTTTTATTAGAGGAGTAACTGGTGTTTGGTTAGTTTGCGTATAATGCGATTAGTGCTTCACTTTCTCTTCAGTTTGGACTATTTCCTCTTCACATGTTTTTTTCACTAAAATGCATTCTGTATTAAGTGCGTTTCTTTCCTCCAAAGATGCACACTTTAATTCTAACTGTTGCATTTATTTCACACCATGGTTGATTGCATTCGTTTGCATGTAACTGGCAAAGAAACTGCGTGATGAGTGGTGACCAGAAACCAACACCGCATACTCTTGCACAGGTGCACGACGTCCGTTTTCTTGTTGTATCATAAAAATGATCAGTTGCATGTAAAGTAATGATTTCATTTGCATCCTGTGTAAAAGAGATTGTTTGCCACGAAGTAAACAAAACATGAATCAGGATCCAGCTGCAATTTTGGCATTGTTGAATTGAAAAGGCAGAACATTTGTGAACTCCACGTTCTCAGATTTCAAGAATTGATTCTTCTCCTTGTCAAGTACGACAGTAAACAAAATACGTCTGGGCTCTTTGTCCCTTTTTTTAGGCACTACATCGATCAAGTAATCATTTTAAATCATCGACTTACCAGAAGACAAATGACAGAATCGTTAACCGGATGTAGCTTGAATAACTTGTTCATAATAAGCCAGTGATTTGGTCTAATATGACAGTTTGATATTGACATGATTTACCATACATTCAAGTCATGGCATACTTTGACTTACTGGCAGTTATGGCTGCTGAATTAATGGTTATAAAGCAGGCTCCACCCATGTCCAGAGGCTGCAGCCCTCGTCGCACTAGTCGCAGGTTCCACTCCTGATCTGGGGGCTGTCAACACATGCCTTAAGTTGCTCAGCACACAGCAGCTCTTCTCATTTTAAAATGAATGAGTGATGTCAATGGATCCTGACATTGATCCCTTGTCAGCACTCTCACCGTTCCAATCCCCTCTGTAGGTCAACGGGGATCTCAATTTCAAGAATGAGGCGCATTGATCTGTGTTGCCGACGGCAACCTTGTTAGCTTCACAGAGGTCATTCAACAGATCCATAGGAATTTAATGTAGGAGTTTGGCACAGGTCCTAATATGATAATGGATACATGGAAAAGGCATGTGAGCCTCTTGTGGGAATTATTTTATACACGATAGGACACAAGGTGGTTGTTTAGAGTTTGGACAAGGTGGTTGTTGTTAGAAGATTCCTACGTTGTTGTATGTTGGTCATGATCATTATGTGTGTGAATGTGCATGTCAGGTCAGTGATGAAGGATAAACAGAGCCACAGAGAGCAGGGTGTGTCCCCGCCTGCCACAATCCAAACCCTCAATGGGCATCTGTGCTCCCAGGCTGCTGCCTAAAAGAGGCATTCTTTCAGACACACACACACACACACACACACACACACACACTACTACCCGCAGACAGTCATTCAGTCTGAGAGAGAGAAGCTGCTAGCTTAAATCATCTGTTAAGATTGTTATCGTGCATGAAAAGCCAATATACTATCCAAAGCTTAAAGCTGCTATGAGGAGTTTTTAGCTGGTTATGAAGCTGACTGAAATTAATAAGGATACCTCTTTATGACCTAAAAAAACTATTGAGACGATCAAAGACGAGAATATTTTTGCCCACATTGTGAATTTGAATGCCTGAAACCACTGCGAATGGGTAGGTGACACACAAGTCGATTGATTACCAGAACATTGAACAAAGAGCCTTTTGTTTTTGTTTTTTCACATTTCAACATCAAATATTCCCAATGAGGGAAACATTTGACTCCTAAAAGAAAGCTGGATGAGATTATTGTCAGAAAACACTACTAAAGACTCGTTTGTGCTCTACAGACGAAGCCTTAAACCCGTAATCTGTCGTCATTTTGTCCCTTTTTCATGCAAGTTTTCTGGAAGCTTACAGATACGGACCAAACATTGCAATACCACTGGAGGCAGTGTTGAGCAGTGGGGAAAATGGAGGAACCTTTTAAGGATAGATTCTGCGAGTTTGCTAGGATTGAGAAACGTATGTAATGTTATGACACAACGGGCACAGGGACGGACGACTACAGCAGCTGGGTCTTACGGTACCTGAATGCAGCAAAGGAGAAGCGGAGGTCCATGCGAGACTACGTCCTCTAGTGGATGAGTTTTTAAACATCCATTCCATCGTTAAGAGCGCAGGAGTATATGGGCATTGGGGATTTATCGTTTGAAAAGTAGAAGAAGAAATTATACACACGTGGCAGTTGCTGACTCAGTCAAATGTGTCTCTTCCTTTTCGTCTTTCTTTCTCACATGCACACACACACACACACACACACACACACACACACACACAGAGGCAGGCATCACAGGATTGTCCTGATGACTTCATAGGACTAACAGAGAGTCGGCTTCCTGCTCCGTTCTGGCTGATTCCCACTCTGACACGCAGACAGAAGCAGTGAGCCTCTCTCTCCCACTCTTTAGCCAGATGGCTCTGCTGCTATGCTCAGAAAACCCAATTTCTCCCCCCAGTTGTTGTTTTTTTTCCCCTTCAGTTTCAAGCCGTAATCTGCAGACTCTTTTGCATTTAAAGTAACAGCTTCATAGGAAATAGAATACATATTTTAGGGAATCATCTGTGACTTCCTGTTTGTCTGACATTAGCATGATGGGATATTTCTGCTGGATATCTTTTTGCAGGGACCAGGCTATGAAAGGTTCAGTGCAGTGTTGCAACAGAGATTAGAGGTGGTGCTAAAAACATAAGTAAAGTAAAGTCACACGTTCTTTTGACATTCAAATCCATTTGTTCCTTTTCTGGGGTAGCTTAGTCAACTTATACGCTGGTTTCTTAGCTTCAGGCTCCTAAGGGGGAAGGATGAGAAGTTGAGAGATGATGTGGCTTCAAAATACATTTTACACGTCATGACTTGTGCAGACAATTATGTGGAGAAATCCTTATAGGTCTTGTCCTAGGATCGCCCTTTCCAGCTTTTTTTCAAAGCCATTTTAAATAGTGTTAAGGCCATTAACAATGGTGTGCGTTCCATTTACCTCAGAACTCAGATCTCAAAGTTGGGGATGAAGTCACCCCCGAGTTAACCGCGTTCCAGTTGGCAACAAGTCTGACAAGCAAAATGGACGCCTCCAGGAGTACCTTTGTATTGTTAGCTAATACCAGACGATAACGACACACTTGGCGATTGTTTGCACATGAAAATAACGTGACACCATGTTCACATTTAGAACCTGCACGATACTATCGGTGTGATCCGTGTGATTGATTTAATTACACAAGAAGAGGACGAAGGTGCTAATAAACACAATAGTGTACCGCTTATACTACCATTGATGCACGTAGCAGTCATGCTGGATTTTAACTCAGGCTACCGAAGGTTCTCCGAGTTTCTAAGTCGGAATTCCGACTTCAGGGGGTGTTTCCTCATGACGTATCAGACTGGTAACTCAGAATTTCAGAAATCAAATGGACCACACCATAATATAGGCTGTTTGTTTTGTCTTCTTGGGGTTTTCTTTCAGCATGGCTTGAGGTTTGGCAATGCTGCTCTGGGAAACTGTTCAAATCTCTTATCCACACTGTTATTCGGATGGATTGCCGTGGGATTTTCTGCAGATATTCGATGTCCCGAGATGATGAATTGGTGTCATCTCGGTGATCTTGGCGTACTTTGTTTTGTGACTAAATGACTACAAATACAATGACATCCCATCAAACTTAACTGTAATGTTAGCATGCTAGCACTCCACCTGCTAAACATCAACATACTATCATTATCACTGGCTGCAGACTACTAGCATCGTCATTGTCAAGTTACCATCACTCCTTTCTGATGTGACAAATGGGATACAAGCTAGTAATTCATAATTGATTATTGTGGTGTTGGATCAGGGGGTGGCGGTGTCAGGGAACTTCTTGGTCTCACAATTTATTTATATATTGCAATAAATTTGCTAATGATACTTTAAGAGGGAGTGAATCCTTCTGGTTTGAACAAACCTCTGGCTTTCCATCTATCTCAATCAGCAGATGAAGGTTTCAACATTTCCAACACCACTACTAACTTATTCAGGATGAATGGCTGCTAAGGCAGAGCTGGTAAAACTATACTACCAAATGCACAATACTTTGTGTTATGGTAATCTGCCCGATCACCACTTCAGCCCTCCTTGACCTAGATTGCTCATACACACCCGCCAGATGGCCCAAAGTCCCTATGACAGGATGTTCTGGGGGGTTGTGTGATTACTCTTGTCTGATGTATTAATGACTCTGTTCAAGCTGCATGGGGTCATTAGCGTGTCCTGCACACTGGATGCCAGAAATGTAGTTCAGAAAAAAATATCTAAATTGTCCTCCAAATAATATGATCGTAGGTTATTTTTTTTATCTTGTGAAACTAGACGGTGTAAAACATGGAATAAGTCTCTGTGACGTCACCCATTGGTTCCTGAAGAGGTTCTATGAGGGCGAACGATGGCGGTTTCCACATTGGAAGTGTTATCTCCACCTAACTTTTATATCTAGGAACAGGCAAGGAGATGACACTGAGGTGGGCCTGAACTCATCTCAGTCATCTCTGCCATGCCTACATACAAGATCGAAGAGCTTACACCTTCGAATTGACCATGACCTGGATAACTGAGAACCTACACAGGACAACAACAATGACATAATTTGATTAATGATTGTTATCATTGGCAGTTAAAGTCCTGATGTAGTATAACAGTTCCACCACACCTGCTGAACTCATTTCCATCATTATGTTCAGTGCAAGGAGAGAACGGATGACAACATTACAATGTGTTGTTTTGTTCAGTGTGGTCGGGTCTGATCCATTCGAGGTGATGGATTAGCTAGATAAATATTGATGAATTAAGTTTTCGTAAGTAATCGTCTATAGAGCATCTGTAGAGCTCAACAGTGACCGCCAACTTTTTTCGGCAGCTCTGGTTCTGGAAGTTAATTTTCCCACTCAAATCCTCCAATGACATTTCACAAAATCCATTTATCTAGAGATTGAAGCCTGGAACCAAGACAACCAGCTATCCCACTACTCCTGACTAAAGTGCATTTGATTCAGCGCCAAAACAGCATTAAAACACAAAGAAAAAGGCAGAGCATATTAGCTAGCTAACCAGCTAGCCTGCTAGTGGAACAAGCCGTTCTCATTCGGTGGCTAGGGGCGGGGAACATTTCCATGGTAACAGCGAGCTCAGTGTTGGGAATGTCGCTGTGACACGGTAGTCCTGGGTAGTGTAGTTCTTTTCCCCAATATTTTTCTAATAATGAGGTAGATCTCATACGAACTTGTGTCTTCTACAGGAGCAAAGTTTAAGATTTGACTTGAATCCTGTCTCCGGCCAAATGTTCCCTTCTTCGGCTTATTCATTTTTTATATTGGCATGCTCTTTGTTTTGGCACAGAAGTGACTCACTGCTTGCTGATAGTAATTACGATAATGATGGTAATAAATGCAACACTGCTCCACGTCATTTGAATATTTGGATGTATCAGAACCACATGGACCAACATGTTAGCTGTTCTGTGTTTGTTCCTGGCCTAGTTCCGGCTTGTACCGGGAACTTAAACGTGACCTGGCCGGCCCAGTTAGGGCCAGCCTTCCTCTTTGGCTGATGTTGCCATCCCATCCTTTGCTGGGCTTTGTTCCAGGAATTTAGGAAATGTTGATCAGCCGGCTGTTAGAGACTTTCCCTCAGAATGCAGCCCGGCCTGTTTTCCATTCAGACAGGTGCATGTTTGAGCTTTAACTTCCCGGAAAGATAACACACACACACACACACACACACACCCATCTCAGTCATTCCTGCTCTTTGACATGCTATGATAGAAGCTTCACAATCCGCCATACTCATCTTTGTCAAAGTGAAAAAAGTCAAAAGTGTTGTCGTCTGTCTGCTGTAATTTTTCATGTAATAATCGTCATTGTTCTTTGTTTTTAAAGTGCTTGCTGACGAACAGAAAGTGAAACAATGTCTTCTAATAGATTTTTTAAACATATTTATGTCGTGGAGGAAATAAGAAAGAACAAAATGACCCTGAGTGTCTGAAAGGGTGTGTCAGTGTCTCATTCCCATTGTCATTCATATGAATTAGCAGCCAGCAAAAGTTTGCGACTCATTTTTGTGTGACTACAGAAGTCAACACACAAACACACAAAATAAATTAAATCAAATTGAAGACAAGGCCCGCCAGCTGCCAGACAGTTATCTATTTCAGCCATGACAGCTATTGTCAGCGAATGCCTCTAACTATATTCCCACACTGAATTCAACCCCCCCTTCTCTTTCTTTGTCTTTTCATTTCTCAGAGAGATCCAGACTACTTGAAGCTATGGCTGGAGATTTTCATCAGCTCCTACGAGCGATGCCTCGATGTGGACTTTGAAAAGCCACCTTCAAGGTAACTTTTTTATTTACTGTGAACATCTTAATCTCAGCTACGTATTTTCAAACCTCGAGCAGAACCAGACTCACATTGAACAAGTCATCTGCTGCAGCTGTGTTGGGATTGAAATCCTGCATCGAGACTAGTCAACTTTCTTCTCTTCTATATCTCACACCAAACAGCAATGCAGTCGTCTTCATCGGGTCATTGCAAGTGGGATCAGATCTAACACTACAGTATGACCATGTAGAGTGCAGTCTTCCAAAATAGCACGGTCGGCCACGCCAGATGCTTTTGTGTGGAGGTGTCACATATTGTTTCAGGTGATGCTCTGGTTGGTGTGAAAATGTAAAAAACATGACGTTAGAAAATATGAGAAAAGCTCAACATCAGATAAGACCGTGGGAAGTCAGACAATAATACCCTTTTCACACATACGGAAATCTCCTGAAAAACTGCCCGACCCCTAGTATTTTTTTCTGCAGCAAGTCCGAGTGAGCTGATGTGAGAACGCAGCAGGATATTCTCCGGAGAATTCAGCTTGAGCCAATAGGAGGGGGAGGGATGTTTCTATACTGTGACTGCTGCACCGTGCATAAAGGGAAATATTGTCATTATAGCGTTGTGTAGCGGTCTCTGTTGCTTCGTCCGCTACTTCCGTGTTGTTTTTTTACGTCACGTCTTACCTCAGGAGACCCCCCGCCCCCCCTCCCGTCTGACAGGGATAGTCTCCAGCTGTGAGGAGCTAATGTGAACAGCAAGGTCGGGAGAATCTCCAGAGCAGTCCTCCCGTCATTATCTAGATATTATCTGGAGTGCATATGTGAAAACGACTTAAGTCACATTTTATAACAAAGAGGAAGAGGAACATGGGTCGCTAAAAAGCTTTTCATCTCTCCCTCTCTCTGTCATTTCCTTATTCTCCTCCTCCCTCGACTCATTTTCTCCCATCGTCTCCTGCTTTTCCTCTGCCTTCTTTCATCATCCTCTCTGCTGTCTCCTTCTCTTTTGTCCTCTGTCTTCTCATAATTTTTTCCCCCTCCACTCCTCCTTCGCTCTCCTCTCCTTCCTCTGCAGCTGTCACATCTGTGCTTCTTTCCCACTGACACTGACACTGTCATTGCTTTGGTTTCGCTACGCTCTCTCTCGCTCTCTCTCTCTCTCTCTTCTCATATGAGCAGTGCAGCAAACACGATGTGTTTCCAAGGAATTAGTGCCTCAATGCACCAGGCATGTGTTTGTGTGTGTGATTGAGGAAAAGCAGAGCAGCGTCTGCTCCTTCCAGTTACTCTTGTGTATAAGCACCATGATTAGCCTCCATGATAAAGGGCTACATTTAAAGTGTCTTTGCCTCGTGAGCCTGGCACATAAGCAACTTCTCCACCTACAGTATCCAACGAAGATTTGTTCTCATTCATGCATCTTTTTTTTGTTGCTATTCTTCTAATGTCTTCAGGCCAGAGGAGGTCCCCCCAGTCTTGACACTCCTCCCCGACAACATCCTGCAGGTTTTGCGCCACCAGCTGCTGCAGTGCGTCCAGAAAGCCTCTGACGGCCTGGAGCCTGAGCAGCAAAACCTGGCTCTGCTGCTGCTCAAGTTCCTTATCATCATCTGCAGGTCTGGGTCCAGGCTAACCCACACAAATAGCACAGCTGATTACAGCAGAATAGAAGAGATTCTGATATGTGAATCATGGCGTAGAAAGTAACTGACAAGCTAATAATCTGCATATTTGTGTTTGCTTCACACAGGAATCTGTCCAATGTGGAGGAGATTGGCACTTGCTCGTACATCAATCACATCATCAACATGACGACTCTCTACATTCAGCAGGTCTGACTCTAACTGTGGTTATTCTTTTTTGCATAAAAGGCACAAAACTAAATAATCGAATGGCAGATGAAAAGAAAATCGAAATACAATAGCAGGTACAAACTGGATTTGTGTGTTTCTCTGTGTGTGTTCTTGTAGCTGAAGAGCAAGACCAAAGAGAAGGAGATGGTAGATCAGAGCCAGGCGGAGGAGTTTGTCCGTCATGCGTTGGCTTTCTGCGAGAGCCTCTATGACCCGTACCGCAACTGGAGGCATCGAACTTGCGGGTAACTACATCCAGAAGCTAGCCTGCCTACCATTGGTTAACAAGAAATAAACAATAAATGGCCAAAGCTTGAAGTGATAAATCACACTTCATTGAAGGTGTTGACGTGTGGTTTATTTTCGTTCCTCATCATACCACAATTTAGTAAACTTCTAGCCTTTCAATGATGTCGATTCAATGATGACCGTCACAGATCACAGCCGAACAGGCCGGATATTGACTGATTCTGGTCACCAACAGTTCGATGGCTGCACCTCCAATTCTGCTGCTTTACTTAAATTGTATGTGTGTGTTTTTTTTCCTTGCAGGGAGCAGCTGGGTACAGTGGAAAGAAGCAGACAGAAGTATAAGGCAGCTCCACTCACTGTTGAGTTTGTTCCGTTCTTTTACCGTAAGTATCTCAATATCCACGAGCAGCACAGGGTTCTGCAGAAAATCTCAACATGGCACTAACAGTCTTGTGTAGAAACATCACAGTGCTAGCTGTGTATGATCCATCTCCTGCTTTGATAGCCTCTTTGGGCATGGATTAGGAAGCAATCTTCCGTATCACAGCACAGCTTCTAATCATTCTTCCCCCGTATTATTTCTGAGAGCTTTCATGCTGTCTCTCTCTCTGCCTCCTCTCAGGGTTCGGTTGAATCCGCTCTTTGTGTCCCTGTTCTGTTTGCCAGTCGCTCAGATGAGCCGGTAGTGAATAGCGTCTGTCAGGCCACTTCAGCTACACCGGCGGCCATTTTTGAACAAATCCTCCTTTCTGTCCTGTGTCTGGTGTGTGGCTGCTGTGGTTTGGCACAAAAGAAAATACTGAAGGCCTAACCTGACAGCGTGTGTGTTATGTGCAAGAAACAAGGAGACAAGTTGCGCTTCATTTTTTTCCGATTGAGCCACTTTTACGTTCTGCTCTTTTGTTATTGTATCGTCAGAGATAGTGGGAATTTATCTAGTTGTTAGGATAAGAAATTAGAAATCACGGAGCCAAGATGTCCCTCTTCTTCTCCCCAATCTGACGTGTTGACAGATAAGTTAATGGATGACTGGGAACCACCATGACCTGGAGGTCACTGACAGGGCTGCCACATTCCTCTCTGCCTGTATGTGCGCTAACTGAGGCCGTATCTTATCTGGTCTGCCGATTTCATATGGCTTCCTTTTGTGAGAGTGTGCGTAGGAAAGAGCGAGTGTAGATAAAGGCGTGTCTATGTGTGCATTTATCAGTGTTTTGTTTATAGACTGAATACTAACGTGCTTGTGTTTGTTCCCTTGTTTCAGAGTGCTTCCAGGAGAGTGAGCACCTAAAGGAGAGTCTGAAATGCTGCTTATTGCACCTGTTTGGAGCCATAGTGGCTGGTGACCAGGTAAGCCTCAAACACTCTCTCGTCTCACTCAAGCCTCCTTTTCTCTTGGGCCACAAGACAACGTTAAGTGCTCATTGAGCATCAGCGAATGTTACAAGTTTAGTGGTGGCTTTTTATGTAATGAACCAAATGAGTATTTGATGTCTTCAGCCGGCTGTTTGTGTCTTTAACAGCTCTTTTCATATGGCAGAATGTCTTTCTTTCAGCTTTTTATGTGTCTGAACAATTAAACGGTCCTCGTTAAAGAAGTGTAATAAGAGAGCATCAGTGGATATGTTAGCGTGAATGATTTTCCAGGCCCCGAAAAGCACAACACACGGCTCTGAGAGACATACAAAACAAAGTTCCGCCGTCATTACAGTACGCCTTTGTACTCCACAACGGCTTCACATTGTTGTTCCCAGATGTGTGATGTCGCATTGCTTCATGGTTTTGTTTGAAGCACGAGAGGCACGGCAAACAGCAGGAGCTGCACACACACACACACACACATACACTCAGCGCTGTTCCACCCTGTAGACTCAAGCGTTACACATTTCCACCGTCTCCCCCGATGACACCTCTGTTGCTACCTTTCGACGGTGGGTCAGGGGGCTGAATGACTTTGCGCCACCGTTCCAAACCTGTACGTTACACATATAGGACAATGTGAATTGTATGGAATTCCTTTGACTATCCCATATATCTCTACAACCTCTCTCTAGAGGAACGCTCTGTTCGCCATCTCCCCAGCCACCATGGAGGTGTTGATGCGTGTGCTGGGCGACTGCTCCATGGGCAGCTGCCCCTCAGACGAGGGCGAGGACTGGGACAGCGAGGCCCCTGACCGTAAGGCGCTGCTCACTCTGGGGTGCCTGCGGGAGGTGGTGCAGCGCCTCCTCGCCTCCAGCTCGGACCAGCGGCAAGTGGAAATCGCCTCGGTGCTGGAAAACTACTTCAAGCTGCTTAACTCGGACCCCGCAGCCGTCGTTGCTGCAAAACAGCAGCAGCAGCAGCAACAAGCTAAGGGCCAGGTGCCGACTCTGGGGCGACACTGGGAGAGCAGATTTGTGGCGCTGCAAGTAAACATGCTAGGTGAGGCCTCAAATAGGTGTTTTGTGATGCTTGACATTCAATTGAAGTTTTTTATACTGTTTAATCATCTTTCTCTTTTTTGTCTGCGTCTCTTTCTCTCTCAATCTCTGTCGCCATGCTTCTCCATCTTTTACTCTGCCTGTCTGTTTCCATGTCTCCTGCTGTCTCTCAGAAACAATCAGGGACATGTTCCTGTGTTCAGACAGGCCAGTTCTACAAGCCATCTTCCTCAACAGTAACTGTTTCGAGCACCTGACGCGGCTGCTTCAGAACAGCAAGGTAACAGTGCAAGTCTTTCTAAATTGAACCTAAAGACGAAACACAGTTAGATCGTTTTCTTGTGATGTTTCCAGTGAACAAATCTTCATACTCGACCAGGACACCTCGATATATAGCTTCACCAGATTTACTTAGTACCTCAGCTAACGCCATTTATTTAATTTAATTTTATTGGTACAAGAAAGGCCGAGCCACACAAGCCCCTGTAGAGGGGGCGTGGTCAGACACCGCTCATTTGCATTTAAAGCTACAGACACAGAAACAGCCTGGCTGAAATAGAGGGGTTTATAGGCGTGATCAAATACAGGATCAGAGTGGAAGTTTGGAGAGCTCTGAGACTTATTTAAACTTGTTGAAAAGGAGGATAACGTGTTAATATTTTTCACAAGTATTGTAGCAATGAGACTCATTAACAGCAGCGCACAAGTGACCTTAAGCAGGGACTTCTTTTACATCCCAAAATCAATTTCTCTAAAAACGTATTTGCGCAATATGTGTCCTCACATGAGGGGAAGAAAACCAGCAGCTGTTCTTGTTTGGTGAATATGGCTGCAGATATTTCTCATGTCATTTGATACATTATTACTCAGTTCTTTTTTTGTATGCTATGTTTAGTCTTAAAGTTTCAGCGTGAGCATTTTGCCCACCTTGCATGTTTGCCTCCCCACAGCAAGGCTGGATCACTACACGCCTTCCTCACAGCGGCTCCTTCAGAGGGTCCTAGCTTTTAACCTCTCACCCTCTCCTTCCTCCCACTTACAACATCTCTCCTTCCCCTGACACCACCCTCTGCCTCCCCCTCTTTTGTCTCCATCTTCTCTCTCTCTCTCTCTCTCTCTCCTTCTCCACCTCCCTACATGCTGTGTTGACATGTTTGCCTGTTGTTGTGTGTCAGCTGGTTAACGCTAGGTGCACGGCGGCAGACAAGGACCAGAAAGATATAACCAACAACATGTTACTGACAGGAGAGAGGGACACTCAGGTACCGCCGAGAAAAAAAGCCCTCCTCACCATCCACCTACCTGCACTTTTCCCCTCACCTGCTGCAAAGTCCCATCACATTCTCCTCACCAGAGCATCAGGCCACTCCACAGCAAGACAGTCCCAGATCATTCTTTGTCATTTGATCAAGTCAAAAGAGAACAGACTCATTTAGCTGTCAGACTGCTGCCAGGGAACACACTATTAGTTGAGTGAGCATTATTTATTTAACAGACTCTAACATGTTATACCACGTTGTAGTGTTAATGGTTTTTACTTTAACACTTTATTTACTGCTACTGCTATGTGCATCTCTTGCCAACAGCGAGGTAAAAGATAAATAACGTTCTCACACCTCTCTGCGAAATACGAAGCAGCAGAAGGAAGATTTGAATATATAGCCTCCCCGAAAGTCGCCGCAAAAGGTTGATTTCTTGGCAGGGGGCAGTGACTTTCTGAGGGTGGTTTCACATTAGGAACCCGGGACAGGAATCAGAGTACACTTGACCCCGAAGTCGTGATCATTTGATCGGTGCGTACCGTACACATGAACCATGCCCGAGTCCGCTTGAAGAGGTGGTCTCGGGCATGATTTATGAGTACTCGAGTACGGTCTGCGGGAGATTTGAATGCAACCTTGCTCAAACAAGGAAGTGTACCGCTATATGGCGTAATTCTGTCGCTTCAAAAACCGTCATGTCCACGCAACACGAGCCCATTTCATCCTCTGAGCTGCACGATACCTGTAGATGTGTTGACGTTAAATTGTAGAGGGTTGTGTGCGAGTGGTTGCCATGGTTGCTTCTTCTTCGAGCATCCATACCCGATGTTAAGTAGTTATAAACAAAGGGCTCAACCAAATCAGGAAGTGACGAACGGAGGACACGCCATCATTAACTCTAAATGAGGGAACACAGGAGCAAAACAAGACAATAACGTAGAATAAGCAGAGATTTGCTGATTCTTGAACCAGCACATAAAAGCTCACTTGTTCCCCTCTCAGTTGTACTTGACTTCATTCTACCCTTTGTACTTTATTGCACAGAGCCACCTTTATAAGTTATAATCCCTCCATTGATCAGGATAATGTGAATACAGATGGAGCAACCAGTGTGTAGACACAGACACCAGTGTGCCTTTGTTGTTGCGCAGCTGTAACCTGAAGCAGCGGGAGATGCTGCGACCTGCCTGGCAGGTTTTTGAGCCCCCAGCTTTGTAGGTTAAAGCAGCAAAAGTTCAAGTCAAAATCCAGAATTGGTGCTTTATAGCTCTCTGTCTTGCTGTGGAGCGACCCCTTTGCGTCTTTCACGGCTACATCATGTCATTTAAATTCCCTCCCTCACTCCCCACCTGCACCCCTCCCTTCCACATTATCCTGGTGTCTGCGGTGAATTGTGGGTTCCACTGGAATGCTGTCACATTGGCCTGGTGTGTGTCCTAATAGGGTTTGAACTCAGTGACGATGATTTAAGTGTTTCATTTTTTTTTTTTTTGCTGCATTCCCTCTCCAGCTGGTCCAACAATTTTCTTTTTTTACAATGACATAAGGGGTTCAGTGACCCAGGAGGAGGACGGAGCTGGACGGAGATGTGTTTGGCTTGTGTTTTATGGGTTGCATGCTTCTTTTGTGGATGTTTTGTCTGCGTGAGGACAACGAGTGAGGTTCTTCTTTGTTGCTGTCTGTATGTGGAGGTGGGTTGTTGTTGTTGTTTTGTTTGTTTCACAAAGCCCTGAAAGCTTCCTGCTCCAGTCGGATCTATTTAAAGGGTTGCTTTCTTCACCTGGAGCAGAAAGACGGCACTTTTCATATCTGCACTGTAAAGTCTGCAGTGCAAGCTTTGATGCCAGCCTTTACTGGTCGGGTTCCAAGTGAATGAAACTCCAAGGCATCAACTTAAATCTCCTTTTTATTCCCTCTAAGTGGTGCTGCACGTTCAGTGCCTTGAATACGTTGAACAACCTCCGAATTTTGAACCACATTTATGAATGCAGCTCTTAAGTTTGCCTGGTGTCCCGCTGTAAATCGCTAAAACATTCATCTGGAATAAAAGGAGATTTGACTTGTGGCCAATCATGTAACTGCTAAGAGAACAAGCGGTGACTTGAGCGTGTACCTAAACCAGTTTGATTTTTCATCAGGTCTTTCAAGGGCGGCTAGACTCCCTCGCCGTCGCTACCATCAAAGCCCTGACGACAGTGATGCACAAATCCCCCGCTGCGAAGGTGAAAACAACTCATAATCACACACATATGTTATATCTTCTGCTCTTATGTGCCATTTAGTTTTACCCTTCATTTGTTTTTACCTGCTCCCCCCTGCAGGAGGTGTTCAAGGAGAGGATCGGGTACAATCACCTGTATGAAGTTCTCACCTCGCTCGGCCAGCCGTCGCGGCACCTCCTCAAAGAGCTGATGAACATGGTGAGCGAAAGATCGTGTTAGGAATGCCCTGATAACTTTCTGTGTACTCTTATTGATCCACATTCACCTGTACAGTCTCGGGGTTACTTAGTCTTGTTGTGTGTGCGTCTGTGTTTGTTTGTGTGTAGGCTGTGGAGGGTGAGCACACCTCAGTGGGACTCCTGGGCATCAGCAACGTGGAGCCTTTGCTGCTGCTGGTCCAGTGGCTCGCAGAGCTGGACTCGTCAGAGCTGCAGCTTTTCACAGCCGACTGGCTCCGCCGCCTCAGCTGCCTCAACCGCCAAACCCGCGCTACCTGCGTCAACGCCGCCATGGTCATGCGAGCGCTGGCCGCTTTGGACCGCCACGAACGGCTACACCGCTCTTGTGCTGAGAGCCTTTTTGGACTGGTGGGCTCACTGGGCTCGCAATCCTTAAGCGCCAGAGAGCTGTTGGGACTCGTGCGCCTCCTCAGGCCTCCTGACGCCACTCAAGCACACCCCTACGTGGCTCCTGCTCTCAAAGCCCTCCTTGCCATGGTACGGAAGCAGGGCCTGGAGAGCGCCATGCAGTACTTTGATCTGTCGCCCAGCATGGCCGGGATTGTAGTTCCAACTGTGCAGCGCTGGCCGGGCTCTGCTTTCAGCTTTCTCGCCTGGTTGTCGCTTGATCAGGACCAGCTCGGCCCACCCAGCAAGGACAAGAGGAAACAGCTCTACAGGTGAGAGGAAAGGAGAAAAAGATTGAAGAGAGAGCTGGAGAACATGTTCATCATAATGTCTGGTCTTGAATAACTAAAGCATGCTTCCTTTTACTTGTGAAATCATCACTTTTCTGACTCGCAGGTGTTTACATTCAGGATGCACTGATTGTAGAAGTTAGGGCTTACACCTGTGCTTAAAAATAACAAATAAGCAGTAAGCCGATTCCAATAGTAATTCATTCTTTTTATTTTTGTGTCTGTTTTTTAAAGTAGCTATGAGATGAGATTAACATTTCTTCTCGTAGTCCCTCCTCTTGAAATGTGGCTGATCTTTCTCAGAGAGGGTGAAAGACTCCCAACGGGTGACTTCTTCTGCCCAAATAAAAACCTCTTCTCTGAATTAGCAGTAAGGTATATTAGCCACCCAGCATCAAATTGATGCGACGCATCGGGTGCTGACACCGGAGAATTCCACGTTATTTTCAGCCGAGGAAGTATCGGCCGATACTGATGCTCAACCGATACAGCGGTGCATTCCTTATTGTCACGCATGCCGACGCTTACTGAAACATTTTTTTGCTACTCTTTATCCTGCACAGCTTCTTCACCCCAGGAGGGACGGGGTTTGAAGCCTTCATCAGCTCAGCAGGTGTGCTGGTGGTGGCTGTTTGCACAAAGAAGGAGTACGTCACAGTCATGCTGCCTGATTACTGCTTCTGTGACTCTCTCTGGGTGAGTTTACAGCCTCTGGAATGTGGAAAGAAAGCACAATTCCTACCTATTACAAATCAGGAATCTTCTCTCTTGAGTAAGTATTAAACAGACTTAAATGTGTCTGTATGTCGTTTACAGCACAGCATCGGTGTAGTTCACATACCAGGGAAAAGGCCGTTTGGACAGAGTCTTGTATATATTTATGTGGATGGTCAGCAGAAACTCTCCGCCCCCCTCAAGTATCCCACAATGACTGAGGTGAGACTTACACCAACCTATATTCTTAACAAAATGGTCAACCAGCTTTGCTGTAAATGTTTTTTAATGTAATCTGTTCATCCATTCACAGCCGTTCATCTCCTGCTGCATCGGCTCAGCAGGCAACCGCACCACCACTCCCCCGCCCTCCCAAATCCCAGACCCTCCCTTCTCTTCGGCTACAACACCCACCACTCGCTCCTCGTTGGGTGGCATCCTCTCACCTCAGACTTGGGGAGGCCTCCTCGGGGGGAAACCCGAGTCTGTGACTAAGCTCATCTCTGCGGGGACACAGGACAGCGAGTGGGGAAGCCCTACGTCCTTACAGGGCCAGCTGGGGAGCGTCATGGTCTTCCATGAACCTTTGCAGCCTAACCATGTGAAAGCCATCTGTAGTGCCGGTAAGCGGGAACTAGACGACGCTCCAGAAGGAGAGATAAAGTTACGACGAGCAATAAAGACTTGAATACGATCACAGTATAAAGTTCTTTGTTCTTTCTTTGCACAGGTCCAAACTGCATCTCTCCTTTTAAAGCGCAGGAATCAGAACTCGGAGACTTCTCAACCAAACTGCTGCTGCATTACTCACCTAAGGTTATTCATCTTCGATACACTGTTCTTTCTCTTTTTTATTTTTGCCTTTACATTTATGTCGTGATAGAGCAGGAAACCAGGAGAGAGAGAGAGAGAGTAGGGAACGACATGCAGGAAAGGAGCCACAGACCGAATACGAACCCGAGCCTCCCGTAGTTCCATCCCCTTTTCAAAGTATTTCTGATAGTGATACCGGTTCAAAAACAATACCAGTATGGACCTGTGTTACTGCCATGCATTATTGGAAAGTAGACCAGTCAGTGCACCGATGCACTCCTGAAAAACATCCCATCCCAAAAAAAATCCACAGTTCTTTTCTCCTTTTAACATGTTACGATAACGGTGTAATCAGTGTTTATCCACATATGATATTTCTCTTTTTAAACCTGCTAGTAGGATTACTTGATATTGGCAGATACTCGAGCCTTGGTTTGGGCATCAGCTTTGTTACTCAAAGCTTTCAAATCAGTCACAAAGTGTTGAAGACAAGTTTTCATTTTAAGGTTGCAGTGGGGGAAGAGATTTCATCTTTTTTGAAGGAAATGTGCTTCTTTTGTCAACAGGCGTGTAGGAACCCCATCTGTCTGGATCTGTCTCCAAACATGCTGCACGGACGCCTGACTGGGAATAAAGTCGTCAACTGGGATATCAAGGTCGGCTGCCGCTTAACTGATTGTTTAAACTCTACTTGCACGTCTGTTTATTCTATTTCAATACGAGTTTCTGTTTTATCTGTTGCAGGATATGATCAACTGTGTGGGCGGCCTGCCGGTGATATTCCCCATCCTGGAGCAGTTGGCCCTGGTGACTCCGGATCAACAGGCCAGCGATCCCGCAGCTGGGTCCGATTTCATCACCCCTGATGTGACTACACCAGCCGATGGGGACTGGGTCATCCTCCCATCCAATAGGGCTTCAGGTCTGTAACATATTTCTTTCTTTTTTTTAATTCTCATTCCCTCCTGTTTTAAAGTAACCTTGGAACTGGGTCAAATATATGTTTTCACTCTGGGTTTCAGAGGCACGCCTGGAGAAGAATCTGGTGGCCACCTTCCTGTTGGTGCTGAAGCATTTCCTGCAGAGGCATCTGATCAACCAGGAGAATCTGCTGCACGCACACAGTGTTGCTACACTCGGAGCCCTGCTGCAGAAGGTTAATCATATTTCTAATAAAGCATTTCCTAAACTGGGGAATTACGCGGAGTGAAAAGTTATTCTTACTGTGTTTCAGTAACTTTCCTCGCCTTACATTTGTCTGAAGAGAGCAGAACTACTGTAAAAGTACGTTCTTCTCTCATGCAAACTAGTGAAACAGAAAAGGAAACGTTAAAGAGGCAGTTAGTGCAGAATCCATTTTGTCTGTCTGCCATTTGTGACCTTGAAACAATGCAACTTGTCCTCTTGGTCATTTTAATCCCCTGTGTATTTAAATTGTGGCCGCCATTTTTAGTGTTTCAAGTTCCTTCCTTTGTCTGATGTGTGGTTCCTGTCTTCCCCGATACAAAAAAGCGATGTTAGCCTGTGATCTAGAGGGGTAGCTTCAAAGCTTTGAGTGCTCTATTTAAACAGGATTATTTCGGTGCTCCAGCAACAAATTCAGACCTTCAGCCGATCTGACTTTTACTGTATTTCTAGAATCCACATAGAGCTTCATTGCATAGCTCGTACTCTGCGAGACTCGCATGGTGTGAGCCGTATATGAAAGCTCGTGGACCTCTCCCCAATGAAAACAAACGACCTCAGACAGCTTTTGTCCCCTGTCTTTATGTCTGGTTCTCCGTGTCTGTATTTGTATTATCTTTTATGTCTCGTCTGTGTCGTTACTCATCCTTTCTCCTCAGCTGCAAAAGCTTCAGTACTTGTTTCTTTTTCAGCTGTGTTTGTGTGTTGGGGATGGAAATTCCTAAAAAAAATTAACTTTTACACTCTGGGGAAATGAAAGCGTCCACAGAGACACGGATTAAAGATGATGTCTTAGATGTGGTGATAGCGGCTAACCACACCCTGTAAATTATAGAAGTGTAGATAAACAGCTGATGTGTTTCCACATACCAACATGGTCCTTATCTGTTCTCTGGAGGCAAGTTGTGTTTGTCAGACATTGCTGTGAACTCATTTGCGAACAAGCCTCAGCATGGTTTACTGGGGAATCATTATACCTATATGAGCATATTAAATCCTTGTTTATTTTGTATCTTTGTTGCTTAAAGACCTGTTTTCTAACCCGTTCCGTTGGCAACGTTTTGTTCAGTGCTCTTTCTTATGCAGGGGCGTGTCCAGACTTTTTTTTTGACTGGGGTGGCCCATTTGGGGCACCGACTTATACAAGGGGTGGGGATAAAGTTTGCATGCACACACATAGGAAATAATTTCATTAACTCACCCTTTCTATCTCCATTAATCGTATCTGCTTGAAGGTAAACAAGAGGCTTGCAGCATGTAGTACATCTTCTGAGCTTAAGTCTGAAAAAGAAAATGGGTGTCCAAAATTGCAATTTCAAGTACTTTAAAAATTGCTTAAATGCAAACTCCTGCACGTTGTCTAATATCTGAAAGTACATTTATTGGCAGTGTGACTAAAACATAGTGAGTTCATTGCAGGTTGGGCATTATGCAAGAGTTTGAAAGCAAATTTCTTACAGACTCGTTCTTTTCCTTCGCCTCTGTCTTCTGTATAGATGTGCAAAACAAAAACATCTATTCTAACATGTAAAGAAACCCCAGCCTGTTACAACACAGCAAGAATACTTAATTGGAACTTAGGTCCTGCCTCTGACAAGGCCATTCATTGATTTGGATTTTGGGGGGCCAATCAGATTTCAATGGGGGCCCGTGCCGCCCTTCTGGACACGCCCCTGCTCTTTTGCTCGTCGCAGCTTTTCGTTTGCATTGAAGTATCTATTTTTTTCGAAACTTTACACGAAAGACGGTAAATGTTCTTTAATGTGAGTAATAGTGCAAAATCCAATCTGTTGTTTTTGTGTGTTTGCAGTTGCCGGCTGGTCACGTGGACGTCAGCGTTCTCGTCGCCGTGCAGCTGCTGATAGAGCAGGTGACGTATGAGAAGAACCAGGCTCTGCTGCAGCAGCTCCACACACATCTGCTGTTCAACTTCAACATCTGGAACAAAGGAGACTTCCCTTTACGCATAGGTTAGACCTATATGTGTAATTCTGTACGCGTGTGTGAGCCTATGTTTGATAAAAATGAGGCTGAACTTAGCCTGTTGTTCTGTTTGTGATGATCTAACGCAGGTCACATCCAGTACATGTCCACGGTCATCAAAGACAACAGGAAGCAATTCAGGAAAAAATACGGAGTTCAGTTCCTTTTGGACACCGTGCGCCTTTATTACGGGTAAGCACCGATTCCAAAAGTTACATCCTGCCCAGCATTTAGTCCCCCCCACCTTCGACTTAATTCTCTTCTCTATACTGCAGGAAGAACAGCAATAAAGAGAGCGACCTGAGTGAGGATGACGTCCGAACCATCAGAGCGTCTCTCTGCGGCCTCATCAAGTACTACA
This sequence comes from Tautogolabrus adspersus, assembly GCA_020745685.1. Taxonomy (NCBI): domain Eukaryota; kingdom Metazoa; phylum Chordata; class Actinopteri; order Labriformes; family Labridae; genus Tautogolabrus; species Tautogolabrus adspersus. The sequence continues at coordinate 2,472,437 of CM036557.1, forward strand.
TCAGCAAGGGCATGTCACAGGACGAGATGCACAGCATTCTGGGATTTGCCGCTGCCATTGGGGACGAGGAGCAGGTGAGGGGGTTTGGCACTAAGCCATGTATTCATTCATTAATTATGCCAACCGCTCTGGCTATTTGAGGATGTAATGGTGAAGAAAAAAAAACGATGACCTTTAACTACAGAATTTTCCTTCCCTCTGAGATTCCTGTGCAGGAATCTGTCTACACATTTCCTGCCCGGCATCTGCTCTGCCAACCTCTCTGCATTATCGCTAAACATTTTCCTCCTCTGTAAGCGGTAATCATCAGCCACTGCTTCCTCACACAAACTGCTTGATTTTCCTCTACGGCTTGTAAAGCTCTGACACCTTTTCAAATGAGGTTTCCCCATGAGTCTTTATCTGTCCGCGTTTGTTTTTTTGTGTGAAATCCATTTCCTCTTCTTGCCACACCTGCTCCCTCTCTCTTCCTCTTTTAGATCTGTCTCATTTTGCATTTTTGTCTGTCACTTTGCATATCCTCTTACAGCCCTGTACTATATGTGGAAGCTGACATCACACTTTACGAGCATATGGTCGATACAATCCTCTTCCACCGCTCTGCATCTGCTGCCTCTCTGATAATATTTACTCGTGCATCAAGCCAGACAGTCCTCTAATGCCATAATCGTAATCTCTACTGAAACATTATTTTTAAATGTCCAGATACAGATATTGCAATCGAAGCACTAAGTTTGACACAAGAGCCTCTTTGTTCTTTTATATTTAGTGTATAAGCCAAATTTGGTTGAAGACGCAAAGTTCTGGCATGCGTCTTTCATTGCTATGTTTTTCTCTCAATCTTGACAGCTTACAAAGTCACCCAACTCCTCTGTGATTGTGTGTGTGTTGCAGTTGTGTGGATTGCTGGAGCTGCTGCTCAGCCTTCTCCAAAGCAGCCCGGCCCGGGATCAGATCTTCCTGCTCCTCTTTGAGCCCGCCGCGGCCGACTCCTGCTACGCTCTCCTGCTCAACAACAAGCACTCGGATCGACTCCGAGAGCTCGTCTTCAAGGTCGGTAAATCCCTAACTACTCACAGGTTAAAAAAAAAAACTGTAGAGAGTAAATTTGCAAACATCTGCAATGTTCAGGATTGAAAAAAATAATTTACAATCAGCCGTTTTTAAGTCAGGGAATCTGATGAACCTCTCAGGTTTGTATTGTGCACTGAATGATCCACTCTCATCTGCAGTATTTTGCGAAAAGTGATGAGAGAACTATTTTTGATTCCTCTCTTTTTCTGCCCCTCAGTTGTTTGAGCGCATGTTGCGCTGCGACCGCGTCTACGAGAGGAATAAGCAGCGTTTACGCCTGAGGGAGGTGGGTTACGCCGGCCTGTCGCTGCTCTTCTCTGAACTCCACATCACTCCCACTCTGATCCGCTGTCTCCTCAACCAGGTCCTCCACACAGGTTGGATTTTCCCTTTCCTTCTCTTCTTTTAAAGGTAGCTCCGTGCATTGAATTAATTCAGCATAGGATTGGTCATGCAGTCGATCAATCAATCTTTATTTGTTTAGCTGCTTCGATTTTCTTTTTGCAACAGGTTCATTATCCGCTGACCTTTACAGCCGGTGCAATCACACATGGTGCTTTGAGTTAATGAAATCAATCCCATGAGTCCTCAAGGAACGATAAGACACTACTCAAACCTGTTGTCGTCATTGCACAAAGAAGCTGTGTGGACTTACTTTAATTCAGCTCCATAAATCACCTCATACAGACATTAAATCACATCTGAACTGAAGGCTGGACTGTGTTTGATTGAACACTCAATGGGTAATAACAGACAACAGCTTTAGCTCTTTGAAGCACCAATCAATGAGTGTGTGTCCTTTTTTTTTATTATGGACAGATCACGTGGTGAACTACAAAGACCTGATGTCTCTGGTCCAGCTCACGCACCGAGCCGGACCGAGCGTACGCCTCATCGTCTGCAAGAGGGTGAGGAAACACCCGCACTCGACACTTTTAATTATGTGTATTGATTAGCAGCAGACGCAGGAAACGAGAGAAACGTTCCAGCGATTGATTGGTATCGTCAGAAGCTTTCTACCTTCTATATCCTCTCCTCTCGTTATGCTGGATTCCCTTCATCCATTATTTACTTATGCACACACACACATACACACAGTGGGGCGTCTGTGAGTCAATGGGAGAGTTGTTCATCTCTCTACCGGAAGGTTCCATCCCCAGCTCCTGCAGTCACATGTTCAAGCATGAAGGGGTGAATGTGACCTTTTTAAAAATGCATTGCTGGTTGATTTGGTGCGACCTGACTTCCTGTTGATAATGCGGTAAATAAAACAAACAATAACTGAGCAGCTACTTAGTGTGCGTAATACAAGAGAAAAGCAGGACGTGTATGTGTTTACATGGGCAGTCAGCCTTCATACAACAGCTATATCTGTAGGTGAAGCTTTGAAGATTGTTGGTCTTCTTTCCAGCCGATGCGTCATGGCTTTTCCTCCTGTAGGTGTGCATTAAACTTTCATCTTCTTCCTTCCTCTGTCTGCAGGTGTACCAGCTGCTGCAGTCCCAGCAGGATGCTGCCGTCCAGATTTCCAAGCAGCAGTGTTGGCAGGACACTCTGATGCGTCTGTACCTGCGGGGTGAAGGCTCTTTACCGCTGCGGAGCGCTGACACCGTCAGCACCTGCAGCCTGGACCTGAACCGGCCGAGCGGCGGCTGCACCAACCGCCTGGAGCTGCCACTAGATCGGAGGGGGCGGGCAGGCAGCGCTGGCCGCCTAGACCGGCTGGAGGACGACCGCCTCAGCATAGGTGACACCCGCTCTATGGACAGCATGGAGAACGGCGACGTCATCTCGCTGCTGGACACGCCATCATCCTCTGCCTCCACGGAGCCGCAGCTACACGTCAAACCCTGGGTGGTGGGGAAGTCAGGGGGCTTGGTGCTGGATCTGTCCCATTTGCAGGCCTACGAGGTAGCAGAGAGCGGCAGCCAAACGCCTGGCAGCATGCCCAGTACGCCATCGCCACTCGAGACCTCCAAGCCCTTCCCAGGAGGCTCTGGGGATAGAGACGCATCTTCCTCCATGACTGAAGACAGCTTCTTGTTCAGTGACAACATCTCACTGGGGGAATCGTTCAACAATGTTGAGGTGAGATGGTTCAAGGGTCGGAGAGATTTCATAACGTTGTTCACTAGAGGAGGGGAATCGTAGGGAAACAATATCACTTATGATAACTTCATGATACAGCAATTCTGTGATAACTGATGTACTACACAGCAATCACAATGATGCATCCACTATCTGATTAACTGAAGAATACAAAACGACATCTGTTTGATTCGACCCTCCTGAAACAGATGAACCTCCTCCCTGTCGGCAGAAGTCTAAACTCTGCATAAAGAGGGTGCTGAGGGTCTTCCAGGATGGCCTTTGCCTTCTGAGTAGCTCTAATTTGAAAAACAAGGCAAAAAAAATGCCAACAAATCGCAATCAGCAAATTATCAAAGATGAAGTATCGATGTTTTGTCACACCTCTGCTGTCAGTGAGGACAAAGAAGAGGAAAACATGGGAAACATTTCTTTCTTTTATATAGTAGTCCACATCTTGAGCACCAGCGAGTGCTTCTAACTCAGTGGGTGAAAATGTCACTGCCCCCTCAGGGAGCCCAGCGCTGACTTTCATCTAATGGACTCTTTTAGTATTTTAAGTTTGTTCCCGGAGGGCTGAAGTTGGACGAGAGACAGCCTGTTCCCTCCCCCAGCAGGCTGTCAAATGTAGAATAAATGTTTCATTTTGAAAAGTACTGCTTTGGGAGCGCAGCGTAGCTTTTGAGATTAGAGGGGGGGGATCATACTTAAACTGAGGCTGTCACAAGGCTTAAAGAGGAATCATCATGCATCAAGTTCTGAATTAAGGAATATTATCAGCTGCACACAGGAGGTAACCTTCCTTCTATGTGTTATGCCACTGAATTTCTTTCCTGCATGCCGTTACCTGCAGTCAAACACTAGAGCAGTTTTGCTTAGTCTCATCTAGTCTTAAATAACCCTCTTTGTTTCTGTTTCTTTGATGTGATGTCTCCCCCCAGAGGGCAGAGGAGGAACTGTGCAACATGCTGCTGGAGATTGTTCTCTGTGTGATGTGGCGTGGAGTGGAAGGTTCTGATGATTCGGCGTGGCTGGAGCGTGGTCAGGTCTTCTCAGCTCTCACCAAACTTGGAACCGCCAACGAGCTGCTGCTACCCGTCGACCAAATCAAACTCAGGTCAGCCCTTTATTCAGCTACCAGACATCTGAAATCAAGATGAATGCCTCCAGAGCCAAGCTAGCGAACACTTTATTTCTCACTTCAGCTTAATGGAGCGTATGTTGGAGTGGGCGGTGAGCGATAACCGCGAGGCTTCGGCCGCCACGTTGCCTCAGCACACGGAGAACGCAGTGCGGCTGCTTCACATGGTGCAAGACTTCCTGCAGGCGGAGGGCCTCATCAATCCGGCTCTGTGGACGGAGAAGGTGCTGGAGGAGACGGTGACGCTGATGGACAGCCTCATGGTGTGGTACACATCTGGCACCCAGTGGTTCCAGCTCTCCCAAGTTGGACTGAGGCTGCTGCTTGGCTTCATGGCACAGGAGGACCCTGAGGTGAGCTGTTTTCCCAATCAAACTCTGCTTTTGTTTGTTGAAAGGCAAACACATTCATTCGTATCCTTTGTCTAAGGTTTGTGCCATGGCCACCGCCAAGCTCAACGGCATCCTGCAGACTAAGGAGGTGTCCAGCCAGGACGAGGCCTGCTACCTGCTAGGCAAGGTAGAGAGCATCCTGCGGCGCTCCATCCAAGAGCAAACCGAGGAGACGTACTCCTTCCTGGTTCCTCTTCTGCGAACACTGCTCTCCAAAGTGAACCGCCTCCTCTACATGGAGCTGCACCTCCCCCAGCTCCCAGACACCAACGGCAGCCCTTCCTTCTTCGAGGACTTCCGGTTATACTGCGACTCACCTGAGTGGCGCGTCTACCTCGACAAATATGTACGTGATCAACCTCTACCCTGTTGTTTTATGTAATGCTAGTGTCTAAATATAACAGAAATGTTTACTTTCTGTGCCTTCAGATCATTCCGTACATGAAGCAGTATGAGATTGAAACATTCAGCCAGGGTCATGAGACCATGGCTCTCTACTGGAAGGAGTGCTATGAGGCTTTCATGGTCAGCCTGCACAAGAGAGAGAGGGAGAGAGGAGAGAGCAAGATCCGCTTCCAGGTAAGCTGGATCGCTACCACAAGACTTGTGATCAAATGTCTCTTCGGTCAAAAGTTTGACTCGCACGAACTCTTCTTTCAGGAGCAGTTTGTGGAGCCTTTCTCTCGCCGAGGACGACAAGAGAACCTGCGCTACAACAGCATGTTGAAGCAGCAGCACGGCCAGAACAGTGCCACCCTCAGGCAGTGGAAGGCGGCACGCAGGGGTCTGGTGTGTGAGAGGGGGCCATGGGCCGAAAGGTACTGTAACAACTTCTCTCCATCTTTGCATTGCTTGTCTTTATTCCCCCACTGCTTCTACTGTAATAATGCAACTAACATGTCAATATAATGCATGCCATATTGACTTTATTAATGCATACAAACTAGAAACAGTCCATTTGTATGATGTAAATAGGATACAGTACAGTATAGATAAAGTCTGACGTTTTATAAGTGTGTTTGCTACCATATCTTACAGGCAGCAGGATGAGATGCACTGGAGGGTGTCGAGTGCAGAGAATTTCTCCCGCATGAGGCTGAAACTGGTCCGAAATTACATTTATGACCCGCACCGAGAGGCCAGCGCTCTGAGGGACAACCTTGGTGAGACAACTTCACCTCTCTTCTTGCTTTTTTTAAAGGCGTTTGTTGCGGTACACTTTCATCCAGTCTCTCCATTGTCTTCTTGAATATTTGCATTCGAGCGAAATCTCGAGTTTTGCTCTATTTGACAAAGTACCTGCTCCAGTGTGCGTACAGAATGATATAAGCAGACTCATCCAGCATGCCCGTATCAAACAGATTAGAAAGGGCTGCCATTGAAAATCCTCTTTAAGCCCAACGTACTGTATGTCAAACCCTTCCATTACCTGTATGAGGAGGATGATGCGCTGTGCTTGTTACTTTGTTTTTCCTTAAAAAGCCATAAGTCAGGGCGCAGATGGCCTAGTGGTTAGGTGGCGTCTCATTTATGGAGGCTATGGTCCTCCAAGCGGCTGACCCGGGTTTGAATCCGACCTGTGGCTCCTTTCCTGCATGTACTTTCCCGCTGCCTCTCTATTCACTTTCATATCTCAACAATAACACACAAAGGGGGTCTCCTTTGGCAAGAAGTGGCGGGCGGAGAGAATAAAGGAAGTGGCGTACGAAGGCTACAATGAGAATATTTGCCTTTATATCAATGATGTGTGACAGCATCACAATGTCAACAAAAGATCGGAGAAGAATAACGGGAGGACAGAAAACATAATGAAGCAGTTTAATTACCTGCACAGAGATCGTAGAGGTCGCGTGCCTCCACTCTACGGTCTGGCACGGATTTCATGCAATAAAACGTTAGCAAACGCTCCCAATCGCTCAAGCTGAATTCTCGTGATGTATCCTGCTGCGATATATCAGCTCATGTAGACTTTATTGGGAACAAATACTAGGGGGCTGGCAGGAGAAACTCCGGATAAAGTCTGAGTGTAAAATGTATTTCAGGAGTTTTCTGCAAGTGTGACCATTTTGAATGTCACAAACACCGATCTTACACTTTCAGTTCTTCTGAGATTAGATCTCTCATGCTCCTACGGGGTCTGGCTTCATGCTGTGCGTTCACCCTCTTGATCTAAATTTACATTGTTTTAATAACGAGAAGCCAGCAGGAGTGTTGCTGGAGCTAATGAAACCAGCTGGCATGTGTCAGACTGAAAAACAAAGTTAGGGAATTTAAGTTTGGAGGAAAGGAGTCTCAGCTTGTGTTTGTATCCTGCCAAGTTTATTCAAAAGGCTAATATCAGGTAAAAGTCCCTCATAGTTCAGTTGTCACATGAATTCTGTGAACGAGCAGGATTTAATTTAATGTTTATGACACAAAAAAAGGAAAAAGGTGGAAAATAGATGGGGATTTCCAGTGTCTGCCATTTGATATTAGCTGGAACTTCATGTTTGGATGCCTCACCTGACTTTTAAATCCCCTCCTGTCTTCCTCGCTTTGCTCAGGTGTCCATCAGCAGCGTGTTAACCCTGAGTCTCTGCTGCTGGAGGCGGTGAAACAGGTCAAAGTCAGCGACCTGGAGGACGACATCCTAGAGCTGCCGGAGGACGACCCTGCTGCCGCCAACAACCAGTCAGTCACCGTATACAACCACCACATTAAAACATGATCACTAAATGAATATAAAGGTTACGATGACAGCCTCCTGTTTCTTTGTCAATGTCGTGCAGAGTTGAAGCAGAGGAGGCAGGCCAGAAGGAGAAGCTGGTGCTGTGGGAGGACTGCGAGCTGGTGACTGTAGTCGACGTGGTTCCAGGCCGCCTGGAGCTCACCACCCAACACATCTACTTCTACGACAGCAGCCAGGAGAAAGAGGAAGGTGAGGCGGACGTGAGAGAGGAAGATGAGAAGATTTAGTTTAAAAAAAAAAAAAACATTCTCTTACAACATCTGTGTTACTTTTCCCGAAGGAGTGGGCCACGACTTCAAATGGCCCCTGTCTCAGATCCGAGAGGTCCACCTGCGGAGGTATAACCTCCGCCGCTCAGCTCTGGAGATCTTCCTCATCGACCAGACCAATTACTTCCTCAACTTCAAGAAGGAGACGAGGAACAAGGTGTACAGCCGCATGCTGATGCTGCGATCCCTGAGCCTTTATGGAACCAGATCGCCGCAGGAGCTCCTCAAAGCTTCTGGACTCACACAGGTCAGGACGAGAAGCGACGACGGCGTTAACACATTTCATACCACATCAAAAAGTCCCATCCACTTACAACTTGATATATAGTTATACATCTTTCTGGATCTTTGAAAAGAATGGATTTGATTGGCTCTGTCTCCCAACATGTGTCCTCTGGTACATTTTTGTTCACATGAAAGAAAAAGTCTTAAAGGATTTTCTTCCAGCTCCAAAATTTCAGTTTTGATTCACAGAGAACACTTGAAAAAGTTGTTCTTTTACATTAAATTGTCACATATTATCCTCCTTTTCAACCACTTTAAATATGTCTCAGAGCGCCTGTGACTATTTCAGCCCTGCTCAGAACAGGCTGTTTCTGTGTCTGTAGCTTTAAATGTAAATGAGCTGTGTCTGACCACGCCCCTCTCTGGAAGGGCTTGGGTGGCTCGGACTTTCTCGCTCCATGCCCTATTGTTCACGGTGAGAAGGAAGACTCAGAGGGCAGAACAAACACCTAGCTGTGGGAGTGTCACCCACCTGGGGGAGGGGTTACTGCCCTTTGTGATGTCATGAAGGGAAAATCTCCAAACGGCCTGTTTGATCACACATTTTCTGAAAAGTGGAGCAGACAGAAGACGAAAGGATCATAACTAGGGGGTTTGTAGACAGACTAGAGACACATATTAGTGTTCCTTTTAAACATCACCCTCCTTTTGAGTCGTGTGCGGTTTAAAGTTTGAAATGTTGACGTTAAAGTTATGGAAATAAGAAATGTAAACTCTGCTTTTTTTCCACAGAAATGGTCGAACAGGGAGATCTCCAACTTCGACTACCTGATGCAACTCAACACCATCGCAGGCAGAACGTACAACAACCTGGCTCAGTATCCAGTGGTATGCTCCTCTTTTAAAGGCAGGGTTGCTCATTCTAGAAAGCTAGCAAGATTTGAAGAGTAACATTTTTCTCAGAGCTGATGCGTATACCCCCACCCCCCCCTCCCCTCTGGGCTCCTTTTCAAACGCCACGGGCCTCACATGCATGCAAGAACGCCGCCGGATTACAACTGCTCTGTTACAGAGCAGAGGGAGAACCTCAGCGTGTTGCTTTCAACCCGATTCATCTGCGTTGCCTTATGTCTCGTATGTCCAAATTACAAACATGGCAACAAAAAGACAGCAACCACTTTTCAGACCCTTCTGCTCAGTCAGTTTATGTATGTATGCAAAGGTAGCCAGGGAGGCATTTGATTGGTACTTTTTATCCGAATTGTCCCTTTTTTTGATGTTAATAATTGAACTAAATTGTGTATGCATGTGTGTCCAGTTTCCCTGGATCCTAGCTGACTACACCTCAGAGGAGCTGGATCTGTCTGATCCTCGGGTATTCAGGGATCTGTCGAAACCTGTGGCAGTTCTCAACGAACGTAACGCCAAAGCTGTTCGAGAGAAGTACGTTTCAACTGTCAAAATAAACCTCAATCAAAACTCTAAAAGAATATAAATGATTAAACACAAATTGCTTTACTTTACGCCCAACAGATATGAAAGTTTCGAGGACCCTTCGGGCACCATCGACAGGTTTCACTACGGCACACACTACTCGAACGCTGCTGGTGTAATGCACTACTTAATCAGAGTGGAGCCCTTCACCTCCCTACACATCCAGCTGCAGAGTGGACGGTATTGCAACACCTTCTGTACACCCTGTGTTAATTTTGATTCACCTTGCTGTTGTTTCCAATGTTTAACATTGAAACCCACCCCCCTTACCTTTCTGCCTCTGCTCAGGTTCGACTGTGCCGACCGCCAGTTCCACTCCATCCCTGCGACCTGGCATACCCTCATGGACAACCCCAACGACGTGAAGGAGCTCATCCCGGAGTTCTTCTACTTCCCAGAATTCCTTGAGAACCAAAATGGTGAGGGGTTGAATGAGCATCCTCTACAAATCCTTTCAAAAAACGCAAACACCAGTATTCACTCTCATCGTGTTTATGGCAGGATATACACTATATTGCCAAAAGTATTCACTCACACATCCAAATAATTGAAATCAGTTGTTCCAATCACTTCCATGGCCACAGGTGTATAAAATCAAGCACCAAGGCATGCAGTCTGTTTCTACAAACATTTGTGAAAGAAAGGGTCGCTCTCAGGAGCTCAGTGAATTCCAGCGTGGTACTGTGATAGGATGCCACCTGTGCAACAAGTCCAGTCGTGAAATTTCCTCGCTCCTAAATATTCCACAGTCAACTGTCAGTGGTATTGTAACAAAGTGGAAGCGATTGGGAACGACAGCAACTCAGCCACGAAGTGGTAAGCCACGTAAAAACGACGGCGCGGGGTCAGCGGATGCTGAGGCGCATAGTGCACAGAGGTCGCCATCTTTCTGCAGAGTCAATCGCTACAGACCTCCAAACTTCATGTGGCCTTCAGATTAGTTCAAGAACAGTGCATAGAGAGCTTCATGGAATGGGTTTCCATGGCCGAGCAGCTGCATCCAAGCCACACATCACCAAGTACAAGGCAAAGCGTCAGATGCAGTGGTCTAAAGCACGCCCCCACTGGACTCTAGAGCAGTGGAGACGTGTTCTCTGGAGTGACGAATCGCGCTTCACCATCTGGCGATCTGATGGACGAGTCTGGGTTTGGCAGTTGCCAGGAGAACGGTACTTGTCTGACTGCATTGTGCCAAGTGTAAAGTTTGGTGGAGTGAGGATTATGGTGTGGGGTTGTTTTTCAGGATCTGGGCATGGTCCCTTAGTTCCAGTGAAAGGAACTCTGAATGCTTCAGGATACCAAGAGATTTTGGACAATTCCATGCCCCCAACTTTGTAGGAACAGTTTGGGGATAGCCCCTTCCTGTTCCAACATGACTGTGCACCAGTGCACAAAGCAAGGTCCATAAAGACATGGATGAGAGAGTTTTGTGTCGATGGACTTGACTGGCCTGTACAGAGTCCTGACCTGAACTCGATAGAACACCTTTGGGATGAATTAGAGCGGAGACTGAGAGCCAGGCCTTCTCGTCCAACATCAGTGTGTGACCTCACAAATGCGCTTCTGGAAGAATGGTCAAAAATTCCCATAAACACACTTCTAAACCTTGTGGACAGCCTTCCCAGAAAAGTTGAAGCTGTTATAGCTGCAAAGGGGTGACCGACGTCATATTAAACCCTATAGATTAAGAATGGGATGTCACCTAAGTTGATATGCGAGTCAAGGCAGGTGAGCGAATACTTTTGGCAATATAGTGTATATGCCTCCAATATCTCCTCCTTTCTATTCTCCTGGATAAATATTTTTAAAGAAGCGTCTTTTTTTGTTTGTTTTTGTCATAAAAGCTTTCAAAGGTATTCTCAGTCCTTCTTTCCCTGTTCATCTTTTGGCTCTATGTATCTTAACTTTCCCTTTCTCTCCCCTTCTACGTCATTCTGTCACCAGGCTTCGATCTGGGTCACCTGCAGATCTCGAAGGAAAGGGTCAATAATGTTGTTCTGCCGAAATGGGCCAAATCCCCAGAGGACTTCATCTACAAGCACCGCAAAGCCCTGGTGAGATGCAGATTAAGAATGACTTTGTTCTTAAGGTAGGGGCGTGTCCAGAGGGAAAATCTAAAGCTATGATTGGCTATTTGCCAATTCAGAGTACAAATCAACTATACTGGCTGTTTTCAACAGGTTAATGGTAGTACGTTCAGTTGTAGATAAATACTTTGCTCTTTCCATAAATTATTTCCAAGCAAAAAGTCATGCACCCTGTCTAACTTGAAATGGACTTAACTGCCAATAAATGTATTTCTGCAGGTTTGCATGCAAATCTCTTAGTACTTAAAAGTGTGACTTTGCACACACAGTCCCTAAAGAATCAAGTTAAGAGGATTCATATGTTGCCAAATTGTTTTATTTACAAGTACGTATCATTAGGGGGGATAGAAAGGGTAAAGTCAGGGCCCCAGGAGGGCCACCCTAGTTCAGAAAATCTGGACACGCCCCTGTCTTAAGAGATCATTCTGGTGCATTAAAGAAAGATATTGAATGAACCCTAATGATCACCCAAACCTCGGCATCAGCAGCCATACGTGTGAATTTTAACTGTGTTTATGTTTTTGCAAGTTTACAACTACATTGTTTATTTCTATTCGGACAGGAGTCGGAGTACGTGTCAGCGCACCTCCACGAGTGGATCGATCTGATCTTTGGTTACAAGCAGAGGGGCCCTGCAGCAGTGGAGGCTCTAAACGTCTTTTACTACTGCACGTACGAAGGTGAAACATCCAGAACAGCTGCGACTGTAGACTTCTTCTGTTCCTCTGTTAGTTATTAGTGTCGATTTTTAATATGTTTCGTGTCGCAGGGGCCGTGGACTTGGACGCCATTACGGATGAGAAGGAGCGTAAAGCCGTGGAAGGAATGATCAGCAACTTTGGACAAACACCTTGCCAGTTACTCAAGGTAAAGACACGCTAAAACTGAAAGCACAGTTAAGTTTCTTTACTAATAGATTATATTTAGACTTGTCCACATGTGTGTCTGTTTAGGAGCCCCACCCTGTGCGTCTGTCTCAGGAGGAAGTGGAGAAGAGGAAGGCTCAGCTGGACTCGTGTCCCCTCAGCATGTTCGAACACCTCAGCGACCTCAAGTCCTTCTTCGTGGAGGTTTGATCTCTCACCTGCTGACAAAAACTGTCTGAACTGACTTGGTGTTTTCATTATCTTGCATGTTTTAATGAAAATATGCCACTGTCATATCTCTCTGTTGTAGGGCATCAGTGACAATGTGCCGCTTGTTAAGGCCGTGGTGCCAAAGAATCAGTCCCATTCCTTCATCACCCAGGGGAGCCCAGACACCATGGTGATCAATACTTAGACAGTTTGATTAAGTTTTCTACATTTCTAAGCTGTGGAAATTGTAAAAAAACTAAAAAAAACGGAGTGATTGAACAGATTTTGGTGTCTGCATTGTCTCCAGGTTACTGTTAGTAAAAACTGCCTGGTTGGAACCCATGGGTGGCTGCCTTACAACAAGAACATCTCCAACTACTTCACCTTCATTAAGGATCCGACTGTGTCCAACACTAAGTAAGAACACCCACAGCACATGATCTGATGCAGAAAATCTACAGCACAGTGCTGGCTGTAAACTCCAAACCCCGTCATCCCACCTTTTGCATTGACTTCTTCCTCTCTTCGTCGTCACTCAGGACCCAGCGTTTCCTCTCCGGGCCCTTTGCTCCAGGCGTGGAGGTCACAGCGGGGCTGTTTGTCATCTCCCACGATGGGAAGTTGCTTTTCAGCGGTGGGCACTGGGACAACAGCCTGCGGGTCACCTCGCTGGTTAAGGGCAAGACTGTGGGACAGCACATCCGACATATGGGTAAACACACGCACGCTTGCCTGGGTATCAGTGAAGAAAAGTCTGCATTTTGACTTGTGTCACATCCAGCACGAGGCCTCGTATGACTACATTCAAAGCAGTGAGCTATTCTTCACACTGCTGTCAGAGTTTGACCACCAGTTGGCTGCAAATATTAAGTTCTTGACTGAAAGGAAGCAAAAGTACAAGTTTAACCACACGCCTGCTGCTACTTGTGTGTGTATGTTCCAGTGTAAAGCCTACATAACAGATTCCATTCAGAGTCCTGACTCTCAAAACTGGAAATCTTGCAAAGTTTCTCGCTGACTACAATCACCTGATTATCAAAATAGATTACGTCGTATTTCCTGGTCTTACTAGGTTTATGCCGGTTACCGTCATGTGCTTTTCTTGCCTCTGACGCCTTTTCTTTTCACTCTTGTCAGAAACTTCTCCATCTCTCTTCCTCCGTCAGCTCTGTACAACGGTGTTCCTGTGTACTTCGCGGTCACACTGGCAATCCGTACCGGGTTGTTGTTTTTCCTTCTTCACTTAGCACTCTTCCCCGAATTGCTTCTTTTTTTTTCACGTGACAATCCACAGAGAGTGTGCTTGACTGACCTCGGTGTGATTTTTATTTCAGCTTATTTGAAATCTTCTTTTGCACTTTCCAGCTACTAAGATAATCTTTGGAGCCATGAAACATGGGGACTTAGTTTAGGATTATCAGAAGAGGAAATCGGCTCAGAATTGTCCCGATTATCTTGTAGTGTGTCCCCTGCTTTGTTTTCTTACTTTGTGTGTCTTCCATTCACCTGTTGCACATGTTTTCCCTATTCTATTAAACACAAAGACAAATGTCTTGAATTTTCAAACTGATTTTGACTCTGTTCATCGTGTGTTTTCACTTTCCCTCCAGACATTGTGACCTGCTTGTCAACAGACCACTGTGGCATCCACCTGATCTCTGGCTCCAGAGACACAACCTGCATGGTGTGGCAGGTTCTGCAGCAGGTTAGGACAACCATCATTGACTATATAACTGAATGATAATAATCTCTGTTGTTGTAGTTCTGGATGTTTCCACAGCTCTCTACAAACAAAGATACATCCCCGTCTGTCTGTCTGATTTGTGTCCTCTGTTCCTCAGGGAGGGGCTCCTGTGGGTCTTCATCCCAAACCAGTTCAGGTGTTGTACGGACACACAGATGAGGTAGTCAGCGTCAGTATCAGCACAGAGCTGGACATGGCTGTGTCTGGATCACGGGTAAGATCTTGCTCCCTAAGTTATTCGCTTAATCTCCTATGAGTGAAAGAATGGTGGCGCGACCTTGTGTGTTCTCAGAACTATTCAATCACATGCTTTGTTTGTGAACTGGAAAAACAAGTTAAGACGCTAACAGTGTCCTGAATGTGTGTAAGTAAGGGCGTTTGAATGTAAAGAGATTTACAGGGTTTTAAACATGATGTAATGTTAAATACCATCAATTAGCAGCAAGAAGAATCATGCATCTTAAACAAAAGGTTACAACGCAAGTTACAGCTTCTGTCATTTTGCTGAAAATGAAATAAATGTTGAGGCTTTTCTCTTAGCTGAATGGAACTTTTCTTTCAAATTAAAAGGTGTACAGTCATGATTGATTAGAAACTTGGAAGCTAAATATCATTTTAATTAATTGTTGACTTTTCTTTGTCATGTGTGTGTTTTAAAAAATGTGTGCTCCCGCTCCGTGCTGCAGGATGGGACGGTGATCATCCACACGGTGCGTCGGGGTCAGTACATGCGTTGCCTGCGGCCTCCCTGCGACAGCTCCCTGCCGCTCTCCATCCTCCACCTCGCTGTGTCGTGGGAGGGTCACCTGCTGGTCCACACCTGCGTCGAGGGCAAAGCAACACTCAAGGTTTTTTATTCCCACTTACAGATGCTGCATGGAAAGAGCGGAATCTGGATCTTGTAATTAGAAATGTACGATAGTTAGGTCGGACTTAAAGGACAGAAAGACTGACAGAAAAAGTAAACGCGTAGGAACTGGTGGAGAGGAGAGAGAGAGCGATAGAGCAAGTGAGAAAGCTGACCATTCAAGTCACACAGATGATTCTGGATGATGCACACGTGTACAGAGTGGCTGTGATTGGCTAGCTAACATTATTTGGTTGTTTGATTCAGGCTAACACAGGGGTCAGACACTTTTATTTATGTTTCATTGGCAACTTTACTCTGACCCAAATGTCCTTTAAAAAAGTGACTGAACTGAAACTGAAACTCGTTTTTATATAAACATGTTTTACTCACAGGTATTCTTTTCTTCTCCTAGGACAAAAACGCTCTACATCTTTATTCTGTGAATGGGAAGCACCTCTGCAGCGAGCCACTGAAGGAGCAGGTGACTGACATGTGTGTTTCAGGGGAGTATGTCATCATCGGCAGCGAGCAGGGATACCTGTCCATCCGAGACCTCTACAGGTAACGTCCTACACTTTCTCTTCAGCTGAATGAAAGTCAAATGTTGTTTGTTTGAAAGTCTGAAATAAGCCAGATGTAATTTCTGTATCTTTTCTCTCTTTGTAGTCTCTCTCTGAGTACGGAACCCATGGCCATGCGTGTGCCTGTGCGTTGTGTCTCCGTCACCAAAGAGCAGAGCCAAGTCCTGGTGGGCCTCGAGGACGGCAAGCTGATCATCATCGGAGTGGGCAAGCCGGCGGAGGTAAAGAACTCGCTGAGGAACTACATCGCACAGAGCCTGGAGGGATCGCCGCTCATGGCCTCTCCTCTGCTGGCCCCGCTCCGAGCTCGCTCGCCAACTCGCCTGCTGCACCAGCGCGACCAGCTGGTTTTCACCCCGACATCCTCTAGCAACCTCAAACCCTAGCAGCTCCGATCCCCCTCTCCTAACCCCTTCACACCACCGTACACATGTGACACACACACAGATAAAACCCGCTGCACACGTCACTGGTGTTGCAACACTCGGGCTCAATGTCCTCAAAGACCTTTTGAATCACCGTTACCTCTCCTTCTCAGGGATGGTTGTCGCCCACAGTCATACCTGTAGCCACCTGATACGCACACATTTAAATTCACGCCATTCAGAGTGAACACATTCCGTCAGCGCACAGCTGAGCAGACAACTGTGATATGAAAACAACTCATCCTGCTTACCTCATTCTGTATGTAGATTTGGCCATTGACCTGGGATAGATTCCGTCCCCTGCTGTTTACCCAAAGTGTCATTACGTTACGTGTCTGAGTGTACTCTACAAATAGAACAAATATGCTGTGAAACAAACGTATTAACGCTTCTGCAAACTCAAGCCATACTAACAATGTAGCTACAATCTAATAATGCAAACTAATAACGTAGCGCCAAGATAGACTTCGGTGTTTTATAATGTAAATAGAACGTAAGCGTAGATGTCGGAGGTCGATGCAGGTAGCCCCTCTGATGAGTTTGAATCACCGCACTGTTCATCGTTTCTGTTCAGATTGAATGAATCGAGCTTGATTTGTTTCCTTTAATTTCACTTGATTGCTTCAACGCTTCACGAGTAAATCAAGCTCAAATGATCTAATCGATCGCTCATGAATCATATCCCCCCTCCTTTTTCCCCCCGTTTTCTTTTACTTCACGCTTTTCTTTCCCCCACTCTCCCCCTCCTCCTCCTCCTCCTCTTCCTCCTCCACTCTTCCCAGATGCGTTCGGGCCAGATCACAAGGAAGCTGTGGGGCTCCAGGAGGGGACTGACCCAGATCTCCTCGGGGGGAGACGGCCTACAACACCTAGCGCGACTTAAAGCGACCACGCCCACACAACTCTCCCTGAGCCCTGCAACCCTCCCCCTCCACGCACATCCCACATTCCTGTCGTCCTGTTTGCCTTCATACCTGTCAATCACCAGACAAGTTGCTTTACTCTCTCTGAGGAGTCCGCTCTCTATTGTTTAATGACTTGTGTTGTGGTGCTTAAACCTTTTGAGCATCACAAAATCTACATTTCCACACGTGTCTGTTGTGTGTTTTTCTACGTGTTCATGTTCTGGATTGACCAAACAGCGCTGGCGCTGGCGTTCAAATCCAGAGGCAACATCGCATGACCACCAAACATACACGACATTACACTGTCTTATGTTTCCTCTCCAACCTGATCAGTGTAAATCTGACAGGATCCATCAGATAACGTTACTCATTGTGTGTGTGCATTTGCAGTGCAATACCATTCTCTGTCTAAAAAAAGTATAGTTTCAAGTGGCCTTTTTTGCCCCCCCCTTAGTTTGCATTTGACGCAGACAGACGGGCCTGTGCTCCGAAGGCGAAACCCTTCGTGGTCGCCTCACAGCTGCCACACAGCAGCCTTATGCAGTACGACAGCTCCATCACTCACAAGACCAAACTCTCTGCCTTTCCTATGCGTTTTCTAAATGTGTGTATATATGTGCGTGAGGGATTATTTCTTTGTCTTTTTCTTGACAGATTTATGCATGTGCCGATTAACTTGGAATCTGTTTGTACGCGTTGCATTTGTGGTCCATTTTTGAGATTAGGTCGCACAGTGATGGAGGACTTGTGCTTTTTTTTTTTTTTTTTACACTTGAACTGTGGACACAGCTGTCTTGTTTTGAAGATAGCCTCTGCATCATCTGTCTCACTTCTGAAAACACTACATTCTTAAACAGAAGAAGCTTCCATTACAGCAGTAAAGAGAAGAAGTCAAATGTTTTTAAGTTACTTGAAAAAAGACGTTTATTTATATGTAACAGTAGCAGTTTTTTAGATCACATTTTCCTCTATTGAATACAGACACTAGCATGGAACTCTTCAGACTGTTCAGACACCTGTAAAAGAAGGAGAAGGAAGAAATCCTCAAGGGCTTAATGAGATGTCAGTGTTCACAGCAATACAGCTCCGTCGCTGTCGATGCTTTCTTCCTGTTTTTCCCCCGTAAGCCATGCCTCTATCTCTCGTCTTCCTACAGTGGAATCACTCAAACTCCCTCCCTCTCCCACGTGAAACTGCAGTCCGCTCTCATCCTATCACCACGTGTTGTTTTTGTACATCTCATTGTCATTCCTGCTCATCGTGAAGTGACTGATTTTAGAGATTTATTGGGCATCTAAAATGTCCGCATGCCTCCTTTAAGTCGCTCGGGGGGGGAAAAATGTAGTTGGTGTGTGTGAATAGGAATTCTATGATATCCGACTAACACAAAAGAGCCGCAGTATGAAGCTCCTGTGGATCAGACTGTGTGATTGTTAGATAGTTTTGCACCATACCTGTTTGTGTGTGTGTGTGTGTGATTGAGTGTGTGTGTGAGGGCATGTTTATTTTTTTTATAGCCAAATTCTTTATTTCTTCAAATGTTTCTTACTCTGTGAACCTGGCGTTGGACACAGGTTATTTTTTCATGATATTGTAATTATTTAAACGTCACAGAAAGGACGAGTGCAAAAGGCCAAATCTGTGTCCTTCAAGAGATTTCTGTAAAAGGTCTTTCCACGCAGCTTTTTCTTTCACTCGCCCTCATTTGTTGTTCCGACAAAAAAAGACCACTGTTTGAGTTGTTCCACAGCTGCAACAAACGGAGTGCCTTTATTATCCCAGTGTGTGATCGACATAGATCAAGGCTCCTCTCATTGCTGACGCTTACAGTGCAACCCTGACCTTCTCGTCGAATCAAATCAAAGCAGCATTCCAGAAGTTAACCCTCCACCAAGAGGAACCGAGACTTATAGGACTTAAAAGCGAAGTACTATTTTGTGTCTTAGCAGCATTCTCTGTGACTGTCACCAAATGGATGTGTGTATATCTGTGATTATTTATGAATACAGTATATAATGTACAGCATGATTTTTATTTCAGCGTATTTGAAATGTACTTTTGCACTTTCCAGGTACTAAATTGTAACAAATTGTTTTAACTTGGCTCCCTAATCTGTACAAACTGCTTTGTATACACAGGTGGAAAATGATCATTAAAGTCTTGTCTAAATTTAAATGTGGTTAAATGCATTTTTGATGAATCAGTCTTTACTTGGCTGTGGCTCAGTGGTAGAGTCGGTCGTCTCCTGCATCCTCGTGTCTGATGTGTCCCCAAGTTGCTCCCGCTTCTTTGTCAGCGTATGAATGTGTATGAATGGGATTAGTTAATACTGATGGACTCTTTACATAGCATCCTCTGCCATCAGTGTGTGTAGGTGTGACCTGCTCAGAAGACTAGAAAAAAAGAATCACTCCAACAGATGTAATATGCCAGGTTTATTCAAGGGAACACAGACCGATGCATTCAATGTCATCCAAACTGAATGGAAACAGTTGTCTGTAGGAAGGAGAAAGAATAGTCGAGAAGAAACAAACCACCTTCTTAATGCTGTGTTTGTTTATGGTTTTCATGCAGTGATCGGGAACGAGCAGATGGACGCTCTCTTCAGTTCACAGTCGGCTGCAGTCCACCAGCTCTGATCTGCAAATAGCGGTAGGGACAGTTTCAGAAAAGAAAAACTCTCACATATTCCTCAGGGTTAGCCTCAGACCTTCTCCATTGAAAATGTGCAGTATAGGTGAACTAAAGGGACAGATGAGCGAAGCGTTATTTCCAAGAGACTTTCCCAGTTGCCCTTTGTGCCACAGGGCAAAGATACCCTCCTTCAAGTTAATATTTTAATATCTTATCGACTTTCCATGACGCAGCCTGAGACTTACCTAAGCTTTGACTCATAACCTTTGAAGTAACAGTGCAGTTAAAGCAATGTTGTTTCATACAGGTCAAAACTAGTTGGGTTTTGAAGTTACGCACTCGCACTCCAATGGTCAGTCATATTTTTGTCGTAATGCTTCACATCTTACCTATCTTGAACATCTCCACACAAACAGGTTTATCAGTGTGAATGTTGGGGTGACCCGGCATCCAGTCGCTGTACTTCCACTCCGACCCATCCACCCATGATGCCTTCTGATTCTGAGGAGTGCAAAACCAACACATGTACAGTTTTAGAAAAATATGCACTTATATAAGCAAGTAGTAACAACTCTGTTGCAACTGAGGGCCCCTTTAGACGCTAATACTAAAGAAAGGGCTCAGAGTTGTTTCTACTTTGTGTACTTTGAAGTCCAGGAACAGATGGAACATGTTAAAAGAAAAGTTGAGGGGTCAATGTTCTACCAAGGTAAGAATAACACTATCTGTCTTGTTGATACCATATCTGATGACACTCTCCTTGACCTTAACGCTGTGTAAGAGTTGGTCCCAAAGTGCTGGCGTCAGAAAAGCAAGAGCAGCTAAAACATCATTCTGTGTTTCTGATATTACAATATGGCTTAAAAAAAAGTTTACTGTCAATTCGCTTGTACTTTTTGTGTGGGAAAAAGACACTGGGTACTGGTGAGAGTGGTTTTCATTACTAAGACAAACTTGCCTTGACCATGCCTCCCAGCCAGGTCAACATGGGGTTACTCTCACCACCTTCGGTCACAAGGGAGACCAGACGTGAATGCAGATCGCCATTTGTTACGGATGCAAGCTCAGCATTTGGTGCAAGAGCTCTGCATAAGTCCTGGAGAACATGTGCAAAGAAAAGAACACGATTTCATGTGTAAAGCCACGAACAGTCAGAATTTAAGGATTAGGGTTAAGGCTTTAGAGGTGAAACAAAACGAAAGTTCACAAGGCTTTTGTCCATGTTTTTTATATGAAAAGTAGTGTCTAACCTGTGCATCCTGAAAGGCAAGTGGAGTGGGGTTGAACTCGTAGCAGTTTCCATTGATGACCTCCCCTTTACACGCCACAGTCTTTGTTTGGAGCCTGAAGGTGGAGGGTTCAGTTCCCTGTCTAAAGCCCTCTGGGATTGATCTCACAGGTTCTGTTCCCTGTCTGAAACCATCTGGGATTGTTTTAGCGGGCTCAGTTCCCTGTCTAAAGCCCTCTGGGATTGATCTCACAGGTTCTGTTCCCTGTCTGAAACCATCTGAGATGGAAAGAGCAGGCTCTTCTTCACGCGTAAGAGCATATGAGGCTGACAGCAAGGGTTCTGTTCCCTGTCTGAAACCATCTGGGATTGATCTAATGGGTTCTGTTCCCTGCCTAAAACCATCTGGGATTGATCTCATGGATTCTGTTCCCTGCCTAAAACCATCTGGGATTGATCTAATGGGTTCTGTTCCCTGTCTGAAACCATCTGGGATTGATCTCATGGGTTCTGTTCCCTGTCTGAAACCATCTGGGATTGATCTGACGGGTTCTGTTCCCTGTCTGAAACCATCTGGGATTGATCTAATGGGTTCTGTTCCCTGTCTGAAACCATCTGGGATTGATCTCATGGGTTCTGTTCCCTGCCTGAAACCATCTGGGATTGATCTCATGGGTTCTGTTCCCTGTCTGAAACCATCTGGGATTGTCTTAACAGGTTCAGTTTCTCGTCTGAAACCATCTGGGATTGATCTCATGGGTTCTGTTCCCTGCCTGAAACCATCTGGGATTGATCTCACGGGTTCTGTTCCCTGCCTGAAACCATCTGGGATTGATCTCACGGGTTCTGTTCCCTGTCTGAAACCATCTGGGATGGTCTTAACGGGTTCAGTTCCCTGTCTGAAACCATCAGGAAGATGATTATCAGAGGCTTCCTCCACACGGATCCAACCATCACCGTTCTTCTGGGCTGGAACATCTAAAGGTACTGAATGACATAAAGCTGAGTCATTACTATGCTAGCTGCTATGTGATGCTATTGTTGGAAAACTGTTGCTTCAGTGTCAGTTCTTAAATCAGCATTTGAACATGCTAACTTGCTAACATGCGGATTTTAAGTTCACTAATTTCACTTTTGCATGCAAGCACCTTGACATGCTAACATGCTAATTAGCACTATGACACTGATGGGAACATCATTTTTGAGCAGAATCTAAAGTATTAGAAACATTGAATGTTTAATGAGATGCTAGTACTCAGGCAGCTTGTTAGTATGTCCTCTTTGAAAGAACTGATGAATACATTTTGATTACAATTTTACAATGCTCACCCTCCTCCATTGGCCAGTGTCTTCGCTTCATCTCTCCAAATCCTTTTCCCTGAGAAGGAGGCGTGATATCTAGGAAAGGAAATATGCATATGAGAAACAAAAACGCTTTGCAATGCTCCTGATATTTATTATTTATGGAATTTTTTGGCTAATGAATATACTCAAATAGATTCTTCAATTTCCATAGTTCCATTTAATGAACTGCTCAAATTAGACAAATTACCTGAAAGGAACCGAAATGGGTTCAAGCATTAAGTTCTACATTAGCTTTGTTTATATTCTTACCCACTCTCCTCTCCATCTCACTGATGTAATCCTGAACTAGGCCGGTGTTGAGGTTAACGATGAATCTCCTGGAGGGCTCGGTACCTTGTCGAAAGTCGTGAGGAATCGGCTTACGGATGTCAGAGTGTTCAGTGCCCTGTCGAAAGCCATCAGGCAGCTGGTAGGTGGAAGCCGTCTTCCGCAAACTTTTAGGGTTTGCGAGTGGGGCAGCCTGGAGGCCTGTGAAGGATTCAATAAATTGTTCTTACAAGAATATACAAATGTTGCCTTTTTTATTAATTATTAACCACTGTGCCAGAATTATTTGTAGGCCAAAGCTCTTAAGTAATAAATCAACAAATGTCAAAGTCTAACTTCTGCAGAGATGAATTGCTCTGATTACATGGATGTTTGCCGCAGTCATCTTTTCTGACGGCAAGAAACAAAGCCACAATTGAGCAAGACAAGGCCAAGATTAAATATAACTAACGTCTATAGTCCTTCATTGTGTTGAACATGTCGATCAATGTCCTCATTTTGAAGCTACAAAGTTCAAATTATGACAACGTAAACTTTTTTTAAATTTGGATTCTGAGATTTCTTTATGATCACCAGAAAACAAAAAACAAATCAAGTTATGATCCCTCATAACGAGCTGTCACCTTGTACTATATTAGCTCAATTTTTAAATTTAAAAAAGCAGGAAAATAAAGCTCCACGGCCGTTTGTGATTACATGACCACTATCTTCAGTATACAAATCTAACAATGTCAAGTTTACATGATTAACCGTTAGACATTCTGTTTTTAGGATAACGCAAATGCTGACAATCTGCAAATTAAAGCATCCAATAATTCATGGTACAAAAGTGAAGTGCTTTCAAAGGTGTTTTCTAATTCAGAATGATTGCGTTACATTTTTAAACATAAGAGAGAACTTACCTGACAGTGTCAGGAGTAGCAGCACTAACTTGAGCATCCTGTCAACACTAGAACAAACAGAGCAAATGTTCACACAAGTCTTAGTTGCACTTAAGCTGATGTTTCTTTCTCTCCCCTCCCAGTTCTGCACAATCAACTGGTAATCTGGAAACAGTTGCAGTGAACACAAGGAGTGTAAGTTTGTGTTGCTCACCTGAGACAGCAGCAATGAACACTGAGCCACTTTGTACAAGCAGCATCCCGTTTATAAACCCACCACCTCGATCATAAAGCCATAATGAAGTTATTGATTAATTGTATCAAAGTATTTGATGCCCTTTGGCCTCAGGTCTCAGCCCAGCAGGTTTGAACACAGCACAGATACGACAGCAGATAAAAAGGTACAAACTGTGATGACCTTTGACGTAAAGTAGTCACCACACAAAAGGGTCAGTGTTTCATGACATGCTACACTGAACACAACATGTTTTCTAGGCCTTGTTCGTATATTTGAGGTGAATGGCACTCGGTTTAATCAAGGGTAGCTCAATCAATATTTTGAACATTGCCAGAGAGTGGAGATGACAACACATGTGAACATGATCAACGAGACTGGTGTTCACAAAAGTTTGGTGTAAGGGTAGACTATTTGGATTCATTTTCAGAACTTCATTGTTACACATCTTGTGCTGTTAGTGCTGCAACTTTAAGACATAGATGTATGTACTGTAGGAGTGCAGTCCAAAGATATACTATCTTATATCAGTTCTTCATGGAGGGTTCTTCTGTGTCTGGCTCCTGCTGTGTTTGCAGTAACATCGGCTAACTGCTGCTGAGGGAATAACCATGAGCAATGTATTTAATTCGTTATTGTTTATTAAACTTGTTGCTCTCGTGAGAAAGTCTCTAAAAGGGTTGTGTGCTTAAGCTTATTTTTCTGTCCATTTTGCAGGAAAGATGTCGTCCAAATCGTGAAAGGCTGTGACCATTAAAGGTGCACTATGTAGATTTGGTAGTGAAATGTGTGAAACAATTCAATGCTATATCTTCTGAACTAAATACACAAACTTTACTTAAAGGAAATTGGGGGGGGAAAATGGGTCCCTGGACACAGTTTGGAGCTAAAAAGCTACCAGGAGAGTTCCTATTTCACTGTCGCAGACCCCCCACCATAACTTCTCTCTTAGCATTTTATCTTCAAACAGTTACAGGGACCAAACTTTCCTCTGAGGACAGTTCATGTTTAGAGTTATGAACATATACCACAGAATCTGTACATTTCTCCAACTTTCACATTTCTTTACCAAAACTACATAGTGCAACTTTAGTGAGCAACACTTGTGCGTTTCGGTTTGAATACTCAGTGACACGGCGGGGTTGTGTCAGCCTGCTGAAGTGAACTCTCCCATAGCGAGAAAGACTCTTATTCAATCTGCCGGCTGACGCTGTGACACAAAACCAACACACGAACTCTGCTGACTCTCTGATTGGCAAACTTCCTCATGCATGTGTAATGGGCACACAACTCATTCTCTGCTGGCGCCGTCAGATTGCGTAAAGTAACAAGCACACGACGGGAAGCGTGTGATTGGACTTTCAAAATAAAAGTACTGCCCCAATGGGTTGGCAGAGGAGCGCCTTCTATACGTGAAATTAAGTTGATTTGAAACTCTGTTTGGATATTGATGCATGTGGTTTTAAATATACATGTTACTCAAAGAAACTACATGTTTTGTTTTAACTAATAGGCATACTGGCACGACATGGTTTTGCTATAAAAAGTGCCCTTGAGTTTTGTTATTATTATTTTATTTCATTTTAAATTACACACTTTCGCCACTTAAAAAACGTGCGAATCCGAAAAAAAACCCACGAATTTAAATATGACCTTTATACCTATACTAGATTCATCGCAAAGTGTACGGCAATTAATGTAAAGTTGCACAAATTTGGTTGCTAGAGCTTTTATTTTGAAGTCATGACCGGATGTCGTGTTGTTTTCCATGCCAGGAAGTACATCAGAATAATCACATTTGCTATTTGACCGCATAAACTTGTGTGGTTTGGTAACAGCCGATACTCACTCTATCTCCTGTAGCTGTTTATCAAGAGCCTATGAGGTTAATGTGTTGGTACCTCAGACAGCTGACACTTACTGTATGTTTTAGGTTACGCAATGAACGTGACAGTGACAGAGTGACTTCTTGTATATAAAGACAAGCTAGTTCGGCTAGCTATCTCGCTCGGCTAAGACAAACCATCTTTGGGGACACTCTGTTCGTTAGTCGACAGAAGTGGACTGTGTAACCCAGCGTGCAGAAATTCTTTTGGACATTTTACCACCTGCACTTCAAATGGCTTTGGTAACAGCTTTAAGAAGACTTGCTCACGTAAGGCTACGAGAGTATACTCTGAAGACGGCGGCTGTCACTTCCAGTGCCTGGCTGACTGGTCATAGGAGTTTCACCACCGGCACACAGTCTCTAAGGTAAGAAGCATTTCTGTATCTCAGGGTAAACTCCATTAAAGTCCACCTCTTGTGAGGAGAGAGCTGCACGCCAAACCCCATTCAAAAAAACATGCATTTAAATAACACCTTTATTACCAGCACACGCTGAGAAGCGCTTTCATAATGTCCACAATGCTGTCTGTCGAAAGGGTCACCTTAAAGTGAGGCACATGTGTTGGTCACACCTGACGCAAAGCACGTTTTAAAGTTGTATAAACGTGTTTATTGTCCCCACAGCTGATCATTCACTCTCACCACATGTAGAGGAAGCCGCTAGAGTCCAAATGAATAACTGCATGAAACTCTGGCTTGATTTGTTAAACTTTTTGTTTGGGCTGAACTGTTCTATTTTAAGATAAGTTATCTAGAGTCAACAAAGGGAACACACATGGCTCATCGAAACATGCTGAAATCCGTCTCAAGCTTTCTTATAAACCCAACATGATCAGGGTGTAAAACTAAGTGCCACTGAATAGCAAAACTTTTCAACCTTGATTTCTTAGAAAAGGATTACTGAACCCTGGAAGAGGCTTAACAACTCCCAGTTTCACAAGGCTGAAAGGGATCCATCCTTCTGTTCAGGTTCAAGGCTTTTTGACAAGGTTAGGCTTCTCAGGGCCAAACCACCTGTCAGACTTGTTACTCAGATTTGATGTGCTGGACTGGCCTTAAACTGGCAAACACCGGCCCTGACCCCTCACATAACTGTCACTTTCAAAAGTCCACCCTGGTGATCAACGTTTCAGGCCGATGTTTCTGCGGCTTTGGCTGCTTTTTTTTTGTTTTAAAGGCTTTACCGTTTATCCATAAGAGGGTATGGATAAACGGTTTAAAATTGACATGTTGTAAAGCGAATACAAAGGGGTCCAGCTGGTCCTGAGATTTCAAAAGGTTCATTGAGTTTGTTATGAATAGAAATCCATAGGATTATATTTCTGAAGTTCTTTGTTGTTGCAGCCTGGCTGTGATGCTGCAGAACTTGACAGCGTCATTGTTTTATAGTTTTCAGTAATCAGAGTAATTCACTCATCAGAAGCAGCAGAGATGATTGGATTTGGTGTTTTCATTGTGTGGTTAAGGGGATCTCACCATTGTTTCTGATGTGGAGCACCAACGGAGACGTAAAGGAGTCCTACTAGAGTTTGCACAGCCTCATGTAGTTAAATCAGACTGGAAACGTTTGCACCTTAATGTAATTCCCAGCACACACACAAAAATCCCTGCAGTGAAGTAGTTATTCACGTACAGCTCATATGAAACGTTGTTCATTTAGTCTTTTCATTGGGACGTGTTGTGAGCCAATCGACTCGAACGAAGAAACAACCTTTACAGTTATTAGAGGCGTCAGTATTCATTTTACAGTTTGGAATAGTTTCCTTTGCCTTTTATTGACACTTTTACTTTGAAAAGCGTTAACTAAAGAAGTGTAACATACCTACCCCACCTCATGTTTCCTGCATATTGTGCTGTGACCTTTCTGACACTTAATAAAACACACATTCCTACATTTGTCCAACTCTGGTTTTCTTTGGGTATCAACCAACCATTATTCCTATCACCAAACAGTGCTGGGCAATTAAACAAGGTTTCAATTTCAATTACTTTATTAGCTCCCCACAATCATGAAAACAAGATCATTGAGATTAAACGATTACCGTGCCGCATGCCATGTCGCGCTCGTTTTGCACAGAGGTTTTATTGTTGTTGTGTGGATATAGTTATTATAATTATAATAAAACACTATCACAATTGTCACAACAAATGTAAATGATGTTCTTTAACTTCCCTAAAAATACGAACCCAATTGGCCAGATGGTGGCGCTGTAATTAAGGAAACAAAGCCCCTCATACCTAAAGTTGGAGTTGAAGTTGGACACACAGGTCCAGCTCATTCTGCTCTAGAAAAAATGTGTGGGCAAATTTTCAACAAAATGCATGCACTGGGGGTAATTATTAGTCCGAATCTAAAGTGTCATATTGATTGACGGAAGTGGGCACAAACATATTTCCTCATAAGTCAAGATGCCTTTGATTAATCCTGATGAAACTGGCTGCAGACATCTTTGGCTGTTTCCTGAACAAACGCATCGTTTTGTCAAAACAAAGGAAAACTAATTCTTCTAACATTCATTTCTTCATCTCTGTCTTCGTCTCAGGTCAGACAACAAGGTGATGATCCACTTCATCAACAGAGACGGGGAGAAGATCACAGCGAAGGGCTCGCCAGGAGACTCACTGCTAGATGTTGTCATTAATGAAGACCTCGACTTTGATGGCTTTGGTACGTACACACACACACGTCATACAAGAAGACAATGATAGCAGATACTGAGCGGTATCTCATCCATCAGATAGGTTATCAAAGTGTGTGTGTGTGTGTGTGTTGCTGGCTTCAGGAGCGTGCGAGGGCACCCTGGCATGCTCCACATGCCATCTGATCTTTGACGAGGACGTCTACAAAAAGCTGGGGCCAGTCACAGATGAGGAGATGGACATGCTAGACTTAGCCTACGGCTTGACTGACACGTAAGTGACGCTAACTCAAACATTCACATATTGGTCAAGTTTCTATTTAGGGCCAAAGAGGAAATGATTCAATCAGGCTACTCGTCGTTATTTGAATACTCATTCAGTGTGTTTCTTTGTCATCAAACGGGCTTGACAATGTAAGCCATGACACACGCTGCATTATGCTGATGAGCTAGTTACATGGATGTAATGAGATTTGTCAAAGCTGATCAGTTAATCAGAGAAGGACAAAGAAGTAAACACAAGAGGACCCGTCCTCCTCTGTTGAAGCAACCTCTATTTACATTTCATTAACCCATTCAGACCTGATGAGAGCGATGAACATGAGTGCAAAGGACATTTTAATTTATGGTTAAAGCCAAGTCAGATCTGATACGGAGGCTGAGACTAAGATTTTAGTAAACAATGAAATTCTGTGCAGTTTTTCTGAAACCCCTCAGCTTCTGGGAGGTTGATTTCAAACGTTACTTCGGTTTTAGACGGCGTCTTTTTAGGCGTTCAAGGGTCTAAACGGGTAAAAAAAAACAGCTGCTAGAACTCTTTAACCAAATAAAAATTCCCCAATGTAACAATGTTTAGTTTGAAGAGGACTCGTGCTCTTTTAGGAATGAATATCTTTTTGAATGAGTAAATACCTGACATTCATTATTCAGCTGCCTGCTCTCCTCCCTCTCTTTCTATACGAGTAAGATTATCTTAAAAAAATATAAACCTACCTACCTTTGACTAAAGAGAGTACATTATAGGACTCAAGTACTATAAATTGTTTATTATAAGAGCCAGACCGATTAATCGTTCAGCTGATAATACCCGCCGATACCAGCATATCACGTGACTATCAGTATCGGCTGATTTTATCGCAGATATGCGCCGATATTACTCGATTTATTCACCAGTCAAATAGCATTTCATTTGAGTTTCGTTGAATTACACTAGAAGTTCTCTTTCTGGCTGTCACCAGCAGAGGGCGCTATTTGGATTACAACCAGCATTATCACTCTCGTGAGTGACCATCTTGTCTAAATTCTATATCTTTGATAATTGCATTTGAGGGGTCAACGATGTTCATGTGTCTATCTCTACAGATCGAAGATAGATTTAGGTATCAACTCAGAATAAATGTTAATGTTGCCCTTTAACTTTTTGTGAATAAGAGACTGTTTGCTAACAGATCGTCATGTTGATGAAATATATCAATGATTGCAGGTTTTGGATAAACTTCGGAAGATTTTTAACGAGAACAGAACTTGTTTCCCCCTTTCATTTGAAGGATTATTGTTTGGAGTTGGTAGCCTTCATCCAGAGTGAAGATTGTCTCCAGTTCTGTGATTAGCAGTGAGATCTCTGTTCATGTAAAAACAAAGACTGAACATTTTCCCCACAGATCTCGTTTGGGTTGCCAGATCTGTCTGACCAAGTCCCTGGAGGGCGTCGTGGCCAGGGTTCCCGAGAGCGTAGCGGACATCAGACAGAGCCAAGACGGCTCCTCCTAACAGGGAACGTGTTGTTGCAGAGAGTGTGGTGGTGCCTGCTCAGAACTGAGGGGTACGTTATGTATGCGCAGCGATACATGATGGTAGGTGTGAAATCTGTCGGCACTGCTGCATCTGCTCTCCGTCTTTTTTAACAAAACCAAACACATTTCCAGCTAGAGGAAACCAGGACATAAGAATACAGAGCTTTGACTCAACAGACGAATTCCCTTTTTATAGAGAGAGAAAACATTTCTTAGACTCAAACTGTAACTTTCAGTGCACAGGACAGTCTCTGGAACTTAGAGAGGAGCTTGTTGTCCTAGTGTGAAATCAAATAATGAGATATTAACTCTGGTCCAAGACAGACATGATGACATCATATAATCAACCCTGTTAATCTGCACTGATTTTATATGTTCATTTTAATCACTATCAGAAGATGACACAGGTTTCAAGTCTCAAACAGTAATTAGCTCCGTCATTGTTCAAGCTCTCTACGTTTTTAGCCCCGCCCCTCCATTAGCAAAAGTATCTTTTGCTTTTCTCGTTTTTATGAACTACATCCGACTGTTTTCTTCGCTAACCAACCTGTGACTGAAACGTTTGATCTAACAGTTCTCGACGCCTTAAAGATTGTACCGATGCCGACCTATATTTTATTCTACCCATGTATTACCCCGTCTGTTGTTTGTTTGAAGCCACCATGTAACCGTATAATTTCATCATGTGATTGTACATAGCTAGAACACACACATATATATCCATGTATAGAGGGAAAAAGAATGTAATAAAGGAAATCACCTTTCTAATGGCGTGTCAGTTTTTAGATGTTTGAAATGTCTTCCAATAATGACGTCATAATCACATTTTCACATGGAGGTCATTTTATTTGCAAATACAGATTTGTTGGCGCGTTAGCTTAGAATGCATGCAAAAAGAAAGGAGGTATAGACGATGTGTTAAAGCAACAGTGTTAAGCAGGTTCAAGCGGCCTAAAGTAGAAAGCTTTAATAACGTGACTATATTCCCCACATGGGATCATATTTACATATTACAAACACTGGTACGCCACATGCGATTACTTACATCAAGTCAGGCTTTTGTGAAAACCACACAGTTGGCACCTACACTGCATACCTAGAAACTTAGACGTGTTTGAAATGTGTTCACTGTAAAGAACACTAAAACTGTTTTTAAAAGAGCAAAGCTACAGCCAGCACAGCTCGTCGTGTAGAAGCGTCAGTCATGTAACTTCCAACGACGCCAAAATTGGCAATAAGCAGTTCAAACATTCAAAGAGACGAAGAAGGACGCACATGAAGCATGATCTTCCATTAAAGCATAAATATATCAAACTCAACTTCTGCTAATTTGGAATACATTGAAATGAAGCTCACAGTAACACAAGTGATGATGACTGTTAAGCTGTTATGTTCGACACGCTACTCCGAATATGACCTGTGCAAAAAGCAAAGTGCAGTTCTTGGCAAATCTCTTGTGTACTCAGGCTGCATTTACACTACAGTCCAAGCCTAACAACAACACCAGTTTTCATTAGGGTTAGGGTGTCTGCTTTGGATTATGTTCATATACTGTGCCATTGGTTTTTGAGAACTTGCCAACAGAACTTTACAGAGTTTAGCGGAAGTTGGTTCTGTGTTTTACAAAACTACGATTCACAACTTTAAAGTTACGAGTGTCGACTCTAAGCTGTACAGCGAAATGTAAGGGGGAAAGTTACATCGAAGAGAACATGCAAAACAATGACATCCGAACATCATGCTTTGACCAAATGTGTAAATGTTTTCTGTTACCTGATGTGTGTTAACAGATTCAAAACTCCAAACTGGATTCAGCTGAGGTGACATGATCCAGTGAAACCTCAACACTCTTAGCCATATCACTGACCGACATTTAGCAAAGAGTACGGTGTATACCTGCTCTTTATTTAAAGCGTCTTAAGTTAACATTTGTTTGTGAATTGGCGCGATACAAATAAAGATTCTACTTGTCCAAGATTTTAGAAGGCAACATCCGGTAGTTTTAATTGGCAGGTTTCAAGTTTGGCCCGATCTAGTTTGAAACACAATCCAACACTTTAAACTTAGATTCTTTTTTTTTCTTCGATTTAAATCATGTTAAAAAAGTAGTTTGACTTCTGTGTGTAAATCCAGCCTCGAGAACATTCAAGCAAAAACGTACATTCCCTGATTGGCAGTAAGCTCGAGGCAAAATCAAAAGGTACCTACCTACCTAAAAATTGACCTTTGCCTTGTGGGAAATTAATTTTCAAACTGCTTCTTCTACAACAGATTAACAATTAGTATCAAGTCCACAGACTAAGGCAAATATTAAGCACAATTTAAGGGTCTGAGAACACAACAAAAAGCAGTTATTTATAAGTTGGCAAGTATAATAACCATATTCGTTCTTAGCTAGGTAGCTAGCTAGGTATTATGTCCATTGCAGGTAAGTGATTCTGCCTTACTCCAGGTCGCAGTCAGAATTAGACAAAGGATTCTTCAGCAAACAGCAGCTGGTCAAAGTCTGGTTCTGCTGTTGCACCACTGCATCTCTTAAGCCATTCCCTGCGACTCTCCACCAGGGCCAGCGCCACCTGCTGGCTGCTCTTGGGGTTACTATGTCGGTGAGAGGAGAAGTACTCCTTCACTGCTTTGGTGTCATAAGGGGTGAGGCAGAAACGGGCCTCTGATGTCTCTCCCTGCCAATCTACGTCAGTCACCTTCAGTCCTGGGTCGCTGGGCAGCCTCGCCCTCGTAAGGCTGGAGGCTCGCTCTACAACCTGCCACCCTGGTTCTGAAACGCGGCGCTGTTGGATCCTGGCTTTGGGTTCCTCGTCCACAGAGTGAGACTTGTTTTCCTTGAGGATGGACAGAGATGGCGTACTCTTCTTGTAAAACACAGACGGCGACGGCTGTTTCGGGTCATTCCCTTCACTTTTTGCTGTGTTCCCCCAGTTGGTGATACCTCGTCCAACATTGGTATGGATGTCGCTAGCCTGCCTGTCTGTGACCTGGGAGCCTGTGGCCTTTAACCTTGTGGATATGGGAAAATGTAGACTACCTGTAGAGCGGTGGTGGGAAGGGGGGCTTGATGAATTCTGTTTAAGCTGACGAATATTGTGGGTCTCCTTGCTCGGGCATCCTCCTACATGTCCCCTTCGTCCTGCATCTTTTGAAGCTCCACAGGTAGTTTTGGACGTGGCATTACACCCATAGATCAGTTTTCCTCCTTCCATTTCCGCTTCTTCTCTTTCCTCTGGGGAGACTTTCCCAAGGGTGAATGACTCAGTGGGTCCTCTCTGTAAATGGAAAATATACACATAGTATTGAGCTTCAATGGCTTGTTGAGTTTTGATCTGGTGTTATCTGCTTCTAGAGTTTTTCAGATTGACCCATGTTTCCCACAGCTGATGCCGGTCACGCCCTATCGGCTCTACACTTCTGTACCCAGGGAGTCCTGTCTTTGGTGGCAACAGTGTTCTTAAGGTGTTTAAGGGAA
The DNA here is from genome assembly GCA_020745685.1 of Tautogolabrus adspersus. Classification (NCBI taxonomy): domain Eukaryota; kingdom Metazoa; phylum Chordata; class Actinopteri; order Labriformes; family Labridae; genus Tautogolabrus; species Tautogolabrus adspersus. Next base: position 2,505,926 of record CM036557.1, read on the forward strand.
TGTGGCAAACGCTGGCTTCCTGTTCTTCACCAATCTCCCACTGATCTTTTCCTGAAAGTTAGTTTTATTGAAGAATCTATTTTTTGCGTAAGTTTCCTTTACATGATGGTCTTTTATCTTTCAGTCACATTTCCCTTGAAACAAATCCCTCAAGATTTGACTACTTTTATTTGAGTGAAAATAAATGAACTATACAGTTTATCGTTTATTTTTCAGAATCTGGATTATTTTACTCACCCAAACCGTGTCCTCTTCTTCCTTCTCCAAGTTGTCTTGTTGCCTCCGACTTTTCTTCAGCCAAGAGTTTGGGTGCAGGTTGCCACAGCTTTTCAGGGTCTCCCAGTTTTGCGTTTCTTTGGGTGAAGATGCTTTTTGACAAGTCCCAAGGTCTCTGTGTCTGGCAGAGGTCAGAGCAGAGCTTGCGGTCAAAGTTGGAGAGGTGTTGGAAAAGGGAGCTGATGAAGAGTTAAATGGCTGTTGTGTCTTTGTCTCTTCCTGTCTGGTTGCAGAGGTGTTGTCAAAACTAAGGGAGTCCGAGGTGGAACCGGTGGGTTCAGGGGAGTTTGGTGGGCTCTCCTTCAGAGCTGTTGACTGCAGACCATGCAGGTTGAACATTGACTCACCTCCACCCCTATTGGCAAGATCCCTGGATGGAGCAAGTATGTGAAATGTTGGCTTCTTGGAAAACTCCTCTTCATCATCATCACCAGTGAGGGCATCAGTGCTTGGCTGGAACTTGGCCATGTATGCTATAGCTGGCTCCGAGCACCTCCGCCGCCGCTGTCCGTGCCGAGGATCGAGGGACAGCCACTCCAGGTTGGAAGTTGTGTTCACGGTCTGAACATTCTGGAGGGGACAGGAGAGTTCTGGTTCGTCTGTCCTAGTTTTGGTTTTTCCTGGTGGTTGACACTTCTGTTGTGTATCTGGCTCTATATCTTGGTCGTAGTCGCTAAACGTTAAGATGGAGTCCAGGCTGCCTTGAAGCGCCTTGGGTTTAAAGTGCTCTCTGCTGTAGAAGCCTGGAGACCCACCACTGCTGTTGTCCAAATCGTTCTCCAGACTGTCGTAGGAAGAGTCCGTCAAAGAGTACTGCCAGGAATCTGACGGTCCAGAGAAGAGATGAAAAAAGGATGCAGAGGAAGAGATGATTACTTTATAAAGCCTAGAGATATTAGAAGTTTGAAAATAAACTGCTGCGTTTTCAGTAACATACACCCTGATTACTAAGGGTATCAACATGCTCTTGGGTTATCAGATCGCAAGTGGACCCCTTTGAGTATAGGTGTAAACACACCCAGTAACGCGTTGTGATCCAGTTACTCTGGCCACATTCTGAGGTGGTCTGGGTGCATTTCATCCCTCTCCAGTTTAAGTCTTAAAACCTTCAGACAGTTGTCATATTTTAGATGTTTCCCGTACCTGATCCCATCTCTTCAGTGTTGACCTTTTGCGGTGGCCCTCCAAACAGCGTTGATGGATTTTCCCTCAGAATCTGCTGACAGTGTTCAATCATAAACTTCACCAGGTCGCAAACCTGCACCAGGAAAAAGGAAGGGAAAAGCTTTACATTTCAGTAGTGTTACAAATGATTTACAAATTTACCAACAGTGCAACGTTTATTACAAAAGTCATCGTTGTTCTTTGTCTAACATGCAGGAATGTTTAGTACCGGTACTTTCTGGAACAGCAGAACTTTAATGTGCTTTCTAACTAGCTGATTCAAGCCTTTCCTAAAAGAAGAGCTTGGTGTAACAATTCACTCATTAGAACAGGAGGTAAACATGTTCTTAACTAAACATGAACTAAGCACAATAAGAGTCTTTAGAGTTAGCAGTTGTCTTCCTTAAAGTATAAAAATCCCCTGAGAATGTGAAAGTCAAACCTGCATCTTTTTGCTTTAATCTGTACACAAAAAAAGGTTTTGCTTCCTTCTCTGACCTTCCTAGTTCCTTCTCCTTCCACCTCGGGGCTACAAGGCAATCCCGGAGGCCAAAGCATGCTGGGCGCAATGCACACTGATAGGTTGAAACTGGTCATCTGGTTCTCCTGGGCGTTGCCTTGGATGCCGTGAAGCATGGCCAACAGGTAGCGTAGCAGTTGAGTGTTTTCTTTGGGCAGACGAAAAATCATCCTGCAGAAACACAGAACCAGAAAAATGAGAGGAGAATCTAAGTTATAGTAAAGCCTCTGGGAAATCATTTGGACAAGGGTGCCCTTCAATAGCTTAATTATATGAAGAGCACAGTGTGTGTGTGTATGTTACCTCTGCACGTCCTGCACTTGTTCTTCCTCATCATCATCTTCATCCAACACGTCCAGCCATTCCTCGTGCAGCTCACAACACAACAAGCTGCCTGGGATGTTGCGCAGGAAATCCTTAAAACATGCACACATAAATACATCACTCCAGTGTTTTCTCTAATATGACGTGTGCCTGAAACTGTATTATTGTTTAGAATTAAAACATACAAAACAGAACGTCCAGTTGAGTGGATTTTTTCACAAGCTGAGTCATTATGAAGTCCATCGTTGTTTTTCTCAAAAACTGTGAAACCACTCCCACATGTTTTACTCAATGGACACCAAACTAGATCACCATTATCTTCGGACTGTACTCCCAAAAAACAATTGGAACAGGTTTTTGATTCGTCTAAAAATCAGCCCAAAAAGCATCAACACGTTTTGGTAAACAGCTACTGCAAATTCTGGTGTTATTAGATGTCTCATCTTCAAGAATAAGACACAAAAGATTTCCAGGTCATGGTTGATGTAGCATGGAATTTCTTTAACACTTTAATTTAAGGTCACAATGTTCACCATTAACAAAATGCTTATTAGCATGCTAAGTCGTAGCATACTTGCTGCTTATTAGTACCTTATTCTTTACGAGCATAGTCTAAAGCTTATAGGCCGTTAACTAAGAGTTTGCCCTCAATACCCTCCTAAATACTGCTTATTGATAGGAAGTTGTTGTATATGAATTAAGATCCAACCCACAGCCTGCGACTTACCCACTAGGCTATTGGCGCTGGAGTGCGCAATCTTTAAAAAGAAATAAATCACACACCGCTCTTAGTGGTCAAAACTAGGTTCTTGATGATTCAATACTTTTCCCTTTTGAGCAGCTGGTAGAACAATCCTGTTGAGTTCCTTAATCTTTGTCTAATTTTCCAACAATAACAAATTACTTTGATAGGCTCTAAAAACACAGTCTGACTTTTACTGTAAAAAAAACTATTAAACACAAAGAGATTTCCTCTGTTGCTGCTTTGTAAACACATGACCTAATTTAAGCAGTCATGCACAAGAGCTCTCAGTTATCCCTTTAAGATAAAGGATTATAATCCAGATTACATTCACAAACCAATCTGAAGAGCCTGTGCTGCTTAAATAGCTGCATAACATGCCTCTCAAGGGCTGAGTAGGATGGAGGTGGATTAATTTACAGATGTGGGTTAATAATAAAGCTAAAGTGGTAGGAACGCCCAGAAACAGCTCCATCATGATCCATTTCAATCTCGTTTTAAAGAAAGACTGCCATTCCAGCTAGATATTTAGGTTACACACAGTCATACTGTCTCACCTTAAAGACTCCGGCAATGATGAAGACATTATCTTTCGTAAGAGGAAGTTGAAAAACTCCCAGGTCCAGAGAGTCCCGAAGCTCCCTGACAGCCCGAGCCCCCGCGGGACGACGGAAGATCCCCCTCGTGCTTGAACCCTCGTGGTACAGAAACACCAACATGTCCTGGAAGAAGAAACAAGAAACTTCCCCGGTCAGAAAAACCCAGAAACAAGGCTGGAGAAGATTCTCTGTGATTCTAGAAATCCATTTATATTTACTTACATAGTAAATAATTAAAGTGAACCCCATGGCATATTAAGCGCTCAATGTAGTTCAACTAGCCTCTGCTGGTTAGCAAACGTCATCTACAACACGCTTAAATAATATAGCTCTTGTCATTGTAGATTATTATGCAGATGTTAGCATTTAGCTAAAGGCAACAAGGTTCCTAAATTTAGTGCTAGCATGCCTGCAGCTTTGTTTCTCAAAGGGGAGCTAACAATGCTAATTAAGATCAGTTAGCATCTCTGAATTTGCTACTTTGGAGTCATTGCTCCCACTGTGTCCACTTACCATTATAGGCTTTGGCAGCTTGTTGTCTAAACAAATAGTGTTGAGAGGCTGGCAGAACAGGCGGCCTTGCGCGGCCTCGGACAATTCGTTAAGGTTGTAGGAGGAGCCGCGCCAAAAGGCCCAGGTGATGAGGGAGCGCCTCCTTTTAAATGGCTTCTTGCACATCTCTGAAATGACCGAAGAGCATCCAGGAGTGCATCAGTGTAAACGTCTAATGTTCTGCTTTTACATTCAAAACAATAACGTGTGGGTGATCTGACCTGCAGATGCATGCAGGGTGTCAGTGGGTCGAGGCTTCAGGATGAACTGACACTGTTTGTACACCTGCATCTGCTCCAGCTGCATGGCTCGCTGTCTGTCCGCAGGTGATGCGGGCGTGTCTCTGCTGCCTGCCGTAGCCATGGTGTGTCTCACATGACTCATCTGGATACTAAAAGGAAACTCGTGACCTGAAACAGCGACGAGGAGGCTTGTTACTGTTGCTTAGATTATAAATCACATTTTTAGCCATCAAACACTCTGTGCCCTCGTGTCTGTGCTGCAGGAGCAACACTCTTCTCTGGGAATCAATGATTCAACTGTGTCCACAATAAAAAAACAACTCCTCACTCGTGTCAAAGCTCAGAGTGAATATTCTCAAACACGCCCCCCTTCAGGAGCTCAAAAATGTCTCGTGCCCTGCAACACTGACCGATCAGAGGATAGAGGTTGTTGTCCCTCTTGGAGATGACCCACATCTGGAAGTCCTTCACATTTCCCTGAACAAAAAGAGACAAAGATTTCTCTGTTAAAGGTTACAAACGTTTGATACTTCTGACTAACGTGGCACCAACTAATCATGCATCCTCCTGCTCAAGACCTGAACATGATACTGTAATCTTTAATGTTCCCCAGACTAATACGTCATTCATCAGTACAAGTGTTTATCCATCGCAATGAAACTAATAAATACATGATAAACCCTTCTTTACTACTTTGTGGACTTCTATGTATTCTATGTATGCAAAGTTTTTTCTTTCCTTCTTCCTAAAATGTCCATTTCAAGTGGCTCATTCAAAATTAAAATAAAACAGATAGCCTATCCAGATGTTTAGCTCTAAAAGTTCCAGAGTAACCCCCATTTACTTACAATGATGTCAAACTGCTGCAAGGCCAGTCGGATCACCTCATTGGTTGAATCAGAGTTGCTGACAGGAAGTGTCTTGGTCTTATAACGGAGAAAAGGCGGAAAAGAGGACATTTAAACATACCATACAGGAAATGACGTTGTCATCACAAAGTGTTTGGAGATTTACGTTTTTTTACGACTTAAAGGAAAAGTAAGAGAAGACTTACAACTGCAAAAGTGTTGATTCCCTTCCCGTACACCCTCAGAGGAATAGTTTTAGGTTCTTCTTTCTCCTTCTCTTCTCTAATCCGACTGAAGAGAAATCAAAGCGGAAACACAACACGAGTCACTCTCTCTTCTCTCTACAAAGACGTGGACACGCTTCATGTTGCTGTAGTTCAGGCAGAGTTTACCTTTTGAGGATGGAGAGCCACCTCTCCTTCTGGTCTGCACAGCTGAGAGGAACATGGAGGAGAATGTGGATGAAACTTCGTAGGTAAGGTCACATTTCAATTTGTACAGCCCGACGTCAGAAATGACAATTTGCCTCAGATTGGACTATTGTCAACATTGTGGGCAACCTTTTGGTTTTGGCGATTTCTAATCTTGTAAAGGGTTTATCAGCATTAAAAAGTTTTATTGGGTTCTGGCAGGATTTTAATTTCAGGTTAAGCGGGTTAGATAATTGGTATTCACCAATTAAACAATTCAGTATGACTGTAAATAGGTTCTCTATACGAGAGCTTATGCTTCATCCTGTCCGTCGTGTGATGTTTAAGGTCAAGTTGACAGCAGCACCAACATCTTTACTATTTAAACAAACTTTTTACGCTTGCCAACAAGAGGCAGCATTGGAATAAACCTTTGAATTTAACCTTTGGTTTAAATCTAATTTTTTTAAATAAATCAGATATGTCGAGTTTGTATGATGAAATTCTCGGGTACCTAAACATAGCGACACAGTTGCAGGTGGGCCAGCCCATGACGAAGCTCCGCTCTGGAAACGTGCTGCCCTCACACACCTCCTCCAAGCATCCCGCTGTCCACATATCGCAAACACACACCTGGGCCTTCTGCTTGAAGTGGCTGGCTGACCTGACAGAGACACAAGCAACAGAGTCAACACACACACCCTTATTTTACCCATGGACAAAGGTATTAAGCGATTGGATCAGTGAAGGATGTGAAAAGCAGCCAAAACGTCTGTAACTGCTCCACACAGGGACACACACACTATGCTTACTTGGCTTTGGCAATCACAAGTATGTCGCTGAACAGGAAGAGGTGTCTTTCCTGGGTTTGCATCCCTGTTTTCAACTGAGCATGTCCATGGAGAAGAAAAGACCTATCCGAGCCGGCGAGGAAGGACTGGACCAGCGGGCAGGACTCCGGGTTCACGGGAATCACAAAGTTGTCTCTGGAATCAAAAACATACAAATGTAAAAACATCCTGTTTGGACAGAATGAACAAACCAATATTTCCTTATAGACATATTTCAATGTCAAACGTATCCAAAATACACAAAGCACGTGAAGTGTTTGGTGACTGTGTGACTTTAAAATCATTGCCACATTTTGAAAAGAGACAACTAGGAGTTACCACATTTCCCATAAATCCTTTTCCTTCATGTAACAAAGAGGTGAGTTTCATCTTAGTCAGACGTCCCCTCTTTGGTTTTATTGTAACACAAGAAAATGTTTTCATTCGCCTTCAACAAGTCAGTCCAGCCCTCCTCTGTTCCACCTGCTGCCATGTTAAAATGTTTTAATCAACATGAACATATTTAGATGTCAGTTTTTGAATATCACAGTGAATGCAAAGTAATGCCTGTTTCACAATCACACCATCCAAAGCGCCTGTGTGTCCGATCTGACTTAACGCCGTTTGTTTGCAATTACTGACGTTGTCTCCTCCACTCTAGATCCTCGCTTGTGTTGTACTTACTCTCTGCTAAATTAATCGTAGAGTTGTAGAAGAGAGAGTGGGCATGAACTGTCCCCAACCATCAAACGACGAGAGGCAAACCAGGGGCCAGTGCGTCTTCGTGTCTCTGAATGGACTGAGCTAAAAGTGACGAGTTTTCTCAACATTTCTGCGTTCCTAGCTTCTGAAACTAATAATGAAAGTCTAGTAATAGTAATAGTGTATCTAAGTCGAGTGGGTTTTCCATCTTCTTGCACCTCGGACCAAATGCATTTACAAACTATCTCACTGCAACTTCTACCTGTCATGTTGCAGATCGTTGAAATGTGACACCACTTTGAAACAGTGGACGATGTATCCCAGGTTGTATCACTGAACCTTTGAACAATGTAATACAGTGACCTGCTTTTGAACGAGCGTGACTGTCTTGTAATGCAGCTACCTAGTCATGGGGTGAAGCCTTTCAATCTTATAAGGAGATGTCTGAGGTTTTCAGAGGACATGTTTGTCGCTGACGTCCAATTGTAAACAGAAAGACTTAGTGAGCCAGTCAGTGCTTCGTTTATGAGATTATTCACATCAGATCCATGTCTCTCCCTCTGTGGTTCAAAGGAAGTAAATCAAACATTGAGTTGAGTTCAATAGAGACTGATAAAAGATCAAAGAGTCTCCTGCACTCTGCATGTAAAATTGTGTTATGCAATGGTTCAGAGCTGATTTGTTTGAGAGAAGAGTGCAGTATGGGGTCAGGGAATCTTCAAGTTTTGAAAAAACAATTCTCAAGTCGGCTCTTATGTTTGCGGCAAATCGGCCAATTTGTCCCAGTCTGCTTGAGTTTTCTGCCTGTACAAGGGAAGTTCAATACCGCTGTTGGGTGTCTTTAAATGACCTGATCTTTGTGGAAATTGTCCAGAGATAACTTCTGTTATGCTTTGTACAAATAAAAGCTGCCATTTGATAACGTGACAACAACCTGTAACTGACCCCTCCCCTGACAAAGTTTGAGAATGGAAGTAACAGGACATTGGGGGACAGATTGGTGCAAGTAAATGCAAGTTTATTGGTTCAAAAATGGTAGAATCCAATCTTATGTATTTATTTATTTGATAGGGACAATACAATCCAAGGGAAGCTTTTGAACAAGTCTAACCAATTAGTTTCGCTAAGCAGCTACTTGGTCATCAGAATTCCACTGAAATGTTGGACGGAGTTTTTATAGCTTTTGTTATTCCAAAGCTTGTCACTATATTTCGAATTAAACACATTGTAAGTGTAAGGAAAGTACATTTTGATGCCAGTTGTACATCATATTCAACATACACATGGAGAGTGAGAAACATTAGGGCGCCTGTAAAGCTCGGTTGGTCGAGCAGGTGCCTCGTGTACAGAGGCTGGTTGGACTCCCAATCCTGACGCTGTTTGGCGCATTTCATCCCCCACTCTCTCTCCCCCGCATTTTCTCGTCTCTCTATATCTGTCCTGACTAATAAAGGCCTAAAAATTCCAAAACAATCATCTTAAAAAAACAGAAACATAAACACTGTCAGCAGTCCAGGTGGGTCCCACCTCTGTGGGATCTTTTTAACGAGGTTATTTCTTCTCCACCTCAGTCCATATGTTCAAAGGCAGAGCTATTAGTAGGTGCCTGATCCTCTGAAAAGCCTGGCTACAGGAGGATTATCTATCCGAGTGGATCCAACACCTCAGTCGGGGGGGTTGTGCATGAGGTAGTTAGTGTGTGCCTGTGTGCGTGCGTTCATGTGTGTGGTTCAAGGGTTTTGTTAGAGCTGCCTGACCTTAGTGACCTCTATGTAAGAGAAGTGGAATGCGGATGACTGGTTCTAAGAGCCTCCCTAACCTTGTATATCGCTGCTGGCACTTGTGGTGACCCTGAACAGAGAGTAACACCTGTAGTTACACTTTCAACATGAATGCCACTGAGAAGGATCTCTGCTGATTGTTAGTAACAAGTCAACATGGTAACATTTTATCACGAGTTGCGGTTTGTATTTTGTCCCTTCTGCAATAACTCCACACAAACTGAGCAAACTGTCCATTCGACAATGTTCCTCCTGACACATCTGTATCTAAGTATGTAAAGGCTAATCATGCAGGACGTTGACTTAGTGTTCCACTCGGTTTAATGAAGTTATGCTATCTGTGTGGGAAAGCTTTATTTGATAAGCAAGTGTAAATGTTGCAGAGATTGGAATTGACTTTGATCATAAATAAGGTTATCCAAGGATAACTGGATTTGTCATGATTATGAAGTAATCGTTGAGTCATCTTCATATTGTTAAAGTGCTAGCTTAAACTGGGACACGATCAATACCTTAAGATGAAACATCATTCAGTCAAGATGACTACTTTCTCATTCAGTGAAGGTCAGTAGGTTATCATTCAGTTAATGTAACTGTCATCATTTACTTATCCTGACTCGAAAATCAGTCTTGGTTTCAAGACGGGTCTCCAGACTTTTTGAAGGTCTCTGTCTCGTCTTGGAATAGTAAGCATTTTTACTCGCTCTTGTCTCGGTCTCAGACTAGGCAGACTCGGGATTTTCATTCGATACCAGTCAAGACCACCGCTGATCGGCTATTTCTTCACGTCATTTTTGTGATTAGACGGAAAACTGCCCTTTCTAAAAGAATGAATAACTCTAATTCATTTTTAGTTTGATTTGTATCCCCCGGTTACGGCCTTACCGGTGTTACAGTCTAAGTGAGTGACACGCCTCCTGCACACAAGAGATTATTTTTCTGTGATATTTATGGTCTTGGTCTTGTCCTTTATCCCTACATGTCTTGGTCTTGTCTCGGTGTCGCCCTGCCTTGGTCTTGTCCTTGATCCCTACATGTCTTGGTCTTGTCTCGGTGTCGCCCTGCCTTGGTCTTGTCCTTGATCCCTACATGTCTTGGTCTTGTCTCGGTCTCGGAGCACTCTGGTCTCTGGTTTGTCTCGGTCTCGGTGAGTGTGGTCAAAGTCAAAATCACTGCATCATCATTAAGCCAAGGTCAAGCTGTTAACAGTCAGTCAAGACCACAAGAGGGTTTTCATTGGGTTAAGATAATACTAGTCAAGATTACAGTTTTATCATCTAGTCATGATTAACACGTCATCATTTTGTCAAAATAGTAACATCATGATTTTGTCGAGGTCACAATTGTAAATGAGATCACTGGGTTATCATCTAGTCAGGGTCACTATTACTTTACTCAGTGATCATTAAGCCAGTCTCAATCACTGAATTATCAGAAAGTCGTTTGTAATACGGGTGAGATCACTTTGTCATTGTTCAGTCAACGTCACTGCACACTTATGTTCTGAGTCGTTTCATTAGTAAATCTATCTGTGAGCACTTCATTGTATCTTAAAGTACCTGGTGAGAGTCTTGGACCTGGTGAGAGCCTTGGTGATGACGAGAGACGGGGCGGACTGCCGTCGATATGTCATAGACTTCATCCGCTAAGGGAAACAAAAAGAGAAACTTCATTATTAACATAAACTGTGTGTTGTGCATTTCGGCTATGTATCCAGGCTGTGGTAGCAAGTCAACTCAACTTACTTCACCCAGTAGGAGGGTGGAAATGATTTCTACGATGCATTGTGATGCGGACGTGGCTGATTATTGCGTATTGACGTTGCTTGTAGAATTTGCGGCCATGGCCGGTCACATATCATTGATTTATTTTCCCTATTTATGTGACTGCTTGTCTTCATTGATGTAAAAGTGGCCATGTGCGGTATGCAACCCATCATGATGCATGGTGACATCGAGGCGTTGACAGGATAATCCTAATCGAATCGAATTGTGAGACTAGTGAAGATGCACAGTCCTATTACCCAGGTATATTTTCAAACTCACTATGACATCATAAGTCTGTCCAGATAACTCTTCACACTTGACTAAAGAGCCACAGAGAGGCGAACAGAATGTACCCTATGTACATCGGTTACATAAGCACCCTAATGTTCAGTACATTCATCACATCATGGGGACTGACTGTGGCCTCCAAAAGGACAGGAACAGTAAGTTAAAGCAGGAGAATTTAAACACATGGGAATGCCAGAGCTTGGACGTTAGCCAGGTTTTACAATCTGTGTTACCTTTTGTACTCTACCTGTCTCTGCCGTGACACGGCTGACCTCTCTCACACTTCAGCTACGCAATGAAGCTAGCTAGCTATTCAGTTTTTAATACATTTTAAGTTATGCTGAAGGGTTACACTTGTATATTTTATAAATCATTTGCATTTTAGTCGTCTCTTAAGCACGCTGATAGGATACAGACGGGCTTTAAAAGTGTCATTCAGAAACCAGTGGGTGATGTCACTGAGAGTACGTCCATGTTTTTATTTATTTTTTACAGTCTAAAGCTACGACTCAAAGCTGGCTTGAGGTACTTAAACTAGCTAACCCCTAACTTCTTCCAGTAAAGGTAGAACACACTAAAGTTGATAATCTACCTGCTCACTCTCTTTGATTGTTGACCCTTTTTTTTTGGGGGGGGGGGGAGTTATAAGTCTATTTAGCAGCATTGTAAAATAATGAAAACACAAAGCTAATGACACAATCAGCATCTTCAAAGTGAGAAAAGATCAATCCCCCTCTATCTTACAACTACTGTATGTCCGCACATTTTTCACATTTCACAATGTAACATTGATTTAGCAGGGTCACACAGCGGTGAAACATTCCTCACACTCAAGCCAAACATGACAATGCTACCTTTCACTCCTAAAATAAACTAGCATATGGTAACATGGAGATATGGGTTTTTGTGCTGGGAGACAACGTAGTGAGCAACACTAACCCAGTTCTGATAATATTCACTGAACTACAAATGAAAAAGCAGCTACAGAGACAACTCAACCTCACAGACGGTCACACACACAGACCATCATAATCAGGTTGATTACGTCTCAGTAGACGAGTGACATGACGGTGACACTATTGATGCGTCTTCTTGAGCTAACTAGCTGAAGTGAATGTGGTATCAATCATGAATGACAACAAAGGTGAGGCCCATTCTGGAACCTCTGCATTACTACTTTTCAGAACAAGACAAGAAGTCTGTGTAGGTTCAGTCTGCCAGGTCATGTTCAATTCAAAGCTTGATCCAAAGGCAACTGGACTGGTTGAAGATCTTGAAGACGTTTCACCTCTCCGACGAACTGAAGAAGCATTCAAATCTTCAACCAGTCCAGTAGACTTTGGATCAAGCTTTGAATTGAACAATACAAGAAGCAAATACATTTAATAAACAGCGAAACTGAGAAGCTAAGCACATCCTCACATTTGAAAGCTGGAACACAGAAATATTTGACATTTTTGGAAAGCTACATTTACAGTAGGATTAAATCACTGTTTAGTGTTAAGCAGGATGCTACATGGGCGATTCCAATGTTACATATGACAGCAGACACTTGACTTTTAATTAGCTTAGCGGGTAAAACTTGACCATTTAAACCCACTTTGTTTAGCATTTAGAAAGTGGTTATGAAACATGATAATGTGACAAATCCTTACAGCGTGACAAATCATTGTGTTTACTTTTCAATGAAGACGTGTGTCAAATTATATAAAACAACTACGTTCAATTAAAGGCTAATACCAACATTTAAATCATTTTTTACCACTTGAAAGGGAAACTTAATGGTGGAATTTTTAAATATAATCGAGGAGAGGATCTGAAAACAAACCGCAGTACACTGGGGAGAGAAAGGTTGTATGAAAAACAGATGCTCATGTTTAATATTAACAGCAAACTATTCATACCGCAACCATTTTTAAAACAGTCTCTCGTTACTTTTCAGAACTTATATTACTCTTGTGTTATGTTCTCTATGGTTAGCTGTCGACCCACAGCTAACTGTCCGTCTTTACGGGGGCAGGCTGTCACTTTGGTGGAAGCGTAGAACATCAACAGGCAAGGCGGGCAACCACTCGGGCCCCCGGCCAGTAGGTAGGCCCCTAGGGCTGACAAACTTTAAAACTCCAGCAGTGCAACATTTGCAATGACAGATGGAAACCTCCCAAAGGGACCCCATCTGATAGCAGTCTCTTAAAGTAAATGACTGAATGTTGTTAGTCTAGCTCTCAAAATGGGGAGAGAGCATAACTTTTGCAAGCGTTATATTATGGTGTTTGTTCATCATTTTATTTTGAAAGTACAAGATTTGTAATGGTCTTTGTAGTTATATTTTGAAAATAATACTAATGTAAACTCTAAAAAGAATTTTACATTTCAGTTTTTTAGGGGGGGTCAGATTATTTATAACACATTTGGGGATGAAATCTGGTCCAGTGAATGTTTGCCTGAATCACCAGTCTAAACACAGTACACTCATTCATATGTTAGCTACCACTGAGGGAGATAGACATCTTTCTGTCCCTTTAAATGAGCGGAAATGGAAACAAAGACGCTCAAACTAAGAACAGCAAACGTTTAACAATCTGCGGGTGGAGTAAAACGGACTCTCCTGCGCACTCAGGTTAAATTGAATCACGTCAATACATGAATTTATCACGTCAACGAGACAAACGTCGTATTAACCGCAGCAAAAGACTGCTAACAGAGACTTTTAAGAGTCATACCCGTTTGTTTTCTTGCAGTCCACCGAGGCTGTCCTGCTGTGGAGACATGTTGTCCATCCAGCCTCCAGACGCCCTCCGGCTCACTGTCCGGCGGTTCTCAGGTGATGCAACGGAGACAGAAATCCCATCAATAGCCTCCGCCTCCGAAAGGAATGAACCATCCCAACACAAGATCGTTAGAAGAAGTCAATGAAAACTTTTAGTCAGCGATCAGGGCGCGTGAAGGAGCGGAGGAGGACAATGTGGTCAAATTAAGAGTACAAGTAAACTAACTCATCTGAGGTAAAGGGTCTCTCCTTCCTCACTAT